>JAOTQQ010000001.1:28870071-28998438 GCA_026546715.1 Gallinago undulata
ATTATTATTATTTTTAAGGTAACTTAAATGGAATATATGGTAAAGGAAGACATTGAATTAGTGTTAGTTTCATCATTATGGTGATCCTATTAGTTCCCATGGTGTGGGAGTCCGAGACTCCTACAATGAACAAAAATTCTTGCTTTTATGTAATACACAGTATTGCCAGCAACATTCTTGCTTTTATGTAATAAGAAATGGTGCTAACAACTGAACCTCACATTCAGTCTGTCATGAAAAGCATAGGTATGCATGTATGAATAAGTTTATGTAGGTATATATATACATATATACATAATATACACAGATATGTGACTGTAGGTTTAGTTCATTTATTTATGAAGTATGAAAGAAACATTTTTTCTGTGCAAACACCTCTGTGCTTGAGCAGATTTCACTATGAAATATCAAAGGGTAAAATGAGAAGCTAATGCTACGTATTTGTCGCATATCAGAATGGAAAAAGAAAGTTTTCATTTTCTACCAAAAGCCAGGCTGCTGGAGCACAGTCCAGGCAGAAGACCAGTTGTTGAGCTTCTGGGGGCTGCTTTGGATTTTTCAAACTGTGTATTGCAGAAGGGTTTGCTGTGAAAATCTGATGGAAAAGCCACTCTCTCAAAAATGCCCTGCCTGAACCTTGGGTTAGCATTCTGTGTATCAACCCAGAATAACTTAATAACTAAAAGCAGAGTTTTTTCTCCTGTAAAACAGTGGTTCTAAACAAATTTGTGGCAGGTGGTAAGAGGAAGAAAAGCAAGTCTTGCCACAAACTTGATGTTTTCTAGTTTGATACTCATATGGATTTCAAATAAATGTTGTTGTTGTTTTGAAATCGTTGGCTGGGAAGCAACTTGGAATGTGAATATTGTTCTGGATCAGACAGCTGTCCATCTGTCCTCTGGCTGCTGTCTCTGCTTGCTGCATTTTTGCTGGTTTTATAGAACCTACATTATAAAGAAAATTCCCAATTTTTTCTGTCCTACCTGATTTAAGTTTCTCTTGTGGATTCAGAATAACAGTTTCTGAGACAAAAACAATGGCTTTATCTTTCTACGTTTGGTTTTGAAGTTTTTTATCTACAATATAGGCACTCTCGCTTTACAGACCACATTTTATGAACTAATCTGTATCATACCTTTGGCTTGCCAAATAAATCAAAACTGAGCTATGTTGCCTATAGCAAGAAATACTTGCATTGCGGTTATTGTATTACCTCTGGAAAATTCTGAAAAAAATCTTCTAAAATTTGCATTGATTTCTAGTCTAATTTTCTTCTCATGAGAACTGAAGCAGATCGTTCTCTTCAGTTTCACCTACCATGGAAAGAATGTGGCAAGAAAGGAATTGTCTCAGACATAAATAGAACTATGTAATGTAAACTTGGCAATATGGTTGCAGTTCTTCAGACCTTCTGGAATTTTCTCTGGCATACAGTTTTTCAGGGTTTTATTACTTTGGACTTAGGTTGAAATTTTACATAGCAATAGTTCTGATGAAATGACCTTTGCTATCAGAACATCTTCCTGAAATATGCAAACTATTTCCATTTTATGAAACATATGGGCTGGAAATTAAATCATGCACAATAACAAGAATGACAGGGCTCTCTTTTCTTATCCTTGCCTTGATTTTTAGCTTTGCTTATATTGCAGTTTGTTAAGGTTTTGCTTTGTCTTCCATCCGTGTTGCAACAGGGAGTGCTTTACACACACTGTGACTCCCTTTTGGTGGAAAAGTGGGGTAAACTATACAGATGAGTGCTGAACATGGAACGCTGCTTGGATAGAAAAGCTAGTCTATCAGTGTTGAGACAATAATATGTATGAAAATCACATTTGAGGAATGGAACTAGGAACGAATGAAACTTGAGACTCATGCGGTGTTCACAAAACAGTCTCAGGCTTTGCTGTTACAGGTGTTCAGACACATCAAACCAGAAGGTAAAGTTTGGCAGGGACAGTATTTTTAAAAGTAGAGAAATGGAAGTAAACATTTGAAGTAGTAGTAATAAGCTAAATGATACATAGCCACTTTATATTTATGACCTTGAAATCTGTCAAAAGTGACAGAAGAAAAATACAATTTATCTTCTAGGTTGGTTGGTTTATGTATAATCCTTCAGTGTTGTGAAGGTGAAAAATATTGTACCCTTACAATATATATTGCTGTTATTATATTTAATAAAACATGTTTTGTCTTGAATGCATTGCAAAAATAGTAAAAAATGAAGTCTGAAGTATGGAAAGGGAAATAAATTTTAGCACTGTAACAGCATCCAAGTCAAGAACCATGTTCAAAGAAGTACTAGATGTGTCAATAGTAGATAGATGGTAATTATGTGAAATGTGTAGATATAACCTTTTTCTCAGAAGGTCTTTAAACAGCTGATTGTTGTAAAATACATGAGTGTAACAGTGAAAAAAACATTCTACGTTTATCGTAAGCATCCACTACTAACTACTGTCAAAAATAATTTAATGGTTTGTGTGGATTTTTGGTTTGACTAAATGTGTTGATAGGCACGAGTGCTGCAGAGGTTAGCTTAAGGGTTGAATCATTGATATGGATTCTATTTAAATAACCTTTAAGGATGTTCTGTTTCTGTAGAGTACCAAACTTTGTTGCTACAATGCACAAGGCTGTCATTGACCTCTGGTGCCAACCACTGTGAAGGGATTTTGGTCATATATATTAACCTAAAATAGATTAACATAATTCAGGCAGATGTCAATGTAGGGCAATGTTTGCTCCATACAGAATTGTGATCTTTAGAGGCAAATTGTTCTTGCACAGCTCATGCACTTCTGCATTTATCTCTTGTCATTACAAAGACTCTTTGTCCATAGTCAATACGTCAATTGTCAACAATGTATATTGGTAATTACTAGATATTTTATATTTATAATCTCTCTATTCTTGATTGGAAAATTGTCTAGCTATGAGTATTAAATATGATGTCACACTCAATGAAAACTACTGTCTTTTTCATTCTTTTCTTCCTAGTGTGATCATTACTACAGTCTTGTACCTTTCGGATGCTCTTCGTAAAAACTTCCTAAATGAAAATTTTGATTACAAGGTAGAGTAAATGCCTCTAACATACAATAGATTCAATAGCTGCTACATCATCCTGTGGCTTGGTTGTTTGTTGAACTTAGCTCCAGCATATAAACAGCTAGAACATATACTAAATCAGCAATTTCAAGTGCTCAGAGATTACGTTTTTTCTTAAATATGGGATTATCCTAAAAATCGGGAGAATTGTGTGGTTTTTAAATTTCTTCTTATTTTTCATTTTTTAATTTCAGTCTCTATGTTAGACTATGTATTCAGGATTTTTGCATAGCAATTTTTTTTATTATAGAAATTAATTTTATTATTTGTCTGTTATTTTGGAGTTATCACAGAAAGGAAAATTATTCCATTTTTTTAATTGCTGCAAATTTATCAAAAATATGGGTTTGCATTTCTGTAATTTCTCTCAAGACCAATCAACATGCTGAATAATTAAAATTAGAAAATTGCATGGTGAATGCAGCTAAAGATGTTAGTGAGTACCTCATATAATGAGATATGGCACCTACAATAAACTGTGAATTACAGAACGATGCTTTTAGGATTCGGATGAGAAGACTTAGGAATGCATCTGAAAAGACCCATTCCCATGGAAATCTGAACAAATATTCTGCCAACCAGGAAACATTAGTCCAATTGCTTCATCATAAAAACTGCAGAATTTCCTTCTTAAAGAAGACAATGAGCTGCTGATGACTTCCAGCAGAGTTGTGGGTGCTTCTCTTAAAATCCAGACTCCTGTTGGAGAGATTGGCAGGAAAGCAGATGTATATACTTGATGTAACTAGACATGAGTAAACCTATCCTTTATGAACTTCCACAAGTTCAGAGGCTAAAGCTGATAAAAGAATTGCCTGTAGACAAGGCATCTGTGTTCCTTAAACTTGCTTAGCAATGTTATTACTGTCCTGCAGAAGTGCAGTGTCTGGAATAGGGCTCCCCCTACACTTCTTTCTTTCTCCTACCGTGGAGAATCCATAAATGGGTTATAATAACTAATATTTTAATGTATTTTAAATTTTTCTTTCGGTCTTCTAAGTAGAAGACTCAGCACCTGATTAATGAAACGTACACAAAACATCTGTATATTTGCAATATGTTACAAAACCTGGTTTCTCTTTTGTCCAGTGAAGCCTGCAGTAAGTGAGGCTTGCAAATAATATTATAAAGCATTATGGGCAAGAGAGTGGCAATTCTGTTATGTGATAGCTTTTGACGTGCCAGAATTTTTTGGTTTTTGACTTAACTTTTTGTAGTCTTCTATTTAAATATACCCAAAAAATGTCTTCAAATTTAGAAGGTTTTCTCATTTGGAGGGATGAAAAAAATAACTGCAACTCTGCAGTCTTTACATTTAAGAGATATAGAATATGCAAAGTAGATGTATTCCTGCTGAACATTTTGGGGTTAGTGAAAAGTATATTTGGATGCAAAGAAATTTAGGCAGAAACAGTTTGAGTAATTTATTAGTTGAGACTGAAACAAGCGATGGGGTTTGAAAATTAGCATCTTGAGTGGTCATAAAATGGTGGTACTGAGAAAATGAAATAACTCATTGCCATATGCTTATTGCAGATATGGGATTCCTACTTTTTTCTTGCTGTCATTTTTATAAACCAGTTATGTCTGCAACTGGAGATGTTCACACCTTCCAAGAAGAAAAAGGTTTTAGAAAAGTAAGTACTGCTGTCAGCTTCTAGAAAACTGTAATAGATCAAACACTTCTCAAAATGCAAGCATGAGAGGTTGCGAAAAGGCCTACCTAAAAGGTAACGGTAACAGTATTTCCACTGACGAATGAGAGTTTATATAGGTCTTCAGAGCTGATAGCAGCCTTCCTAGAAGGACGCAAATCAGTTTAGGTGTTGGGAGCAAAATATCCATGTTGTAGCAGTGGCAACACCAATTTTCAGTCCATGCATCAGTTGGTTTGTGCTAGTTCAGGTGTTTCTGCCAGGCACTGCACTGTTGTCTGTATGAATTAATTGTATTTCTTTAAGCTAGGGTAAAACTATTTGTTCTCATATACTGCAAAAAAATAGTTTTTGTTTCACGGATGCGTTACTGATGTACAGCATTTAGGAAGAACTGATACTTTTGACAATATTGCAAATAAATACATGTTTAGGAATCCAGTTTTAGCTGAGTACAATGCAAAGAGCAAAAACTTGGAAGAAATCATCACTTTAAAAGTAGTTTTTTATGGACTACTCATGAAACTTTTCATTTAACAGTGTCACAGAATGGCATATGAACTTGGTTTTCTTAAATGATCTTTCACTGTTTTGCTTTTTTTTTTTAATATATTGCAGATATGGTGACATGCGGGTAACAATGGGATGTGAAATCTTCAGCATGTGGCAAAATTTAGGTAAGTGATTAAACACATCATCAGTAGCTCATAAAATGAAAAACAATTATTATTACTTCAGCTATTAAATACATTTGCCAGTGACAGAGGAGTTGATAACTAAATTCATGTGAAGTCTTGATTCAAGTTCAGGAAAACCCTAGTCATCTGTAGTTCCCCTCTTTATAGCTAAATGCAGCTTTCTAAGTCTTGCTGCTGTATCTGACCTGTCACGGTTTCTTCAGAGAAGTGAAAGAATGCCATCAGAGAAAATTAGAAAAGAAAGTACTGCTTTTTTGGACAGAATTATTATGCCTGGAAATATATTTATGCTCTCAATTTTAGTTTTGTTGCCAAACAGTTTAAGGAATAGACACATATCTTAATTCTGACGCTCTCTTGAGATGCTGGATTTGGATCAAATCTTCCCCTAAGTCCTAGTTGCACTAAAATATGAAGGTATAAACAAATCAGTGACTGATGTACAAATGACACATTGGACAACACGAGCAAGATATATGCCTGGATGTAAACTTAGGAACATTTTTATATTTATAAGCAGTAATTGTGCAAACTGTTTGAAAGTATGAGCCTCAGAAAAATTCAATTAAATGTTGTTTGGGAAGAAAATCAAAACTGAGTAGAAGATTTGAACACTACATTTGTCATCTTTATATTTCAGTTATTCAATAGTTCACATGATTAAAGGGCTGATTAAAGACATGAAGACCCATTGGTAATTACTGAGATACCTTAATCTCAATTCTGTAAATCTTTTCCCCAGCAAGATATGTGGTTGTAAAAAACCTGCTCTTTCTGATCATCCTGTTCAAAATAAGAAATACTTGCATACTAATATCTTGTCAACATTTGTTGCACAGCATATTTTACTCTTTTACAATATTTAGTATTGCTTACTCACTCTAAGGCATCCCTCTAAATTATTTGGGTAAACGATGGGTATTTCTAAACTAGTATATCAAGGATCCACTCCTGGATCCCATCTCTGTCCTTCCTCTAGGATAAGACCTCAGTGTGCATCTTCTCCCTGCTTACGTTGTTTTTTGCTGAACAGAAACCCAGTACACAGGCAAGGAGGGAAACATGATGCCTTTTGATAGGGGCGAGTCTGTGGGGTATGATATAGAGTTCATCTGGTGACGTGTCCAATTAAATACTGTAGTCAGGCTATTTCATATAACTGCTGTTGTGCTAGTCAGCATTTTACAGTTCTCTTAGCAGTAAGAGTCGTCATAAGCCTTGATCCTTGTACAGCCACCTTGCTCTCATATGGATATGCATCCCAGGATGTTTCCAGCTGAAGGAATTATGGATTTCCTTTGCACAAACACAAACACAGCAGCGGGTAGGGTTTACCTCCCACTGGAATATCCAGAGGTATGCTGGGATAGAAATGAATTCCCAGACTGGAAAGTCAGTGCACCATGATTCATTATCCCCCTATTCTGAAGATATCATAAGTCTGATGCCTGGAGAACAGAAACCAAATGGTCAATCTTTACTGTATGCCATTTCTAGCTTTCCTGACAAGAACTTAATTCTATAGTTTCTGCTAAGTAGAATATGGTGAGTTAATGGAAGATGTTCTAGTACTGATTTTAAAGTGAGTTGTTTTGAGAACAGCTGAGTCACATTTTCCCTTTCCTGCAGTCAAAACATGTACTTCCATTTCTGTACTCACAAAACTAAAGATAGGTAAAAATCAAAGTACTCACCTCTTCTTGATGAGCACATAATATCAGACAGTTAACCATTCTGTAAACACAAGAGCATAGAAATTAGACCATTACTGTGAAAAATAAATGAAATGCTCAGATAGGCCTTTGTCTCTTTTTGTTCTCTTTCTGGAAGACTAATTCGGGATACAGATAACCCACTGTCACTTCTGAACTCAGTATTGTGTTAAAAAATCTGATAAATTATGTTTGTCTTACACTTTTCTATTGTTTACAGCTTTTCTCTGCACTTTTTGGGCTTAAGAAATAGCCCATGCTGTGATGGACATGAGATAAAAAAATCTATGGACATTTAGAGGGCTATTTTTTAATACGTCAGATAGTATTTGGGTTGCTTGATAGCTCACAAGACACCTAATTCACATTGAAGTTCATGTTCGTGTTCATTTTAGGGGAACACAAGCTTCACTTTATTCCAGCATTGATTGGCCCCTTTCTGGAAGTGACCTTGATCCCTCAGCCAGATCTTAGGAATGTAATGATTCCCATTTTCCATGACATGATGGACTGGGAGCAAAGACGAAGTGGCAACTTCAAACAGGTACTGTATGTGAAGCTGTTTATAAAACAGGACTGAAATTCAAGCACTTCAGAGAGTGCTGGTCCCAATCATTGGTGGTTTGGGGTGGAGAAGGTAACCACAGCATTCTGAGAGGCACCACCAGGGTTTTCCCTTTTTATTCTCTGGAGGGGGTAGTAAGATTATCCAATTAACACTATCGTACCAGTAAGATGAGGGATAAAATCCATGGCCTGCTGAAGTGACGAGTAAAAGATGAGTTGTCTTCAACAAGGCGGATTTTGCTGTTGTGATTTTTCAGCTCTGATTTACAGCAGTACAGACTACTGGTTAGACAGAATTCCACTAGCTTCCCTTCCGGTTGGTATGAAAAAAGATCAGATGGTTCTGAGGAATGTTCTTCTGCAAGGATCCAAATATTCTTGCTGCTCAAACACCTTCTTAACGGGGTAGGAAGGAACGACCAAGTGTGCCATCTGCTCCCGCAGCTCCCACTCACTTCTTTCAGACTGCCTCAAACCATTTCTCAGTGCCCTCCTTCCTGCTGCTTCAAATGAAGGAAAGCAGAAGTATTTGAATTACTCCCAGGAAATCATAACACTGACAGTGAGAGCTGTATCTGAAATGCAAAACAATTAAGATCAGAGCAGTGCATGTGATGTAAGTAGGTAGCTTTTCACTATCAATAGATAAGCTTTTTGTTAAAAATCACCATAGAAATGTTAACTAGGAGTGAGAAGGAAAAAAATCTGCTTGTTCTGCTTCTTTGTGTTTTCAGCTTGGGTTTAAATGTAAATTGTAATAGATTTATTCTCTAATAAAATATCTTGTCAACGGCTTGGTTTCTCCCCTAGATTTGTTGTTGCGAATATATTACTGCTAAAAAGGAGGTTGGAAATATTAACACACAGTGGAGCCTCGCCTCTCTATGTTTTATAATCAATACACTTAAAAATATGCATTGAAGGAGTCATTAGCAACCAGACATGTTCTGTAAGTTTCTTTGATAGCTAATACGTAAATCCAGCAAATTGGATTTCTAACCAATTAACACTGGCAGGTAAGAAAGGTTGGGAAAGTAAGTCTGAGCCCTCAAGTGTTCTGAACAGTATAGACATTTCTAAAAATTAATTTATAAAGAGTGGGGTGCAGGTCGGAAAAGGTGATATTTTTATTGAAGTCTAAGAAAATGGCTTGTGCTTACAGCAATGAGAATTCAGGCAATTTATTTGGGCTGTGTGCTTTTTGTCTGACTCCATAAATAGATAGCTGCCTTAGCAGCAGCAAATGCTACTCAGCCTGTAGTTTTAAAGTCACGTTGCTCAATTTAAATTAGCTCCCTCCCTCAAAAAGAAAAAAAAAAAGCCCACACCAAAAAAAGAAAACCCCACAAACCTTGGGAATGATAACAGCTTCAAAGAGATGAAGTGACTTATCATCAGATTTACATGATTGACCAATAATTCTAAGACATGCATTTAGCAAAGTCCTTTACATAAAAACAAATCTTCCCTCAATTTTCCGTAATCTCATTAAAGGAAAAAGAAGCTGTTTACATCACACTTATATGTTGCAGGTGGAAGCAAAACTGATTGACAAACTGGACAGCCTGATGTCGGAAGGTAAAGGTGACGAAACATACCGAGAGCTCTTCAACAGTATGTGAGTAATATGTTTATCTTACACTGATTCCTTGAGTTCAGTTGGTTCTATCAGATGCTAATGTCATAGTAGAGGAGTAATGCTTAAAACAGTTGAAATTCCTTTTCTTTCCCCTGCTCTTTATTTTTTTTTCTTCCTGAAAATCTGATGAATAAAACGTTTTATGATGTTGTATGGCATCTGTAAAGTCTGGCTGTGCTTCTTGCATACAGCTATAATTGGGAAAGGCTAAATCTGTTATATCGCAGAACATTCTCTACCTACTAATTTTAAAGTCAGAAAAGGAAGGAATGTTTTGTAATTGCATATGGTGCAGGTAGAGCTCAAATGAAGCATTTTGAAAACAAAGCATGAGAATTCCACAAAAAGCTGTTTAATAAGTAATTTTCTATTCCCAGAAACTTGTACTCATCTGTGTAATGTCACTTGTTGATTTCTTGATTGATTTAAACAATTTTATTTATTCTGATAAATGTATTTCTTATTCTTTTATAAATTACTTGTTAAGCTCTTAGTATATTTTAATAAATGACATATCTCTGAAATCTAATAGGAAAAACTAATAATAATGCTGCAGTCCCCAAGGCTGCCCATGTTATCCCATTGACTGAAACAAATGATTGTCACAGAGAGCAGGTACAAAATAACTAACTGAACTCTGTCTCTGTTGTTCCTCAGAACTCAATTCCACCTAAGTGGAAGATTTCACTTATTTCTGGTGTGTTTAGTAGTATATGAATTATTCCTCTTCAGGATTCCAAGCTGTGTATTCTTCAGTAGTATTAAACACATGATCTTTTCCTGTTTCTATGGCTTCTTAACCATTTCTTCAAGTATTAGTTTTAGCTCTGTTGTCTTTGCTTAAATAACAATACTCAGCTCTCAGTGAGCTCACTGTGTCAGTGTCTGTGAATAGCAAACATATGATAATCTGTAATTGTATTGAGTTGAAAAAAATAGAGTTCCTAAATAGTTATAATTTACAGAACAAAAACGGGTAGAGAGATTAGGCAGAATATCATGGCAATGGATTAGTAATCGTAAACAACAGTACAGTATGCTAAAGCAGAACTTTCTTGTAATTATTCATGAAATTTTCCATAATCTGAGTAAATATAATAAAGGGCAAGATAATTACAGTATTTTAGTAACACAGTATTCTAACTTAAAAGCTAAGTCATTAAGGGAAAAGCTCCAATTATAAAATGAAGTCTAAATGCAAAGTGCAAAATACATCAGGATTTCTGTCACTGAAATAACTTAAAATTCTATGGGAAAGCATATTGGTAAAAAATATACTTCCTATTTTTTATGTTTTTGAGTTAGATTTAAACTGGGGGATGTTAAAGAAGATACAGTGAAAAATGGTGAGAGCCTTTTATAAATCTAAATGCTGAAGACATAGTCATAGTCATTTAAATTGCAAAATGTCTCACAGCATCAGTATACTTGTTGTTTCTGTTCTGGTATAACAGAAGTTAAGACTAAAGTCTTTGGAAAATTTCAGAGTAACTGCTCAAGTTCACTTCCCTCTTAAGAAAAAATAGTGTTTATCATTAATTTGATGCCATACATTAACACCTCTCAAGAGGAAAACTTGCAGAAGATATTAATCTAAAATGGAGGATGCTATGGTATTCTAGGGTATTTGAAGGAAAATTAAAATCAGATGAACAGTTCAAGGAACCGAGTAATATGGACGGTGTCAGTTAGCCTGAGATTTCTTTTTTTTTTATTTCTTCCATCAGTAATTTAAACTAAGCAATATTCAAGTGTCTTTAGGCAGTGCAAGAAAGCAGACTTGTTTAGGCTGAAGTGACAGAGATGTGGTATGTACCTAAGGACTTCGAAGCAGTGACATTTTCACAGCCAGCAATGGTTTTGTAGACTTTAATGAAAGAAAATGCTGCAATTTTACCTGATCTTTCTGAAGATTCAGCAGGGTTGGTTTTGATAGGTACAGTTGGGAACTAAGAGGGATACAGTCTTGTAAATGCAGTGGGTGTGACACTTTCAGGTTTTGTCATGGTTTTTGTTTATTTTGTCTGAATTGGAAAATGAATTCAAATCTCTCAACTCCCACATTAACTGTTTGTTTTGTTTTGTTTTGTTTTCCAGAGACAGTCATTGCAACTTTTCTTTGAATATTTTCTATTTTCAGTGACAAATTATAAGCATTTCTGGACATATCTAAAATATATGCTTAGAATTCATTGCTTATAATGGACCTGTCTTTATCAAATGAAAAGACCTAGTGAAAGTAGGGGGACGATGACTGCTGTTTTGAATCGATGTCTTTCTAGGGATTTGAATGTGGCCACTCGGTGATTAGCTCCTGATGTCATTTGAAGAGCTGGAAAGCATGGACTAGTGAACATTTTGCTATCCTGAAAAACTAGATGTTGTAATTGCTACCCAGTGTAATTGTGGTATGAAAGGTGTCCTGATTTACATTTACACTGTAACACTGCAATTTAATTCCTGAGTTAATTAGCACAGGGAGAAGAATAATTTCACTTTATTAAACAGCTGGTGGTTAGAACAAAATCCTTGGAAGCCAAGGGATATGCTCAAGTAACGCTTTTGTTCTGAATCCGAAGGATGTTGGCAGCTCATTACTTCTGTAGTTGTATTCCGGTTTGGCCTAACACAAGCCATTTTGGGGTTGGAGGTCAGGTGGCCACATTACTGAAACACAAAACCTGGGCTAGTGAACCCTGCTGGGGGCCTGTTGACTGGTCTTCCCTTTGAAGAAATTGGAACTGACATTCAAACTGAGCAGGCATTTAATACAGACCTCTTCCAGTTTGTGGGTGTTTTCTCTAGCCATGAAGCTGTTATGTAAAAAGTGAGGACTGCTACCTCTCCCGTGCTGTCTTCTCTCTTCTTAATTTCTTCACCCCTTTGCATGACTGAATTCAGCACTGCGCAGTCTGTTAGACTCTGGACTGAGTCTTTCAGAGCCCTTCTGAATATTTTTGTGAGGTTAGGGTAGCTCTTCTTTAATCTCTGAACTTTTTCAACAAAGTTTGACTTTGACCTGTCTGACTAGACAAGGGAGCCTCTGGCTACATTGAGGTGCCTGGAGGACTTTGTACTCCAAAATAAACAACCAGATGTTTTAAGGCACCTCTAGGATTAGATGCCTGTGAGTTAGTGGTCTGAATGACTCTGTGGCTTAGACATATAAAATCCAGTCACTACATGATAGAACTAGCCTGAACATGGTTCTAAACCTGATGTTCATCCCTGGAGAGCTCTGACCCTCCAAGTCCCCACTCCACTGATCCACTTTCTTATTCTTGTCAACCCAAGATTTTAAAAAACAAGACAGAACAAAAAACCCAAACCACAATTGTTCAGGTGAGCCCAGATGGTTAGGCTATAATAGCAGGGATAGGCAGAAGTGTTTTCATTGTTTCTCTGCATTGTTTATGCTCCTTGGTGCTTTGTAGAACATAGCATCTTGGCTATACTTTGGGACCTGTTAGCAACAGGAATTTAATTCTATCTAGATGTAGCCATGAGGAAGCCAAGGGTATATTTGAGTAGCTCATTATTCTGAGTGTTTGTTGTGTGCATTGTGGTGAAAGATGCGTGGTAGAGAGGGGGAGGCATGCATCAGAAGGCAAGGCATAAAATTGTTTGACTGACGACATTGATGTCAGTCTGAATAAGTACTTTGAATGTATCTACAAAACCCATTTGTACAAATTGTATATTTATAATGAATATGCCAATACATTTATAAAGAACATGCGTAAGTCAAATATAGATGACAACCATCTTTTTAAAAGAGAAGTCAGACTGCTGGTTTTCTGCAGGAACTGTAGGTAATTATTTTGATGAATTTAGGTTGAAATGTTCCTGTTTAATACAGAGTTGAAAGGCAATAGAAAGGAAAAATCAGTGCAGTAATCAGTGTTTAATAATGTAACAGTCTTTAATCTTATTTCTTGTTAGACACAAAAAACTTTCATTGAAAGGAATATAAGGGGTTTAAAAGCATATTAAGTTAGCCTGTGTATTATGTATGGAAAGCAGAGATGCCAGATTAGTGCTTCAACCTCTTCAGGTAAAGGATGGCTTTGTCATCTCTCTGCTAGTAATGTCAGGTAACCAGGCTCTGAATGTTAGGGAAGGACATCTGATTGCCTCCTAAAGAGAAGAAGTGAGTCTAAGATCAATATAAGGGTGCAGAATGAAGATCAGTGTTTCTTCTTTGCTTCCAGCAGAGCACAGCTTCATTTACGTTGAATTAGTTTGGAGAATTGCATCTGTGACATCCCCCTGTATGTAAGGAGCTGAGCAGAGCTGGAGTGTATAGCTAGTGCAGTTGGCATGTAGGAGTTATTGGGCGCTGTTATGTGTTTGGTGAAATTTGGACGTAGGAGTTTTGTGGCACAGAACATGCTCAGTATAGATGAAGGTCAGTGGAGATGACAGCTTGCCCACTGCAGACAGAAGGTTCGGAGATGCTATTAACAACCCTTTAAAAAGCTCTGAGTATATGGATGTGGCAATTTTCAGAGACTTTTAAGTAAACCATACCTGAGTGCATTTTCAGGGAGACTGCTAAAATATCTCCATGGACATGTCATCCATCTGAGGTCCTGCACCAAACTGTAGAAAAATAATTCCTTGTTCATTCTCAGAGATGAAGTGTTGGAAATTCATAGCCAAGGATTAATATTTGATAAGCTTAAGCAGGGAAAATCAGAGACCTGCAGCAGAAAGAAATATTAATTTTACTGACAACTCCGCTTATAACACTATTTTGAAATCTTTGCACTTCAATGTGTAATATGCATTTATATTAGTGTAAAAACTCAATGCAATAGTTTTTAATAAAAAATCTTATGACAATTTAAGCTAATGGTATTTTATTTGTGCATGATACTATGGTCTCAGAGGAAAATATTAAACAAAGAGAGGGAATCATTCAAATCCCTTCCACTTTCTTAAATTTTGTGCATACTGAAATATTAGAGAAGAGGAAAAATCTTTGTTTAAAAAATTGAGGTCCTATTGAGAAGTATGTTGAGTTGATAAATATTCTTTTCTAGGTACATCTTAAAACTCCCCATTTTCTGACGTTTCAGCATGGAATCAATATATAAATTTTATGTAAGAGTTCTGTTAAGTTTTTGGGATGTTAATATATTCTGAAAACTAGGTATTTGATATATTTTAACCTGATGCAGCTAATATAAAAATCATTTGTTTTGTCAATGCTTCCTGGACTAGAATTCCACTTTTTGGTCCTTATCCTAGGTAAGACATTGTTTGCAAATTGTGCTTCTTGGGAGGGTTTTTGTAAAAGAAAAACTATGAAAGATGTTGCTAAGGTACTAAGGTACTGGTAAAAGCAGAGTGGTTGTCATAGTGACAGTTAAAAATAAACGGTGAAATTGTTCTGGCTTTTTTTTTTTTTCAGTCTACTGAAGAAAATTGAGCGGGAAACATGGAGGGAAAGTGGCGTTTCATTAATCGCCACTGTGACCCGCCTCATGGAGAGGTTACTGGACTACAGGTGAGTGATTATCACAATTTATAAGTAGGGTTGTCATCTTCAAAATATTAGGAGGCAAATATGATGATTTTGCACAAGCGGTGACTGTACATAGATACACATACATTGTACGTGCTCGAGATCTTTGACAGCAGCTGCATAGTCTACAGGAAAATGAGAGAACCTGGCTGAAAACCAACCAAGTAGCCTCCCCGTGGTATGAAAATCCACTGGCTTGCACAAATTTCCTTTCAAGGAATATAGGAACTTCTGATAGTAGGTTAGTGACTCAAGTCTGTCTGAAGACACAGAGCTCAATACTAATCACCTGACAGTTGTTTTACAGAATATGTAAAATTCTTATCCCTCTGTCAATCACGCTCAGTTGTAGTGTCAGCCAGCACACTAAGTATGTATACAAAGATATGATCTCTGGGTGAGAAGCTCGCATCTGACTGTACCACACGAACAAAGGAGAGGGAAATAAGAGACATATACTCCCTTTTAGGAATAGGAGACTAAGAGGGATTTTCTCAGTCACTTGTGAAGTCTGTGTAGAAACTTTAAACAGATTTCACCTTAGTTCTCCTTATTGTCGTCAGTTGTAGCACTTTGCAGAACTTGTGTAAGGTTTTTTCCCCAATTCAGAGGGGGACACATGGTACTCCACGTGCTATCCTCACTGATAGTCTGAAAAGATAGCTATTTTGTCAACAAAGAGACCTCATAATTTCTATAAGTTTGGCAGTACTATTCCTCTTCAGGGATTGGTTGGATTACAACCTCCAGGGCTCTCAAAGCAACATCTTTCAAAACAATTGTTCATACGGGTGGTTATGAGAGTATTTGGCATGATTGTTTAGCTTGTCTATGGACTGCATGGTAATGTCTGCCTGTTATTTTTCACTCCAGTATACATAGACTATTTTTCCCTTTGTGTTGATCAAACTCTTTGTGGTTCCATTTTAACCTTTGACTTGGGGATCAGCTCTGTTGCCTGCCCAAGCAATAAAAGATAATAATTGTAAAGTGATACTGAGGAAAATTTGGTGGATCTTGGAGCATTTTACAGAGGAGGTAAATCTCATCGTGTTTTTTCACAGAGGAGGAACTAATGCTATAATTCCATGACTGACTTAGATGTACTGTTGCTGAAGAAAGCAGACTCATCCCTGCTTATTCTCCAGTTCAAATCACCCTCTTCCTCGTGCCAACACAAGTGTTTGTGCTGCACTTTGGGGAACTGACTGACATGGGCTACAACTCACCCAGCAAAAGATAGTCCTAACCTGTATCTCTTCCTGAGGTTTGTGCAGGACTGGGGAGGAGTGCCTGAGAGTAGGAGGAGTGCAGGACTGCCTCTTCTGGCAGCCATGCTGGCTACTGCTGGCATGATTTGAGCACAAGGTCTGAAAAAATCAAATGATCTCCAGCAGCCACCAAGCAAATCAATGTCAGAGCCAGAAAAAAACCATTGACTTTCTTGATGACTAAGGTATTCCATGTCCTAGAAAAGGAGACATGAAGTGCCTTACACACCTGGGTCAGCAGTTCACCCAAATGCTTTTGAGTTGCATCATTTCAATCAGCTTGGTGAGCTAAATATGCCTGTTTTCTGAGGTATGCTTCACTATAAGAGGATAAACGTAATTCCTTTTGACTTTCATTACTTTCTGTTTCAGGGACTGCATGAAAATGGGAGAAGTGGATGGCAAAAAGATTGGCTGCACTGTTAGCCTTTTGGTTTGTATAATATTATTCTTTCCCATGTTGATTTCAGTTGAGCATTTTCTAATATAGAGCCACACATTTGAATGGGAGGTACCTTGCTTCTTCATGCAGTTCGAGTGGAAGTTGACAGAATAATACTGCACTTAGGATCATTGTGGGGTTTTTTTCTGAGTGAAATTGATACAGTGGGGAATTAGTCTTCCCTGGCATTTTATAGTTGGACTCTGAGAGATCTCTAATACTGCTTTATTCAATTTTCAGTCTCTTCCTACTGGATAAACTTTACCAAAGTATTTCCCAAGTTTAATTGGTCTCTGAGTTCATAGAAACAAACAAGCTTTTCTTCCTTCCCTGAACCCAATGAAATTCCCCAACTGAAACAAGTTGGTTCTTATGACCTATAATATGGCAGATCTTCTGGACACTGCAGGCTACCTGTTCTCTTCCCAACACAAGAGCCAGAAATGCTGCTCAAGGCTTCTTCTTGTCATGTTATCATCATTACAACAAACCAACAGTGCATATTCATAGTATGAAAATTATTTCTTTTTTTTTACAAGATGCATTTTGGTTCTAGGCCAGTTTCCACTGACAAGTCTGTTGACTTCCGTTAACCTTGGAAAGTTTCCATTTTCTTGGTGAATGTTTTGGAAAGCTATATTTTTAGCCAGGGAAAAAAACAGAATAAGCTGACTTGTAATTCTGCATTTTTGACGTCAGTGAAACAATTTGGTATCAGTTCTAAGTAGCAGTTACACATAGGAGAATAAAGGATTCCTTCAGTAGGAAAATACTGCTCTCTAAATAGGGATCATGTTTACTATGTAGCCATAGAGCAGCTGGCTTTCTGTCAGAATATTTGGCATGATCTGAATTCAGTAAAGCACCTGGATTATTTTCCCTCTATCGCTAAGAAGTTTTTAAACTATTATTAGCAAATCATCCAAGATTTACACAAAAAGAAAATGAAATATTTAAAAAACCCCAAAACACCATAGTACTTTTTAATGGAATTTTCAATGACTACTACAGGCTAAGGCAGATTTCATACCCTAATAATGTTCAGAAAAAATGTAATACTATTTGCATACCCCAGAAACAACTGATGCTAAATTTTGAAAAGAAAATTTCAATTACAGAAGTGGCACACAAATTTTAAGACACTTTCTTGCCTATATGATGAATGAAATGGTTTTCATCTCAAAAGATGTTTTATGCAACGAGTAATTAGAGGAATGTATAACGTTAAAATTATTTAAAGTACAGAGGAGGAAGCAATATTTCATTTCTTCACCACTACTTTGAAAGTATTCTGATTTCCAAAGATAAGAGGACTGGTTGGCATGGAAAGAGAACTTTTATGTTATTTTGCCATAGAGGTACATGCTGATCTTCCAGAAAATAGAATTGGCCAACTTAACTATTATGTCACTTAACTAACATTATGCCACATCATGAAATATGCAGAAGGGGTATGCACCAGCAGCAATAACACAGAGAAAAGAAGATAAGAACTTTTTTCCTACTCTCCCCACCTTCTGGATCATCTAGAGTGGAGTCAACCAGCGTGTGGTTGACATGCTGGAGGGAAGGGATGCCATCCAGAGGGGCCTGGACAGCCTTGAGAGGTGGGCCTATGCAAACCTCATGAAGTTCAGCCAGACCAAGTGCCAGGCCCAATCCCAAGCACAAACACAGGCTGAGAAGAGAATGCATTCAGAGCAGCCCTGAGAAGAAGGACTTGAGGTTGTTGTTGGATAAGAAGCTCAACAAGAAACAGCAATGTGTGCTGACAGCCCAGAAAGCCAACCACATCCTGGGCTGCATCAAAAGTGGCCAGCAGGTCAAGGGAGGTGATTCTGCCCCTCTAGTCTGCACTCGTAAGATTCCACCTGGAGTACTGTGTCCAGCTCTGGACCCCTCAGCACAGGAAAGACATGGACCTGTTGGAGTCGGTCCAGAGGAGGGCCACAAAAATGATCAGAGGGATGGAACACCTCTTCTGTGAGGAAAGGGCTTAGAAAATTGGGCTTGTTCAGCCTGGAGAAGAGAAGGCTCTCAGGAGACCTTATTAAGGCCTTTCAGTACTCTAACAAGAAAGATGGGGACAAGCTTTTAAGCAGGGCCTATTGAGACAGGACGAGGAGTAATGGTTTTAAGCTAAAAGAAGATAGATTCAGACTAGAATAAGGAAGAAATGTTTTACAACGAGGGTGGTGAAATACTGCAACAGGTTGCCCAAAGAGATGGTGGTAGATGCACCATCACTGGAAACATTCAAGGTCAGGTTGGATGGGACTCTGAGGAACCTGATCTAGTTGAAGATGTCCCTGCTAATTGCAGAGAAGTTGGACCTTTAAAGGTCCCTTCCAACCAAAACTATTCTGTGATTCTATGAAGTATATGAAATAACTTTTGGTAACTCACTGAGGAGTTTTTCTCAGGCATCTCTGGTCCTCACCAGGATTTGATATTTAATTGACATTTCAGATACTATTCATTAAAAATTGTATTTTCTATTTAGAAAGAGGTTTTCCTGTGATGCTTTACGCTGGCATATGACATCATGCTACTTAAGTAGAATACATCCACACTGCCTGTTTGAATGTTGTTTTCAAGCTGCTTTTTCTTAGGAAAAGTCTTTATTTATTGGGAAAGTCTAGTTTTTACATTGTGTTGCCTTTTGAAGACTTCATCTGCCATAGTTTATATCTTGAAATAGTTTGTTGAAAAATCATGACACCTTTATTAGCACGATGTATTTCTTGAGATGTGACTGAGTTGTCCTGCTGTGGTCTGCTTTACAGACCAACTGGACGTTGTCAGAGCTGAACCTCAGAGAGGAACTAGTTGATCTGTGTAGTTCAGACTTGTGCAAGTGCTGTAGCCTTTAGTGCTTAGTGGTAAGAGCCAAGAAGTCTAGTACTGCAGTTCAGTGCCGTATTTTGTCTTAATCTTTATGCTTTATTGCTCACAATTCTGTATTGTAGATTATGGGTTTTTTTCAGACAGGTAAATATGAACATAAAAACAGATATTCTTTCTTTATCTCTTCTAAAGAGAAGCATATGTTCCTGATCTATACCTTGTGGGAGGAAAAGAGATGTCTTTGAATTATAAAGACAGATGGTGGCCTAAAACAGGCATGTCATTACAGAGCTATTGATATCTAGTAATTTTCTCAAGTCAGTTAAAAAAATATTTTCTCTTTAGAGTTTTTATTTTGATATTTTCGTAATGTTCCTCCTACCTTTCTCTGATAATAACACAGTTTAGGAAACCGTCGTACAGAATAAGAATACTGTACAATAGGAGAAGAATGTTGACCACTTGCTTAGAGTTCAAAATAATGTTATTTGAATAATAGAACAGAAATTCTTAATTGCTAATGGGGACCAATCCTAGGTTCTTCTATTCTATAACCAGAGTAGATTATCCTGAACGGTAAGGGGACTGTAGCTGCATGTCTATAGTAAGCGTGGAAATACTTGTGAACCGTGATATAGGGTTATGCTCCTCTCCCTATAACTTTTTCATACTGTGTTTTAGGGCATGCAAATACATAATGGATGCTTTGAATTAAGAGTTTTGATGCTGCATTCCATACTTTATCGATGTAACAACAAATAGCAGTTATACACCCCAAAATCTTTAGCCATTTCTAGAAATTTTGTCCTGGGTATCACTTTAGAGTGCAACTTTGTATATTTCAATCATACAGTGCAATATTTATGCATCATTTACTAGTTCCTAGCATCAGTTGAGGCTGAAGAATTCACGTTTTTCATTCAGGATTGTGCTGTTTACAATACTGAATAGTTCATAAAGCTACCAAAATCTTTCTGGCATTTTGCTACCACAGAAGGAAGAGTAGACTTATTGGGCAGTAGATATTTTGTTAAAATATTAATACAAAAGTCAGAGTGCTGTCAATATTTTAAAATCACATGCAGCTTTCAGCAGAATGTTAATTGCCCTAAGTAAGTATATATGGGTTCACTTTTTGGATGGATTAGTATTTATAAAGAAAGAACCATCAGACTCTATCTGTTCCTTCTCATGTTCTATGAGAATTTAAATAAAACACATTTAGGATCTTGTTAACTTGTCTACTGAAAAATTATTCTTCCGTTTAATATTTCTTAATGTATTACTGCAGTTCTTTGTAATGACTTTGTACATGTGAAAATTTCAAATACGTGCATTTATTTCTAGAGCATTATGTTTGAAGTCTCCTCTCATATGTTTATTAAATACTACATTTCCTTCAAAATTCAATTTTATTGCAGAATTTTTACAAGACTGAACTGAACAAAGAAGAGATGTATATTCGCTATATTCATAAGCTCTATGACCTACATCTGAAAGCACAAAACTTCACAGGTAATTAAGTACAAACTACAAAAAGATATTTTGGACTGGTCTGTGATTTGCAGTCTTTTGCAAACCCCTATGCTGTATCCTCAGCGCAGAACACAGCCACCCAGGGAACAGCTGGGTTTCCTTGCCCAATTAATCTCTCCCAAAATATGGCTGTTTTTCAGCCCCAGAACTTTATTTGCTGTGTCATGTTGAATGTAAGTGATTACTGTTGATACACACTAGCAATAAATGTGTGATACAGTCATTCTTCACCCAAGACAAGTAAAGTTTAGCAGAAGTTTTTATAAGTCTATTCTGTAGTATCTGTGATTATATACTTTTCTTTTAAATGAAGAAATTAGAAGATTCTGTGCACTGTTGTTGTTTATAAAACATGAAGTCACTTCATTTAGGAAACTATATGCCATCAATAATTGCTGGAGAAGATAAAATCAGTATCTCTTTAAATTAAAGAATCTTTTTTGCCAAAATATTTAACTGACCTTATAATACCTCCATCTTTCCCCCAGTGTTTGCAATTGCAAATGCATGTGTTCAGAATCTCTACAGAATTTTTTCTTTCTTAAAAGCAGATCAGTTGGCTGGAGGTCTCTAGTAAACAGGGTACAGGTACCTACTGTCACAGCAAATTTCCTTATGCTTTTCTGCTATCCATAGGAAAGATTCCCACTTGGAATTTCCACAATCCCTTTGCAGTTCGTGGTTTTAAAGTGTAGACTAGGTCACCAGATGTGTTATGGAGATATTTTAATTTCCTCGTGTGACCTGGAAGTAGTGAGTCACAATAGAGTTTAGATTATCAAGCTGTATCTTTGCCACAGCTGGCTTTTGTGCCAAAGTGTTCATTTCCTGATCTTACATAACAGATCTTAGTAACTCTTTAAGCAATGTTGAGTTCTCTTTACACATTGGATGCTCATATGCGTCCAGTTTACCTTCAGCTGTGATATGAACCTAATTTTTTTAATTGTTTTGCCATCCATTCTTATTTTAAACACTATTTTGCTCAAATATTATTTCCAGGATTTTGTTATATTTCCTGTGTATTTATTATTAACATGTATGATTTTTGCATTCTTTGCCATTGTAGATTCCACAAGTTTGATATTATATTTTTTGGGGGCATGAGAGCCGTAAGGAAGAATTGTTCAACACCCGTGGCATTGAGATAGGCAGTCTTTCCACTAGCAAACAGACTTATGTAGTCCATTGCTTTCCCTTATCAATCAGTGAAAACACACAGACCTTCTGGAAATCAAGGGGTCTAGAGTGCATGGGAGTACGAAAAGAAGTTTGCTACTTAAGCGGTATTCCCACATGTTGCACCATTAGTTTGCCAACTGCATAGTTTCATTTTAGGGATGAAGCCAGCTTGCCCTTGAAATAATTCTTCTCTCCTTTCATAGTATAATTTACAGAACTGTCTCCAATAATCCTCTGTAAAAAAAAAAAAAAAAGTCATTTCCAGTATAAATAATATAAAACTTAGCTTTAAGTCTTTCTTTAACCAGCACTCAGTTACAGCTATAAATATAACTCTTGATACTGAAGCACATAAATGCACTGATTCATCTGTGTCCCCTTAGTTACCTGAGAAGTGTAATGAGGTTGTCTTTGCATCTGTCCATCTTAGAAATGTTTTAGTTTTTTTAATCTTTCCTGTAGAAATTAAAATTCCCACATTGTGAGTCAACTCTGTTAATCTCTCCTTACAGTTTTGATGCCCAGCCAATAGTTACAGACCTCTCCCACAGGTACCAATATGTTATGTGTTATGCTGGGTACTGCCAGCATGCTGGGTAGAGGGACCCCTCAGTCCTCTTGTCCAGTATGGTCATTCTTATTTTAGAAACCTTCTATATACATTTATCATAAATTAAAAAAAATATATTGACATGGTAGACAAAGATCTGTTAAAATGAGGGACTTGGGTGCCAAGTTAGAAAGGAAGGGTCATAGTGAACTATCCTGAAATGTATTTATACTGTGCTATCTTTTCCTTCCTTATGATTTTGAATAATTTGTTGTTATAAACTTCATGGATTTTTATGCATATTTTGGGTACCAAACTGCAGCTTGAAAATATGACAAAGGATGTTACCAGTCAAGCAGCCTGAAAGCCACGTGAAGCAAAAATTAGAGATTGTCTGTTCAACTTCAGCCATCTCCCTTGCACATATGAGTAGCAGCGCAGCAGCATCTTGCACCATGACTAGCATTTTACAACGTTGTGATTCAAAGCACTCTCTCCTACAAACATCTGCTGCTGTGATGGTTTTTCATCCTTCTCTTTCATTCGTCCATTCTTAAGCTGGACACGTAAGAGATACACTACTTTCAGGAAAAACTCTGTTGAGCTTGGTTTTAGTCTCCCATCTTATGAGAACTCATATGGCAGAGGCAGAAATAGGATATAGTTGTCTGGGGCAAACTTACCTTAGCTTAAAAAGTACTTTAGTACTTTATAGACTTTTTTTTGCCTTGGGTACAATCTATAAAACCTGCAATGAAATAAGTCCATTGAGCACCTTCCATCCCCAGTGCAGTACATCTGCAGAACATGGCCATCTTTGTACTGACTTACGCAAAGTGGTCCTTTGAGTGGAAAATAGACTGTGAACACTAACATGGAAAGCAATAATGTATATGCACAGTTAGCCAAATTGAATTGTCATAGCCAGTAGTAATTCTGATCTTTTGTAATTGTCCAAAGTCTGACTGCAATAGAGAGGTTCATTTAATATTAGTCTTAGTGTACTGTTTCTGAGGAATTCTTTAAAACAAACTAAAAATAATACTAATAAGTTTTATATTCCCATATAATTTCTACCATGATCTAAAGATTACTACACGGTTCACTGAGCAGAGAGAACAATAGGTTTGATTCCTTCCAAACCTATAAATAAATAAGTACATTTTAAAAAAAAAAAAAAAAAAAAAGAAAAAGAGTATGTGCACTTCACTAAATATTTTTGTTATGGTAGAGTGTTAAGGCTCAGCTGTGAGAGATTTATTTCTATTATGGAAGGAACAGAGTCTGTTAAGCAGATATCTGCCTGGGTTTCCCTCCCAGCCCTGTTCTATTTTTAGACTGTGTCCACAGTCTAGTCTATCTTCTTTCCTCTTTCCCTATTGAGTTTCCTCATCATCCCATCCTTGTTCACTTGTTCAGACAGCGAAGCCATTGAGAGCTTCTCCTTAGCAATAGGAAAGGCTAGGACTAAGCAGGAAATTGTTTCTTAATTTCTCTGTCCCCTTTGTATTGTCAGACACCAGGAAAACTGTCCCAGTGACTCCACTTTAAATAGTGTATGAAAATTGTAAAATGAATTTATTATGGCTGAAGATAGTAACTGTCCAAAACCAGAACCACCATCTGTCTTATACTTGAAATAAATCAATTACCCATTAAAAAAGCATATCTCATCAGGAGCATTCACATTTCTGTGTACTTGGTTTGGCTGTGTATTTGTTTGGTGTTCACAAGTACCATGCTATAATTTGTCTTGCAGAGGCTGCCTACACACTCCTGCTGTACGATGAGCTGTTGGAATGGTCTGATCGGCCACTGAGAGAATTCCTCAACTACCCCATGCAAACAGAGTGGCAACGTAAAGAGTGTCTCCATCTGACCATCATTCAAAACTTTGATAGGGGAAAGGTAAAATAGCCCTATTTTAGTGAGGGGATCTCAAAAGGATAGTTTATTTGTTTTAGGATATTACTTCCAGGGCTGCAGACTTTTCTCATATAAAAAGGAAGTATTTGTCATTGCTTGATTAAGCAGTTACTTAGCGACACAGTAGGTTTCTTCTAATCCTGCATTTGTATCCTAGAAATCCTACACTTATAAGTGACAATAATTTGCACTTGTGTAGCAATTCGCTTTGTAACTGTCAAAGCACTTTATAAAAGATAAGATAATTGCCCTCCATTTTAATGGTAGTGAAAAGGAGCCATATAAAGCTGATGAAATTCACTTAGTGACCAAGTGAGGGGAAAAAATTTAGGGGTCTGGATTATAAGGACTGTGTTTACACCTTCTAAATTATGTTGCGTCTTTTAGAATAGCAATTGCAGAAGCTCAGAGAAGGAATGGGTTTTGAGGATCGCAGTTCATTGTCATCACTGAGAATATTTATTCTGAATTAAGCAAGAGTTATTATCCCATAGTCTAAAATTTTACATACACTTTGTGTGATGATTTATTTTACTGATAAGCAATTCATTGCAATTTTGTGTAGCTAGTGTAATATTCATGTGAGCTGAGTAAATGTAATCAAACTCATGTTGATCATCAGTGTTTTCAAAAAATTCTGTAATCAGCTTATAGAGTTTAACTAATATGGTGCAAGAAAATATTTTCCAATCTACAAAAATTAAGGAGGATATGTTAAGAATACAATTTTTAAATGTAAAAATCATACTGTGTTGAATCAGTCTCATATCTAGTATCAAAATAAATATCTCTCACTCTTGCAGCTACTTATATTTTGTGCAATGATAGTCCTGTAAGAATCATTTATTAAATAAGTCTCTAAAGATATTTCCAATCCATCAAAAAATTCATCAATACTACTCAGCAGCTATCCGTGTTGTTAGTGGACAATATGTTCAAGTAGTTTTAGTTCCTGGAAGTATGACTTACTCTAGAAACAACAGATCACTAATAAAACAGTAATTGTCAAACAGTTGCTTTGAAATTACTGAACATTTTTTACTTGCTTGCAGTGTTGGGAAAATGGCATTATCTTATGCAGGAAAATTGCAGAACAGTATGAGAGCTACTATGACTACAGAAACCTCAGCAAGATGAGGGTAATGTACCTGAGTACTTTTCATCAGTCAAAGTTCGAAAAACTTTTTAGTTTGGATTATAAAATATTACTTAGAAAAATAAATTTGAATGGAGTGCTCCTTAGGTTTGGTTTGCACACTTTATTTTTTAGCTGTTTTTTTCTTTCTACAATAAAGATTATAAAAAAGGGAGTGTGAGCTTTTTGAAGAAAAATGGGGGAAAAAATCATCTTGCAATGTTTGTACCTGTACAGCACCCCTTTTGTGTGCATGCTTCTGCAGAAAAATTGTATTACAAGTTCACTTTCCATGATTTCCTGTGGTTTATCCAGGGAATGTCCTCTATGCAGTCCTTCGCTAGGAGCAGCGACGTATTTGCAGTTGTAATTGCGAGCAAAGACGTTGCAACAAGCAGCATACACCTTTCCATTTTTTTTTTTATTTTACTGCTTAAAAATATGGTCTGTTTAATTTCAAATAGCCAAAAAGAATCTTTCCTGGCACAATGTTCCTTCCCTCATTTTTCTTAGAACTCTTAAGCATTGTTTCTTTTTGGATTCTTTCTGACACTGTATTTTTAAGTTTATTCAGTCTTCCCTTTTCTTGTCTGCATCTGATGGATTCAGTTTTATATTACAGCTTCCTTTTTAACTTTGCTGTACATGTAGGATGCTTGCTGTTAGGAGTGACTGAAACATACTTAATCTAGAGTTGCTTAACAGCATGATGCAAAATTCTCAACACAGAGCTATGGGGCGAGACTCCTGGTGAACTTTATATATCCCAGTGGCAGAATCCTAGAAGCAAAAGCAAACTGACTATCATCATGTGAATAAAATAATTAGTTTATGCATGTTTGATTAATTGTATGTAACGTGTTTTGTATTTGAATTAGGAAATATCCTTCTATATCTGTGCCACCTATGTTAATCCAAAAATGGAGGTGCAGGGATTTCTCACAGCAATATAACTAGGCAGCTATTGATATTCTGTACACATTAAATAGCTGTCTGCACTACCTGAAATAGAGCTAATAATGAGGGTTTTTTCCCAGTATTAAAAACTTATGAATGGAGAATGCTTTGATGAAATAACATCAAAGAAAGGGGGCTTTGAAATTAAGATCACTTTGTGTCAGTGTTTTGAGTGAAATAAAAGCAGGGTGTATCAATCAAAGGTGATGTTAATTGCTATTGTGAGATTTTTAAAGGAACTCACATTAGATGCTTAAATCATTGGAATCTGGTATGATTTAGACACAACTATTTTGAATATGGAAATTGGACTTTGATGACTAAACTGACCACATTATTGCCATGTGTTTGGATGATTAATGAATTACTGGGTGATATGTTTCAAACTGAATTTCTATTACTTCCATTTTTCATTCAAGAACTATGCATGTTGTCATTAATCAAGTATCTTATCCCTTTGATTAAAAGCCTTTTTTTTTAATCCTTGGAAATTTTCAGGTTATTAAGAGGTATAATTATTTAATCTGATGCATTCAGAGACTTCTAGATGTCATTACTGTTGCTCAGAAGTGCACTGCAATTCCACTACTCCAGAGCAGTGTGCTGAAAGACCCTCCCTTTTGTGATAGCTTAAGGTAAAAATATGTTTTCAAAAAAGACTAATTGCGTTTCTTATCAATCTCACATAGATGATGGAAGCATCTTTATATGATAAAATTATGGATCAACAGCGTTTGGAGCCAGAGTTTTTCAGAGTTGGCTTTTATGGGAAAAAGTTCCCATTCTTCTTGAGAGTAAGTGAATTGAAATTAAACAGAATGGAGTTCTGGAATTCCTGCTGTCAATCAAATTATGACATTTATGTGAGAATTTGATTGTACCATATACAAATTCTTATCCTATGAGAAACAGGGAATGCTTTGTGGTAATTCATGAACTATCCTCATGTTTTCAGGGTTAAGAAAAGCTGCCTAGTGGAAAGACAAATGCTAGGCTTCCAGAGTCCCACTTAAACTTAATGTTTACATTGGAAAACATACACCTATATTATTCCACAATCCAGCATCTTCTTTTCATGGTAGTTTGTTCCATTTATGCTGTCCTGCTTCTGCTGGTGGTCCCTGAGAATGCTGTCAGAAAAGGCATCTTCAGTAGTGGGACATCAGTAATGTAGCATTTAAGTAATGAGATTCCCAAGTTCCTTTTTTTTTTTTTTTCTTTTGGAATGGAAACCTGCTGAGTTTCACTGACTATGTACTAAGTCTGACAAGATACATAAAGTTACTCTTGAACATTAATCTTGGATTCTGAAGTTACTGAAGTGCCTTTGAAAATGTCAGTTATGTTTACCCAGTTCCCCTCTTCCCAGTCTGCAGCGGTTTAGCTGCATTGACTGTCACCTTGGGAGGAGAACAGAATCTGTCTTCTTCACAGAGCAGCTACAACTGTAATCCAAGCTCTTCTTCCTATGGTAATTCAAATAAGTGATGAAGGAACTTCCTCTGTGTGGTGGAGGCCTAAAAAAATCTAATTTTTGTTTTGCCTTTGGGGTGGGGAAAATGACGAATTCCAAATGGTAAATATAGCAGGAAACTCTCCCCTTTAAGGCAATGCACAAAAAGAGTCTGATGGGCACATACTTTTTGATACTACCTAGTAGTCATCTGAATATAACATCTGTATAAACAAATTGGAAAATATTAATTAGAAAGAATGTAATGTTTAGATTACTAAAAATACCTCAAATGATGAAGTAAAAAGAACTGGGGAAAGTTGCGCAATGATGCAGCACTTTCAGACCTGTAGGTCTTTCACTGCTTATGCATCTGCCCAGGAAGTATTTATGCATTTACCAAGTTAAATGTACATAGCACAGATCTATGCTTGCAGCACCAATGAGGGACACCTCAAAACTTAATATATTTTAGTTAGTTAGTTAGTTATTCTTAAGGCAAAGCAATTTTTAACTCCTTTAAGCAGTCTGGTTGTGTTTGCTACAGAAGGAATAAAAAATAAAGCTGCAGAATAAAGCTTTCACATTTTAATTTGTAGTTGCACAATAACACTATTGCAGTTGATTTCTTGTAGCACTTCCCATGAAAACCCAGGCCCTCAGAATTCAATGCTTCGTGTCTCTGTTGTCAAGATACTATGAAAACAACTGTTTCTGTCTAAACTTGCTTCAAGAGGGACACATTAGTAATGACTTTTTTGAATTTTCTAATATAGATTTTAAAAGGAAATTCATTTAACAGTGGCTTTAGAAAAATGGTTAAGACATTGCCTAATTTCAAATGTGTGCAAGCAGAATCAAACCAAAAATTGCTGTTAGCTGTTAACAGGAGGCCCTCAGCACCACCATGTTCAGTGACTAATTCCAACAGTTACTCCAAGTCCAGGCATATCATGTTTAATTATGTAGGTTCTATGTATATCTCTATACAGAACCTATGTAGGTTTTATGTTATGTCTCTATTAATGTTGTACAACCTCAGGAAAATAGTTCTTCAGAACTATATAACTTCAAAACAAAGTTTCCTAGTTCCTCATGGAAAGGACTTTCATTTCATTGTCTTAAATGTCTCTTGCATTGTATTTTTTTTACATATTTTATACAATCTGATATGGTATGTTATGTTAGTTACATACTTTAATCCAATAAGAACAATTTCTCCTTTCAGATTTTTCTTAAAGCTTTAAGTATAATAATTTGATTTTTCCAGACTTTTGGAAAAACATACTTTATATTGTAAATTTTTTTTCTTCTAAGTTATTTGCTCTTTCTAGATTTCTTATTTTCATTATTTCCTTTTGTTTCTTATTTTTGCTTTCTTAAAATGATGTAAAAATTGCCAAGAATGTCTATATTTAAGAGCATATGTTTGGATCAGTCTAATGATACTAAATTATTTTCACATAACTTGCTCATGGTTTTTTTTTTCTTCTTCTGCTCAGAATAAGGAGTTTGTTTGCCGAGGACATGACTATGAAAGGCTGGAGGCCTTCCAGCAGCGAATGTTGAATGAGTTCCCACATGCCATTGCTATGCAACATGCTAATCAGCCAGATGAGACCATCTTTCAGGCAGAAGCACAGTGTATCCACGTAATTACAAACCCATACACTACAGTTATGTCTTTCATGCTTTTAAAAAACGTAGGTACACCTATAACCAATTTCAATCACAATGTACCTCCGCTGAAATAAATGGTAGGTTAGAATTCCCCTGCAATTAGTCACAGTCACTCTATTAGTTTGGATAATTTTTTTTGTAATTGTTGATTGTATTTAAAAATTCATTGACAGGTTATGAAGACTGTTATGTTAGCCAAAAATACTTGTAGAACTATCCGTGCTGTGATAATAGTGTGTTAGTTCAAGTTACAGTATTTCAAGTTCTTACAATACAGCATAATTTTTGCATGGAATGACATATTGTATCTAAGAATATATTTAATTATCCCTTTACTCCTTGTACTATTCCATGTAAGTAGCTCTATTTCAAAAATAAATACAAAATTTTCAGCAAAACAGTACAAAGAAATCCCAAGCTATCAAAAAATTTCTAAGGTTTCTTTCCCAAGCCATTAATAATCTAGAAGTATCTCAAGATAAACACTTTTAAAGAAGTTTTTCTTCTGTCATGCTTCAGAAGCCAATATGCTTTGCTAATTTTGAATGCAGTTAGCCTTAACTCTTTACATACAGATTTGCAGATTTATGCAGTGACACCAATTCCAGAAAATCAGGAAGTCCTGCAGAGAGACGGCATTCCTGATAACATCAAGAGCTTTTACAAAGTAAATCACATCTGGCGATTCCGATATGATAGGCCATTTCACAAAGGGACCAAGGACAAGGAAAATGAATTCAAGGTAAATTATCATGCACTTTTACAAACTGCTGGACCTGTGGATTTATTTGTAACATCAACGATACTGAAACACCATCTACAGTTGTGTTATTAAACTGAGTGTGGTGTAACAAATTCTCTAGAGGAGATAGTAGCTCAGGTTTGACTATTTTGCTTCTCATTTTAATTAAAATAATATGAAAAATATATGGGAACATGAGAGAAAAAAGTAGCCATTTGTTTTTGCATCGGTGATATAAAGATGGCAGAAATGGAGACAGCAGCATAGTCTCCACAAAAGTTTATAAAGTTGATTGGAAAACATGGTTAAGTAGGTAATCTGGGGTATGGATAGGATCGCCAAAAGTTCTCTCTCCCTAGAGAGAGGGAGAGAGAGACAGTTTTGAATAAACTGCAGCATAATGTTTTCTTCCTGTGATAGCAAGACTAAAAAGTACATCTGAACTTAGAGATTGTCTCAGAAAAGCGAAATCGTTCATTCCCTAATAGGTGAATAACTTCTGTTCCTCCTAATAAAAATGTCACTCTGAAAATTCATCTTACATTCTTCTGGTTTAATTTCAATTCTGACCCATGAGAAATATCCTGTCACAGAATATATTGTAGTATTCAGACACACAAAGAGAATTATCCCATAATAATTTTGTTATAAAGTTAGGGGAAAGAACTGTAAGGGTAACAAATCTTCTAAATTAAGTCACTGATGCCCTCTAATTCAAGTTTAAGGCTTTATTTTAATTGTACAGCTTATATATATTTTGTGTAAGTGCTAAAATATGCATTGATTAGTCATTTTACAAACCTCTTGCACAAAGTGTTTAACAGTAGTATATTTGAGTATTGCATCAGCCATGCATTGTGGACCCTCAAAAAGGACTTCACAGAGGAGAGCTGGTCACTCTGTGTGATCTGTAAGTTGTTCTGCTTCTGAACTCTCCCCCTTCTCAGACGTTATCTTGGAAAGGAAATGTTAAAATGCTCATTTAGTTGTGAGTGATTTTTGGAGATTAGGGGACAACATATAACATAAAATAATACTATGTTTAAGAGTGAGGAATCAGCAGAAATTACTGCTTAGTAGTAGTTCCTAGAAAGTAAGGAGAAAAGTGAATGCCATAGGCTTCTGGGGTAGACATTTCAGTAGAAATTTGGATGTTAATACTTTTTTAATGTGAACTGTTACTTAAATGACAGTATTCATAAAGAAAACTGGGAATAATTAAGAAAACTATAGAGGCAAATTAGGGAAATAAATTTGTTTTCTGTATTGTAGAGTCTGTGGGTGGAGAGAACCACACTGATCTTGGTGCAGAGCTTACCTGGGATATCTCGCTGGTTTGAAGTGGAAAAACGTGAAGTAGTAAGTATGAGACTGATTGCAATATTTATTGTGGGTTGGTTTACTTCCTTATCCATATGTTATTTGATTTATTTATAAGATTTATTACCATATGTAATTTCTTTGATCATGTTTTCAAGCTGGCTACAACAAATTTATTTACAAAGTATTTTCAGTTGTCTGGCTTCTTTCATCTTGAAAAGTATTATTAAGAACCACCCATTATGATTCATCCAAAAGGTGGAGGAATGAAGTTGAGAACAATACTGGGCAGCCAAAGGCAACATTTAATGTCAGCAAATTACCTTCTTAAAACTGAGCACAAAGTCACGTTTAATATTTAGAATATCTATAACTTAACATATCTTTCAGTACTCCTGAAAAGTAAACATTCTCCAAGTTCCTGTGCTATAGTAAATGCCATATGGGTATGTCTCTGTGTCTGCTTGGAGTTCTGTTGAAGCTGCTGGGTCTCAGCACAGTCAGGGAAGTGTGCCTACGCAGAACCTGTGGGACTAGGGTCTAATGTAGCAATCTGGTACTGACACATTGTAATTTCTTCTCCTTCCTTCTTGTTATATTTCTTAGAAAATCCTTAAATACATTTCTAATCTATTTGGAGGAGTGCTCCTCATGTAAAGATCTCTAAATAATTGATTAGTTGTTGAGCCCAGGAGTATAACATCTGTAAATATTTCCTTCCTGTCAAAGTCAATCTTACAATAGTCCCATTAAATATAGGGATACCATTGTACAACTGTTTTTCTCTAAAACTCTGTTGTGTTTTTCTTTTATAATAGCAACAAAATGTCATTAGTTCACCATCCTTATATTCTCCCGTAAAAAAAAATAAATATGTATAATGGAATTTAGTAAAAATCAGAACATTGTGTGTGACGTGAGAAATTTTGTTAGTTGACTCCTACTGAGTCAGTAGTAGGTTAATATGACCCCTTCTATGAAGTTTTTCAGATTACTACCATGTTACCATTACATTCACCATTTCCAAAAGTTAACTGTAATAATTTTTCCTGGGCAAGTACTGGATCATGACTCAGATTTGTGCTTCTGTGTTTTGGTAAAATATGGCAGCTGCTGGCCTGTACTCTTCCCGTGGCTTAGCTTTTCACTTTTCCAGCAGTTCATGCTACCTGTGAGAAAAGCTTCCTCACTCTCCAGAGAGGACAGGCACATCCTGCTCAAGGGCTCCCCTTGACTATAACTTGGTTACCATCTTAGCTCAGAGCTTACATTCAAACTCCTCATCCTTAATGTCTAATTGTCGACTTTGTTATGGATGGGGGAACTAACTTGCCCGTACTTAAGCTCTGTTCTTTGCACTTAAGCATGGTAAAGCTCTCCCTGACCTCAAGCCCAATTAAGGTAAAGCTACCAAGGACAGTTTTGCACTGAATTCCAAGAGTTCCACCACAGGCTGAAGTGTGTGAGTGTTTTGCAGCAAGGGCTGAGTATATCGCAAGGTCAGATAATCAATCTACAAGAGAGGGACAATTGTTTATTTTGGTCCTTGATTATGTGATAAAATTAATTCTCTCTGGGCTCACAGTGTACACTCAGAGAATGTAGCCCAGGTGAGAAGAACCTTTTCTGCCCCAATACTCTAGTACATAGAATAACTTAATTTTCCTTTAAGAAATAAAAAAAATACCTTTAATATATTTTGTCTTTCAACTGAAGATTAAGTATGTTTGCAATGTTCCTCACTCCCCTTTCAGGTGGAAATGAGTCCCCTTGAGAATGCTATTGAAGTCTTAGAAAATAAGAATCAGCAGCTGAGAACACTAATTACTCAGTGTCAAACTCGACAGATGCAAAATATTAACCCTCTCACAATGTGTCTAAATGGGGTCATTGATGCAGCAGTTAACGGTGGAGTTGCTAGATATCAAGAGGTAAGGAATTTATTTTCTGTTTATTAAATATCTGTTGTAAGACTGTTTCTTACTTATTCTTTCTCTCTACAGATACTGCTCATCTCTATTAATTGAGGACAGAAATATATCAATGTTAGTTTTAATTATACCTATATAGCACTTTTTTGTGAGGTGATGTTAAATATGCATAGTTCTAGTGAAACAACCATTTTGCTACAGATAATCCCATAAATTTACTCCGGTGATGAGTTGATTCACAATTGCCTTGGCATTCTTTAGAGGTTTGTTTTGGAATTTTAATGAAATAGTTAATTGTAACTATATTATTATAATGTATTCTTTCCTCCCTGCTCTTTTAGGTTAGGAGCCACTTCTGGCCACCCACCAAATTCTAATTTTAAGAGATATAAATATGGATACAAAATTCTTAACAAGAAATGTCTTTCCTTGAAGAATCATATTTTTCTAGATCCTTCTTTTCTTCTCCGGAGTTTTAAGGAATGGTATTTTCTGGAAAATTTAGTAAGAAATAATACTTATTAAGGATTAAATTAAGAAATATCTAACACTGAATTTGTTCCCAAAGTTGTTCCTCATTATCATCTCTGGATCACCCTAGGAGAACCTTAAATGTTTGGGGTACTGTATTTCCACAAAGTTCTGTGGCATTTTTGAAACCATAGTAAAAAAAAAAGGAAGGATTTTTTTTTCAGCCCAGCTTGATCTTCCGCTTTGTCCTAATAGTCTTATGAAGTGCTTGAATCTTCTGGTTGTTCCTTTTCCATTGAAAACATCAAGCTGAATAACATTCTGTCCACTTTTCTCAAAGGCTGCAGGATTTGGCGTTCACTCAAAAATGTTAAATTTAATAAAACTGCATCTAAATTAAACTACAAGAAATCGAGTCCACTCTTGTGTTAGAATCTGTCATCAAAACTGCAATGTTATGAAAATTGTGAGACTAAACCAAAGCAGTACCATGTTTGATGTTTCACAGCTGCCTTTAAACAAAAACAACAAAACTGTTAAGCATAGTAAAGCCTCGCAAAGAGAGTCCCTTGAGAAATACAGTCACGTCAGAGCTATATCTGGTTGAAATTAGCAGTGTCAGAGGTAGCTTTTTTTCTCTGCATAGCTTTCCATTCTTCGTGAGTGTATCAAAGGTTCTAGCTTACTCCTTTTTTATTGTTGTTCTTAGTTGCAATTCTTTATCTCCTACACAATCTTCATGTTTCTGTTCGCTTCTGTTGTCCTCCCCCTCCCTCCCTCTCTTGCTTTATATCTAAAGTATGACTTCTCATCAATGTCAATGGTAAAGACCAAAACTGATAGCAAGAGATATAGTTGTTGGGTTGGCTTGTTTTTTTTGTTGTTTTTTTTTTCTATTGCATCCTCCTTCTCTGTGGATGTCCCTTTTTGAGTCTTTATTTGTCTTCCTACTGCTTTGCCACTTCTTATCTTCTACCTTCCCTCTTTTCATCTTCTCTGTAAATGTTTTTCTCCCCCTGCTTCACTTGTATTTGCCTTCTGCCCTATACAAAACTCAAAACTCAGTCTCGGAGCATATGTGAATCATAGAATCATCTGGGCTGGAAGGGACCTTCAAAGGTCATCTAGTCCGAACCCCCACAGTCAGCAGGGACATCCCCAACAAGACCAGGTGGCCCAGGGCCTTGTCAAGCCTCACCTTGAATGTCTCCAGGGAAGGGGCTTCAACCACCTCCCTGGGCAACCTGTTCCAGTGCTCCACCACCCTCATTGGAAAGAACTTATTCCTAATATCTAATCTAAATCTGCTTTTCTTCAGTTTAAACCCATTGCCCCTCGTCCTGTCACTGCAGGCCTTTGTAAACAGGCTCTCCTCATCCTTCCTGTAGGCCCCCTTTGAGGTAGTCTTGAGGTAAACGTGACCATGTCTTTACAGGTATCCTCCTTCCCTTCAAGCAAGACCCAGCAAATAGCATCCTCTGGCCAGCTGCTGCCCCCTTTCTCCCTTTTTTCCCCCCTTTCTCCCTTTTTTCCCCCTTTCTCCCCTTTTTCCCCTTTTTTTTCCTTCTCTGCTGATGGGGCAGAAAGCAGCTATCTCTCATTATTCAGCACTTCAGCCAATATTGCATCTATTAAAGCTGTACTTTCACTGGTTTCAATATGGGAACAGATTTCAGGAAAATCTACAAAGTAATAGTTATTATGTAGCACCCTACTGTGTGCTAAAAAATGACTGTAGACTGAACCACTGCTTTTTTTCAAATTTTTCTGAACACTGCTGGAAGTGTGTTTTGTGCCCAGTAACACCTCTCAAATTGCATTTTTTACTGTAACTTACATTTGTTTTATCTCCTTTATGTGTGCTAGAAGAGTAGAGGTGCTTTCATGATTAATTATTGGAAACCACTGTTTCCAAGAATGCTGCTAAATTTAGTAAAATTCTTATATTTTTTTCTCTAAAGTACTGGTGATTTTGTTTGAAGTTAGGTTATTATGTCTCTGAATTGTATTACAGATGTGTGTAAATCTCATGCCAAAACCACTGGGACAACACCTGCCTGGTATTGAAAGAACATTAAGCTTCTAGCTGAGGGGAAAAAAAGCATCAGCTGGCAGAAGTTTGGGATTTGGGATTTTAGCGATTATCAGAGGGTTCCTTTTAACAATTCAAACATGAATTCTTATAGGTCTACTTATCTACAGTGAAAGTACCATGTGAAATAAATGTTCTTCATTACAGTATCGGCATTTTCTAGACAGGTCTCAGCAGTTCCTTCTTACAGGTTGTCACAGCATGAAATTTTGGAACTGAATCAGAGGAGGGGGTATATTTATCTCCAGCTCCCCTGCTCCACATATTTACTAATGAATTCTATATAGCAAAGATTTTGACAGCTAGAGCTGGATGGAGAACCTTGTAAGAAGTATGTGATGGAAATGCTAAGACAGGTGCAAAAGGAAAACATGGCACAGTGCAACCACTGTTATCGTCTCAACTCTATAGATAGAAAACCATGTGTATGTATAGGTATGCGTTCAGAGACTTTTTGTGACAAGTGCATTTTTGAGAAGGTCTAGGAATCTCTCAGCTGAGCAGCTGGACATTTTCTTTACGAAATAGTGTCAAGAATTTTTGTAAATTCAATATAATCCCCTTGCAGAGTAGGATAGGTGCTATGTTAACAAAGATGCAGTTGTGAACAGGGGAGTGCTGTGTCCAGGCCACTGCTGGTGAGTAAAATGACTTTGGGGTACTATGACTGGTACAATTTGAGCACTGCAGCTGGAGTGGAAAGTCATATAAGTTCCTGAACATACCTGGATGTTGGTCAGTTGCTCCCGAAGTGAAAATTGTGGCTTTTTGACATCAGTGTCACTGTGAGTTCTTTAAAACATTATTTATATTAAGAGTGAGTAAGAAGATAATGTTACAGCTCCTAGACATAAAATAGCATACAATTCCACACTGTTCTTAATATATCTTTATATTTAAGGGATAATGAAGATCCTAGTATAAAAAGACAGGAAAATATAGGTCTCTCTAATAATTTGAGACTCCTATGTGACAATTTACAGGGAAGAGATACTTGGTTCAGGTGACCTGTGTTTGGATTCAACTCTGATTTGCAGATTTCCAAATTTGATTCAGGGTCTGTCTTGAATATTGAACAATTGGTAAATTCCACTTAAGAGTGGCCACATTTTATTTACCCATAGTCTCCACCAATGCATATGTGAATAATTCATTATTTAGCATTTATTTTCCTCTGTTGCAGTAGAAAGGAGCCTTTGTTTCAAAAATATCATGTAGAAACTTGCTTAAAAAAAACCAAACCAAAATGTTACGTGCTTTTACTCACTTTATGTTACTTTGTGATTTTATTCTGCTTAGGCATTCTTTATCAAAGAATACATCCTGAACCATCCAGAGGATGGAGAGAAGATTGCACGCTTGAGAGAGCTGATGCTTGATCAGGTAAAGTGGGGAAGAGACTGACTAGGTAGCCTGCTCAGCTGTTCTAGCTAAAAGTGTACCAAAATAGAATATAAAATTTCAGAGGTTAATAATTGCCCAGTGATATTTAGTATTTTCTGAATTAGAATCCAAGTAGACAGCAACTTCCTATACAAGCAGGTTTCTGGGTCATGTTAATGGTCTTTCCCTAGACCTTTGCATCATCATCATCTTAATCACTTCAAACTATTCTAAATTAAACGTTGCATGAGAGGCAAGATTTTGCCTTGGGATGATCATATGCAAGTATTTGAACAACATATTTTACCACTACTACAGAATAAACATTATCTAATTGAAACATTTGATGGCTTCAGCAAATATTTGTGTGACGTATTCTGCCACTATTACAGAACAAACACTTTCACTACAATATTTTGCATGAGGAAAAGCCTAAGAAAAATCTTATTAGTGGAAGATATCTAATAATGATTGCCAAAGTAGCTAGGCAGTAAAATAAACACCAAATTATAAAATTAAGCAGATGAGTATTCTACACACAGTATGAATTTTATATACTTTCTTCATTTACTTATGAGACAGCAACCTACCAGTCTCAGATATAAAGTGTCTCCATTTGGAAATGCTGAAAAACATTATTTTGATCAAGTGATTACTAAGTATTTCAGCTTTTTAAACTGACTTTTACCTATCTTTGTTCTATGCAGCATATTGAAATTTCAAACTTTATTGCCAGCTTGGGATAAAGAGATCAGAGTATTGGAATTTGTCAAGCTGGAAGTTCCATTTTTTATCAGCATTGTGGTATCTTTTGGTCAGATCAGCTGAAGGACAGATCCTCAGACAGTATAATTCAGAATAGGTTCACTGAGCTCACTTTAATTTCATTTAGATAATGTAGAGTAATTTACATTGCACTTTCAGGTTTTCAAGCTTAACCCTTACAGTTTAAATCTGGAATTAATAACTTCCAATGAAAAAATTCCAAAGTGAATTCCAAGCAATACCAGTTAAACCCTGTCTGGCACCCGGAGATGATTTAAGAGACAGCGGGGAGCGTTGGGAAGGGCCAGGGTGGTGGTGTGTGCGGATGGATGCGCTGCAGCCCTGACCTCGGATCAGCGATGCTGCACAGCTGCGTGCCCACTCTCAACCTGCCTGGAAACGTCAGCAAGTAGCTCCCATCCAAAGATATTACAGCATAGGACAGCTATTTTGTTTTTATCTAATTCCTCACGTAACCAGTTCAGTATTTTAAATGCCTGGGACCAAATTTGAGAAAGATTAGAGTTTTAGCAATGTTTTTCTGAAGCCTGTCATGCCTTGCATCAAGAATATACATAAAGCCACTGCTTACTGACGTCTCTGGGGAGTTGGAATAGGAAAGGGAACCATGGACTTCATTGAAAATATATTAGAGGGTCTCTGGTAGATGTGGCCACTGCTGTTGTTTCGTGCTTTTTATAACTGTTCTTGTAGAAAATTGCTTTCATTCTTTCATTTAGGGTTCACAGCTGCTCTTTTTAGACAGATTTTTTCACTATGTTATCCATAGATATCCACTACATTTTGTATTAAAATTAAATTCACATAGGACAACTCTTTGAGATCTTTGAGAAAGTTGAATAGCGAAATAGGAAGAGACACAAATCCTCTTGGGTATTACTGGTTTTGGTCTTAGGCTTTGTTTGATTATAGGTTTGTCAGGGATTTAGATAGATGCTTTTAATACAATGTGCATTTTGGCATTTTGGTTTTTTTTGTTTGTTTGGTTTTTTTGGCTTAGTATCGCAAAGAAAGTGGATCAAAAATATCTTTTCCCCTTTTTCCTCCTGTTTCTTCTGCAGGCCCAGATTCTAGAATTTGGCTTGGCGGTGCATGAGAAGGTGGTGCCGCAGGATATGAGGCCGTTGCACAAAAAGCTGGTGGATCAGTTCTTTGTGATGAAGTCAAGCTTGGGAATACAGGTACGCCAGCAGGTGCATGGGTAAACCCAACCGTTCAGCTGCAGTAAGGGGTGTTTAATTTTCCTGAGCAACAAATAGTGACATCTTCTGGTTGCTTGTCTACATTACATCTTGTACTTTTCTTAACAGTACAACATAGCAAAGTGAAAATTAATTAACTTTCCATACTGTGCAGAGAAAAATAGTCACATTTTACTGAAGAGAAACTATCATCAGCAAAAAGTTAAAATATTTTTCTTACTAACAATGAAGCTGGTCCAAAATGCAGATGTAACTATTCAAATGTCTATTTGTATCTTACAAAATGCTTATTGATATTATGCTCATTTTAATTAATCTTCTTTTAACAACTCGCCAGGAATTTTCTGCCTGTGTACAAGCTAGCCCTATTCATTTTCCAAATGGAAGTCCTCGTGTATGCCGAAATTCCATACCTGTTTCTATGAGCCCTGATGGTGCCAGGGTAATACCCCGACGCAGGCAAGTGAAAATACTAGAAATTGACAGATTTTGTTACTCACAGATGACCCATAAAATAATTTTATTGTGTGCTCACTTCCTTGTATAGTCCACCTCAAGTATCTTCAGTCATGAATAGCTGATAGATACCTATTTTCTCTCTCTCTCTTTCTCCCTCTCTTGCTCTCTATCTCTCCACCCTCCCCACCCCCAATGAATCCAAATTAAACTGTGGAGATTAATAAACATGTTTTGTTTTCACATGAAAAATTATGATTGGTAACCAGAGTTAACAATTTTTTATTTCATTATTCTTCTGGTAGTCCCTTGAGTTACCCAGCTGTCAATCGGTATTCATCCTCATCACTGTCGTCCCAAGCTTCTGCTGAAGTCAGCAATATCACTGGGCAATCAGAAAGCTCTGATGAAGTTTTTAACATGCAGGTATAAATTATTGTCATTCTTCAACCTAAACAGAATCTTCCTTACAAGGCTATTTACTAAATTAATGCTTCTATTATTTCATTCATAAATCTCAAAGTTATTGCTGATACTTCTTATAAAAAACAAATCTTTAAATGGGCTGTTAACCTTTTTAACCTAGAAAGAGTAATTTTTTATGTAACTATTCCTTCTTCTTTAACTAAAAGCATGAATTTTTTTACAAAAGTATAAGCAGCAATGCACTGCAATGCAAAGTCATCTGAATTACATAGACTTTTCTATCCAATTGTTAAGTTGTAACTATTTTAACACCTTAATTACATTTCTATTCATTTGATATTTTACTACATCTTTGTGTAGTTACATTAATGTTCTTTGTATTGGTTTGCCATTTTGAAATACTGAGAAACTAGTCTAACAAATTACAAGTTCTTTGTTTTAGTGCAAAGTATGTTATAAATTTTTGTTTTCCAAACCAGTAAGTGTGATGTGGTAACAACAGCATCTCTTCTGTACACAGCCTAGTCCATCTACCTCAAGCCTGAGTTCTACTCATTCTGCTTCACCTAATGTGACCAGTTCTGCTCCATCCAGTGCCAGAGGTCAGTGCTCGTCTACTGTGGTAAACCATTTTAAATGATTCTTGATACATTACACAACTGAATTTCTGCATGATATCAATAGTCAGACATCAAAATTAGCCAACTGTTTGAGGATATATGAATTTTTGGGGATAGAGGATTTTTTTGTCATAAGCATAGAATTGAAATGTCTGGGTTTCACTACATGAATTTAATCACTTGATCCACTTATATTCTAGCATCCCCTCTGTTGTCTGACAAACATAAGCATTCGCGAGAAAACTCTTGCCTGTCCCCCAGAGAGAGGCCCTGCAGTGCCATCTACCCTACTCCTTCGGAAACCTCACAGGTAGGAAGCTTGTTGGGAGGCCTCTGAACACAAGTAATTCAGAAGATGATAATGGCACTTCTTGAACTTTGGGCAGATTCAATGTCTGCTCACTGCTGTTACTTGTCAAGGATTTTTTTATTTTTATAAGCAAATACTCTGAAATATTTCATATGAAATAGATGTGAATAGAATATATGGTGCTTGACCACATTTTTGCTTGCTTTGTCTAGGTTTAGAGCTGTTTTTTTATATTTACTCACTGCAGCGAGAGAGATGCAAAGACTTGCCAGATGATACAGTCTGCTTGTGTGAAACAGCAGCATTTGTTCAGTCTGCTTCTAGGGAAGAAGAAAGAATGAAAAACTGTTATCACGGCAGTTGTCCATGTTGACCTTCCTTTTATTTCTTCTGAAATAGCTAATTCTAGCCACTGTGGGATAACAACCCACTCCATGTGGCAATTCCTGTTTTTCAATGTAATTTCAGAAAAGAAAGACATTTTGGTACTCCAGAGAAAAAAATAAGTTCAGTTTTTACCTTAAAATTACTGTTGCATAGGTCTGTATGAAATTTGTATCTTTTGAGTTGTTTGAAATGCAAAGTAGGCGTTGTAAGCTGGCCAATTTTGAATCCTCATTTCATCTTTTCTTCTTAATGCACCTACTTTTCTGAAGTGCTTTCCTTTAACATAGTTGCTACTTTAATCTGTGCCATCACACAATGCGCCTCTTGCTGAAGCTGAGAAAGACAAGAACATAAGTACGGTGTAAAGGCTTTTCTCTCAACACTCATTTCCACCAGAAATTTTGCCTCTGATAAAGAACAACTTGGTAGTCCAGGATCCTTTATGTTAGAAATGCTTTGTTGGTTGTCCCTTGCTTCTTCACTTATTGAATTGGCTCTTGATTTTTTTTTTTTCCTCTTTTCTGTTTAAGTCCTCATGCTGCTTAGGAAGTAATACTGAGGCTTAGCCAGACTTAAGGGCAGTTCTTGGGAATGACTTACTGATATATCTACTGGGCATTTTCTCCGTGATAGCAGAGCCAAACGAACATACAGGAAAGACCAGGAGATGTTCTTTAAACGAAGCGGTTTTACAGTTTGCCGCAAAGAAAAATTTATCCCATTTTTGCTCCCAGACTACAAACTCTTGCTTTGCCAAGTGGAATGCGACTTCTATCCCCCACTCTACCCGAGATTCGATAAGGGAGGCTGAGGAGCTCGTAGGCCCAGTCTCCACTCTCTCTGAGACTCGCCCGACAGGAAAATCTCCCAATCTGTCTCTACCCTCAGTGTCCCAAGATAGGGTAAGTAGAAAATTATCTTGCTCATACAGTGAAGTATGTTTCAAAGGTGAGAAGGTCTGATGGTTTCTTTCTGCCCTCATAACCATAAATGAGGCTATATCTTTCTGGGGAAAGGTGCAATTTCTTTCTCTTGCTCTATTCCCCAAGCAGTAAAAATAGACTGATCAGAAACAAAATTCTGTCTCTCTGCCTTCCGATTAAGAAGAGGAAAAGAAAATCTCAGCACAATTATAAGGAAATTATCTTAGAGATACCTGTAACTCTCATTAGATTTAGATGCCTAAACTGTTTGTTGTCCTTTCTCTTTTCATTGTACCACCAGTTAACTTCAACAGCCTTGGTTGGAGCTTCACACTATGTTAATGAGGAAAGGATCACCCATTTATGTATGTCTTTGTTACATCTTAATGATTGTAATTTCCACAATAGTTTTTTCATCTGGGAAAGATGAGATACGCAGGCAAATTCCTGCACTTTGAGTCCAAATCAAGCCTTTCAGGCCATAGCTACCTTATTTAAGGAAGTTTGGTGGACTTCACAGAACAAGATCACTGCAGTACTGCATCCGCTTCCCTCATTGAAATTGATGCTCAAGGTTATCTATGTACAGCTGTTTTCAGTCAACATCCATTTGTGCTTGCTTTTTGATCTCTGGCTGAGTGATTGTGCAGTGTCTCTCCAACTCTTCCCATGCTCTGAAGAGAAATGCCTGCTGTCATTGACTGGTCAACAAGCCTCCTTGATTTTTGCACTATTGTTCTTTCTAATGGAGCTTTTGGAGTTTCACATTTTTGTTTGGGGTTTTTTTTTTTGGCTTCTCATTAAACACTCTGTGATTGCTCTTGTTCTTCCATATGGTTTTATATTTCATTATTTTAGTATGTCCTCGTTTCTCTGTATTTCATTCAGCTTTTGTCTTTGATCTCTTCCAATTTCAGTTGCTTTTTCAGCCTTTGCTCTTTACCTTCACAACAGAAAACAGATGTCAACGCTTCCCTGCCAGATCCTAGCACACTGCAGACTCACTAGGCAGTGAACATTGAGTCCAGACCAGGCAGGAACACAGGATCACATGTTCTGTCACAATAGAGTACACACATGGTTACACCACCTCAGTTTAATGGTAACGCCAGGAAAAGATATTGGTTGATCCGGTATAGCTGTCATACAGCATAGATAGGTAAACCTAATGTAGCTCAAAGTCTACCAAACCATTCACTCTGAGATGTTTTAAGTCAAGTTGAATTGGCCAAATATTTGCTCCTCACTTTGTAATTTGGAGCTGCAACATGTTTGATCAACGATGATTACTTTGCAGCTGGGTTTGCCTTCTTGTGGAACCACAGCATAGAGCTTCGTTGACTTGGCACGGTCCTCTGTGAACAAGAACGAGATTTGATTTGGATTTCACTGGTTATCTGATATTGCTTTCAAAAGAAAAAGGAAGATTAAAAAAGTGAAGTTCATCTGTCCTCTTTTCCTTTGGAAAGTACATCTGAATTACTGTAGCATTACCTGTACGCTGTTTACATCTGTTATCAAGGCAAACTAGCGAGCCACAGATTATTTGACTGCTGCCAAAAGAAATAACTAGCAGATTTTTTAAATTCTTTCATAAATTTACTTTGGTGGGTTTTTTTAAAAAAAATATTCAGAAAAGGAAAGACAAATACACTTTATGGGTCAGTTCTTAACCACAAGGCAAGTAAGAACACTGCTACCAGAAAAAGTCAGGGTTAGAAATAATACACAATGCTATTCTAAAATAATAGCCATAACTTTAATATTATCAAACATTACACCTCATCCTGCAACAAAGTTACTGAAAATCTATCCCTGCACTATCTATCAAGATACCACTTGAGGAATGAGCCTCTTTTGTTTTTTACAGAGCTGGAAACTGTCAGAACTCAGTACATAGTAATCCTCCCTCTGATTCCTGTGTGTAGAGTTTTCAGAAAACTACTCCCTATTTCTATGCACATATTTTTATTAAACTGTCTATGTTCTTAGGTGATATTTATCACTACCTCCAAAGTAGACCTGCGTGCTGGGGGTTATAACAAAACGATATTTGTTTTCTTAAAGGCTACTGAGATACAACAGCAGCTATGCCTAAACTGTGCCGTTCTCAATTTACAGAGAATGATGTTTAATCATATTGGAGATGGTGCTTTGCCGCGAAGTGATTCCAATCTGCCTGGCCCTGACAAAGGTGAGTGGAAATGCTGCACCACACCAATCTTGGAAGCAATGAAAATATAATTTATGTCACATTTCTGTAGAATGCTAATTCTTGTGAGTGTATATTGTCATCCCAAAGTTTAAAACTAAATTCTAGCTGCCTAAATTATGCTAACACTCCAAGTTTAAATACATTTTGCCAAAAAGAGGGGGAAACTTGGTGTTCATTTGAAGGGCCCGAAGTTTGCAGGAAGAAGGGATGATGGAGCAGAAGGAACAGGCTGCCTGTGAGGGCTGTCCTTTCTGCTTCTGAAGAGAGACATCTGGCTTGATGAATCTTGGAGATTTGGTTCTGAAGTTTGGTACCTACAAGTCCTCTTTACCAAATATTAGTCACTGTGCTTCTGGTTACACTGTGATGGAAGAGAAAAGATCAGTTCATGGTTTGTGGGTTTTTGTTGTTGGTTTTGGTTTGTTGTTTGGGTTTCTCTTCATTATAGTAAATGGGAAATCTCTGAATTTCCAGAGACAAAATATTGTCTTTTATAATTTTGTGCATGGGGAAATTTAATATTGTTGGCACAGTTACTGTGCCAAGATTTCATTATGTGCTCTGCATCCATAATAAGCTCGATCATTTCACAGTGTGCTGCCTTTTGTGGTGCCCTGAATAAAGGATACAGTAAAACAGGTGTATTGAAAATAATTTTTTAAAGAATATACTGTAACAAGAGCTGACCAGGAATCAGATTTTCACCAATAGGAGCTGATTTTTATAAGTATTTTTGTGTCCAAGTTTCTATGAACGTTCAAGTGTGGAATTTTTCACAGGGATGAAAAACACATGAAATAATTTAACATGGAAATGGTAAAACTTTTCCACTGGCCTATGCAGCCAAGTACATTACAGAGATGTTAAAATAAAATATTCTCTACTGGAGACTTTAGCAGTCCAAAGAACTGACTGCTTAGATGACCTAAAGAAAAAAATGGCTTGTAAAGGTTCAGGCATTTGAAGTACCCAGGTCTGGTGCCAAGCCAGTTTTAGGATGAGGGCAAAACCATACTGCTAGGTGACAGCCTACAATAAAAACCAAACAGTGTATTGCATATGTTGGCAATAAAAAGCAAAATGATCCTCTAGATAATAGATTATTCTGTGCTCTGTTCTGAGGGTCAACTAATGTACAATTATACTATAACAATATTGTTACAGTTATGAAACAAATATTATTGTTTTGTACTAAGCCTGGTATATATCGGTATAGTGGCATTCCAGTCCTGACAGCCCTTGGTGTTGCTCTAATCAGCAATAATTGATACCATCAGTTAGCAGTAATACTGCTTTACACTTCATCTTTGTAAATCAGCACAGAGTCCTTGCATGTGGTTCTGTACTCACAACTATGGAATAAGCAGACAGGAAGGAAACTGTCATGACAAGGCAAGAGGTGTTTGAGGCTTTGAAGGGGGGATGGGAGGGGGGAGGTTTGAAGTGGATTTTTTCCATTCTTTTATGGGATGTGTAAGAACAAATTTGGGGTTTAATTTAGCTTTTGTCCTGTCCATGTTAAATGTCCTGTCTATCTGACTTCTTTCCAATACTGGTGGTTACTTGATAACATGAGGTAATCCAGTTCTATTAAGGAAACTGTTCCAGGCCTTATGGGATTCTTCAATTATAAAGTCATAGAATTTGGCAAAAGTCACACAGAAAAATACAACATCCAGTTTTAAACATTTCAAGGTGATAGACAGTTTACTCGATCAAGTAGAGATACTCAAACATGGTTACAAACAGTATATAAATTTTCTTAGTCCACAATAATTTATTTTTTCAGCCATCTTCATTTCTTTAAATTTTTACTGCCTCCATTTTGTGCCCTTCTTTCCACTTTCTTTCAATTCTGGATTTGTAGCCTGTGCAGCCAACAAGAGACTGTGCACACTGAAAGCTTTCTGAGGGAGGCTGATTGGAATTTGGCGAGTTCCTTTCTCTAGTCCCTTCTGTATATAAAATGAGTTAATGGAAACATTTTATGAATAGTCTGTTCCTCTTCGCCTAGAAACCTTTAAATAGGAGTCTGGTGCAAAGATAAACTGATTATATTAACAGGCTTCAAGCTTATCTCCCTTTGAGGCTGGATTTGCAGTGCACCAGAGTGCTATCTCAGCTCCTGCTGTTGTTGATGGTTTCAACTGCTATACAATTCCAAACTGACCTGAGGACCAGATTCATACATCAGGCAACCAGGAGATAGACAGCAATTTTTAAAGAGCTTTTCAAATGCTGATATAATCATGAGAACTTTCCAAGAATGCTTGTTAAGTTGTTTAATGTTTTCACTCTGTTTTATTTTTACCCTCACGGGTAAAGGCAGGTCAGAGAGCTGGAAGTGTTGACACCTATATCAGCTTTTTCATTCTTTTCCAGCTGTAAACACCACTCCCAGCAGCTGGAGCCTGGACAGTGGGAAGGAAGCCAGAAACACATCAGAAAGTGGAAAGCTTATATCTCCTCCTGTACCGCCAAGACCTGCACAGACTGGTGAGTTAACAGACATTCCAGGCTAAGTTCCAGTAAAAAAATTACTTATTTCAGGGCTTAGATTATTTCCACTCTGATTATTGTTTAACTTCTTGGTCAGGTTAATTTATTATTTGATTACTTACATGGAAGGCTGTAGAATTGCCTCCACATGTATTTTAATCTCATTATATGTTCTCCCTACCACTCTATTTTCAATACTTTGCCCCTTCGATTAATACCAGTAGTTTCAGACAGTTCATGCTGGCATAGGGAGGAGGATCAAATTTACTCTTTTGATCTTAAGATAATTGGACATTAGCAATCAGAAATGATCATTAACTACAAAGAATCTTACTGGCAGAAAATGCACAGTGATCATGGAAGTACATGAGTCCTGTTACTATAACCAATTTGCCTTTCAAAAGATTAATTTCCATGTAAAGAAAAGGCTGCTTAAGTGATACTATAAATGTAATTGTTCTCAAGGGAGTCAAGATGCTTTTTGTGCTTTAGACTTATGCCTCAAAGTATGTCTAGGCATGTCTGAAGTACATTTACAGGTAAATGTTTGATATAAATACGTTATTTCTTTTATTTTACATAAAAATACATAATATATTTCTTAAGAGAAGAACAAAAAGAGGAAGGCAAAAGTCACTATACTGACTATTTATTGAATCCTGTTATCACTGCTAGGATATAAACCAAGTTACAGTGATATTAAATTTGTCAGAGAAGATGGATGGAGAAATTTCTTATACTTCATTGGTTGTTCTGCAAGGTAATATTGAAAACAAAGTGAAATAAACAAAATCTCTAAAACTGCTTATAGCCATCGGGCAAGTACCAGGAAGGAACCAAAGATAATGTTTGTGTATAGAATGATCTCCTATCCACTTAAAAAGATTTCTTAGTGAAAATTGTAATACCAAGACTACACTGAAATCTTTCTAACTTTACAGCATCACCAGCAAGACACATAGCCTCCGTTTCCCCTTCTCCTGCTGGCAGATCACCAATGAAGGTACTGTCTTATTGCGGTGAGCCGCCTCTGTGGGACAGGTCATATGTGTTGTTGGGTAGATAGTATCTATTTAATATATATTATTTGGGATTATGTTATGTTTTCCTTTTTTATCATATGCCTATACAAAAACCATTCACAAGAGTAAGTAGTGATAACAATTATAGCAGCTCTGAAGATTGTCAAAACCACAGGCAAGAAACCTAATCTTCAGACTCTTTAGCTTCTTGCCTACATGGATAATCAATCTTACCTGAGTCAGCGGACAGAAGGGAGTGTAAGAAAGAAATAAGAGCTGCCTGATGGTCTACCTGGTCCAGAATTCTGTCTCCAACAGCGGCAAAAAGGGACATGTCAGATAAGGAGAACCTGTTGTGCAACCCATTTGCTCTTGCTCCTCTAGCATCCAGAGCTGTTGGATTAGAGGTTGTGTTAGAGAGTTAAGCCCTGCTTCAGTCATTTTAATATCCATTTCCTCCACAGAATGATCCAGCGAGGATGTGTAAGAAGTTGGAATTAGTTTGAAGCCTCGCAGTAGGAAGCATTAAGCACAGGCTGTGAATAAGCGTTGATTCTTCTCTGGCAGTTAAACACCCATAGCAAGTGGGGAACCAGGCTAAACTGAACTGGTTACTTTTCTATTTCAAGATATTTGGATGTGTTGGTACCTGCTTGTTGCACGATAGCTACTTGCTTAGAAAAGTTGATCAGGAAACCTTCCAGAGCACTGGCGGATGGGAATACTCGGACTGCATATTCCAGGCAAACCCCGGTACTGACAGACTGCACAGTATTAGTCTCAGGATTAGCCTCTGCCACCCCGCTGAAGCTCAGATAATTCTGCAGTTAGGAGGGTCAACAACCCGGAAGGAAGGCAAATAGAAAGGAGCTCATGAGTGGGGCTTCAGGCACCTAGGTGGTAGGGCAGAGGACAGGACCGCTGCTGAAGTGGTCCCTCAGTTACCCAAATCCTAACTAATGCTGCAAAGGTGCACATCTCTTGAGGAGGAGAAAAGCTGTACCCCAAAATGCCTCCTTTTCCCTTGAGGTCCCTAATCGCAAGCCCACAGTCATTTTCCTGTCATCCCATGAGCCTGTAACATTTCCACTTGAGGCTGTAAGTGGTCCAGGTTCAACACAGAGTAATTGTGCTCAGCATCAGAGTGCCTCGCGGTCCTATAACCATAGCGTACCTTCTGCTGAAGTGAGCACCAATCCCAGGTTTCTCACTAAGAAGCTCTTCAGAGCATTAGGATCTTGTGCAAAAGGTGAGAGACCCGTTTTTTCCTGAATGGGCTCAGTACTGATGATCCTTAGGGGTGTTTCAAGCTTGTCCTAACATTTTCTTCTAAAGGCTTGGACAGAATTTGAGCATTTTACAGCCAAAATCTGGATTGTCACTTGGGAGAGGAAAGCTGGCCCAGAATAATTCTGAGAGTTGCTGGATCTCACTTTTGAGCATCCATGAATTTCCAGACTGTTTTGGTGTCTAGACTGTTACTGACTACTGGTACAAGCAGGCTGCGCTGCTGTCAGGAACTAAATGCATACCTCTGCTCAGCTCCTAAATTGAAGCAGGCAGGGTTTAAACTTATTTGCTCTCATTTTGAATGATGAAAACAAAGGCCCTAAATCTTATCTATGGTCACTTAATCCATGCATCAAGTGTTCTTGGAACTTGAACCAATTACATCATTTATTTGAAAACCTTGACCCTGGATGTCTGGGGGAGTAAGAGCACAGTCGCAGCCTCCTCACATGCAGAGGAATGGAACCTGAAATACGTAGTTAAACAGGCTCCTCGCAATGTCTGAAATGTCTTCAACATGTATTAAGCTTTAAATAAAACTTGCTCTGCTTTTCCCTAGCCATATACAGGGCTCAGTTTTTAGCCTTTGTTCCAGCTGTTGCGTGCTGCCAGAGAAGGCCAACTTAGTACAAAGCCACTGATGTAAATGAAGATATTTTTTTCCATTGCTTCCAGTGCACTGTGGATCCAGCCCTAGATGGATAACTAAGATTTATCTCAACAGTATAAAGTCAGTGGAGCCATCTCTATACACCCTTGCTTTACTCCTTTACCCCCTGCCCACCCTTTGTTGCATGGCTCACACTCCCACCTCCAGCTGAGCAGCTGAGCGCCAACCAGTGTAACAAGAATTGGGGTGAGAAATTTCTCTCTGACATGACTTTTCCATCCCTTTTTTAGCCCGTGCTGGAGGCCGCTAAATCTAGATTGTCTCAGGTGGCTCTAGCCAAAATTAGATACGTTGTAAAAACTTTTCAACTTGCAAAGTATGGCCCAACCTTTTGCAGTTTTCAGTGGAAGCTGCTTCACTAGAGTAGGATTGCTCGATGTTTTTAGGTAGGGCTTTGCTGTCCCTGCCTTCTATTCATTGTCAGCGCTGTTGTTGCTGCTCGAGCCCTCAGCTCCCCGTCCCCCACCTTCCCCCACAGACCTGTGACGCCGCTGGCGCAGCCATTTGCAACCTTTGTCCTCCCCTGGACCCTCATCACCAGGACTCACAGTGCTATTTTGTGCTTTGTCCAAGTGGTGCATGGTGTGTCAAAGGAATACCTGGGAGATGGGGGAGAGAAAGGCTGGAGGAACTGTGGTTCAAAATGCTGTCTACAGCAGCAGCAGCAGTTATCTCAGCATCCCCTCTGGGCTCCACCTCCAACGTTGGCATTATGGCGCACCGGGAAAAGATGGCACCAAGTAAATGCACTTCCCATTGCATGAGGGGGCACTAAAACCATGAGAAAAAGCTTTGGGGAATGAAATCTGAAATGTGAGAGACTGAAGTAGCAGCTGTGATGGGGATGCAGGTCCTGGGCTTTGGCGTTAGGGGGCAGGACACCACTAGGTATGCCCTGCCAGGGGTTATGCCTTTCACTTAAAGCTAGGAAAAGTGAGGGTTCATTTTAAAGGCTTCCAGATTTTTCCAGAGTATTATGATAGTAAGATAACATTTAAATACAGTTTTACTTCCACTTACGTGAATTACTGGCATGGGCACTGTTTAAAGCGTACCTAGGCACTCCTGAAATTGTTTTTTTATTGATTTCTTACTGGATCTTAATTAAACAGCGACACAACTGTTTACATATATCACGCTTCAGAATCTCTGTGCTGTATAATCCATGTGTTTTCAATCTGAGCGCAGAGACGCTCCAGGTAAATTCTTCTTTTGCCCTTTGTTTCTTTCCTTCGAGCAGGGGTCTGTGCAGTCGTTCACCCCGTCCCCAGTGGAGTATCATTCCTCGGGGCTCATATCCAACTCCCCGGTGCTGTCGGGAAGCTACAGCAGCGGCATCTCTTCGCTCAGCCGATGTAGCACGTCGGAGACCTCGGGCTTTGAAAGCCAAGGCAGCGAACCACCCGGGACTGTCCCAAGCTACAGCGTGTCTGAGGAGCCTGTGAGAAAAGAAAGCAAAACCCCGCCGCCTTACAGCGTGTACGAGCGGACTTTGAAGCGCCCCGTTCCTCTACCTCACAGCCTCTCCATCCCGCCCGCCGCCGACCCCCCGGCGCTGCCGCCCAAGCCCCAGCTGGTCCGGCCCAACAACCTGGAGAACAGCGGCCGGAGGACTGAGCAGGTGCCCCGGCCCAGGCCTCTGCCCCGCAAAGTCTCTCAGCTATGAGGAGCCGCTTTTCTATTTAATTGCAACCCGTTCTTTACCGTTTAAGAAATAATATTTTTTAAAAATGGTAAAAACCCGTTTAGTTAGGCACTTTAATATTTCGCCCACCTTTTCTTTTGAGTAATGTTGAAATGCTTACTAATATTATGTTGCACATTTGAAATGAAATTACTAATTTAGGTTGCCAGATATTATAGGAAGCATGAATGAGAGGATTATTATTTTTTTTTCAATTTCGTGGTGGTGAATACTGATAAATGCTTTTATTTGTACTTTATTTTTATTTTAAAAATTAAACCTAAAACCATATAGATCTCTCGCAAGTTACCCGAATGCTTCTTACAAAATACAGAATATACTGACTGGATCTTTACTACTAGAGACAAATGCACGCTTTCTAACAAAGTAGTCTGTAGACTAGGATGATTCTGCAAGTAGGCTGAAAGTTGTTTCTCTTATCCGATGAAGAGGTTGGTCATTTCAAATGTGTTTGGAAAACCTGAGATATAATGCAAGTTATACTGCAGAAAACTGTTGTAAGAATGTGGTTTGGAATTTCTGAAACACACGCTTGGTTTATGTTAATTTTAAGATGGAAAACCACCTGCATTTCATTCAGCGTACAGCACGGTTCTGGTGAACCTTGCTAAGGTTTTGTGCCATTAGTGTATTACTGTACCTGATGCATCCTTTTCACGTTGAGGTGCAATCTACTTTTATTCTTCCAGTCAATGTTTTATTTGTTGCTTTAGTTCTGTTTTTTAAATAGCTAGCAGTTTGCTAGTACAGGTTCTCTGCTGTTTCTGAAAGTTCACCCTAAAATACAATCTGCCTATGACATAGGTACAAATGAATTGTTCATTTAACTTTTATACAAGGATCAATACTGATTAGCACCAATGCAATACACTAAATGAACAAATTTTTAAAGACACAAATTACTGGATATTGATCAATGAATTTTAAAAGCTAATTTGTAAAGGTCATCAATAATTCTGTAAAAACCTAGCAAAAATTCTGAACAGCTCTTTGGATGTATATGTACCAGTGCAGTCAGGTTTTGGATTTGCTTTTTAACTTCAGTTTATCACCATCATCTTTATTGTACGAGAATGGTGTTTGGCCTTAGGTTGTATTTTAGTATCTGGCATCTGAAGAGCTCTGGAAATCTAATGCCAAGCAGTAGGAATGTGGAGGAGAAAGAAAAGAAAAAAAGAAGAAAAAAGCACCTTCTGTATGTAATTTTTGTATCCTCTTTCTTTTACTTACTGTTTAACATATGCTTGAGAACAGATGTGTGAACTGCATTTCAAATCATGCTGTTAAAAATATTCTCCCTCTTTTGTTGGGAAGCTCATGTTGATTTTAGCTTTGTGTTTGATTTGTTGATAGTTTAACTGGAAGAAAGTGACCACTTTTTATATTCTCTCAATTAAGCCTTCGGCAGTTACAAGCTGTTGACGGTAGTTATAGAGGTTTTCTATAATAAATGTTCAAGTATTTTTGTACATAATTGGTAAATTTTAATAAGGTGTGTACCATTATGTGAAAAAGAAGCAAACAGTTGTGTATGCAGTAAGATTGTTATAATTATGCCAAATACTTTATGTATGAAAAAAAAGAATATTTGTAAATATGTGCTTTTAACAATAATTCTGCCATATTGACTTTACAATTTCGAATGTCAGAAGAAATTAATATATGTTAAAATATTTATGTTTTAGTGAAAGTATTCATAACTTGAAAAGGAACATATGAATTTTAGCTTTGTATCTTGCTCATTTCAAAGTCTGAAATTCCTTGAACTAGCTCTTGCTTTCTACTATAACATTTTTGTGTCTGTAACCACATCATAAAAGGTGTAGAAGGGTACATATTTATGCTGATATAAAGATGGTAATGCCTGAGATTCAAATAAGGTGTCACAAGTAAGATAACAAAGCTGCTTTGATTTTATTTTTTTTCCATCCGTGTAGTTTAATAGATTTTGTTGACTAGTGCTTGAGCACAGTATGAATCAGTGTTATTTGCTCCTAAGGCCATTTTTTTTTTATTTCTGGCAATGAGCAGAGTTGATGACTTTATCATTCATGTGTGTTACTGAAGTCAGCTTTGCAGCAAAACATTTCATGAAGTTTCTGTTTACCTAGACACTCATATTGGTTGCTGCATAATGTTAATATGGAATAAAAGGACTTGATTAATCTTTATAGTACAACTTGTTTTCTACAGAATAAGAGATGATAATTCAGTTTGTCATGGAATTAAAGTTCTGACTTTAAAGTTTAGTCTTGCTAAATCCACTTTTCTTTTTGTTTAAAATCTCCTGCTGGGTCTTGTTTTCTCCCTGTTTGGATCCATAATTGCTTTGTGAGACAATGGGGAAAGTATTGACCTGCTCTTCTGAACCAGTGAAGAATGTAAAATTTACTAGGAGAGTTCACTGTAAATTAAACTGCATGAATGCTCTGTTTTTATAACCATGACATCAGGAATACTCTGAATCATAGCAGACTGTGTAAAATTGACAGAGTACTCTAAAACCGAGCTGACATATTTTCTGCTTAGCCAGTTTTGACAAATTGATTCTGTAGATCAGCTTTCCAACCTGATTTCCTATAACAAATGTAGTATGAAATTTTGTTATGTATGTTGCAACACCCAGCGCTTGAATACCTAATGTAAATAAAGGTCTCATTTGAATTTTATGTATTACTCATAAATGTAGTTTTATCACTTTTCCCCCTGCTGTAGCAGGGTAGTTGGACTAGATGATCTCTAGAGGTCCCTTCCAACTCCGATAATTCTGTGATTTTGTGGATGACAGTGAGTAATTCAGAAGGTCATATAAGAGGACCTGTGAGAACAAGTTGCTGCTCTACTCCTCAATAGCTTGACTGTCAGCCAACCTACACATAATAGATGAGATGATCTTGTACTCAAATACTGCATTTGAGGTGCCAGTACCTCTGGGATGTGACGGAAGTAGTAACAAACTTGACTGGCTGGCTTTGAAATGATGCAATTGGGACCTGGCTAATGATGGGTTAATGCCTCTGCAATGTGAGTGAACACAATTATCATGATATCCCAGGTCATATGATAGCCAATAGCCCGTGTCTTGAAAGAAACACAAAACTGGCATTACCCCTTGACAGTGAAGGTTTTGGGGTAGTGTAGATATGACCCTGTTTACAAGGAATGGGGTGTAGCTATGTATAAATCTTCTCTTCTGTATGAAAGTGGCACTGTGCCCTCCTGCCTGACCATTCTTCTTGTTCACAGGTTGTCCAACAGCGTCGGTAAAAAGCACAGTGACTGAGCGTAAAGATACCAATAGGCAGGAGTCAATGCCTGAGGTATAAATGATGAAAAGCATCTTGTTTTGAGTTGTAACTGTGGTCAGCGAGGTGTGTAGCAGCATTGTATCGGCAACCCCAAGTGCTGACCGACATGGCTCTTTGCTCCAGAGCTCTGCTGGTAGCCCGTGACACTCTGATGATCCAGGTAGAGCCTTGACATATGCTCGCCAAAGGGCAGAGCCCCATCTGCTGGGACAGTGTGAATGGATATTCACCACTGGAGCCCTTGAGATATTGACCTTGAAGCAGATTCTGTAGGAGAAAGCCCTTCCCATATTAATTTAATTTGTCTTTATCTTCTCCCTGTCATTTTAATTCAGCTTTTGACATATATTTCATATAGGAAACTAGGATGATTAGTTGCTTTAGATAAAACTAACAAAAAATCTTGTGATTAAATGGCTAAAATATGCAAGCCTTAGGAATATGAAAAGTCTAGAGCTGCATACCTTATGTGTGCACTAAGCAGCAGGATGGAGTGACTCTTCCTGGGTAGTAAAATAAGACTGCTGAAGAACAAACATTAAATATTTTTAAAAATTGGATTGTTCAGTAAGGAACTCGGTTTTCTTGTAATGACAATTTGCCCATGAATTTCAAGGGCAGAGTTTCTAAATCCTAAAGCCCTGAAAACTATGAAAATATTTCCCTGGTTTTGCTAGAGAGATTTTTTCTTACCTCATGGTGCAGAATTGATAGTGTGCTTTGCAATGAACATCTCAGTATTTTAAGGAGCAAATCCATGTCCAAATTTCATAGGAAATAGTTGCTCTGATAGCTCATAAGCTGATGAAATTTTGGTTATATATTTAAACGTTTTACATCATTGGTTTGCTATTGGTATTATATTCAGTAGCGTATTTCAATTTGTTCCATTTCCTGAGAAATTACATTGCAGAGGGATTCTCTGCATTACATTCTTGCTTATTTATTTGTGACAGACTGCGATCGCTGCTGGGTTTCCTTGACCTTGCTGACTTCCCTTGCAGTGCTTCCTCTCACTTTTCAGAAGAAAGGCGGTCAGCAAGGAGCTGCTTCAGCCTTTTCCTTGGGGAATATTTCCAGAGCGCAGCCTGAAGGGGATGCAGCAAGGGCACGCATCCGCTCCCGGGGGGAGCATCACAAGGGCCTTCGGAACAAAAGAGGGAGGGGGGGAGAGTTTACCTGTAAGACTTTGAGTTCACAGACATAGTGATAGCTCAAGGAGGGGACTAAACTAATGTACTAAAACCCGGAGGTGGGGTAGTGTCCTGCAGCGACTAAACTTGCCAGTCCCAGAGCACCTGGTAAATGGAAAACCTTTGCCTTGCTTCCTGATCCTCTTCTTTTCACAGAAAAAATAGGTATATATGCTTTATCTTTTTTTTTTTTTTAAGAGATTTGTTGAGAATAGGATAAGGGGAAACAAACAACTCCTGTACAGTCAAATGTTGAATCTATAAGCCTAAGATGACTTGAGAGACCATTGCTTTGGGTCTTTGGGTCGGACACTATTCAAGGATATATCTTGAGCAATGCTTTGTCATTACACTCTGAATATGCTCTGGTAAAGCCAAAGCAGAGAGCTCTGCAGATCCAGCTGCCCACACTCTTTGAGCTTCCCTGCCAGTCTCAATTTTGCCATCTGCTGCGAGAGGAGGGCTTGCAGCTGCAGGGGTGGTGTCTGGAGTGGAGTCTGCCACTGCCTGACCACTGTGTTTGTTTTTGAGATGTTCACTTGACCTATGTAAACATGGTGCTGCGGTAAAGGCAAGGATGTGACACAACACCAGGTAAAATGAATGCAAAGGTTTGTACTGACATTGTTAGAGACTGGCACCTGTCTAAGAGGAGCTGGGCAAAAGCAGCCAATACCTAATGAATTTAGTCCCACCTGAAGAAAATAAAAGTCTAATGCTGACCAAAATACACTTTACAATGAACGGAGCACATCAATAAACCCAGCTTTTTTTTTTTTCAGCTAGTGCATTAGGAGATGAAGCAGCAAAAACTGCTCTGCTGCGCTCTTCTGAAGGCCATTAAGTGCAGCAAAGCAAGAACTAGACAGAGGCTTTCTATGTTACTAAGGAAAGTTTTCTTGCATCTGCAGCCCCCCATCCAAGTTCTGCCTCAGAACTGAAGCACATCCTGTCAATACCCCTGAAGCCATAATTCAGGGAAGTTTTTATAGCTGTAAACCCTGAGCTGCATGATGACAAGCAAGCAAAATCAAAGCAAGTTGTAACCTGTTACTTTGAACATACAGACAGGGTCTATAGGGGAGCAAGCAGGGGAAAAAAGAGAAAATTGGTTTTTAGGTCATAAAGATCTATTTTGACTTCTGCAATATTTGCTACTTTTTAAGAAGTGATGGATTTTTACCCCATACTTTACTGGGTTTTTTTCCTCTGTATGAGATAATGCTGGGGGAGGTGGCTTTCTCTGGTGGCCATGTAGGTTTGAATAATGTTATTCTTCTTGTGCCTGCAGAAGATGTGAGTCTTTTCAATCATGCAGAGAAAAAAAGGACAGAAAAAAAAAAGAGGAAAACAGAAAATATTGTGGTCAGTTTTATGTGATCCCTTAGCTTAGAGTTGGTCATGTTCACAGTTCTCTAGCTGGCCCTTGATCCCAAACCTTCAAAGGGTAAAGTTCTAAATTGTGAATTTACTGCTTGTTTGAATGTAGATTAAAAATAGCTTCCCAAGCCCAGAAAAGAGCCAACAGCACTCCAGGGAGTGGATTGTGTTTATAAGCCTGCAAGGACCTCCAGTGTTCACTGTAACAGCCCAAAGTATCTGAATGGTAAGGATAGCCCCTGAGAGACACAGGTTCACATGTTGTTCCTGAACAGAAGTATTAACTTTCTTCTCCTCTACCTCTCGTTCTCAAATCTGCCTGGTTGAGGGCACAAAGAAATTGATTTCAAGAAATCAAAGGATGGTTGAGGTTAGAAGGGACTTCTGGAGGTTATCTGGTTCATCCCTCCTGCTCAAGCAGGGCCACCTAGGGCATGATGCCCAGCACCATGTCCAGGCAGCTTTTCAGTATCTCCAAGGAGACACCACAATCTCTCCCTGAGCAACCTGTGTCAGTACTTGGTCACCTCACAGTGACAAAGTGTTTCCTGATGTTCAGAGGGAACCTCCTGTGCTTCAGTTTGTGCCCATTGCCTCTGGTCCTGTCACTGGGCACCACTGAAAAGAGCCTGGCTCCGTCTTCCCTGCACCTTCCCTTCAGGTACTTAGGTACATTCTCTTCTCTAGGCTGAGCAGTCCCAAGTCCCTCAGCCTTTCCTCATAGAATCACAGAATGGTTTGGTTTGAAAGGTACCTTGAAGATCATTGAGTTCCATCCTCCCTGCCATGGGCAGGGACACCTCCCACTAGACCAGGTGGTCTTGAGCATTTCCAGGGATGGGCATTTCCAGCTTCTCTGGGCAACCTATTCCAGTGTCTCACCACCCTCACAGTAAAGAATTTCTTCCTGATATCTAATCTATATCTACCTTCTTTCAGTTTACAACCATTACCCCTCGTCCTGTCGCTACACTTCATGATAAAGAGTTTCTCCCCATCTCTCCTTTAGGTACTGGAAGGCTGTTATAAGATCTCGCTGGAGCCTTCTCTTGTCCAGACTGAACAACTCCAACTCTCTCAGCCTGTCCTCATAGGAGAGGTGCCCTGGCCTCTCATCATCTTTGTGGCCCTTCACTGAACTTTCTCTCCTCTGTCCATGTCTCTCTCGCACTGATTTCTCTGTGAAGTATCTTGTAATCACGAGATGGATTAGACAGAAAAAGTACCACCTTGGCAACAGTCTCCTTTTTCAGAGTGAAGCCCGTGCTGTTCCTGTGCTGGCCCTACCCACCGCTCTCCCTGGAGGCTGCGTGGCTGCCACGGGTGAGGGCAGAGGAGGTGGCAGGGAGAAGGAGCTGATGTGTGGGGAAAGCAGGGCTTCCAGAGTCAAGTCAGTGGATCTGGATTAAGCGGCTTCCCACACAGCTCTGGCAGAGCCCAGTGTTATATGCAGTTGTCTTCTACGGCAAGCCCAGCTCTGACCTCCCACGTTTACTTTCTCCCCCTGCTCAGCTTCCCTGCCTCATGACGAAATTACAGTTAGGTTTCAAAATGTCTGCTTTGCCTTTGTTCATCAGTGCTGGTGAGCTTTGCTGCACTGTATGAATGATAAACTGTCATGAGCTGCAGCGCTATAAAGAACACAGAAAGAGTTAAAATGTCAAACTCTTAAACAGAATTGCCATTCATCATTCTCCTTTGGTAATACTATGTCGGTGGTCTGGAAAAGAACCCAAAACAAAACCAAATCCTCCATTTATTTAGCCTGAGAATTGGGAAACATAGCTGATTTTGAAAATTCTCTTAGTGAGCCTTTTCCGGTTCAGGGCTATTTTTACCAAAGACACCACCCATCTTGCAAGTGAAAATTTTTGCAGTTGTGCCGGATGAAACCAGGCACAACTTGACTGACAGGTCTTCAATACTGGGTTGGCTCATTAGAGAGATTTGTATTCCACACCAAGCTGAAGGAAAGAGACTGACCTGGGACACTCTGAGCAGGCACTAAAACATGGAAACAGCCACAGAAACGATGGCAGATGGCAGGGTCAGCTCATTAACTGCATTTATCCAATTGAAGCCTTCCCATATATTGTCAGGTAACAGTAAAAAAAGTCGTCTGTCAGAAATTCCACATGGCCATAATTGATCATCATTAATAAATCTGTTCCAGAACAGGCTGCCAAAATCTCAGCTATGATCATGTAACTCTAGCTAATTAGCAATCGACAGTTGCTGAGATGACTTGCTTTGGTTGGGTAACGAAAGCAACCAAAGCCATGGCTGCTGTTAGCAGAACAGAAACCTGTTTTGTGAAGGTTTATTGGGCTGACAAAACATCTGGCTAGTTTGCTGGTTTGGCCTTTCTTTGATAAATTGTGTGTTGTGAAAAACAGGGATGTAACTTTTTTTTTTTTTTTCAGAAACACTGATTATACAGAAATGAATTAAGACTGCAGCTAGATTAACCTGGATTTGCTCTGAAAACCATATGTTTATCCCTGATTTCTACCTTGGCATCTAAAGAAAAAGGCTGTAGACGGAGGAGTATACTTCCCAAAATAAATAAGATACTTGGTTTAAACCATAGTATGACTTTGTTGTTGACATAATATTGCCAAATTTCAAATAATAAATTAAGCTTATATGGACTTATCCATGCTGCACTCCTGAAGGAACACTGCACTGCCTGGGTGCACGCTGGCTCTGCCTGGGCCCCCACCTTTGCTTGGAGAGGCCAGTTTAAAACTGGTGCCCTGAAATATGTATGACTGCTTGCTGTGAGGCAGGGTCTCACAGGCAAGAAAGCATCCTGCCATGCTGTCCTTGCACAGCATACTTGGCAGCACCAAAAATAAATTAATTAATAATGACAGAGAATGTCAGTTTTTTAATGTCACTGGTAAAGCTCAAGTCTGGCTGTGGTGCAGTCAGCAGCACTCTCTGCAAAGGGTATTGCTACAGTCTGGGTTTATTTTTATCCAGAGCAGATAAATTGCTGTGGTTCCTCCTCAGGTCTTCTGCAGGTGTCCTATTTTGTGCACCCTGCCTGGAGAGCAGCTCATTGACGAGGTCAGGCAGCAGTCAAGGGAAGAATGAGTGATCTGCCTCGATCGCTTTGCCTGCATTTGAGTAAGTGCCTATTAAATGATGCTTCTGCACAGCAGAGTCGGAGCAGCTCAATGCAAGCAAAAGGGCAGGCTCCCATCCTTAGGCTTGCTTTCCAGAGGGAAATCACAGCATCGTAGAGCCAGAAAATAAGTGAATAAACAACAGATCAGAACAACTGAAATAGTGACTCCGCAGGGGAAGCTGGTCCTGGGTGATGGGGTTATTAAGTTGTATATATTGCTGTATGAGTTCTCAGCACCCAAAGAAAAATGTTGCAGGTAACATTCAAGTCAAAAAGATGTTGAGTTCTTCAAAAGGGATATCTTTTTGCACAAATAGGTTGTGAAGGGACTCTAGTTTCTGATTTTTTTCTGAATGTGTTTGGAATAAATAACTGAGACTGATGGTGGATAATGCCATTAGGATGTGTTAAAGAATATTTTATTATTATTTTAATGACCTTATAAAATTATTTAAGCAAAACCAGCTTTCCAGTGCTTGTATTCTCACTTTATGCATTGGTTTTTCTCTTCAGACTAAAGACTATTTTAAATTTGGTGGTTTATTAGTAAGAGGGTTTTTTGTAGGCTTATGCATTATGCAATCGGGACTAGCCGTTCATGTCTATGCATAACTGGAATTCTTCATACAATGAGAACAAAAGTATTTAAACTTCAAGACTGGATCACATTCAGTCTGGCATGCATGGATCAGCTCTAGGATCATCTGAGCTCCAGAAACTGAAACCAAAAAGTGAGCAGGAAATTGGGACCAAGCTCTTCTGCTTCCCAACAGACTTCTCTGACTATGTGGTTCTTGTACACTAAATGCTGCTATTTAAAAACAAGTAGCCATATTCAGATCTTTTGAGAGTCTTGATCATTTGGGGCATATGGAAGTCATGCTCTGATAATTCATATCAGATTTAAAAGCCTGCTCTCTTCAGTGCCTTGATTTAGGTCTGTGCAACCGTAGCTGTACAATTGCAGGAGAGCAGAATTTCATGTAGAATTTGCAGGTCAAAGGAGGAATTATCTACAAGGTTATACAACAGCTGAGCAGTAGGGTTTGGACCATAACTCTGGATTTAAGTGTCTCAATTCTGCATTTGATGAGTTAGTCCTTTATTGGCTCTAACTTCATGTGTTTGGAAGGGATTTTTCCCATGGGGGGGTTTAGAAATGCAGGTCTAAAAGACTGCAGCTTTGAAAATTTTTGTATTCAGAAGGTGCTGATCTAATTTAAAACACATTTTAACTCAACCCAGCCTATACAATTAGAAGTAAAAATCGATTCAGCAAACAAGATGTGTTCAGAACATGGTGACCTGACAACCTGTAATAAAGCCTGCAAAATACATACTAAATAGAGGGCATCGGAGATGCCATTTGCTCTTAGAAGTGACACCCGCTGTTCTCCTGTAACATTGTGTCATGTACTTGTTTTAAATGTATTAGTAAAGAACGTATTATGTTTTCTAAACGAACAATAAATGGAAAAAATAAATGAAGTTCCAAATAGCATTAGTAAAGAAAACCTTTTAAGACTGATTTGATGCCACCATCGCCCGTGCCTTGCTGCTGACTAGGAGCTAATTATAACTGCCCCTCCAGCCTTGTGTTTGCTGGCAGGAAGGTTTTGATTAACCAGAATTGTGCTGTTGTGCCTGTCCGTGGCCAGCAGCACTGCTCCTCCCACAGAAAACAATGGTATCACATACGCTGCTGCTGACTGAGGTGCAGGGGGGTGAATCGGCAACAAAAGAGAGAGAAAAAACTATTGCCATCCTCTTCAAAGTGCTGCACTCAGGGTATGTGTCCGTTCAGTAATTGCATAGGAGTTCAGTCGCGGCAGGGTTTTGTAATTACAGAGCTTAATTGTTCCTGCCTATTATAAATGGCTCTTTGTTGCTACCATTTGTCTTTCATATTCACCCACATGCTCTATTATATTTCTGCTTGCTTGTCCCCCGCTTGTCCCCTACCAATTCCTCCAGATTCCTATTTGCCATTTCAATACACGTCGCTGTGCACGCCTCAGTTTAATTTCCTGTGCCTCTGCTGTTCTGTGCTTCTGTCTCGGTAGCTCTCAGCCTGCTCCCCCCCTTTCATTTCAGCTCCCACTCTCTCACTGAAAACTGCTCATGCTGATTTTAGTTAATGCAGTATAATTAAGGGTAGGGCTTTTCCGAGGGGAAAAATATGGCTTTTCATAGACCAGAATGGAAAATTTGACAGGATGATACCAAATCTTGTGAACAGACTTTAAGACCCTAATGATGAGTCAAACAATCTCCAAATCTTGGGGGTTTTGTGGGTTTGGGTTTTTGATTTTTCTTTATTGGTATGGACCATTTTTGTGTTTGCAGTTTTTTTTTTAAAGACCAATTTGTAGGTGATTCTGGCCTTCAGGATGGTCCTCAAGCAGAGAGAGAAGACTGGCACTGAGGGAAAGATTTGGCTTTGCTCAGTATGATTATTTAAAAGAACTGTATTTTGTAACTCTTTGTATACAAACAATGTAAATAATAAAACTATTACCTTTTTTGACAGTGGCTGTGCCTCCACTGCTTCTAGTGCATCCTTGAGGCCAACTTCCTGTCCTTCTGACACTGATTAGCTCTTGGAGCATCTCCTGTGGCATCCTGACTGGCTGCTGCAAAGGGAAGGAGAGAAAACAGGAAGACTCAGCTCTGTGGGCCACCTCCTTACTATGCAGTGGCTGGATGAACCTGCAGGGTCCCCTGGATCTGCTTGCATCTGTTAATACAGCTCCCTCAAGTCTGTGCAACTTGACTTGGGCTGCCACGTTCTTCTGTTTTCCTTGGGTTATCAAATATGGCATCAATCTTCATTAACTGTGGCACAACCAATGTGCACAGTGCTTCATGTAACTACATGATGGTCCTATGCCTAGCCCACTACAACAGCCTATAACTAAACTTATAGCTTACAGTGTAACATAGGGCTCCACCCAATTCTGTTAGTAAGCTTACTCCTTCCTCTCAATACAGATGTCACATATGAAGCACCCAACCTCACTAAGGCTTCTTCTGATCTGGCATCTTTATGAGGAAAACATCGCTTGAATGGCCCAGGATGCTCACAGATAATCATCTGGCAACTTGTTCTGCCTTAAAAGAAAGGAAATTAAGGATGCCTATGCCATCCATTTGTGATGATGGCAGAGGCAGTCTTGCTTTGTAGATGGGGATTCTCGGCCATCATCAAAAAGTTCTTGGTCCTATTCGTCCCTTTCCTATTCACAAACAAGTGCTGCTTGCTTGTGTCACATCCCTAGACATGAAGACACAGGCCAGTGACATCGGTTCAACTTGTAGCAAGCTGGTAACTGCTCATAAGATAAAAAAAGTCTTCAAGTCACATGCATAGAAAAGATGTAAGAATTCAGGGTGTGCAGTGAAATCCAGCTTTGAAGTCAGGAGAGATGCATGGGAAAGAAAGCTGGGAAATACATGATGAGCAGCCATTAAGCAGCTTTGGAGGTCGAATAGATGGATGGCTGTTCCCCTTTCCGTTACGCTGGCTACTATGCATAGTATCAGCTCTCTGTTCTGTTCTTTTTTATCAACATTGCTGTGGCTTGAGTACTGGAAAAAAGACTGAGCAGGCAAGGCAGTGTACATGTTAGTGTGCGCCAACAAGGCAGCTCATGCCTCTGAGTATGGGCTTTCTAGCAGGAGAGGACCATGAGGTATAGTTCAGACTGAAGCACTTTGCCATCAGCATTTTAGGCTGCCTTGCGCAGCTGAGCTACTCCTGTTGTTAGGCAACAGAGGGAGATGTCTGCTGCAAGAGGAGGGGGTCAAGAAATCTGTCTGAATGACTGAAGACAGGTGGGAGAGAGAAAGAAAAGAACTTGGTTCCAGGAGAGATCTGGCAGCAGTCACTGATCTAGGAGGGGGGGAGAAGGCGGCAACATCATCTCACATCCATCTCTCCCCTTGAGAAGACATATTCCTGCATCACAGAACTAGCAGTGTGGCAGTCCTCCCTCTGGACTGTAAAGACAGTGCCTGCTTACCCCACCAGGTGAACATTAGCAGGCTGAAACAAGGTAAACGAGCACTCTGCAACCATGGCTGGCACTCCCAGGATTAGTGTGACCTCTCAGCAGGCATGGATCACCCACAGCGACCACCAAGACTCAGGGTGCTGATCACAACAGCCAATACTGCCCTCTCTGTAAGAGCAGGGAGAGAACACGTGACCTGCCCACACAGCTAAGCCGGCTGGACATGCTCTGTCAGTTTGACCACAGTGATCTTTTTTAGTATAAACTAACTGGTTTTTGGTCTTACATGAATGTTCCAGAAACTGCAGAAGCTGCTTTTTTTTAAAAGCAGCTATGCTACACATCTGTATGAAGCTGGAACAGCCACTTTCCAGACAGCAGGTCCGTACCTATGCCAGCACTATTGCAGGTGCCCAGCTTCTGCCATCAGCCATGAAGCCACTCTTCTGTTAAGGGCTACAAGGGGGATTTTGGGTCTGAACTTAAAGAAGGCAGCGGGGCACAAGGAGATCTAGGGGAACCGTGTTGCAGGGTATCAGAGGGCACAGAGGCTGTTGCACACCTGAGGACATTGCATCCTTAATGTGGTGTGGACATGGGCAACTGGGCAGCGGACTAGGAGCCTACCACATAAACACAGAGCACTCTCTGTGGGTCATGCAGTCCCCTCACTGGGGCTGCCAATGGGACTGTGGTGGGTCGACCTTGGGTGGCTGCCAGGCTCCCACCAAGCCGCTTACTCATTCCCCCTCTTCCAGCTACAGTGGCAGGGTTGGTACAGCCAGTGTGACTGGATACTGACATTCTTCTGAAGTACGATATAGGAAAAATGTGACAGGAAGTTTTTGGGTGGCGGGTTTTTTTTTTTCATTGCCAATTGGAAGTTAACACTTGGTAAATGATGGTAGTAAAGATAATGCAGATGTAAGTGTAAAATAAATTATAATGCTTTCTGATGGGAGGCATCAGCATTACAGGTTAAGAATAACTCAGGGTGCTCTAGTTTCCTATCAGGTCTGCTGTCCTGTGAGACCAGTGACTAGCCTAAGCAGAAGTATCACCAGAACCCATCTCATGGCAGACAAAGAACGTGGGGGGCAACCTGGAGGTGGTCTGGATGCAAACAGTGTTGCAAACCATGCTGCTCTGCTAATCCATAGAGAACAACTCTCACTAGGAGAACTAGGACCAGAAAAAGGAAGGAATGTACACGCATATGAAGATGGACTTTTCAAGGTGCGAGCTATTTATTATGCTTGCTAGAAACAGCACTAAAATAAAGGTGGCTACAAACACTCAAGGGTAGACACCTTTCACAAGGGTAGGCACTCAGTGGTGACCTTTGTGAGACCACAGTGAAGAAGATGTCTTAAAATTTCTTCCTCCCCCCCCACTTGGTTGAATGGGGAGTTGCCCCACACAATAATTACTCTCTCTAGTTAAAAGTGAATAGGTGGGGGAGGACTGAGTAATGAACAACAGAAAGTTCTCAAAGTGTCTTGGGCTTCAAAACCAGCTTCAAAACCACACCATGTTGTTAAACAACCAGCTGGAGGCAGTCAGATGCACTGCTACACTTCAGATTAAAAAACCCAGGCACTTTCTTAACCCGGTTGTCTGAGGGAGAGACAGGAGTGCTGTTTGTCTTCATATTGCAGCACTTACTACGTTTTTGATTACGGCTTCCCTGGACACTAAGTTTTAATGGAATTTGAGGAATTGCAAATGGCTTCACAAATCACTTCTTAATCTGATGAAACAAGCAAGGAATAATACAAAGGGTAGAAAAGCCTCAACATCCTGCTTTTATCAGAGTATTATAGGCAACATGTAAATAAAGAAAACAAATCAGTGCCCCGTTCACAGTTCATCAGCTGTGTAACAACTTGCAACCAGTTAATTACACACCTTAAAATTGCATGTACAGGAGAAATGATTCAGAAATAAGCTTCTATAATGAGAAAGGACAGCACAGAAATACTGACTCCACTCAGGTAAATGTAACCCTTTAAATTTGGCAGTGCTGAAAGAATGTACCGTATATAATAGCAAGGTAACTGCTGTCTGCTTTATGCTAAGCATTTAATAACCAGTAATCTACAATGATCACTTTACATTTATTTATTGCTACTAACCTTTGTAACCTTTACTCCTCACTTAAAAGGAAGATAAGAGTTTACACATTACACATAAGAATTGAATGCTAAGTTAGTTACTCTTGATTAAATATACTGAAGACTATCAAGGGATAAGTAATTTCACATTTCTGAATATGCAGGGCCCATCTGTGTAGGACCTGGTAGTTCAGTAAATACAGTATTTCTATGGCTGGTACCACAACATGAGCTTCATACTGACTGCAAATTCTTGGGACCTGTTGGGCTTTGTTGAGCTTGCTTTATCAAGCCTGCAACTCTGCTTTAGCTTTTTTTTTAACCTGTAACAGCAATTTTCTGATGATCAGGTGGTTATTGTCTAATATCTTTTACTTCTGTGTGATTTCACATAATTGTTGTCATACAACCATAATATTTTTTGTATAGACAGTGGTAATAAGCAGTTGCTTGTCACAATAAAATGTTCGTGCCCTTACCATACTAAAGCAATGCAGGGCATTACAGACGTCGTATGAGAGGAGTTGGGAGAGATGCAAGATGACACTGGAAACTCCAGGGCTATAAACAAGTTACTGGAGGTCAGTTAAAAATACACAGACCCAGGAGTGAGGGAAAGCCAGTTCTAGGGATAACAAGGAGAAAAAACCAACTCCCACCACAATGAACTAAACCGCTTTAGCACCCATGGAGGCCACAGAAGGGGAGAAGCGTAACACCAGAAAAAGAGGTGGACTTCAAAAAGTTTGTAGAAGAATTTTAACCATATCAGTATTGAGATTTTTTTTGTCCCTGATATAGTACTGTTTTCTTTTCCTCTAATTAAAAGACGTAAACTATTAATACTTTCATTACCCTGTCAAGATTCTACCTTTGCTGACAATAAACTCTTTCCTTTTTTTCCTATGACAAGAATTTGAGGGTAATAACCATTCCTTGAGGAAAACTCACACAATGAAGGTCACTGTTGTAAGTATTTATGTAATTTTCTGACCTTAAAAGATTACGCCAGTTTCACTGACCAATCACAGGATTTCAGGAATCATTTTCTTGTGTTTCGTTTCTTTTCTTTCCCTGATGGAGAGGTCACTATACTTTTATGCTCTGCTGCTTGCTTGACCAACTTGAAGCAAAATCTACTTTACTTTGACCAGGTTGTGTTTCAGCATGTACAAGGCTTAACATAAACAATATGCGATGGTCAAAAGAGTATCAGCAGCGAGGAAGAGAAATGTTTGTCCAAAGATCTTTATATGGTAACTTCCATACAGTGTCATAATCAACCCAAACAGATTATTTCTGCCTCTAAGTGAAGAGCACTGACCCATGGGTACGAACATCACTCAGGGAGGCTTGGCCTCTGCTCCCTCCAATATTTCATACCCGCCTTCAGCTGGGTCCCTGGGAACTCCCGCACAGGCCAGGTGGGATGCTTCTCCTCCCATGGCGAGTGTCCTGTACACAAGCAGCTGAGAAGAAACAGGCTCTTCTAAAAAGTGATTTCTCTGATTTCTTTGCAATAGCCACAGTGAATGAGATTAACCCTGTCCTAGAAGGACCCTATGTCACCTCCTTGGCATATAGGAAATTTAGACAAATAGTTCATACATAGATAGCTATGTTATATATTTGTGGGTAGATAACTCCCAGTGAATATAAACTTGCATTTGAAAAAAACCCCCACAAAAATGAGTGGGGCAATCCTTTATCACAAGCCATTATTGGAGTCCAGAAGCTAGCAGGGGCTAGGTGCCTAGTCGTGTAATAAAATGGAGATGTGTAATAATATAACACTGAAGATGCCACGATCACTTATTTCCAGTATGATAGCAGGTTTAAGATTTCATTGCCCTCTTTTGTGCTGCACCATTCATTGCTGCCCTTGGGCGCGATACGAAGCGTTCATCTGCAATATCCATTTAAGCAATCAGGTTTCCTGATCCTGTGCCCCCAGTGCCTGTGCACTTTTCTCACAGCACCTTCTCTGCACTCAGGCTGTCTGACCCAGCCCAATATTTTTCACAGAACAGCAGGCTCAACACCACTCAAAGATTCATTCCTTTACTATATGGAAGAAGATAATTACCTTAATTACCCTACAAATAGCTGGATTTGCAACTGTATGGTTCTTGATTTTAACTCCAAGCAGGTCTTAGGTATCTTCCTATAGATTTTCCATGCTTTTAAAATGCAAAATGAAATCAAGCTAGGGAAAAATGAATTAATTGTGGTTTTAACACAGAGCTGGGCACAGTCTGCTGAGAATCTTTTAAATGTATATGGTGGTACAAAAGTTTTATGGGTTGCCAAGAACAATCTAATGGTACTCTCAGCTGAGAAGCAATTGAAGAAGCGGGTGAAAAGGGCAGGCTTTCTTTATTTTAGCCACTGATGCATCAAAGCATGGAAGCAGCAAAACATTCTCAGTAGCTATTTGTTAGAGCTGAAAGCAAAATAAACTATTCTCTCCTTCTAGGTAGCAATGCAGTGGTGGTAGGAATACTTATTAAAAAAAAAAAAGAAAAATAAATCAGTGTAGACATTGGTAATGCATCATTTGCAGCTGGCAACTTAAGTATTGGCTTTGATACATATAATTTTATTTACAAATACATGAAGAATAAGAATGTGTATTTCCTGCTTGTTGTTTAGCGCACACGTGATTTCAAAATGAAGAAAACTGCTGCTAAGGCATCATTTGATCTTGAGAGGTTTACAGCAAAAGTCTTTAATCACAGCAGAGTTTCAGCTTAAAGAGTTTCAGTGGGAAATATTTCATATTGTCAGATGTGAACACAAAGAAACTTTGAGGTACATTCCCGTGATACTTCTCTAACGTTACAATTGAAAGTATAATACTGTGTTTTGCAGCAATATTTCTGAAAATCTTGCGAAGATTTCCCAGTTAAAATTTTTATATTATGGGTGATAAAAATGAAGATGGTGGATGCCAGTGGTTAAATACTGTATTTATTCCTGTGCAATGCAGTGAAAACTTATCGTATAATCTTACAGTGAGCACACAACTCAAATGTGTTAAACAAATAATGCATTAAACAAAGGGTAACCAACAACAAAGTTAGTAAGGATTATTTGATTGTTAATCAAAAAGTGGTAAGTTAATGCTTATTTAAAAACATGTCAAGGGAAAACAAAAAATTAAATAGGGTAACAATCACTGGCTTACACTAGGCAAAAATTATGTTGGCATCACATTGTTATTTCAGCAAACAAAATCAAACTGAAGGTAATTGACATTTTGTGAAAATGTTATTTTAATCATTAAAAGCTGTAAGCATCGTTGAAAGGTTTTATTTGACAAGAGGCTGGGAGCGTTGTGCTTGGAATAGCGTGTAACAAGAAATTGTATAGATTATGTATACAAATATCTATAAAAATATGTATACAAATCTATATGTATACAATCTATAGATTACGTATACAAAATTTAGTAGTTATGTACTAAAAAATGATCTTAAGAGTGTGCCTTCCAACGCAGTCCATTAATAAATACTGTATGGCATTGTCTTCTTAGATAGTTGACTCCTATCTCAAGAACTGCAGAGAGAGTATTTCCCATCTGTAAAAAGCCACGGTCAGACTAGAATTTTGCAATTGGCACAACTGGCTTATACTGAAATATTATGTAAAACCTCCCAGTATTACACATTAATATTCACAGCAGTTTATTCAAGTGCCAAAAAACGGCTGAAACAGCAGAGTCCTTGGGTATTTGAATCCCCGTCATCACTGAGGGGAATCAGGGCTGCTGCAATCCAACGGCCTCAGGTTTTTGGGAACTCTTACATAAAAAGTGTAAACACAAACGCTTAAAATAAGATCAGTCTAAGCACGTAATTTTTTTGTGACGGGGCTAGTCAGACCCCAGGCAAACTATCCAAGCCTCAGGGCCTGCAGAGTGCCCGGTGCAACCCAGCACCCCTTACCCCGCGCCGGCAGCTCCCCGGCCGCCCCACAGCTCGGTGGCCAGCCCTGAGGCGGCCGCTCCTGAGGGCTCCCGGCAGCCCAGCCCCAGCGTGGCCCACGGTCGCCTCACGCCGCGCCCAGCGCCGCCGCAGCCGTCAAACCCACGTGACAGCGGGCGGAAGCGCCGCCGGCCCGGCCCCCCCCGGCTGAAGGGAGGAAGAGGTAAGCGGGAAGAGGCTGCGGGAGGAGCGACGGAAGCCGGGCGGGCTCAGAGCGCGGAGAGCCGGGGCGGGGAGGGGAGTGGGTGGCGGGGCGAGGAAATGGCGGGGGAAGCCTCGCGGTGGACCAGGGACGGGCCTAAGGAGAGGGGACTGGGGGAGGCCGGGAACGGGACACGCGCCAGGCGCGCGGTGCCACCCCTCGGTGCCATTGGGAGGCGGCGGAGCCGAGAGCCGCCTCCTCCGGGCGGGGAGGGGGAGCGAGGGGGCTGTCGGCCGCCAAGGGGACCCCGCCTCCCTGGCGGTCGCAGGGCCTCTCCCCTCAGGGGGGCGGGACGGGCCTGAGGAACCTCCCGGTGGGTGAGGGTATGGGCGGGAGTGCGGGGGAATGAGAGGCGCCGGTGTCCCTCGGCCGTGTGTCCCTGAGCCGCCACCAAGGCCCTGCCATGCCCCAGAGCTCGCTGCCTGTTCTTGGTGTGGGATTCTTCCTTTGTCCTTTCCTCCTCTAAGTTACCCATCGATTGATTGTCAGTGGGGAGGGGTTGGATTAAAAAGAATTGGCAAAGCAAGTGGAGTGAAGCGCTGTTCTCTAAGAGAGTTGGGGCTGTTCAGCCTGGAGAAGTCTCCAGGAAGACCTTATAGCAGCCTTCCAGTATCTGAGGAGGGCCTACAGATGCTGGAGAGGGACTTTTTACAAGGGCAGGTAGTGATAGGATGAGAGGTAATGGCTTCAAACTGAAAAAGGGTAAATGTAGATTAGATATCAGGAAGAAATTCTTTACAGTGAAGGTGGTGAGGCACTGGAACAGATTGCCCAGAGAGCTGTGGATGCCCCATCCCTGGAGGTGTTCAAGACCAGGCTGGATGGAGCTTTGAGCAACCTGGTCTAGTGGGAGGTGTCCCTGTCCATGGCAGGGGGTTCAAACTAGATGATCTTTAAGGTCCCTTCCAACCCAAACCATTCTATGATTAAGAGGAGGAAGTCGTGGCCACGCTGCAGGTAGAAGTGAAACAGGATGAGCAGCATCTGTTTGTGTGGAACAGAACAGAGTCTTGAACATGACTTTGTGGTTGTCCTCCCCAGTTCACTTGCATTTTGTCTGCAACTGGGACTTGTGCTACAGTCCATTCTTGGTCCTGGACTGGATGTAATTCTTATTTAACATATTTTCCCGCTTCATTAAATTTCTTGCATTTGTCCTATGAGGACTACAGTTAATGGCAGTTCTCAAGGATCCTAATGGAGTGGCTTTCCTGTTACCCTACATCCTGGACATCTGGGATAGAAATTATTATTTCAGTTTATAATGATATATCTTAAAGAGGCTGCTTTTCCATGTCTGGTACTTGTCTTTCAGTCTGTTCTTAGGTTAATGCTTCTCTGTGTAAAGGCCACAATACTTGTAGGTGAAGAGATTCAGCCAGTTCCTTGGTGTGTCTCTGTGGTGTTCTTACCATTTTTAAGGAAAATTAATTTTTTTGGAAGTCAGTGAAAAGCTTAGAAAACCTGCAGCTGAAACCAAGTAGACTCTAACCTTGTAATATCTTTTAATGAGCCAGTATTCCATTGTGATTTTTTTTTTTCATATCATATCATTGCTGTTCCATTGAACTGGAATTAATTGGGTTCATTGAGATAGCTGATTTAGGAAAGCTGCTTCTTGTCTCTCTAGATAATTTTCTTGTGTCAGGACATTTTTATTTTCTTTTTGTTCCCCCAAAAGCATATGTGCGCACATACTTGTTCATTGTTTAGTTAGGAAGAAAGTAGCAATTAATTGTCAACAGAATATGCTTGGAAGACAAGATCTCTCAGGGATTTTCAGGTTAAATGAAATACTCTCTTTCGACAACTTTAGAATTAGGCTTGGTTTTTTCAATATGTAGCTTTGTAACTGAATCTACATGGATTTTTCAAAAAGTAATATTTTTAGCTACTGCAATTGGGAAAGTTCTAGAAATCTTTAATTTATATAACTTTTAAAATTACAGATTCTTTTATGTAACTTCTATTTCCTTACCAAAATAATTTTGCTCCTGAAATTGATGGGAAATAACTGTACATATTGTAGAGTAGTGGGTGGTATCCAGATCCTCGAGAATAACATCTGAATTGTGCTGAAAAATAATTTTGAGATTCAAATAGGATTTGCAGTCACAGGTGGAATTATGTGTTGAGATCTCTGTAAGTTGGCTGGTGGGCCACAGATCCCAACTATTTCTGGAATACCTGGATCCTTATGCTTTGCTTTTAGCTCAACAGCACATAATCATTTTAAAACAATTATTCTATATTCCACATCATCTGCTCTGCATGATTTTAAGAGCCTTCTGGACCAATTAAATTTAGCCGCTGTCTAAATAGTGGCCAAAACATACATTTTTCTATCAATTGGTAAAAAATTTTTGGAGCTTTCTCATCCTTATTGACATCTTGGCAAGAATAAACAAATCCTGGTTCCAATTCGTTGGAATTTCTGTTGAAAATAATGTAATTTTCACAGTTGAAAATAAGTAATTGAAATTCTAGAACCAAGTTCAGTTGAAAAATGTGTCCTTTAGGGTTCATATCATATAAATTATAAGGATTGGACAAGCTGAAACCTGGAAGTTCTATTTATAAATCTAGAAATAGTATTAGTGAGTGCAGAATGAACATTTGTAGTTTTAAAGAAGTGTGGTGACTTACAGAAGTTACCACACTTACTTTTGATTTACAGAAGTGTGGCTTGTTTTTCAACGGAAATTATTTAGTCTTTGAAGATGAGAAATATGAGTCTGTTTCAAAGGAAGAATATCAACTGTAATTGCCTGGAATGTACACAGCAAGACCTGAACTGCTGGAGAAACCAGGTCCTGAGTTGTATAAATAGTGTGTTGCTCTCCCTATCAAAGGGATTTTGTACTTTTGATTGGTGTGTTCTTAAAAAGTCTTAGATACAAGGGGGAGTGGCTCCTTGGATAATCTGTCACTTGCTTTGTGAAAAAAGTTACCAGTTTATGCCAGAAATGAATTAATCTGCAAATACTAACACAACTTTTTGCTTTTATAATGTAACAGCTTTCACTGTTCATTTTTCAATAAAATTATTAATTATGCATCCCTCAGAGCATTTGGGTTTAGTAGTTTTGTTTATTCCTTAGACCTGAGAAGTTTATATGACAGTTGAAGTTGTCACAAATCCCAGACTCAAAATCAATATGGTGGTGGATGGTTATTAGCGAGTACACAAGGTATGCTTGTGGGAAGTCCCACAGTGACCTCTAATGTTCAAGGATAAAACCCGAGTTGTTAAAATGAAAGGAGTTATTTTTTGAAGGCACGCTATTTTGTGTATTAGTTTGTACGTTTAGTTTATTAATATGCCACAGACAGTAGGTAGTATTTGGTTCAACAGGTTTTACTGCTAATTTTCACGGGAGTGTTATGTTCATGTGTCAGTTTTAATTTCCTCATTTTGAGCAGGTATGCACAAAGGCTTCTTCACAGTAGTTGTGGGAAAACTAGTTATTTTTGTAACATACACTAAAATTGGAAGATACCTTTCAAATTTTAAATCCATTCTCTCAATTCTTTCTTTTGGAATTATTTATTAATATAATAAATATTATTGTTACTTGTTATTCTGTCCTTATATCCTTAATGCATTCTTCCATACTTGAAAGATTCATAGCCAAGAAGCTTGTTTCTCATATTTCCTCATTTGATTTTTCATTAGGCTAGAAGAAATTTTCCTGTTCTGTACTAAGCTTAATTGTTCTTAATCCAAATGCAGAAACTTATAGTTTCTTTCTGACAATATTCAGGTTTTGAGTTGAATGCTTTTATTCTTAGGCAGCTTATTCAATGTTATATGAATAATTAACATTGTATATTTTGGTTAAAACCGAATATTCCTTTTTGGTTTTGTTGATCTATTTGTCAATGTTTGATTCTGGATAACCACAACTAATGTGACAGTTTCATGGTACTTGAAAGAATCCAGAGAATTGGCTAGATAATTGTGCAAATTAATTAAAAATCAAAGTTTATGCTATTGTTTACTCTAAATATAATTTACAAGTTTAGTGATTTTGGAAGCAACACCTCATTTGTACAGTCTACTCAAGACCAAAACATAACACCAGCTGGTAGTTGTTTGCAAAAGGCACTTCAAATCAATTTATAAAATTAACTTACTGTGCATGCATTGAATCTTTGAGCTGAAAGGTAACACAGAACTTTCAGTTGCAAGAAGCTGTTATGTTGTTCACTTAAGTGTGTTCCAAAATCGATGTAATTTAGTGCTTTATGTACAATATGTATGAATGATTATTACTTTATTCGAAGATACAAAAGCATGAGTAAAAACAATTAATGTGTCTTTTATGTTAGAACAAGCGGTACTCTACCTATCACCTGTGTGATAGTACTTGAAGACTTTGCAGTATATCTTAAGTTTAAATGCTCTGAAAAGATGTAATTTATAACAATTACTGATGGGGTTTTGTGCCTTTTTTTATTGAAATACACTTAGAAAAGTGATCGTATTGCTGTTTCTTTTCTTGATTGCTTACATGTGCAAAATGGAATCCTTACTGACTTGTCAGAACTGAGGGGTGCCGATTGCCGTTCTGAACTAGTTGTTACTTTAATTGATGAGAGTAACTTTCATCTACAGTTGCAATTTATTCTGCTTTTGCTTTGTGTTTGAGGACTGAAATGTTTCATGTGGAAATACAAGATTGTCCATGAGGGTAAAATTCATGTACTTGAGACACAAAATGGATTGGTAAGAATAAGCAATATGAATTCCATTTTCAGTTAACAACCAACATGAGCATTTGTACATGGGATAGATCCCAGTGATAGAATGTAGTAATATTAAATTCTTAAAAGAAGAATCAGTTCTACATTAAACTGGGTTTGTTTTTTTTTCCTCAGTAATAATTCTGTGACAGATTAGGTTGCCAATTGTGGTTTAAGCTTTTTTGTGTTGATGTGGTTTATAAGCTGAAGTTCATTGTGTTGATCTATTTTTGTCTGCTTCTGGGAACTTCGATGTATGTTATAGCTCCTGAGAAGATTACAAAACTGGATTTTTATTGTTGCTATTTTGTATTGTGGTATCCTGGAAAGCATTCTGCACATTTTATAGTGATGAGAGCTATTACATGGAAATCATAATTGCTTTAATTAAAGGTAGGGCATAAGAAAATGGTATATAATGGGGTTGATGCCAGCAAAATCTACTGCTTTGTATTTGAAACAAGCAAACCATCTTGGTGTCAAGACAAAATGACTAACCTAGGAGGAACAGAACAGCAGAGCATTGCAGAGCATACATACATAGTCACTGAAAATGCTGATTAGGTCAGGATTTGCTGCTTCAGCAATACAACAGCCATTTCTATGATTTGTGATATAGTTCCAAACTCACAGTAGAGCAGTGCTCTTTAATGACTGTGTGCCGACGAATACAGGGAGATTAATATGATGGAAGAATACTGTGAGGAAAACCTGTGTGTAGAGTATAAATACATTAATGGGATAGAAATTTCATTGCTGTGGTGGAATAACACCAGGATGAAGTTGTCCTTATTGAAAGATAAATGAGAGCTCCTTCTGGAACTAGACAATATTTTTTAATGACAACTAAAATGGACTGGTCTATTTTGATTATTTTTAGCTGAAAATTTACATAGACTAATCTGTTTTGATTCTTCTGTGGCAGTCATCACCATCGTATCTGTGTTCATCAGCCAGTGCTTGGATAAATCTATAAGAATTAAATGAGCCTATGAAAAAGTCTGTATATTTGAACCCTTACAAAATTTACTGAAATGTACAGCTGAAATAGGACATGGGGGTCAGGCTGCACAGCAGTAGTTCTCTCTGGCCTTGTATCGTGAAAGATTGTAGAAAAGGCACATGTTAGAACAGATAACACAAATTCTGATCCTGTTCATCACAACTGTTAGACCAGGTCGTAACAGTCTTACTTCAAAAGCTTTTGTGCTGAATTATATATCTCATAAGATGCAATAGAATTCGGCTCATTCATGTGTTTTGGCATTCTGTTATGAAAGTCTTCCTTGTTTTCAAACAAAATATGCCTGAATTCTAGTGTGATGCCATTGATTTATAGAAGAAGGTGTATTGAGATTGACAGATAAATTGGTTATTTCAATGGATTATGGAACTCCATGTAGTATAGTTACTAATTTCTGAACTAGATCAAATAGGTCATTTCAAATTTAGGTAGCAGCCTTGGCTGGGTAGTTGTTTTGCATAGATGTTGTAATTCTCTCCTTCCTGTTCCCTTACGTGCCTATGTAGAAACACATCAGGGACCATTTTATTTCCTTTGTGGATGACTGCTAATACCTTGTTTTTACAGCTATTTTTCCTATCGTACTTCCGTGGGTAATTTTTAAGTACCTAGATTTGCAAATATATTGTGACCGGGGGCTTTGTGAGTGTTACTTGATGAGTTTCTGCAGGCTGTTTGATAAACAGGGTCTTCTAATGTGCAGGCAAGTGTTAGAAAAAATAAACATTTTATATGTAAAGAGCTATCTAAATAGCATCTCTGCTCCATATGTTGTAGTACTCACAAGAGGCTCATTATAATCCCTGGACCTTTTGTGCACCAGGTACTTCAGTCCAGATAATGCTGTGCTCCATCTGCCTTAATCTCTGAGCTGCACAATGTGAAATTCTTAATGCTTTGACCTGCTATATAGTGGCATTTTTGATCTTGGATTTTTCTTGTCCATGTTGCCATTTCAAACAAGTTATCAAGGTTGGTGCTTTGAAGTTTGTTAGTTCTACAGAATTACTCTGTGGGGTATTTTTTCCTAAACAAAGGACAATTTATAAATGCTGATGTGTATGCATCTCTAAATTATTTTTACTATGGCTTATGTGTTTGATTTTCTTGCACCATCTTTGGTGCAAGAAATGTGATTTGTTGTGATTCGTTGATTCTTATTCAAGGTGTCACTGACTGGGCAAGGATCCAGAAATATGTGGTAGTGAAATAATTGGTTTTTTTTCAGCAAAGATGCTTTGCTTGCTCCACTGACATACATTTAAACCTGCTGTATATTTAACTGTCAGCATAAAACAGGCATATCACTGGATTTCAGTATTTTACTCTGGAAATGTGATGCTTTAAAAATCTATAGGTACTTTATATCAGGGAGTTCCACTCAGTATCATTAAACATTGATACTTCACAGAGATCTTATTTTTAGGAAGCACTTGAACCAACCGTTACTCATGTATTACTTGGATGAATTTACAATTTTTAAGTAGTATTTAAGATTACCATTTTTTTTTTTGTTTGTTTATATATTAGGAAATCATGTTACGTCTTTCAGATTTATTAGCATATCTTAATATACCTGTGAAATAATCGGCAGCTTGTCCTTAACATTTTTGTTGGCTGTTACTGTTCAACACTACTTCAGATTCTATATTTTTAGATTTAAAGCTGTTAACAAGTTGGATATCCGTTCTGGAAGGTATTCTTCCTCAAAAAAAAATAAGTAAACCATAATTTAAAGGAGCATTAGAAGTAATTTTGTAACCTCAGATTCTAAGAATAAAGTAGATTAGAGACTTGGAAATACTTAATTTCAACCCTGCTAAAATTTGTAATTCACTTCGAACAATGGACATCAAAATTTTTATATATAAATGACAGGCACCTATGAGATTTATGCATTTTTTTTAATGAACCCATTCATGAATGTGCTATAGAACAATATAAAAGAATGGATATATCTCTATAATATAAATATAAAATAAATGTAGACTAAACCGAGTCTATATTATAAATATAAATTTTCTCTATAATATAGAGGAAAATGTATCAAGTTGAAATATTAGAAAGTTATGGCAATTTTTTCTTTAGTAACTTTCACAATTCTTTTTTGAAGTTGAATGTGTTTCCTAAAGAATTAGTTAGAGTGCATTGAAGTTATAAAATACAATGTCTAAGAGCAGAATATTATCTCCAGGAGTGATAGGTATCTAATGTTTTTTATATTTGTAAACAAATACTCCAACCAGAAAATTAGTTGCTTCTAGAAAAAGTTGTAAGGATCTGTGTTGTCTACCTTTTGCTACCCTAAATTCTTTCTTGTAGCTGCAGTAAATACTTATTGTTACTCTTTTCCCTTCTTTTAAGACCACCTAAGCATAAGAAAAGAAAATGCTGCACATTTTACTCAAACAGTGTTTATCAGTTGAGGATTATCCATTCCTGTGTACAGTTACTGGTAGAAGATAATGCTTCAAACCATCGTTCTGCTGCCTACATTCAAGCTCTTCCTCTGTGGCAAGGCAGGGCAACTTGAAACAGTGATGGGTAACCTTCTGTTTACTGGAGCTGGATCACAGCAACTCTGAGTGTGCATATGCTTACCCCATGGTAAATGCTTGTATGTGGTTTTCAGAGGGGAAAGCTCATGAAATAGACCTGGCAAAAATGAGCACAGTGGTCAATGAAATAATGACATGTAGTATTTTATTACTCTTGTATTAAAAATGTTTTGTTATATTGAAGGATTTAAGATTAAAGATGAATTTTTTTTTAAGATTTTTTTTCCCAAACTGCTTAAAATGTGTGTGCGTTATGTTTACTATCTTTTGGGAAGAAGGGCTTCCACAATAGAATAATCTACAGGCCTGCTCTGTTTGTGTCCTGGGGAAAAGCTGTCCATTACTATGGGAGGTGGGGAACCAGAAAACTTCCAGAACATTGGAAGCGAAGGATTCCTCTTGGTGTGGATGGAAGATGAAACCCGTGGTTTGATCAGTTGCCTTTTAGAGGAAAGAAGGAAAATTCAGGACAAGTAGAGAGGTCCTTCAGCACAACAGCTATTTTTGGCTTTGGTGGTTTTGTAAATTGGTTGCTTGTAGGAGTGCTGGTGGTGTTTTTCCACTCATCTTTATTCATGCTGTGCATTGTAACACTGCATGTGTCTGAAAACACAAAAGTAGGACCTGAACTGTCAGCTTTGCCCACAGCTGCTTAATGTTTCTGGTGTTGTCTTGGCCAAGTGATGGGCTGAGAATGTAGCATTTTGTCTTAAATGTTTTAACCTAGCTGCTAGATTCTGTGTCACTATTAATTAGCTGGTAGTTCCAGGAGCATATGGTTCATCTCCAGTGCATTGTCTGACCAATTACTTGTCTTCAGGCACTAGATTTTTCTGTAGATACTAGGATGGGTCTGTTCCAAGAAGTTCATGGCAAAATCTGTGAATACTTTTAGTAGAAGGAGTGGGGGGTCAACAATCGTGTCATTATTAATGAAAAATAAATTTGGCTTTGAGGAATTTAAAGAGTAAGTACATTTCTCTAATTTCTTGAAATAAAAAAAAAAATACTCCTAAATCCATTGTATTATGGTACATCTGTCAGGCAACATCTTTCAGTTCAAAGAGTGGCTGTACATAAAACATGGTGGATACATTTGTGGGCAAGGTCTTAAAATTGTGTTTTAAGGCTGACATTGCTGTTAGACTGGAGGAGGTCTGAGATGTGCTAGAGCTCATAGCAGAGGAGTAGAATTCCAGCCAGAAAACTCAGGAAGTGAAGGTTGTGAGAAGGGTGTTAAGGTGTATACAATTTGTTGAATGGTAGACAAATACCTGATTTTTAGAATTTCTGTTTTTTATGTGGAATAAAAGGTAAATCTGTGCTGATTAAGGCAAGAATCTCTTTCGGTGGATTGGTTCCAATAAGGAGTTTTTAAATGATAAGCTGAAAGTAAAGCATTGTCTTGAATTGGTGAAGTTTTTGTTCAGTCTCACAACCTATTTCAGATTCTTTGTGAAAGCTGTTGATGCAAATTGAAAATGTTTTCATGAAATGTGCAGTAAGAAAATATAATCAAATTGCAACCATTAAGTACATTTAGACATTTTAGTAGTTAAACTTGTGTTATGAGCAAGAGTTACAGATGATGATGAAGTATTTTCCGTTTAAAAAAAAATAAATTTAAAACCTTGTGAAGGTGAATGTCAGAAGAAATAGTAAAGATGTTGCTGTCTTTTAGAAGACAGATCTTGTAATTGCAAAGCTATTAATATTTATAAAGAATTTTAGTGAAGAGTATGCTGATGGCTTATGTTGTAGTGCTCAGTTCCCTCTTTTAAGTGTAAGGAGCTTCATGGAATTAAGTAGCCATATATGGGACAGAAATACTGCTTTCATTGGAGTGATTTGAATTTGTATTTTGCATACAAATAGTTCATCACTTCCGTGTTTCCAAAAATGCAACAAAGAAAATATTATTATATTGTGAAATTTTAAATATTCTGCTTGTAAAAGGATTGAACCAATCTGCATGTACTTATCTTTTCCATTATTTTGTTTGAAAAATAATTCTGTGTTCTTGAATATAATCACTTTGAAGGATTAAAAAGTTGAGGGCTCAGTCTGTTTTCTCCTCCTATTAATGTCGGTTTGGGTTAGGATGTAAAAGAAGGAGCAGAGACTCTACAAACTGATCTTGTGCGAGGTCTATCAGGGATTCATTAGGTGGAAACAACAGTTCAAATTGGATTTGCCAAAAGGTGAAGGGCAGCATTTTTTATGATGAAGCTGCAGTTACGTAAAATAGGCTTGTACCTTTTCATCAGTACCTGAGTACTCAGCTTGCTTTTCAGAAGGATTAGTAATATGATCGAGCAGCTTTTCTGTTTCAATGTACCTTGTAGGTGTTTTTCGACAATGTTTAGTGGTTTGGGGCTAAATAAAGAGATGGGAGATAGCATAATAAATGGGGAGTTGGAGTGGAGTAGTCCCATGTGTCATTACTTAGCTGCCCAGTCTGACAATACGCTTATAACTTTCTGATGTGGTAGTGAGTTGTGTGGAGTCATTGTGTTACTGTGTGTCCCTGTGATACGCATGACAATTTGAATTGATTTCATGTATTTGCAGTTACCAGAAGTATGCATTTGTGCAGTTCTATATGTGAAAATATAAAGAAACAGCTTTTCCTTTACGTAGTACGGTAAAGGGGTACTACCGTACTGGGGGTCCAGTGTATGGAAAGAAAATTATTTACAGAATTTTAGTTGTAAACTCTCAACTGAATACTCTGTAATTGGTTATTTTGATCTAGTTGTCTGCTTGTATTGGTTTGCTTTTTGTTTAGATGAATTGTTATCATTGGGTCATTTTTTATCAAGTACTTCTGCTAGCACAGGATGACAAGAAATGGTCAAATTAGCTAAAGGGTAAGTGACAAGTATCAAGCTCTCTAATGCAGAGTAGACTTAAACTGATGAAAATTTCTGTTCTTCATTCTCGTGTGCACATTTTTTTCTTTCTTTTTCTTTTTTTTTTTTTCTCCACTGAATATTGGGAGATCCTAACAGATAATTTAATTTATTTACTCTTAGCTGCTCCTTTTTTCATTGCTACAATGTTGTTACTTAAAATTTGTTTTATAACAGCTTTTTTTCCCCCCATTTTCTTTGTATTTTTCAGATTATGGCACAGGCTCAAGGACTGGGGAAGAGATACGCTAAAGCCTTTTTTAAAGGTTTCTTTGTTGCTGTTCCGGTAACTGTGACTTTCTTGGACAGAGTTGCCTGTGTAGCAAGGGTGGAAGGAGCGTCAATGCAGGTATTGCTGGAAATATCCTTGGTGTGTCAGGAAATTAAAAAGTGACTGTCCACTGACAAAAGTAAGGTTGAAAAAAAGATCTTTTTCTCAGCTGGTATTAAATGACCACATTGTAGTATGGAATAGTTTAATTTCAATTTTGTTAAACAAATATCTATATGATATGAAAATAAAAGCTTTGGAGAACAAAATTTGCCAAAATTCTGTCTCAGCAAAAGGAAAATATATAGCTAAGTAGTGATAAAGATAAGGTTTTTATTTTTATCTTGCTAGTCATTTAGAAATAAAGATTTCTTTTTTGAGCACTACCTTTTGTCTTTTGGGATTGAATTGATAACTCACAAAGAGCCTTTATTAAATGTCAGTAAATGTGTTATAGTAACTGCAAGGCAAAACTGGTTCTTGTTGAACTTGCTGTTATTAATGAACAAATACGGCACCTTTTCAGTGAAGAATATTGAAAATGGTCTGAACCAAATATTAAGACCTATGCTTAGCAAGACATAAAAACAGTTCACTGCTTTTACTTTGGGTAGTCTGTTATACAGTACAAGTAAATAAATATAAATACGCTATGTAACATAGAGAAAATAAATAAATATTTATGATAATGAACAGCTACTTTGTTTCCTCTGTTACTGGGACTTGAAAAATGTATATTGTAATGTAGTTAGTCAATTTTGTATTGTTACTTTGCATTTTAAATCATGTGCACCGCATATTGCTGTGCATTACCACTGATAACTATAATTTATTTTGTTCCAATGTTGCAACATTCCAGGTAGCAGAGACTAAGGATTTGATTCTCAGGTGGCCGGCCCTATTTTCGGATTATCTGAGTAAGCTCAGAACCTTGAAGAGAGGTGTCACAACAATCAAGACCAGCTGCTGGGGTTTGAATTGTGCAGCATTGATGCAATCAAAACTTGGGCTAGAACCTGGGCCTGGCTGATTTGTGTGTAAGGCTATAGAAAAGCATGGAGTGGGGAGGAGGGAATAGCAAGGTGGCATTGTGCCTTTTGTTGGTATCTGTAATCTGGTGTTTAACTTCTGTCAAGTAACCTCAGCTGGTCTAGAAGGCAGCTCTCACCTCAAAAACAGGGACCAAATTAAAATCATTGTATACCAGTAGTTCTACAATCCAGGACCACAAGTTAGGTGTAACATAAGGTACCTTCATCCTTTTCATGGAATGTTACTCTGAATATCATTGATGACCAATCAAAAGTCGGATGATTTTACGGATTACAGTTGCAGAGCTAGAAATTTGCTCTAGAAAGGAGAGGGGTGGGAAATGGGGAAACCCAGTTTCATTATCTTTTTACTAGCTTCAGGCAGGAGAAATACAACTCTCTCATTTTCCATCTCCCCTTTTTTAGCCTCTATTGGGATTTAGAGCCACATGCAGCATTCAAGATACAGATGCATCTTGAATTTTATGCTGGTGTTTTTGTTTTTTTTTTTCCTGAGAGGTTGGCTTTTTTTAGCATGCCACATTGTCTTTCATCGTTTGATCTTTTCTATCTCTGGCATAATGTTCTGTTTGACATCAGTTTTTGCTTAGATAGTTTTACCTCAGTAGCTGGAAAGAAATTCTCTAGGTTTTCCTACTCCACAAGTCTGTTGAGTCCCTCAGGTCAAGCTCTCAGTTTTCTGTTTTCTTTGAAGTCAGTCTCAAGTGTTAAAGAGCGCTCTGGTATTGTTCTGGAGTGTTGCTTTTGTACTCACTTGAAGGGCATATAGTTAACTGTGGTTTATCCATGGAAGATTTGAAAAACACTACAGTTATTTGCTCAGATTTATTCAAGCTGACAAAGAATGATATGCAGTCTTCGTAGTGGCTAGGGAAAGCAATATATATTCACTGAGTGATTAAAATCTAAGCTCTTCCCTTGATATATTTGTTGACTAAACATTCCCTCTGTTATTGAAGCATGGGTAGCTTGAAATATGACATTTCTAATTTTACTGGCATCACAGCATCTGTAAAATCATCTTTCTGATTTTATTCTGGACTGTAGCACTGAAATAGAAGTTTGTTTTAAACTTTGAAGCCTTTGGATATTTTTCAGTCTATTAAAAAAAACTTCCTAGGCCTTTTAGTAAGATGCTAATTTCCTTGCCAAGATTTATTAGACATCTAACTAAGTCTGACAGGGACATAATTATAAGGAATAAGTCCCTCTTTGCACAGTAGCTTAAAGAAGTACTGGTCATTGTGTTGCATTTCCTTCTGTTTACTGCTTTCTCTCAAGAGTGGTCTAAGTTGAACATATCTGAAAGCAGTGGATCTGAGGGAGAGTGAAGTTCAGTCAGCATGTACACATATATCCATCAACTCATGCTTCCAATGATATCTTTTGTCTCAATTTGAAGATACCATGGTATGATTCCCAACAATTTGTTTGTAATAGACCTCTAAAATGTCTAGCCGGCTTTGGGTACTCATCATTGTGGCTCCTGCTGAGCCTGAAATTAAAAGTTCTGATAAGAAGCCAGGAATAAATCTCTCTGTGTCATGCTTGTTCTCCCACTCTCATTCTCTCTTGCATGCTCTCTTTCTCCCCCTCCCCTTTCTGTTTTTGTTTTGGACCAGCCTTATTGCTGCTTCATAGTTACGGACGATGGAGAGATTTTTTTGACACCCTGGCAAGCACACTGAATAATGGTTCTAATGAAAATACAAATTTTCTGATTTACTCCCAATCAGTTAAGACAGACTTCATGCATTTCATTGTCTCAACTGATTTTGTGTTTCTACAGTGCTTTCACCCACTTGTCATACTTTCACTTGCACTGACTTCAGTGTATGTGAGTATTAACTCCAACCCATAGGGAATAACAGTGAACTGTCACAGTTTATAATGTTAACATTTTTAATTGTTTCATCACCTTATTTTTTCTTTCCAAAATCACTGGGTTTTTTAATCCTCACATGAGGTAGTTTTGTTGTTTAGGATTTTACAGACCGATGTGCTTCTCTAGCATTTTGTTAATAGTTGGTTTCAAGTGAGTTGTAATCTGTTTACAACATCGAATGTAAGTGACACAAATAACTGATGATATGATTTCTTAATTGGCTGTGGTGGATTTTTTGTGACTCCTCTTGTAATGCTGGATATGTACTTTAAATTGTTGTTATATGGACACCTTGATGTGCATTTATGTTTTTTTCTATTCAGTTTTGTTGTTTGTCTGGTATTACAAACTCTTCATACATAATGATGTGGAAAAGGGAACCCCCCCATGGATATACAAATTAGTAAATTCATTAAATCAAATGGACTGTTTTCAAGAGATGGAAGATGACAGTGTCTGTGCAACTTGATATGCAAGTTTTGTTACAAACAGTTCAATACAGAGGATTATAGCAAGTAGCCTGACCAGCCATCTCTGACGAAGCACACTTGTTTCAGCAGCAAACATTATTGAATGTTCTATTCCATTATGCATAATGGCAGCTGTAATTATTCTGTGGCAGTTTCTCCTAACTTTATTATTAGGATTACTGTACCTAAGCCTGTGAGCTCATGTTCTGTTCCCCAAGCTATAAGCAAATAAGTTGTGACCTTCTGGTATTCACTAGCAGCATAACAACTATCAAATTAATCATTATTTATAGTAAAAGGGCATGCTTTTACCCTCCTACTTACGGAACCTCGTGTCCTGTGAGGCTTCATCATATGGCTGGGGATCTCAATTTGCATGCTTTTAGCATTAGATTAGCTAGTAATTGGAAAGAGTGAATGTTTTGTGACTTCTGCCCCACAGTTCTAAATTAAGACCTGTGTGTCTCATTTGTAGTAGGCTATTATGCCAAGAACTTGGGCAAACAAGTTATAATGCTTCAAGCTAGAGGAAGGAAGAAGCCCTGGTATTATTTTGTTTCTTAAAAATAGAGTCCTTTTGAGCCTATTTTGTTGACTGCTTTTTCAAAAGCTGTGGGGTTTTTTTTTGTTAGACCTGAGACCTTACTACTAGTAAAAATGTCATGGGCCATACGTTGCATCTGAACACACTGCATTCAATTCTTTCTGTGCTTTCTTTTGGAGGGGGTGAGGGGTGGGAGGAAATCACAATTCATGTTATTTACATTAGAAAATAACTTGCTGAAGGATATAGATGATTTTTTTTTTTAATGTAAAAATGTAATTCTTGATGTAAAATGAAAGTTGTCTCCTGGTTTTCCTTACGTTTATTCTACTAAAATAGTATTTTTTTCTTTGTATTTTGAATACATCAGGTTGTTTTGTGGGAAAGGAAAAAAAATCTTCATATTTCTCGCAAACTTAATTCTAATATGTAATGAGTTGGATATGTATGTCAAAACTATGCGAGCGATATATAGTTAAAAATAGGAAGCAATATGGTATTAAAAAGATTATTCAATATCTAAATGTATTTAAGTTCTAAAGCATTTCCTTTGTTTAAATGGAGAAGACAGTAGGTGTCAACTGGGATAATGCAACTGGGGTAATGCTGTAACTACCTGGTATATTTCTCTGTAAGATGAAGTTGATACAGATTTAGTTGAGGAGAAGTTTGTGAATGCGCATGTAAGTCTTTTCTAAGTATCAGATGTGAAATACATTATCTTTTGGAGCAATAGGTTTAAAAATTCCATTTGTTTTGGCCTTGTGTTTCGGTCCTTTAAGGTAGATCCTTTTGAGTATCAAGCCATTTACTTCATGGGAGTATACCATACATGTGATTCCTGCTTTGTAAGGTTGGCCTCTTTGTCTTATATTTAGTGTCATTTTTAGTTTGTGGCCCATATATGCTGCATTTGGTAAAATGTGTATGGCTGTGAATTGTTCATGAACTTGTATGTAAATAATTTGTATGTGGAAGAGGCTGTGAAGGAGGAAAATAATTCTGGAAAATCCTGATTAAAAAAAATAAGTATCTAATATCTTCCTGTTAGCATCTGGTTTTCATTTATTTGGCTCTTGCAATGTATAGGCTCTAGAAGATAAAATAGCAATAACTTAGTATATTTCTGGCTTAGACTTGGACCATATCTCTGTGGATGTTAAGGTGATCTGCTTTGATCAGCAGACTTACTTGACTAGAAATTTGCCCTTATAGTCCACAGCTCAAAATGTAACCAGCCTCGTTTGCTGTTTAACTAAACATTGTGTCATTTCTCTCCTCCCACCCGAACGTATTTATTCTTTTGATCTATTATATTCCTTTCTGTTTATGTGAACTACACCTACTCAAGACCCCAGCACATTAATTCTTCTTGCATATTGAAAAGCTAGTTCTTCACAAGTCCCATGTGAAATAGGTCTTTATCAACCGGTTTGGTTAGCAAAGAAAAGATGAATGAGGAAATGAATGAGAAGTAGAGAGAAATCGGCACTTTTAAATCACTTTTGAAGTTAAAAATAAGTACCAAGTACCCGTCCTGGTTTGGGAGCATAGTTTTTAGCCTGTATTACTCCTAAATACCTTCTGTCTAGTAAAAGGAGTATTTGTATTGAAATAACCCTTGCAAGAATCAGTGAAGACCGTAGTACTGTGATGAACTCTAACTTCTTCTGCCCTCTCTGATGGGTTAACTCAGAGCCAGCATTGACCACGTACCCTGGTTTGGTACCTTGTCACACAAAGGGATTATGTACAGTTCTGTGTACCTCCTAAAACTCTGTACTAATTAATTACTTGGTTGTTTTAATATTGAGGTTGTGAACAGTCTCATTTCACTGTATGGTTCTGTGGAAGTTTATACTTCTTTATATCCTGTTATGGAGGGCCCACGGTTACTGACAGAGTTAGTATATGCCGTAGGTGTAGGGTTTGGCTTTTTCCCTTTGCCAAGGGTGCCAAGATTACTATTGTTACAAGTTATGTATTTCATTTTTAGTGCATTATGCTTGTATAAGCAGTAAGATGCCTGCAAAAAAGTTGCTTTTTCTGGGACTTGGTGTTCTTGGTTCTCCTTTGTTTTTAGTATTAAATGATATACAGTAAAGGCAATCACTTCTTTTCATGAGGCTTGTCATAAATGTGTGTAATTTAATTTGCATACAGTAGTGCATTGAAAGATATGAACTACATTTTGTCATAAATGAATGACATTTAACATGGCATTTAATAGAGACACATATTTCCCAGAATGCAACACATTATGGGTGGGTACAACAGATTCTTCAGTGGGCACATTTTTACTGATTTTAATGGATTGCACCTGTTGATGGAATGAGAGTTAGGTGGAAGATTCACAGAGGAAATGTAGATCTGAAGCTGTTTTTTCCTTGATTTCCCAGCCTTCTTTGAATCCCGGGGGAAGACAAGTATCTGATGTAGTGCTCTTAAACCACTGGAGCATTCGAAACTATGATGTACAACGTGGGGACATTGTGTCATTGGTGTAAGTAATTTTGCATATATTTCAATATATGTTTATATAAATGTTGAACTCTCAGTATTTAATATTTAATGTAGAATACTAAGTATATATATGAACAAAGAACACGATTTTTTAAATAATGCATTATTATTTCAGTTTTCAAAACTCAGATGTTTGAAGAATGCATTACCAAGTTTTTACTTGCAAGAAATATTAGATATTGTGTGATGTAGTATATATGTTTACCAAAACTTCCAAGAAAATAGAGCTGTGGGATAAAGAGAGAAAACAGATAAAACGTTATGTGGCTTAACGGAATGTACTTTTTGAGTTTGGCTATGCAGCCATGTTTGTGAGAAAAAGGATGCTTCTTTACCAATTAATACTAACTTTTTTTTCCTGGAGAAATCCAGCTGCTGAATAAACTTTAAAATAAGATCACAAGAATACAGCTGTCTCCATAAAGGACAAATGTAGCAAGAAAAAAAAATCAATAAAAAATTTACAATTATAATAGAGGTCTATGTATCCAGCCAAAAGGTGGCAGTGTTTCGCTGTTGAAAATATTCAAGACTAAGAGGACAGAAACTCCATTTCAGCCTTAATGTAATATAGAAATGGAATGTCAAAAGTGTGCTTGACTGACACAATGATACAAATCATGCTCGTAGTACATGCTTGGATAGTTTAAGGTTTTAGTTTTGTAACTGAAATGAACAATATGTAGATTATAACAGAACTGTCTTCGGAAGCTATATTATCTGGCTTCCTTTTTGTCATAGATCTCTTCTAATTGTCCCATTTTTTTTGCCTACCTCTTCACTATAGTGGTAATTTATAGGACAATTTTCATTACCAGGCTCTTAAAGCAAACTCTCATGTGTGGTCTACTTTTGTTAGAAACTTAAAAATATACTTTATCATCTGTCTTGTTGTCTGGCATGTAAGATTTTCTGTAAATGGTCTCGCTACAAATATGAATTTATTCATGTTTCCAACACCTAATATTGCAAAAGGACTCCAATTTCAGGTCAGTTAATGACTGCATGTAAAACTTGATTCTGAGTATGCATCCCCATGTCCAAGTCATGCTTTGGTGGTTGTTTAAAACAGTGAATGTAACTGATTAGGAATTAATGGACTGAACAGAAGATGAACATGTTGTCTGATCAGAAAACAGAATGAATAGTTGCATTCTTATTATACTTCTTGAAGGTTTGTGATACCATCTGAGCCATCTGCATTGATTGCTTTTACTTTGCTGTATGTTTGGGCATGATAACTAATATTTTAGATGCTGTGGTTTTTTTCCTATGTTTTGAAAAACTTGTCTATTATTGGTAAAGCTTGTGTACACCCATGTGGAAGAAGTTACATTGTATTTATGCACTGTATTGAGGTTTTTCCTGATCTTTGGGAAAGTACACTGAATGATCAGACTGAGAATTCAGAAAGAACTTTAAGAACAATACAAAGAAAGTTAAACAATGTAAAAATAATCTATTCAATAGCTTTGATACATAAAATATCCTTCAATATATTTATATCAACTTTTAAGTTGTTAGGTACTTTTTCAGAAGCAGCTTTGGCCTAGTAGCTTATTGTCAAGTGAAGTTTTTGGTTGTGTTGTAAAGACTTGCAGGATATAGTATCTGAATGTGATTCTGTATCCATGTGAGTTGTTTGAGGCTTAAATTCTGGTAAACAAGGCTTTTATTGTGTAAACGGGTTCGTATTTTTATCACTTTCATTTTGATTGTTTACCTGAGTTCTGTAAGTCACCAGTGACTAGATATGCGATGTATATGCAATAAAATTTACGTGGTGGCCCTTTGAGGATTTGGCTGATTTAGGCAAGGCACGAACAGGGAAGGCCAGTTTCCCATCAGCTGCTTTTACTGTTCCTGTCAGCAATTCAGATGAGAAAGTGTTGGTTTGAGATAGGCAGATGGATATGTAAGCCTTTCATATCCTACTTGGCTGCTTAACATTTCTCCACTGTCTCGTCTTTGCCATGTCATAGTAGAAAATAGCTGTGAGATTGTGGGAGGGTGTTTTTTTTCAGAACAAGAGCTGAGGTCAAATATTCCTTCATGGCAGCTTGACCAGGGCCATTCAAGCTTTGCTTTCTTCATCCCATCAGAAATACTGTGTCAGTCTGGATGGGTGCTGTTTCTACCACAGCTCTTAAAAGGGATTGTTGAGATCCCAGCTGGCAAAGTCCAATGTAAGTAGATGGCCAACATCCAAACCTTGGAACAAAGAGAGAGTCTTGGTGGCTCTGGGTGCCCCAAGAGAGGCCTGTGATTATGCTTGTGATACTGCTTGTAGATCTGAAAGTTTTTTCTCTCTCGGCCAGTCTAGTTCTTGATGAAAACATATTTTTGTTATTTGCTGACTTTGACAACAAATGAGCACCCTGTCCCCAGGCACTTGGTGGTGTTTATGCCTGGTTAAGGTAGTACATGTAGATTGTGTGTTTATGGAAACGTGTCATGTGTCTCATTCATCCCTGTCTCTGCATCTGATGTAGATGTAACTATGCATCCCAACCACAGCTGTGAAATTAGCCACTGTGTGTGCACACATGCATATACCTGGTGTTAGGCATACTATTTAGAATGTCCTTAGCCCTTAAAAGTATAAAATTAGAGTCAGATAAAACCAATGGAGAGAATAAGTTGGTAGCAAAGAATGATCTGTTTACTCGCCGTTTAGTGCTTTACAAATAGGTATATCTTACCTCGGCTCTTTAGAAGATGTTTTAAGGTAACGTTTTTCCTTTCAGCTTGAACTCATGTTTGTTGCTACCAGAATTAAGAGAGCTCAATGTTACATCTTATAACTTTGGAACTCGCAATTTTAAGTTGGTGCAGAACTAAGGGAAATTATATCATCCTTGATTTGATCACTTGCTTGACTGCTTAATTTAGATACTGCTATATTACTGAGACTTAATAAATTAAAAATCAAAGCAGGAATATTTTTTCAATAAATGAAATAATTTCCACTATTATGTGTTCGAGAATACTACCTTGGCATCTCTTAAACAGATGCAAAAAAAGAAGTGTATTTTCTTTGGTTTGGAAATGCATTTATTTATCTTCAAAGAGACAATGTAGTCATGTGGCACAGAAAGTCATCTTTAAAAGATAAATGAATGCATATTTTTGCCAGGCAGACCTTGATCTTTCAATAACTTTTGATGCGAAATAGGTGTTTTGTTTTGTAAGAGTTCTGCTGAGGTAGTTCCCAACAGTTGTGTTTAACTTTATCAGATACTGCACAATGCGTTATAGGATATTTAGACTTATCCTAGCTGGTTTTACCCCGTAAAGTTTGAATTCTAATAGTGTTGTAGCTGTAGCAGTGTGCATCGCAGCATGGACTGTACAGCTCATGCGGATCCTTGGGAATATATGCTGCAACTGTGCTTCCTGGTATTAACCAAAGTAGTGCCCTTCTGTTGTGTATTAATGGTCATTTTTGCAAGTTTACCTATATGTAATTTGATTTCTACTGTAGACAAATGCAAGTGGTGGTGTAAAAAGATTTTGCCAAAGAGCAATTTGTAGCTCTGGAATTAATTTTGCTTGTCTCTACTGAAAACCTTTTATCCAATGTAAAATCTTGCCCTCTTTTTATCCAAAAATTCCTGTGTTAATATACAAAAAAGTTGTTGCAACATGTAGAAGATTGCAAAAAATCAGCATGTGTATGTACAATGAGTATTTTACCTATATGACAAGAATTAAGTAAGCTTTTGAAATGAAGACACAACAGTATTAATTCAGACATTTTAAATGTTTTTTTAAGATAAATAAAAATCTTGTTCTTTACTTGTTTAATAGGTTTTTAACAAAGGAGTTAACAGCAACTGCAGTATATATAAGGTTGTTAGATTTTGAATGATGAAATTTCAAGGCTGTAAATATTCACAGATACTAATTTTAGCATTTCTCTCATCTGTAACAGAGAGAAAACCTTCTCCAAGGTGTGACTGAGAATGGGAACCTACTTGCTGAGTAGGTTGCCAGGTGTTCCTCCAGTACTAATTTAGAATGTGTGCTTATGCACTAAATAAAAATAGCTATGCTAATGTAATCTGGTAAAAGATTGAGAACCAATGCTGTTTGTTCTGTCCATCCTGAATGGTGACATTCTTATAAAGTTTTGAACTATAATAGCTAACTGAAAATGGGCATTATATTTTAAAACATGTTAAGGAAATAAATGTTGTATATTTTGTCAGCTTCTTATGAGTTCTTGTATAAAAGGATACTTGCTTCAAGTACAAAACCAACCTTTTACATAGGAAGTAACCTTTTTTTTTTATCTCCTTTCTATCTCCTACCCTGATGAAGGATGTTAAGTACCCTCTGTCATTGCTTTCTCTGACTATAAGGTTACATTTAGCCTTGTAACAAACTCCCTTATTTTTGGTAGCTGCTATGTATTTTTGTGTAAGGGTATATGTGTTTGAGCTCTGAAAAAATCAGTGTAAATAAACATTCCGGAGGAAGAATTGAAGTCCTGCATGTGAGGTTGTCTCTGCTACTGTATCCCTCACTGATAGCTACTCAGAAATGAGAACTGGAAGATAGTTGCTGTTATGATTTTATGTGATGATTCAACAAGTTTCAGCCTGTTCACACAAATCTGAATAATCCAAATTTGAATGAATGGGGTCCTGTTCAGTTGATGGACACAAGAGTTCTCAAATGATGTGAAATGAATATGTACTATTCATAAAACATCACTAATTGGAATTTCATTAATAAGTCTAGCCTAGTAAAATAAAAATCAGTAAGAAGGTACTTATTGAAGGAACTGCCTTGAATTTGTATCAGTACTTGTAATTATGAAAAGATTTCTACTAAATTCTGATAGATGTAACATGAATATATTCCATATATATACATATATGTGTATATATATTACATATATATACATATATTACATATTTACATATTTAATGGTTCTTGTATTATTTTTAAGAAAGCTTCTTTCTGACTGAAGTACTGTACAACGCTTTACAAATTCCTCTGCCTGACCTTCTTAAGTCTTCCAATTTCTATTCTATTTTTGTTTGTACTTAGGTCCCTGTACCAAGTCATCTGTCTTCTGGCAGGTAGGACACTGCAAAGGAGGTTGTGCTGACATAAAAGCTAAATAATCACTTTACTTTCTGTGCCTCAGTGACCTCAGAAAATCTTTTCCTATTCTGTTCTTTTAGTTGGGGAAAAAAAACCCTCCTATCTTTTCATGATAAAAATCAAATATGTAGTTCTACTTATATTGTCTTTGTTACAATCTATTCTTAGAGTAGATACCATACTATATAGGAGTGTGCTAATACTGTTTGTGACAGAAAGACTTGCATCTTGTATTTACAAGGTAAATAAAATCAATTTTCTAAAGCAAGTTTTCAGATACCGTACATCCTCCCTGGTTATATTATGAAGTGCTCTGGATGGATTTAAGTAGGCATTAATTGAAATATTGTGGAAACCGAGCAGATGTGGAGGACAGAAGTTGTTATGATTAAAGGTATGGGTATTTAAATTGAAGTCTGTGGATATGAGTAGGAAGTTTACAAGATTTGATTGCAAGAATAATGGCTAGAGGGAGTCTGGCTAGAATCTTTAGGCCAAAAAGTAACACATGACTGTTGGGGATTATAGTTTCTTTAGTGGCAAAATTGCAATTTGGATAATTAAAAATAAAGATATTTTCTTTACTAAAAGGTTAATTACATGGAAGTCAGTGAAATGGCTCAGGCCATTTGTGAAAGAAGTGTTAGTTGATTGTGAAGAGTACTGTATTGTTACAAGTTTTGCCAGTGAGAACTTCATGTTCTGGTTAATTTTGATTTTTATCAGCCTTGCTACTGAATTAAGAGCCTTGCTATTGAATTAAGAAACAAATTGTTGCTTATTGAATATTTATTAGAGTAGCCATTAGAATACTACATTGCAAGTTTACTAAAATACACTTCATTGATGACTGAGTTAAGTTAATTGGACAGAAGCAAACATTAAGCTTATATACATTAAGCTAACATAAACCAGAAAACCAGAATGTGGCCAACTGGTAATTAAAAAAGGAAGAAATTGTCATTCTATCACAGAAACATGTCAGATAAATTTATTAAATTTACATCTGGTACTTGATAGAATATAAGTGGATCTGGAACCTTGCTCAACATATGTCAGACAAAATTATTAAATCTATGTCAGGTACTTGACAAGATATAAGTGGATCTGGAACCTTGCTATAAGATCAGTAATTTTGGCTCTAAAAGCAAAGGTTGGGATTTAGTAACAGAAGACCATTGCCTTAATCAGTTTATTCTGGTTAGCATCCCTTCAGTAAATTTGTGGACATCTGTGTGGTTGTCAGAAACTCCATGTAGAATGTGAATTCGTACTATTTAGAACAGAGTTTAATCTTAATTACTATTCATAAGATAATTTCATCAGTTCTTGTCTGAAGTATTGTTCTTATAGTGGCTGAAGGCTGCAACTTGGAAAAACTATAAATCACTATTACCATGTCTTTTGCAGTTTTTTCCTTTTTTGCAGTTGTTTCTTTTTTTTTTTTTCTGCTTGTAGCCTTTGCTTTTCATTTAAAATGCATCAGTGAGAGACTTGACAAAAATAATTGAACTCAGATGCACAATCTGTGATATTTGAATGAATTTACTGCTGAGATAAGTAGCATGAAATTTCACTAAGATACATTCTAGTGAAAGAGGAGGGAAATTGCGTTTTACCAACCTCAGTACCAATTCAACAGCATCAAGATTAAAGCTGTTTTGTACGGGGTCATTTACTGATCAGTACACCTTAAGTATTTTTCTTCTTGGCCCATCTATATTTACAATGGAATAACTGCAAGTTGTGGTTATGTTGCAACTCGGCCAATTTAGGATGTGAAAAATAGAAACAAGAAGCTTACATGTGAAGTTTCATCTGAATATAAATACAGGTCTGATTCTTTGAAAAGCAAGAAAGGTGGGAGGAAAACTAGGTTCTGTTGTGATCTTTAAATTGTGAGGTGATCAGGTCAGGTGTTAACAGCTAATTAATATGTAAGGGGGACCTATGTTCTGCTGAAGGACGACAGTTAACAGTAATTTTCAATCTCAATTTATTCGTTCATTCATTCCGTTAATTTATTTTTACTTCACTTCTTAGTGATCAAGCACACGCAGATGAGAATATGGAAAAAAAACCTGTTTTAACATATGAAATTACTTTTACCTGCCTCTATTCAGTAGAAGAGGGAACAGCATAGAATAGGTTTTCTTACTGTTCTTGATGATGGGCAATCATAGCATGTTGGAGATCCTGGGTGTAAGTGGGCAGCTGCTTGAAATATTGGGGAAATTACAGCAGAGATTTGATTGGCTGAAAAGCTGCCTCTGATCCTGTAACTGTGCCTTAGTGTGATGGCTGACCTCCCTCTGAAGGGCATGTTGAGCAGAGGAGCTTGAAACCTGCCTTGGTTTAGAAAAATATCACTTTTGCCTTTTGAAATATAGGAATATAGGAACTTGCTTTGCTTTCAGCAGAATCTGGTGATACAAATGCCTGCTGCGATATATGTCCAGAGAGGTAACAGCGTATTTTTCCTAAGCTTTTTTTTTCTTTAACCTTAAGAAAACTGACAGCTCTGATAGGGAAATATTTGATGTATTTTTTTCTCAGTACATTTCCAACTGCTGAGAAGTAATTACTGGTTATTTATGGCTGGCATTGCTTGTAGGTACCTAGAGCTAGGAAAGGTTTTACAAGTCAGTGAAATAGTCTATACAACCTCATTGCTGGAAGAGGCAGGAAATACGATTGTTTCAGCAACTGACGGGGAATTCCAACGCTCATTTTCTATAGGGTGTTCAGATTAGGTGCCTCCTCCTAAGTAAACTCGGACTGAACATCTGTGATGGTATGGGATAAGAACAGTCATGAGTATTCATATGGTTATCCTCACACAAAAATATCAAGTGGATTTTTGATTATGGGATGTATAGATGGACCCTAATTTTTGAATGTGTACTCCATCTGCTGAACAGGCAGGATAGCTTGAAGCTTTAGAGGATTGTTAAACTGAAAGTAAACTGATAGTTTGTTGAAAGTAAAGTAACTTCATTCCGTTGAAGGTAAAGGACTTACGAGGAAGCCAATGCATCAACTATGATTCCTAAAGAAGATATGTATCTTAAGAGCTTAAACTTAGGTTCCACTGAACCGATGAAATTCAGAGTGCTGAATTGATGAAATAATAGATTCAGTTTAAGATAAACTTCTCACTAGATTAAGATTTTACCTTTCATACTGCTTTACTTGAATTGTGAATGATTCAAGAGTAATACACATTTTGGCTCTCAAGATGCTGTATCAACTTCTGTTCTGAATAAGTTGTTCTATACTTAAAAAGAGAGGGAGCAATGAAAAATCTTTTTTTTGTAGAACAGCTCTGCAGATGAGCTTACCCTTTCTTCTCTGTATGAAACCATTCTCTTTCAAAGACATACAGTTCCTTAACATCAAGGCTTGCATATTCCAATGCTAAGTTCTGTTACCTGCAATAGTATGAAAGCTTTAACAGAGAAATGTATGTAGGATGCTTGAAACTTAGAATGCATTAATTTTCTTAAGAGATGAAGCTTGATCATTTTTATTTTATTTTTTTAAAGTCCTGGACATAAGTTATTAAACAAATGAAATTGGTTGTTCTGTAATTTCTGAGTATGCAAAAAAGATACCTAAATCCATTTTAGCCTTTTGTGCAATTAGGCTGCTTTTATTTTGTGTACAGTCTGGGAAATACTGAGGTGATACTTTATTATGGGGGACGTTTCATACAGTGTGTTCGTGGACAAATTATAGTTTAAATACTGCCACAGCTGACTTCATATCTTTTAGTAATAACTTCCCCTAAGCCATTTTAGTTGGTTGTATTATGAGCAACCATAAATATTAACTGCAGAATGTTACTTCTAGGAATCTTTCAATGAACTATACATATGCTGACAGAGTGAATTCTGCTTACACATCAAAAATATTTATTTCCAATCTAATTGGTGAAGTTGGAAGAAAAAACATGGGTCTTGACCTGTGCTGAGTATATTGTGGACATGAATATTTTTGCATGTAATAAGCAGAGTCTTGGCCTTGTTTTCTGTTTTTTTTTCAGCCTGTTAGCAATGGCAAAAATAAGGGAATGGCAAATTATCAGGTTTAAAATTATAATTAACCTTATCATCACTGTATTTTCTAGGGAAATTATATTAGGCTGTGTTCATGAATGTAACATTAGTTTTTTATGTGCAATAGCTGCTCCTGGAAAGTGCAATTGAACAGAATTTATCTTTAAATGCATGCGTATGTATTTGTTCAGCTGAGAGGGGACCTTGCTGCTGTTGTCAACTATCTATCTCTGGATTAGCTACTGAGAAATGGAGTCACACTCTTCTGAGGTGCACAGCGAAGAGATGAGAGACAGTGGTCAGAATTGCAACAAGGGGCATTCTGACGAGATATAAGGAAAAAAAATAAATGCATAATTAGAATGGCTAAGTCATTAGCCAGAGAGACTATGAAACCTCCATCCTTGGAGTTACTTAAAACTTGAGTAGCAGAAGCCCGAGCATCCTGATCTGCCTTTGAAGTTAGATGTGGTTTGGCCAGCAGTTGAAGTACATGATGCCTGGAGGTCCCTTCCAACCTGAATTATTCTGTTTGTCTACATCAAATGGAATTTCAGCAATGGAACTTTTAAGATATGAGAGATAATTGCTATACCCTTTCAAAGTTAAAAGTCAACATACTACCAGTTAGTATTTAAAATATGCATTATGATGTTTTTAATTTGCTTTATAGCAAGTGAAGTTTGTAAAAGCCTCTTATTCTATAGATGTGGTTGTGATATTTGTCTTCTAGCGGATGCTGAAAGACCCAGTCTGGAATTCTGTTGTGTTGATAGCTGAATGTACAGAGAATGGTAAGATTGCATTTGGGTTTTATAACTAGATTGTAAATTCTGAAAGGAGAAACAATGAGTAGATTCAGGCAGATGTGTGTGGCAAAACAATAAGTGGGGTGGGTGGCAGCCTGTGTCTGAGCAGATGCTTGAATGGTGGGTCATGTTTAACATACTATAATAAAGAGAACTGCTTTGCAAATGTATGTGGAGAGCAGTTCCCAAGTGAGAAGAGGAGCCTGGAAAAGTACACAAGTAATTGTTTGCTCACTTGTTAAATTTTCAATTAAGTCTGACTGGATTCATTCATAGGGGACAGGGTCAACATTTTGACTGTAAATCAGAGAGAAATGCATCAGGAATATAGTACAAAAGACACCTAAAATGAAGGCAAAAAAATTAATGTGATGGAAAACTGAAAGCAAAGAGACGGCTTACCAACAAATCTTAGTGTCATGGCTGTAATTTAGTGACTTGATGTAGGAAGACTTTGCAAGAATATTTTTATTTATTTCGTAAATAAAGCTTAAATTGATTTGAACTTGACCTGTCTCCTCTGGCAATATGGAGGAGAATAATCTAGCCTGTTACTCTCTAGCCATTCAGCTCAGATTTTTTTCCCCGGGAGTGTAGGTATCTTCTTTCATCAAATGCACCTTTCATGAAGTTCACCTTTGTGAAATGTAAAAAAGTAGTATATAAGTAGAAATTTGGGCTAGGGAAAAAAATAGAAGTAAAACCTTAAAATCATAATTCACTTAAATCCAAGATCCATATCATAATGCCATTTAAGGTTTCAGTAATTAATAGTGTATATCTTAAGGCAAAAAAGAGATACCTAATAGGCATATTTCTTGTGTTATGTGTTGGTTTATATGTTTGCTTTAAGGGACAAATTAGTGGCATTCTCAGAACAATAACTTTGGTGTTTCAAGAACTAGGACGACTGTAATGAGAGAAGCGTGGTCTTGCCATAGAAAGGGAAGTATATTGTCAGCAAGCAAAAGCTAATAGCATCCTGTACATCCAGAAGGGCTGCTGTGATGTTTGCGTCTGCATAAGATCCCCTTCGCCTTCAGAACAGTCTATTTTTAAACTGGTGCTGAGTTTGACCTTAGTAAAGAGATACTGTTGGAAGACACTTAAATGTGTGATCATGCACAGTGTGTTCCTCAGTCCTATAGGACACTGACAGTGTATTTTTTCTATAGCAGATTTGTATTCGTTTGCACTTTCTTTGAGTTCAAAGGCTTATCTGTTTAACATTAAAGGGGAAAACTTAATTACAAATTATATTCCATATTCTTAATTGATAATAGCTTAGCTGAATACATGAGACAGAATTAGAAACTTAGCTTCATTGTTCCAAACAGCTTATGACGAGATCGTTTCAGATATCTGATTTAAATAGGAACAGCTTCTGTAGAATGTGAAATGTTAAATAAGTTTTCCTCGTTGTGGGCTGTGATTTCTTTGTAAAATTTGTGAAGAATATAGATTGTTCTGGGACAGTATCACCACTACTCAACAGGAACAGCACGCACACCTTTGAGAACTGAAGGGGGTTATTGGTATAGTTGACATTTGTTTATTGTAATATGTTTAAAAATACCTTGAAAAGCCAGAAAATTGTAATATAAACAATCTTTCATGGACCTCTTGTGACCTTCTAAGATAATGTTTCACCTTTATATTATCCCATGATATCTTGACTGTAATATTGAATGTTAGATTTGTTAAGTAAGTTGATTTCATGCAGTAAAGGTGACAAGTGTTAAACCTTATGTTTTCCTGTGGTCAGACAATTCTTTTTGCGCATCAGCAGGACTGCACTACTACTGCTTAATTGAGAGAGCGAGCAACTCATTCTGCGTGTTTTACAACTGACAGTCATGAGAAGGTGTAATGTTAGGATGAATCTTTACTGGGAGAAATTTATGAGGTTGTGAAAATGTATTAGCTAACATCAAGTTAAACCAGATTGAGCGAAACAAAGGACCTCTGAATGTCTGAACCCAAATTTAGCAAAAAAGTGCATCTTAATAGATGAAACTTTGTCTAGATGCTTCTTAATTGTGATAATTGAAACATCTGAGCACATTCCTATAGAATGTTTCCTCCTCTTTATTTCCTCTTTCATCTAGCCTTTTTGAGGCATTATCTCAGTGGTCATCTTTGATAGAGTTTGAGTAGCTGGCCTTCCAATTCTTCTGGTAAATTCTTATTTGTCATCCTGTGGCCGTTATGGATGCTGAAGAGATTACAGAGTTTGTGAATGCATATGGTACATTGAGGTCTATGTGTGATAGTTGGTTCTGTGTTGTGTTACCTTAAAATTGGAGGACTGTGATCTGTAGCTTAGGAGCTGTTATCTCCCACTTTTCTCAAATCTGCCACCGTTATTCCAGCTGTCTAATTCCAAATAGTTTCCACTTTTGTCCTTTATAACACTTAACAGTTTTTGTATGGGCGTGCTTTAATCAACTTTTACCTGTGGTTAGTGATTAGGTACAACGTATCTCTCTAGTATGTATGTGAACGAAGCTATGCATTTGAAAATAGATTTGCAAGACTGCAACAGTTGTGTTTAGGATTTCAGCGGTGTTATAACTATATGCAAGGCTACTCAGCAGGGTTTTTCACAAGATTCGCTAATGCAGCAGCAGTTAACTGCCAAGGGAAATTTAAATTTGAAGGGACTCTTCATGTCGTGATTTGTAAAAGCCCTCCTGGGCTATTCCAGATATTTCTGCTAGCGACTACATTTAGCTCTACTGTGTGGCTTGTTCCAATTCCTGTGTGCAGCTGTGTACTGTTTGTTAAAGCTCAGGAGAAGCTTTAACAACTGCAGCAACAAGTGCATTCTCTAGTTGGTAGTGGCAGGGACGGCAAACCTGTGTCAGTCCCTGGTGTTCAGACAAAATGCACAGAGTATTAGGTTTTATTAGCATAAAGCATTACTTTAGGCTAGAAATAATCCATTTTCAGTATCTATAATCTACCAGTTATAGTTCCGCTTTAGGATATATTAATAGTAATGTGACTGATAATGGAATGGTCTCAGTAAACATACTACTATTTTTCTTTGTCAATTGCAAGTATGAGACAAAGTGAGCAAATAAAACCCACTAATAGGGCTTTTGTCATGAACTCCATCTACATAAGATAACATTAAAAATTGTACAACTTTTATCTCGTGAAGAACCTTTTCTTCAACATGTACTTTGAACAGAATAGGCTTATGGTTCCTATATTCATATATTCCGCACAGGTCTCCCATGAGCTTTCTAAGAATAAACTGACTTTGGAAATTGCTATGGAAGTTTGATCCAAGTACAAATGGGAAAGAAATGGAGACTGGTATGAATAGCTGATACTCAAAATGATCATTAACTTTGGAAGAAAATTAGCCACACTAGGAATTTGTGAATCTTAATAGCAAAATTATTAATGGCTGTATGTTGATGAGGTTATCATTAAAAAGAAAATAATTATCTTTGATAAGCATGCTAGAAAATAAGAGACTTGCATAATAATTTAATAATGCTTATTATGCGTATGTAATATTTGTAGACTAATTTCAGATTGCATCATCCATTTGGGAAATATTAATTATGGATACACAGAGGTCATATTTTGAAAGAGTTGGTATGCAGTAGCAGAATGACTGCTTCATATCACTCATACTCATTGCAAAAGTTGTTAAATCTTTATGCAAGTCAGTCATTTTCTCCTTTCCCTGGGTGACTTGGAACAAAAGCAATGGTTGGTGCTGCTGGGAACCCAGACTGTGAAAAGATTTGGATTCCCTGTTGTTGTAATTCCTTAGAGCATATGAGGTTCATAATGCTTGTAAGAAGAGAAACTGTAATCCCCTTCTTGCTCTTCCAACCCACAGCCCAAAAGATTACTTTCAACTTTTTCTCCTTAGGGTCCAAATCTGATATATATTTTAAACCAGTTCAGAAAGTCGTAAAACTTAAAAACTAGTAAAGAGGAAGATGTTAACTGTATTTATTTTACATTTTATAAAAAATAATCAAATATTAAAAATTTATGTTTACAGTTTTTTAATGTGTTGATTTATAGATGTGTTTATGGTCTATGTTGTATACAAAATTCTTAGACCCTAGAATGACAGTGTGATATTTGAAAACAAAGCCCCTCTTTGTCAGATTGTATAGAGTGTATATACAGCAGCTGAAGGTCCTCCCTATAGAATGGTAAGCTTCTAGTCAGGTAGGAGGATTATTCAGTGTCTTAGTGATGAATAGGAAATATGTGTGAAGGTTTTTTCAATTTCGGGCCCATATGAAAAAAACCAAGAATATTGTGACTTGTGTATTTACAGGCAAATGAGATCTCTTTCTAAAGTTGTTTTCTGGCTCTGTTTGGATTGTTATATTCAGGAGGATACTAGTAAGCTGAAGGGGATTTATAGCACTGCAACCAAAGTGATTATGAGTTTTATGTAGAGGGGTGCTAAAGAAACACATATTTAGGTTTGTCTCCACTTAATGGTTTTGGTGCTTAGATTGCATCTGTATCCAAGGTGTCCTAGCCAAGCCACAGATGGTGTGCTACTGGACAATGAAATGCTTTTTGAGCCCCACTCCATTTAAGTGTGTAAATCTTGGGAAGTCAATCCTGCCGCTTTCAACCAGTCCTAATGAACACATACAGAAACATCAGAGAGAAAACAAGGATGCTGACAACAGGCCTGTATTGGAGTACAAAGCTACATGATTGACGCTTTGTGGGATTGTTCCGGTTTTCTTGATCCTAGCTGTGTTTTGGTGGGGTCTCTATTCAGTAGAGGTTCTTGAGAAGGAGTTGTGACATTTTCATTTTACTTCTGTTTTGTTTTTGTTTTGGCTTATTTTATCATGGCAGATTTCCTTAAACAAACACGTTACATTAATACTTAACTTTTTTCAGTACTTGCAACAGACTAGTTCATCTGTTTAAGGGTGGCCAGCAAGCAAATCTAAAGCAAATCTATTTTCTTTCTTCATAGAATCTTTTGATCTTTTGACTTGATTCTTTGGGTGTGTTGGTTTTGTTTTTTTTTTTTCCATTTGAAGAGTCTCTAATGAAGCCTTAAGAATGAAGCCCCTAGACTATTATTTTATTTTTACTTACTTTCTGTCATGCCTGAGGATGCTGACTTTGGACAAGAGCATCATTGTGCAAGAAACTCTACTTAGGGCAACAAAGATGATTAAGGGATTCGAACATCTGCCTTATGAGGAAAGGCTGAGAGATCTGGGACTCTTTAGTCTGGAAACTAGAAGGCTGAGGGGAGACCTTATTAATACTTACAAGTATCTAAAGGGTGGTTTGAGGGAGGATGGAACTGGACTCTTTTCAGTGGTTCTCAATAATAGAACGACGGGCAACAGGTACAGTCTGGAACATAGGAGGCTCCACTGAAATATGAGGAAAAACCTCTTTACGGTGAAGGTGACAGAGCCCTGGAACAGGCTGCCCAGGGACATTGTAGAGTCCCCTTCTCTGGAGACTTTTCAAGACCCACCTGGACGCAGTCCTGAGTAATGTGCTCTAGGCAATCCTACTTTATCAGGGGAGTTGGACTAGATGATCTCTAGAAGGTCCCTTCCAATTCCAACAATTCCGTGATTCCATGATAAAGCATCTGTTAATGAGTTATACTTGCAGGTAATTAAATAATACTGTATAATATTGTGGATCTTCCATACTGTTCTTGTTTTTACATCAATATTTTCTTTATTTTCATTTTTCCTTTCTTTCCTCTCTATCTCTTAAACCACACAGAAGGAGAAAAAGGTCATAATTTAATGAATGACCCCCTGGATCACAGATGCCAGCAAAATGAAGCCTGAAAATTTTAAATTGGCTGGCTGCTGTTATCCTAACAGAGCCCATTAAAGTCACAAAAGAGAGCATAACTTATTATGTAGCAAAAGTGTGACTTTTTCATGGTTTCTTTGTAAACATGACAAAATTTATGGATGGCATTAGTGATACTAAGTTGACAGAATTAAAATCATTGTTTATGGATACAGTTCAGTAACTTGATTTAATTAGATTCTCACCACATTGATCTAAGAGGATTTTCAAGCAGTATTTTATGACAAGGGTTTAAAATAGAATGCCGAAGTTCTCACACAGTTGATATTGACATATTATTTTCCTTTAAAATATATATATATTTAGCTAAATACTTATTGTGTAGGATTTTGCACTTTGAAACAGTGTAGTGTTTTGTACAGGAACTTCAGCCAGTGTGCAATCCCAAACTCCATCTTTGAATAATAGTATACTGCATTAACACTGGGTGCATTAGTGTAACAGAGAGATTCAGCTCTACTCAAATAGCCAAATGAGAACTGGGACATCGAAATCCAGGCTCCATTGATGTATTGACTAAAATGGTAACTTCAGACCCTTAGTTCATTTATTGATACCTGTATTTAACATAGTGTGTGGAACAGTTTCAGAAGTGAATGAAGTTATTAGGATAATAAATTTTCTCTGGATCTGTCAGCAAATAATGCTTTTTTTTTTCTTCTTTCCTGGTTTCTTACTGTTCTTTTCCTTCCTCAAGCTACCTGTACCCCCAACCTGTTAGTAAATCTACTAAGCAGTGTATTATAAGTCTTTTCTATTTGGTAAGTTTTACTGAAAATAACAAGCAATAATAATCTCTGAGATTTTTAAACAGGATAAGCTACTGGAAAGTGCAGTACAGATTTGTAAAGTGAGAATAAGCAGTGACAAATTGATGCAAGACAGTTGAAAAATCTTCATGAAATTACTGTTATGAATTTATGGAGGTATCAATGTTAGATAAGGCTTGTGTTCCATTAAATATGGTAAATGGTTGTAAGGACATTGTGTTGTAGGCATCTTCAAAACTACCTGACGAGATTTTACTTGAAAAACATTACTAAGAAATAGTATTCATTAGTCATGTAGAAAAAAGTTTGTTTCATTTGATTCGCCACTAGAATGAGATGATAAAATTAAAGTAAAAATTAATAACACTTTTAAAAAAACCCACAAAATAATTTTGATTCATACTAGACATGGAACATTTAAAAGTTCCTTCAGTACCTTCAACTAGTAACAAATATGTGGAAGCCAGCCTAGCCCCAACTTACTGTGAGCTAAAGTAAATCTTGAAATAAAGTCATTTGGTTAGGGCTCTGATAGAAGGGTAGCTGGGAGATTTTTTGAAGCACAGATTTCTAAATAAATTTTCTGGCACAGCAATTGCAAAAACATGGTGAACCTTCAGAAACTGTCATGTAGAATTTGTGAGTCAAATGAAATCTAAGGCTACTTATTGGAAATCTCTGACAAACAAAGCAGAGCAGTTTCTGTTTCCGAAACTGCTCAGATTTAAACTGGCCAGAGGCTAAAAGGATGTCTAGCATCTTTTTAAAACTAAAGAAATTCAAGGACAGCTAAATTATCTGCTAAACATTACCTCTCTGTCAAACTTGCTATAGCAACAAAATACAAAAATTATCAGGTTTTTTTGGTTCTTCATCCAGGGGCTGTCACAAGTCCATGTATCCAAGTATTAGATTTCAAATTTTCAAATTCAGATTTAGCTGAAAATTGTGCCAGTGTTGCATAGCTCAGTAGCTCTTTATGTAGAATTCGGGTTTGAATATATTGGAATCTGACGGGGTCTTTGGAGCAATGGTTAGAATTGAAGAATGTTTCCAGATTAACTTTTCTGAGACATAAAAAGATGCCAGCTATATGAAGAGTGTGTATTCCTTGCTTACACTTCACCTTCCTTTGCATAGAGATTGTAGCAGAATGAGAAATGCTCGAAGGTGATCTCCAGTTTCTGTACTTTGTGTACTGTAGGAAGGTATTCGTAGACCAGACGCTGAGTTGTGACATTAACATTGTGTCTTCTGTTGTCCAAATCTCCAAGCTACTTAGTTTGTGTTTAGTATTAAATTTATATCTCTGTGATGTCAAGATGTATTTGAAGAAGTAGTTCTGGAAGAGGAAAATTTAATGTCATGATAATTCTTCTTTATATCCACGATTATTTAGTGGTGGTACTCATAGGATGAAGTATATTTATTTGATTTTTGGTTAGTTCTGCCACATTTTTATACTGCCAACTTGCATTTGTCAAGACCGTCATTGTGAAATCTATGCAAAATAAGAAAGCAGGAGAAAGGTTCATGTACTTTCAAAATTAAACTTCACCGCTGTATTATAGCAAGAAATGTGCCTGTAGCCAGATGTATTGGTTTTATGTAGCCTTTTTTTTTATGATGGTTTCAAATTCTGCTATCAAACTTCAAAGTTTATTATGAATCCTACAAAAAAATACTTTTTCCCAAATGACATAAAAGACTCAACTCCACACTTGTGCTGCTCTTCATGTTTCTCATACTAATGATTCATAATGTATAAAATACTTTTATTTGTTGTTTACAAAATACCGCTGTGATACTTTTGTGCTGTGTTTTAAAATTAGTGTAAACACTTATGGTTCAGGGAGAAGAGCAAGGTATAATTAAGAAAATGGTGGTTTTTAAACTTGAGTAAATCTGGGTTTGTACTTCTCATCACACAATGGATTCCTTTTTTACTTTAGAAATTCGCAGCCTCTCAAATACTTGATTTCCTTTTACTGATAAAAGAAACGTCATGACAGTATTGAAAGCTGCTGTACAATAGGAACAAAGATTTTGTTTTACTAAATATACCAGACTGACCAAAACTGACGTACTTGGTTGCTTTCTAGTTCAGTTATAAAAATAACCCAGCAAAGCTTCCTTCTATAAAAGGATTATTCCTGGGAACATTTGCTTTACAAAGAATAAAATATATCATGTGTTAATAGATTTGATAGAACAGAAGACTTGCAGTATTCTTAGCCTGTGTTTACCATGAAGTGATTCTCTTTGTCTGTTACTGGAATTCAGAGATTATTTTCTTAGAATGACGTAAAAATTCCTTCCTTAAAGAATTTCTTGGTATGTTTCAAAAAAATATTTTCTTCTTACGGTGTTCTTCATACTAAAATAAATAATGGAATCTTTAAGGCTTGATGGAAGATATATGGGAAGAGCTTCTACTGTAATGAAAACCGATGCAGTTTGAAGGGATTATACAGTAAAACAGGACTAATCTAAGAAAACACAGCTATAATATTGCTGATTTTTTTCACTTTCAAGCACTTTAGAGAATGCTGATGTAGCCAATAAAAGGGCACATTCATCAAAATGCGTAATTTAATTTAAAAAAAAAAAAGCCACACCACTTTAAACATATAGTACTCAGATTTCACATGAAGGTGAAGAAACCCCTTAGGACATTTAAAATTTATGAGGAGTCTTGCGATTTCATTCATTATGTTGACAATATGCGCAGCTTCTTTTGCAAATGGATTGGACCAAAAAAGGTGAACAGACGTGGTCATAATAGCTCTTCCCATAGTGTGTGCTGAATTACAAGAGTTACTTCTGGTTATACGTTACCCAGGAGGACTGTTTAATGTGCTTGGTTATATAGATCTGCAAATTTTTAGCTGTGGGCTGGTATCCATATTGAGCCATAAATTTACAGTTGATGTATTGCTTTCTAGGCAGACAACTCATACTCTGATGGAATTAAGGGCAAGAATTGATTTCCTGCTAAATAAGACACATTTCAGTTTAAAGTATAATAAATGGAAACTGGAGTCTCTATATGAAAGCAAATATATGCTGTAAATATTGCATATACAAAAAACAACTTTTTATAACTATAGATTTACATGTAGATAGGGGGAAATACCTTCTGAATGAAAACACTTTCTGTAATCTTTTTACCATTTGAATTTTGATTGACAGAAACATTTCTGCTAACATATCTTTGACTGCTGTGGCTACATCTTTATTCTGACAATAAACCAAACTATCAAAATATACTTTTAGCTTGTTTTCAGCTTGCATTAAGTACCGAGGTGAATATTGCATAAGTTAGCAGTCTCATATGCTCATAAGTACCATAATGAAAAAAATGCTTTATGGGAAAAAAAGACTCAAATTTAGCAGTGATAGCTTATCAGCTATGTGCCAGCAGGGTCTTCATGAAATTTGGAATGAGGCTGATTCTCTAAGACACAGAGCAAAATCTCTTACGAACTGAAGCATTTTTTTTTCTAATCAGCAGTTAAGCTGCCAACCAAGCCTGCTTAATTTCACTTCTGCACTGTGAAAAGCAGCTGCTGTTTTAGCATTTTCATGATACTGATATAACAAGTAAAGGAGGAAAGAAACTACCTCTGCTGGCAGAATAAGGAAACTTTGCTGTGTTATTTTGACTTCATTTATATTTGGAATTGCATCATGGTTTGGAATGAAAAATAACCCTCAATCTTCCTTTCCCCTCTCTCTCCCTTGTGCACTCTCTTTTTTTTCTCCCCTCTTTCTCTGTGTTGTTTTTGCAGTGAAGAATGTGCTGTGTAAAGTTTAATGAGCTTGAATCATTCCTCATCAGAGAGAGATTTATCCTGGAGGATTTCAAGTGATGTCTTTTTGTTGGAACTATTTACTGTAAACTTTTTTCAGTTGACATGAAACAATGTGTATCCTTCTTAAGGATAAAGGAAGCATTTTTCTGTAAATATTATTTCCCAGTTATAGTCTGATTTTTCTGTCAAAACTGTGTTGCTCTCTAGAACAAACACCCTATCCATCTAGTTTCTATTTTCCATGTGAATTTTTCTTTTAATTGGTTTTGTTACTGCATACATGTGTAGCTGAAATCATGTATTTACTCTGAAGTACAGGACGCAGTTGCCATTTTACAGTATTTTAGATACATGGTTAAAACTAGATGTTCATTGTTTATCTAGCAAGTGCTAGAAAACACGTACAATAATTTTGATTTTTCTCTACTTTTGGAGGAATGTCTTTCCTGATAGCTTTTAAAATTCCTTAAGTACTTGGGGCTGCAAAACTCTATTAAATGATTTTTTAGTATGTGTATGTAATTAATTTTCTGAAGATAAGTAGTAACTGCTGAAGAAAAAACCATCTCTCTTCTGAAGAATAACATCATTTTTTTACACTTTTCTGTAGGGGATGTAGTGTTTTACAGAAATTCAGAAGGTGGAGTTTGTGTCCCAGTGCAGTCATCAAAATTCACCAAAGAATTCTGTCTGGGTGATAGCCAGGCTAAAACGCTGTATAGATTTGGGAGTGTATGCTGAATACTTTAGATATTCAAATCTGGTCCTCTCCATACATTTCTACTGCTGTGCTGACATTTTAAGATTTTCCAGAGCATTTTTCTTGCCATGCCATCTAATTTGATATGTATGATGAATGAGTTGGCTCTGGTCCACAAACCATTGGTGGATAGGAGGATTTATAAGGGAGGACAGACACCATTATACAGAGGCATAAATATACTTCTAAACACAGCATTCATAGGAACCCCACCTGTAAATATAGCCCATTTTTTCTTTCATCACGCAACACCTTTATATGATGGCACTGAAATGGAGTGTAATTCTTTGGTTCGGGTGTCTGCTACCATTATGCGAAACACAATTTACAATGTCTCCAAGAATTTGAGCATTGAGGAGGATGGAAGATTCAACTTCCATACTTCTACATTGGGAGGTTTGATAAACCTGGAAGAAATGCATTTCAGTTGGGAGACAATGGAATTGCAGAAATTCATAGTACCAGACATTTGTATGCAGTAGCTTTACTCATCCACGGTCTTTTATTTCTATAGAAAAAAACCAAACAAACAATGATGAGAACCATCAAATCAAATAAGAAATAAACTCTTTGTTAGAAGAGAATATCCAAGTTGGTGAGATATGAGGTGATATGACTCTTTTTCTACTTATATGCAAATTAGTCTTCAAAACTGTCAGGAGTTATTAAATTTTGCATATTACCTTTTATTTGGCAGTATACTTATATCTTAGAATAACATTTGTAGAATAGTACTATCATATGCAGAGAGTAAACTAGGGTGAAAAGTGCAGTCACAATGCTGTTAATGTAAGTTGGTAGCATCAATGAGGGTTAAACATGAAGTTCTTTCTATGATATTAAATGGTTACACAGTGCTACTGGCGTTAACTTGTTAACAGAGACATATCTAGAATCATTTAGGTTGCCAACGGATCATTTAGAACTACGAATGGATTTGATTATTTCTGTTGTAGTGCTTATGTCCAGAATATATAATCTGAAAATCCTTCTGGTTTTGGTGGTATATAAATTTCTTTGGTATTTAGTTTCTAGCAGTTAAGCTTCCCTGGGCATTTTCGCAGTTGGTAGAATGGCCAAAGCTCCCTAGGACCTGAAACTAGTGTGCTGAAAGGCTCATTGTACATAATTAAACCTACTCAAGATCAATGATTTAGATAGACCACACATGAAAGTGGGAGAGTATTTCCTTCCTGTGGGCTCCAACTCATCAGGCTTTCTTGAAATGCCCATCAGAAGTTCAGGGATTTTGAATGAGCTGTCCTGCTTGCTTTATGGATGTTTTGCTCTGAACCCACTCTAGTATTTATTTTTCTTTTCCTCTTCCTCTCAATAACCTTTGTATCTCTTTCTCCAGGAAATCCACCTCCCTGTGATGCTCTCCAGCCAATCCACTTTTTTTTCCTTCTCCTAATCATGTGTATCTTTTCTCAGCAGGGGCTTCTTGTTCTCCCCTTTTTCCTAGCAAGTGCTTTGTTTCTGTGGGCAGGTAAATGATTTTGCCTCTGGCACCAGAAGTGCAGAAGGAAGACCCTTTTTTTCCTACTGGTTCCATGTAGAAATTCCTCAAATGTTTTCCTCCTCCTTCCCTGACAACCTTGTTCCTTGTAGCCTGAATTCCCCCTGTGTTAGCCTGTGAGCCTGATCTACAAGGAGAAAGAAGGGCTGTCTGTGGTGCTCCTGTTGTGCTGCGTTGCTCAGGCCTTTCTCAAGCTCTCTACTTCCCAGAGGAAGGGCAGGCATCAGGACAGCTCAGCCTAGCTTTAATGAGGTAGACAGCAGAAGCACAGGTTGCTTACAGTCTTACTTGCATGCTATACATTGGTTGAAATACTCCATTAGTCTCCTGGAAAGAAAGAGAAAAGACTTCTTTTCTGGAGCTTCTCATACCCTTCAACTCATCTTGATAGATTTCATCCCAATTTGCCTGCCTTTCCAGAGGTGGGAGTAAGTAGAGGGTATAATGCTAGCTTTGAGAAAACATCTTAAAAATAAAAGGTCACTATTATCTTGACTTATCAACACAATTTTTTACTTTTATATTTTTCTGTATTTACTGAACAAGATTTAAAGTTTACACTTTCTAAAAGACTGTATTACCTCTGTTCCTCAGGACAGTAAAAAAAAAAAAAAACCAACAAAAAACCCAAACCAAAACAAAAAAAAGCCCTCACCAAGTTCTGTTTTAGCCACTGTAGTTTGGAGTCCTATAATCCTTAGCATTAATTCTTTATTCCAAGCTCTTAATTTTAGTTATCTTCTATATCAACGCTTTGATTCCAGTTATGTTTTTAAAGCATTTTCCAGAAATAACATTTACTGGAGAGTGACTGAATTGAGCATGCAATTCACAAGAGCTTTCTTTTTTTTTAAGAAGTGTTTGTTTCCAGGTTGGTTCTTGCAGATATCACCTCTAAGCAGATTTGAGTGCCACATTTACTGTTTTCTGATGCGCTGTACCTGTGTATGTATGCTTGCTTGCTAGGTGTCAATTTGTTCTCCTTACTTGTAGTTGGCAGCTCTTGGCTGCATTACCTGCCTTTGTACATTGATTTGCAAATGACATTTGTGGCCCCACATCCCATATGCTTCTTGTCTTATGCTATTTCCTTTCCTTATGCAGTATTTCCTTTGTGAGTGTTCTCCGTTTTTAACTTGGCATTCTTCCTTTTTTATTTTCTTCTCTAACCAAAGTAAGTGTATTTGTGTTTTGGCATTTTCCTTCTGTCTTCAGTGCTTTCTGCAGCCTGCCATATCACATACCACACCCTATCCAAGTGTGAAGTCATATCTTTTGTTCCTTGCCCCTCACCCTCCGTCCCACAGCTTTGAATATCTGAACTGAATTAATATCTGATCTAATGAAATCTGCCAAGTGCCTTAATTATAATTCTGACTTATTAGTTTAAAATAATAAAAGGTTCTTCAAGGAATTCTTTCACTTTCTGGAGTTTCATTTGCAATCTTTGAAAAGCATCTCTTTTGGGGGTTTCATTATTATTGCAATTTCAGTTGAGAGCTTGCACTTCCAATTTGGCTCTGTTTGGAAACTGGGTAAGTTACCAGCAGGTACAGGTTCAGCAAAAATAAAAAAAGTAGTTATTAGTGATTTTTTTTTTTTTTTTTTTACTTCAGATTGATTCTGGCTTTTCCTATACAGATGTCAGATACTTACCTGATTTTCTTCCTACCATTCATCAATGTGACCCTAATTTTAGTTTGTTAGTCGCTTTTAGTTCCTGTCATTCTTAAGGGTCTGGCTTCCTTACTTCTCTGATAATCATAAAATAGTTTCATTCCAAACCGTGGAGTTACAGCCTTAAAACTTTGGAGTTTTGTGAGCCAAACACTTGCTTAAAGAAGAGGTAATATTATATCAGGTTGTACAGGGACTTAGCCAGGCATTTTGATTATCTCCAGTGATGTATATCACATAGTCTTGTGTGAGTTTCTGTTTGGTGTTATGTAGCACCGTGGTGCTCGTTTAAGAGGAAAACAGAAGTCTTAAGATAGGAAGTGTTACCGAAGTTCAAGCTCCCTATTTGAGAGTCTGTGATGTAGAGGAGGTGATGCACCTGATCATGTCCTAATTTTCCCAGCTAGTTGCTCAAGAAGGATTAGTACATATTTCTGAAGATTCTTACATTGATGTGTTTCTGTAAAAAGTGACAGCCATTCTGCTGGAACTGTACTTATAGCTGACAGGATATAGCCCTTCATGAGTGAAATGGACTGTATAGCCAGAAACTCAACGTTAGGTAAAGAAAATGTTAAAAAAAGTCAAAAAGCTAATATTAGGTAGGAAATCAGTCCCTTTGTATTCTTTTTATCTTACCATAGTATTAGATTTTTCTTTAAGTTCTTTGTTCTGTGATAGCGTCCATTGTGCTGTATTTGAACTTAGGTATTCAATTCAAATATTTTAATGTTACTGGGGAATCTTAATTTTCAGAATATCAGTCAAATGTTATATGTTTGACCAAATAAAAGATGGTGTTATGCAGAGACGGTAAAGGCTCCATGATTTAAAAAATATATGTATAGTCTAGAAAAAAATGGAGAATAGTATTTGAGTGGGGAAGCTTCCTCCTTGAGGAAGAAAGTGTTATATTTGCCCGGTGATAAATATGGAGAGTTAATAGATACTGTGTAGGATTTGCAAATAATTCCTATCCACCATTTCAAGTATTTTTAGTACCATTTGGAAATGAAGACTATCCATGAAGGACAGATGGCAATTGCATATGAAGCACTTTCTAAACTGTTTGCTGCCTCAGGCTCTATGATAAAATAGGAAAGTTGGCAATATGTACTGTATTATCCTTTCATGGAAAAATAATGACTCTTGCAGATTGCTTCTATAGGTGTTTCATCTCACATAATTTGTATGTAAGTTATTATGTTCTCATAACAAAAAGCATTGGTTCTTGCCTGTGTCATTTTTATGTTTGAGAATAGCTTTACAAGCAGGATTTTGAAGTTTAAAGTTATAATGTTTTTCCTTAAGGTTTCAGTACTGACTACTCTCTTTCTGTCTTCATGTTATTTTACTGTTTTGGTTTCATCATAAATGTTGAGTATATTGAATATTCCAATATTTGAATGCATTATAATTATGTAAGTATCTCGTCCTTACTTAAAACATGTTCGGTTTTCATACACATTTATACCTAAACCCTAATTTTCAAAACTCCATCCCTATTTAACTCTATACTGTTGATAAACCAAACTCATGTGCAAAGTAGGTTTCATGAAACAGTGGGAATCACTTAAAAAAAGCTGTTTTTAAAGATGACTTAGACTTACCAATGCAAACTGCAAAACTACAGGCAACTCTGTGCTTGGTTCATGTACACAAACCGCTCAGTAAAGTGAAAAGTAACATCAGGAGGAGGGAATGCTGATATAATTAGATATTAAGCCTTTTTAGATGGGGCCTTCTGTCCCCAAAGACCTGCTTATGGTTGCAAATTTTTGTTATAGTGACTAAAAATGAGCTGAGTAAGCACGTATGAAACCTACCATGCTTTGGTTTCCAGACAATTTGCAAAATTTCCACAAGCTCTGAATATCTTCCCAGGTCAATAATGTAGCTGGATAGGCATATGCTGCCAGGAATTTTTTTTTTCATTTTTCCTTCCTGTTTTAAATATTAACCATACTTCATGCAGATCCCTTTTATATATTCAGTTTTTCTTTGTTCATATATTACAGACGCTAACCAGAAGACACTTACCAAGTTAGAGGAAGCAGTTCAAGAATATTTTTGCTTGCTTTTGTAAAGCTTGGGCTCTCTAAGTGAATTCTGAACTTCCCATGTTGCCTACTGACAAATATTGTGCATAAGAAATTCATATTATTGTAGGTCACTGAATTAATTCTTAAAATGCCAATTGACATGATTCCCTTAGGGAGTTGTAAGTTGCAGCCTTATATTATGTTCCAGCACAAATGTGGAAATTCAGTGTTTTAGAAGGGAAAGCGTTTGTAGTACTGAAAGAGCTTAACGCGAATCAGATGATGCTTTTCTAGCATTTAAATTCTAATACATGGAAATAGAGAGACTTTCTAGAGATTTTTCACTGTCATTGCATGTCTAATTCTCAGGAGAAAATTGGGACTGGTGTTTTTACTTCTGGCACCAAACTTCACAACTGCAGTTGATTGTTGTATTGTGGATAACCAAAAATGGGAGTTAAAGTACTAATAACGGATACAATTTAGTTTGGTCCAGACATAAGGATGCTAAATACATGAAGAGAAATAGCTGAAGTTACGCTATCCAGAGCTATTTGTGTGAGTGATTGTTGATTAGAAAGATCTACAGGATGATACTGGTATTTGTTATATCCTGCTGACATATGGCATGTGTTCTGTTTCCATCAGTCAAAAATAGAACATTGTAGTTGAGAGATGATAATTAACCAATAAATTGGGCTTTTCACTTGATTATAGCACTGCCTGATAGTAGTGCTGCACTAAATGGCTTGTCAGTAAGGGCTCTGTATTCCTTGTGCAGTGAAGTTTATATAAATGCTAATTTTTATTTTGTAGAATTGTGAATCCTGATACTAAATTCATGAGTCTGAAAACAGGGTTGATGTCTTTGGCTTGTCCTCCGTTACACAAACCCTCTAATATCATCTTGTCTACCTGAAAATTAAAACTTGTTTAGGACTGATACAGAAGTTAACAGAATTACAAATCACTTATTGTGAAAGTGCTATGAGTTTCTACAAGCACAATTGTATGCCAGTATATCCTTCTCATCTTTTCAATATCAAGGTTTTTTTTTCCTGTGGGTATGCTTCTCTGCTTACAGTAGGACCTTTTCCACTTAATATGGCAGATTAATTGTGACCCTCTGTAACGTCGGTGACTCTCAGGCATGACTCTTGAATTGGAAATCCTCACCTTACTGACAGGAAATACACTAAGAAAACAGTTAATCTGCTTTCAACTACCTAGTATAAAACACTAGCTAATACATGTTATAGAATATTTTTTTTGACAGAAGGAAGAAAGACTTCATAGTATATTGGGTCATGTTGCAATTCGCAACTCTATGATCGTGTCCTTCAATAAATAGAATTCTTTCTGTGAGCACTTATATTAGTAATGCATCTATCATTTTAATTTACTTTTTTTTTGGTCAGAGATGATTCAGGGTTTTTTTAGTATTTGATTTTGTAGCTTTTATGTGCATGTGAAGCTTTCAATGGCGTTATAGCAAGTCAAGGTATCATAATGAGTTTATGCTAAACTTTAAAAGCTGTTTTATATGTCCTTATGGGTTACGTGGTTAATGATGGGTTAAAAGCTAACAGAAGTTGACGGAAGGAGGTGGGGGGGAGGGAAATGCTTTCTTTGTATCGTTCAGACTGCACAGTGAATTTACATGAGAATTTTATCGGTATTCTTGGTGATATGCCTGCTCTGAATGAATTCCCCACAGATGCAAATTTTTTGGACTGGCTTCTTTATCTTTCTTCTTTTGAGATACTGGCTTAAAAGGATGGATCTGCCTTTTATGTCTACAGAATGATGCTTTGAGCCTTACTTGCCATATATTTCAGACATTCTATCCAGCTGTTGGAAGTAAAGAACAGTTCTGCAGACAGCTTTGACCGGTACTAGGAGTGAGGTCAAGGTGAAGAGGTGGGGAGGGTAGCCACTTTTTTGACCATCCCTTTTAGTATAGCTAGTGGAAAGTACTCAAAACACTCCATGCTCTGAGCATAAGCCTGCCTATGTATAAGAAACCTAAAAAAGTTGGACATTTTGTTAAGGCAAGTGTCCATGTCTTTATATCTTCACGAATCTCAGAAACCTAGATCATGGCATCACATCTTTTACCATAGGCTAACTCAGGTTGGAAGGGACCTCTGAAGGTCTAACCTCTTATTCAAAGCAGGGCCAATTATGATGTCAGACTAGGTTCTGCTGGTTTTATCCAGTTGGGTCTTGAAGACTTCTGAAGACGGAGACTGTATAACTTCTCTGGGAAACCTCTTCCACTGAATCTCTGTCCTCACTGGGAAAAAGCTTCTCCTTATATCTAGTCTGAACTTGTCTCATATCTTGTCTGCTCACCATGTACCAGTGTGAAGAGCCTGTCTGTGTCTTCTTGATAAGCTTGTAGGTATTGGCATGCTGTTAAGTCCACTTGGAGCCATCTCTTCTCCAGGCTGAGCAAGCTTGTTCTCTTAGCTGCTTCTTGCAGGGCTACTGCACCAGCCCCTGACCAGCTTGGTGGCCGTCTGCTGAACATGGTCCATTTTGTCAATGTCTTTTCTTTTCTTGGGGGCTCAAAACTGGAGACAGAGTTTTTAGGTTCCCTGTCTGTGAGCGTGTCACACTGATCCCCATGATTTGGTGTCATCTGCAGAGTTGATGGAAATGCACTCTGTCACCTCCAGGTTGTTGATAAAGTTGAACAGGATGGGATAGACATCTGCAGTACTTCATTTGTTACTGGGTCCCAGGCAGAGCACCACCCATGAACCACTGCCTTCTCAACCAGATCATCCAATGTTTCTTTTTTTTAAAAAACACATTTATTTTCCACCCATCCAGACTCCATGACATTGATACAAGAATATTGTGAAATTTCATTATTATTATTGACTTTCATGTTCCTTTCAGAGTTAGAAAAATTTCAGTTAGAGTTATTGTAGTAAGACTTGCAGGTATAATACACTAGCTTAATATACTTTGTAGTACAGTTAAAATACCTCTCCTGTGTAGATGACTAAGTTATCGGTCATTAACCTAAACTCAGTGAAGTCACATAAAGGATAACTATTGCTTTAACGTGAAGATACTTGTAATTGTTTTTTTTTTAATTTTTTTTCTTCATTTCTTTGCTTAAGTTTCCAAGTCTTAGTAGAAGATTTTTAAAACCAATGTTTTCCAAATTAGATGCTTGCAGATGACCTGGCAAAAAGCCAAACTGAAAAATATGCTTATTTAAAATGAAGTTTTATCTATAAAGAAGACTTGAAAGACTGGTTACCACTATGTAATATAATAGAGTGGTTAGTGCCATTTGTTTTTCTAAATTTAGAACAGTGGTCTATTCTACTTAAAAGCCAGTAATCAGTATCTGTAAGGATCTTTGCTGGTTTTTGTATGAGTATAGCGCTGGACTCTTAATGTAACTTTAAGTAAATTAGTTATGTGGGCTTTTTTCTAGCACATGAAGAAGACAGGATCAAATGATTGCATTAGGATACATGTTTGTTAGAAGTGTTTTTTTTGGGTGTATTCTTGGTTTGTTGGGTTTTTTTTTGTTTGTTTTTTTCCCCTTTTCCCCATCAGATGGAACTACTGAAGGAGGTAGCGTGATTTTTGTGGCTTGATTGGTCCTCTTCTCTATGGAAAAAATGCTGAGGACTACATTAGGAGAAGGTATAGAATTAGTTTTGTATAATGTGAAATCTGAAGGCTGACGTTTTAAGCTATAAGCATGATCAGCCAAAATCTAGAAAAAAAATAATATCATTCTGCTTGCTGTAGTCTGTGATTTTATGCGTTACCTACTGCATCATAAAAGAATCATCAGTTGCCCATGTAACTGCAATAGGACTGTTGTTTCAAGGCAGTGGTGTGTCAGGTAGCTCTTGTACTATTGCATGGCACCTGGAGTTCTCAGGATAGGGAGTGGTAGTAACAAATACTGGAAAATTACACTTGTATTGTGGAATAAAATACATTGTTTTCTTCCTTCAGGTCCCAACATCATGAGGGTGACAAAGGGCTCCTATCTGTTTTTGTAAATCACAGAAGTTGCAACCTGGTACATTTTGCTTTCTGTTTTGTCACAGGAGTGACACCTAAGGGGGAAAATCACTGTCTGCTCTGGGCAAGAAAATCCAAATGGAAATACTGAATCCTTTTAGAGTGTAGTTAGCATGCGTTATCATGGGCCTAGACGAAAACCTGAAGATTTGGGTCTTGATGTAACTTTTGATTGTGTATATTGTATAGCTTTGAAAAGTATTGTGCAACTTCCAAATACACTTCATAAGTAATAGATGTTCTTTTTCTTTTTAGCGGCTTTTGTGTACTATTCATCAGAAAAACACTATCAAACTTAATCAGCTACACTGTGTTCAGCTCTTTATCTTTTTGAGCTTGAGACAGCTTCAAGGAGCTCAATATTTGTCATCCTTCCCCCATATCTTTCATAATGTTTTTTTTTTTCACCCAACTGCAGGAAAAAGTGGCATTTGTGATGTGTACGTATATATATAAAAATCATTAGTAGTGTCACATAATATTATGAAATGCTGTAAAATTATCAATGCATTTCTAATCTAATAAATTCATTACCGAATTTCACATAAATTTCACACAAATTTCTTTTTTAATTTGGGACAGCTTCTTAAAGAGTCATACTTATCACTATGCAGGTTTGCATACTAGAATATCCTGTAATTTCCTCCTTTTATTGTAAAGAAACAAAACATGAATTTTGTAGTGACATGAAAAAAATGCTTGAAAGAAAGCCTTTTCACTGTGATTGCTTTTGTAACTCTCTTCAAAATGCTTTGTGCTATGGGTGACAATCTTGAATTTTTTGGATGAGTAGTGTCTGGGAAATCTCGTTGTATGTAGAAACTTACTTTTATTGTAGTGGTTTGCAGGCATATGCACTTAATTTGTCTCTTAATATAAAATATCCCATGTATGTCACTTCTCATGGTCTGTTTTTACCTGTGGAGTTCACCTGTTTTTACCTGTGGAGTTCACAGGGTTTTTTCTGGGATTGTGTGTTTATGTTTTTGTATTATTTTTTTATTTTGAATTATTATTTTAATATTGGGGTGATCCCCCACTTTAAACCAAGTTAGCTGCAACTTGCTTTAAAATATGTATATTGTATATGTATATATGTTTCACTTCCTGGAATCCATTTTGAAAGCTGTTGACAGCTAATATTAACTCTCACAGTATCTGCTCTAATTCCTGAGGTGTATTGTGACTAAAGTGTCTCACTGGTACAAAGTTTCAGCCTTTTTGACAAATGCCATATGTTCAAGGTTATTGTCTGAGATTTAACAATTTGTCAACAGTTAGTTTCTTCCACAGTCTTAATAGCATAGAAAAACAGTCTAGTTTTTCGAATTTCTAAATATCACACCTCTGTCCCTTTTCTACTAGGCATGTTGTTTGGTCACAAGCATGACTTCCTGTTCCTTTATTATCAATGCGTGAAATATATGGAAATCTGAGGTCTCTATCCATCTATGAAATAGAACCAAATCAAGATGATGATACTTCCATTTCAAAATGATGAAAAAAGGTTTAGAAATTATTTGATCTAGTAACCAATATTCCGGATCTAGTATGTGTGTTCTGTGAACCTGATCTGTTTGCAGTTTTCCCTAAAATTCTAAAAACAATGTACAGCTGGATTCTGTTCAGTGACTAGATGATTACATGTGTGTGAAATTACTGAAGGATTATCTGATGATTTCTCCAAGCTTTGGTGCTGCATATAGCCATGGAACTGAAAAGTTAGTAAATTTATTTTCTTGATGCTTTCCTTCCCTTTTTAGTCTGCTTCATGACAGAGAAGTTATATGGAACATTTCAGTACAAAGGGAATTTTGGGACAGAAATCATAACAAAATGAAAATGATGAAATTTATCAGAAGTTGGCAAATATTATGTTAATTTACACTGAAACTCTTTTGTTTCTTCTGGCATTTCAGAAATACCTGTGTCAGTTTACACCTTATTCTGTTCTACTAAATTGGGAAATGGAAAAAACACTTATGCAGATAAACATTACAATCATTTTAAAAATGTTTGAAGACTCATAATCGACTTCTCATTTGAGTTTGCTTTCTGTCCTCTACTTCTTATACTTCCTTACTTCTTCAAGAAATTACTAAGATAATAGTTTACTACAGGCAAAAGGCAGACCTGATTTCTAGATTTGCTTATTATCATTAAAACCATAACCTTTCTCTCTGATGCTCATAAACACTGACATTTATATTGTTAAAATACTCAGTAATTATTGAAGATACTGTTCCAGGAAATCACTTAATTATCCAGTTAATTGGGTATTTTCCATTTTTGTTTTGTCACTATAACAAATAAGAAATGCAGAATTTTGGACTGCCTTTGTGAAACTCCTTCTTTTACTTATGAAAATGAATATGAAAGCAATTTCTTTGCCTGACTTTGTATTTTTGCATTTGAACTTTGAATTCTGTTCTTTGACTGAGGCATCTTAAAGGTAGTCATTATACTGCTGAATATCAACAGGCTTAATTCTTCTTTATGGGCTTTCCATACTTAGGTTTAAAAAAAGGCATATAAACATCTATTTTCAATGGTAATGATGGCAAATCTTCTGTTAATACTTAGCTATGTAGCTGAAGAGCAATTAAAGAAATTACACTTCAGTAAACTCAAAAAAGGGGAAAGAACCTTATTTGAACAATGATTCATTCTTGGCTATTTTTATTTTTTGAAACAGGATTCTAATGTTCTTTTTGACATATAATCCTGTAATAGAATCATAGAATGATTTGATTTGGAAGGGACCTTAAAGATCATCTAGTTCCATGCCCAGGATGTGGGCAGGGACACTTCCCACTAGACCAGTTTGCTCAAAGCCCCATCCAGCCTGGCCTTGAACACTTCCAGGAATGGGGCATCCACAGCTTCTCTGGGCAACCCCTTCCAGTGTCTCACCACACTCAAAATAAAGAATTTCTTCTTCACATCTAATCTAAATCTACTCTCTTCCAGTTTAAAACCGTTACCCCTTGTCCTATCTCTACATTCCCTGATAAGGAGTGCCTCCCCATCTCTTCTGTAGGCCCCCTTTAGGTACTGGAAGGCAGTTATAAGGTCTCCCCGGAGCCTTCTATTCTCCAGGCTGAACAACCCAAGCTCTCTCAGCCTGTCTTTGCAGGAAGGGTGCTACAGACGTCTGATCATCTTTGTGGCCGTCTGCTGGACCTGCTCCAACAGGTCCATGTCCTTCTTAAGTTGGGGCCCCTGGAGCTGGACACAGTACTCCAGGTAGATTTTCATGAGAGCAGAGTAGAGGGGCAGAATCACCTCCCTCGACCTGCTGGGCACACTTCTTTCACTGTGGTGCAGGATATAGTTGGATTTCTGGGCTGCAAGCACACGTTGCTGGCTCATGTTGAGCTTCCTATCCACCAACACCCTCAAGTCTTTCTCAGCGCTGCTTTCAATCCATTCTCTGCCCAGCCTGTGTTTGCGCTTGGGATTGCCCTGACTCAGGTGCAGGACCTCGCACTTGGCCTTGTTGAACTTAATGAGGTTCATATGGTAGGAGTTCACAAAAAAAGTTAGGTTACATCCTGATGCATGATCCTTTCTTAGCTGCTGAAGTTTCCTTCAGAAACTGAAGGACTTACTTGCCTAATAGTTTAGGTCATTCTTATATAGTTACCCTCCTTACGATATGTTTATAAAGGATCGCATTTAACAAATAGAAGTCTGTCTCCCTGTTGGTAAAATTGTAAAATATCACATCTCCTATCCTTACTTTGCTCTATCAGCAAAAAGACTATTTGAGCTCTGTCACTAACTCAATTACAAGAAAAGGTATTGAATTTTTTTTAAGCGAGTCAGTAACACTTCATTTGCAATATGAATAGAAGACATTCTAAGTATTTCAATTTTCTATCTCAAGTGAAAGAGCAGTTATTAAAAAGAAGTGTAGCACCCTGCAGACAAGGAACAAAACCATGTATTTTTTGTAGCATTCTAGTTGCCTTTGTCACTTGTATGTCCCTGTTAAATTCTAGTAGCAATCACAAATGAATTTTAGCTCCTGTAGATTTTTTTGTCAAACAGGTTTTTTTCTCACACCCCCCCCCCACCCCCCCCAATTTAAATGGAAATATTATCACCATGAGTGCATTGCTTTCTGAAATATAGTGTACTTTTGTGAGTTATCTACATAAATCCTGTTTTTTCAAGTATTGTGGAGTCAGAATACTTGTTGGGGGAAGTATAAGATGTGAGGCTAGGTAAGCATTAAAACAAATAATCACACTGTTGATAATAAGGTAACAATTCATACTTCTGAGCAGATGAGGCTTTGCAGCATGGCTGTTTCAGGTTTTCTAGGTACAGCATTTCTTCTGGATGTTTCGCACTTGGAGTGTACTCCTTAGCAGAACATCCAAAACTAACTGCCGTCCTCTTTGTGGAAACAGAAGAGTGAATGCAGAGGCATGCTCTGTGTGAGGAAAAAGCACCTTGCCAAAACTCTGTCTTTCTCCCCTCTCCCTGTGTATTCAGCCATGATCAAGGATCTAAACCCCATCCCTGATACAGCCTGTGTAGCCATGACTTAGGCTTCTGAGGAGACTGCGAAGTTGAAAGCATTGAGAAAACATCTACAGAGTAGAATAATGCAAAATAAGGAAGGTGAAATGAGAGACAGCTATTAGCAGTAACGTGTGTTGGAAAACACCAGTGTGAAATGTATACAAACCTAAAAGCAAAAATGGAGTCAGCAAGAGATGCCAAGACAGAAGCATTGAGGATCATTTCCAGGCAGTAGCGAAGGGGAGCTCTTAACTAGAGCTCTGTGTGTCTTGCCTGGGTAGTGGTAATGCTAATGCTTAGTCGCCTTGTGAAATTGTAAGTATATGTTGTGTGTGTTAGGCAAGAAATAGTTTTAAATATCATATTTGCTGTTAAGTAAATATCGTGTTTTAATGGTAATTTAAGGTTTATTCTGCTTGCAGTGACTTTTTGCACACAGATAATGGTACTTGAACACAGTGACCCACAAAAAGAGGGATGCATAACTTGTTAAAGAATTAAAATGAGGTTTTCTTCAAAATATAAGGCTCTTTTTTTGAGGCCAGTATGGCATGTTACTTGAGCTGACTGGGGAGTCTGTGTTCATACAAGAGTCCTATAAAAATAGTCTGCTGGAGTTTTGAAAATTTAATAAATTAAAATTGTATCATTTGCCATACATTTTTCCCCTGGTGGTAATTTGCTATCCATTATTTTATAATGTATATTGTACTAGTTTAGTTTCCATATTGAAAATTGCTTTATTAGCCATTTCTTAAGCAATAGTGTAAATTAAAGTGAAATTGAGCCATAATATTACTGCACTATCACAGTAATGTGATCATTTTCTTTCTACAATGGGGGATGGACATAAATCTGTCAATAGCAAAACCTGAAAAATACAGTACAAATCCACACGATTGTATTGATGTGTTTTTTAAGATCTCAGGTCTATCAACCCGCTAGCCTGAATATATTGGATTTACTTTAGCTGAAGCAGTGAGGAAATCAATTCTGTAGTTTTGCACATAAGTGTCATAAAAATCAGATTTAGGATGTCATTGTGCTGTTTTGGAAAGAATTGATTTATTAATTACATTTAAGTTGAAAAAAGATGTGTAAATGTAAAACACAGGTGAATTAAGAGAGAAGATAATTCTGGATTACTAAAAGCCATCAGGATGTGGTCCTGGGCAACTGGACCTGGCAACAAGTAGGTGGCCCTGCTTGTACAGAGGGGCTGGACCAGATGACATTCAGATGTCCCTTCCAACCATTCTGTCATTTTTTATTTGTGAAAATATAATTTAGAAGAAACCAAGTGGCCTCCTATTACTATGGAAGTGTTTTCAAGTAATGGAGGAGTGATTTACTTTATTATCGTTGCTCACGTTCCAGTGAGAATGTGGGAAACTCACATTATGTAACATTGCTAGACTGGAGAGATTCCGGAGGAATGAAAAAAAAAGTCTCTATTTTTTGTAAAAAAGCTGTGCAAAGGAAGACAGAAAACATGAGTTTAATTACTCTAGGGAAAAGAAGAGGAGGAGGAAAGATGTAAAGAGCAAATTGGACAAAGTTCTGCCAGGCATAAATCAAGTATTATTGGTTCCACCTCAGTGCAAGAAGGCTTGACTGGATTATCTCCCTCTTTTCTAGGCCTTATTTTCTTAACTCACTGTCTTTGGTCTTCCATCCAAAGGAACTGCATCATTGTTTAAGATCAAAAATTATTTTTAACAATAGAGATTTAAGCTCTGCTCTTGTTAATGATGGTAGTTCCTTAGTTAACCTGGAGAGTTCAAATGGGGCACAAGCACATGTAGGTTGCTGGTTGTTAGGTTTCTGTTACTACTATTGAGCAAGGTGAAGCTTCATTGTCACATTTGGTGTTTAAAATCATTTTCCAATAGAAGACATGGCAGATATAATCTTTAATTTGCTGTTAGAAATAATTTTTAAACCAAATCTTTTTGGTTTAATGGAAATCTGCGTGAATGGAACAGTGTAATAAAATGAAGTGAAAACAAAAATGTTTAGTCTGTATGGTGACAGCAAATGTACAAAACTGCTCGTGTTCAACTTCGTAATTGTGGAAAGCTACAGTAATTCAGATAAATAGTATACAAATATAAAAATCAACTACATATTAGCCAGCTCTAAGCTGCTTAATTGGCCTAAAGTATTTCACATTGGATGTGAAAAATACATTTATATATTAATACCAATCCTGGTTCAAATGTTTTATATGTCTTGATGCATTTTAATCTCAAGTCAACCCACAGTTTTGTTGCCGTTAGGGAGGAAACTATTTTAATATTTTATTCACTTAATCTTACATTATTTGTAAATCTAAGATCTATTAGTGTAGCTGACAGGAAAACAAGGAATTTTTTCATCTTCATTAGTATTTGAAGCATGCATATAAGTCTTAATGGTACCAAAGAAGAAATTGTATAGATTCTTTAACCATAGAAAGAGCAAGCTATTATCATTACTACTGAGAAAAAAAATGAATTTTCAGTGTATATATTTTAATTAAGCTCCTAGTAGTATGGACTTTCTTAGGCCTGCTTTATGAAAGTTAGTTATCAAAACAAGGTTAATAAATCCATTCTAGAATTTGTATGCTTTAAATCTGTGCTTGATTTATATATGAGATGTGAGAAACAACTCTGTCTAAAAAAAAATTATCTAAACCTTTGTGTATGAACAAGGGGAATGAATCAGGTCTTCGTAATGTCTTTCTTGAAACAGCATACATGTTGGAAATGTTTCTAATTCCTGTAACTCAAATTGTTCTTAAATGTTTGTAAAAGGCAGAAAACAGAAGTTCAAAATCACAGTAGAAAAAGTGTGTTTATGTGAAAAATAAGTAACCTGTTTAGAAGAGACATGGAAAGTTAGACAGGCACTAACCTGGTTTGAGTGTTGCATATAGTTGTTATAGACCATGCAGGAAGAAAATTAGAATGGCCAAAGCTCGACTAAAACTTATCTGGCTACTGCCTTAAAAGACAGTAAGAACTGTTTCTAAGAATACATTAACAACAAAAGGAGAACTAAGGAGAATCTCCATCCTTTATTGGATGTGGGAAGAAAGAAAATAACCAAAAATGAGGAAAAGGCTGAGGTACTCAGTTCCTTCTTTGCATCAGTCTTAATACTAAAGACCAGTTGTTCTCTGAGTACCCAACCCCCTGAGCTAGTACACAGGGGTGGGGAGCAGAATGAACCCCCCATAATCCAAGAGGAAATGGTTAGCAAGCTGCTACACCATTTAGATGCGCAGAACCCTATGGGGCTGGATGGGATCCATGCAAGGGTACTGAGGGAGCTGATGGGAGTGCTCACCAAGCCATTTTCTGTCCTTTATCAGCAGTCCTGGCAAACCAGGGAGGTCCCAGTTCACTGGAGGGTAGCAAATGCAATGCCCGTCTACAAGAAGGGCCAGAAGGAGGATTCTGGGAACTACAGGCCTGTCAGTCTGACACTGATGTGGGGGAAGGTTATGGAACAAGTCATCTTGGGTGCCATCATAAAGCATGTACAGGACAACCAGGTGATCAGGCCCAGTCAGCATGGATTTATGAAAAGCAGGTCCTGCTTGACTAACCTGATCTCCTTCTATGACAAGGAAACCTGCTTAGTGGAGTTACTGTAGGTGTCCACCTAGACTTTAGTAATTTGATATTGTTACCCATAGCATTCTCC
>JAOTQQ010000001.1:28998456-29025275 GCA_026546715.1 Gallinago undulata
GAAACCTGCTTAGTGGAGTTACTGTAGGTGTCCACCTAGACTTTAGTAATTTGATATTGTTACCCATAGCATTCTCCTGGAGAAAGTGGCTGCTCCTGGCTTGGATGGGCATGCACTTTTCTCGGTGAAAAACTAGCTGGATAGTGAGGCCTAAAGAATGGTTGTGAATGGAGTTAAATCCGGTTTGGGCCAGTTCTGTTTAATATCTTTATCAATGATCTGGATGAGGGGGTTGAGTGCACCCTCAGTAAGCTTGCAGATAACACTGTCTTGGGTGGGAGTGTTTACCTGCTTGAGGGTACAAAGCTTCTACGGAGGGATCTGGACTTGGGATATATGGACTGCATAGATGGGCTGAGGCCAATGGGATGAGATTCAACAAGGCCGAGTGCTGGATCCTACATTTGGGTCACAACAACCCCATGAAGTTCTACAAGCTTGGGGAATAGTGGCTGGAAAGCTGCCTGGTGAAAAAGGACCTGGCAATGTTGCTTGACAGTCGGCTGAATATGAGCCAGCGGTGTGCCTGGGTGGCCAAGAAGGCCAACAGCATTCTGACCTCTATGAGGAACAGTGCAGCCAGCAGGATTAGGGAAGTGATCCCCCCTCTGTACTTGGCACTGGTGAGGCCCCACCTTGAGTACTGTGTCCAGTTTTGGGCCCCTCACTACAAGAAAGACATCGAGGTGCTGGACTGTTGTTTGGAGAAAGGCAAGGAAGATGATGAGGACTCTGGAGAATGAGTCTTGTGACTAGCAGTTGAGGGAACTGGGGTGGTTTACTGCCTGAAAGGAGGTTGTAGAGAAGTAGGGGTTGCTCTCTTCTCCCAGGTCACAGGAAATAGGAGAAGAGGAAATGGCCTCAAGTTGCACCAGGGGAGATTTAGATTGGACATTAGGAAAAATTTCTTCACTGAAAGAGTTGTCAAGCATTGGAACAGGCTGATCAGAGAAGTGGTTGAGTTAAATCCCTGGAGGTATTTAAAAGATGTGTAGATGCAGTACTTAGGGACACGGTTTAGTGGTAACTTGGCAGTGTTAGGCTAACGGTTGGACTTCATGGTCTTAAAGGTCTCTTCTAACCAAAACAATTCCATAGCTATATTTTCATTCTGAATTCCTTTCCAAAATATTTTACTTCGTTTTCATGTCAGGAGCATATATTCCTTAAAAATAAAAGTTTTAATAAAGATGATGATACTGACTAAACAGCAACAATTTTGTTTTGTTCCAGGCTCTTTTTGTTTTTCATCTTTAATCTTAAATGTATTCTTGCCAACAGACTTGAGAGGAGGCAACAAAAAGCGGTATTTATGAGTCCACTAGGTATAGAAGAGCATAAGTTATTACTGTCTTTTCATGTTATGTTTGTGTGATAAATACCAGCTTTAAATAAAGTTTTTGTTGTTCTTGCTATTTTACTTTGAACAGATTATTTTCTTTTTAAAAAGGCCTGAATATACCTGTTATGATTTTTATTTGAAGTACATTTGGTAAGGGCGAAACAGGAAATGTGAAAACAGGAACATGTGGTTAAGTCAACATCAGAATCTGTTTTCCTTGCTTTGACTTCAGAATCAAAGGTTGTTCTTCAATCAGCTGTTCTTCTGCTCTTGCCCTTTTTTGAAAATCATTTATGACGGTAGTGGCTTCAAAGAAGAGTATCTTAGTTCTGTTGTCAGGATATGCAAGAGGTGGAAGGCTTTACGAATGCAAATCATAGAATAGTTTGCATTGGAAGGGACCTTTAAAGGTCATCTAGTTGACCCCCCCTGCAATGAGCAGGGACATCTTCAAATAAATCAGGTTGCTCAGAGCCCCGTTCAACCTGACCTTGAATGTTTCCAGGAGGGGGCATCTATCACCTCTCTGGGCAACCTGTTCCAGTGTTTCACCACCCTCATTGTAAAAAATTTCTTCCTTGTGTCTAGTCTAAATTTTCCCTCTTTTAATATAAAGCTATGCCTTTCTCCTATTGCAACAGACCCTGCTAAAAAGTCTGTCCCCCCTTTCCTGTAGGTCCCCTTTAAGTACTGAAAGGTCTCAATAAGGTCTCCCTGGAGCCTTCTTTTCTTGAGGCTGAACAACTCCAACTCTCTCAGCCCTTTACTCATAAAGATAGACGTTTCATCCCTCTGATTGCTATGTGCTTTCTCATTGGACTATGTGCTTAGTCCAAAAAATGAAGAGAAAACTTATTAGGCTTCTGCTGTCATTTGCAGGGTGAAAGTTGGAAGATCATGAAGCATTCTGCAGCTGTACCAGTTCAAGTGTGAGGAAGGATGTTGACTATTTTTTCATAACACTATGACTTTTGTTTCTTAGAAAATATGTTCTATTTATCTGGGATTGAAATCACTATAATTGATGACCATCAGATATTTTCAGGCTGTCCATGATATCCAAGATGCATTCCAGAGCTCACCCACCTTCCTATTATTGTTCAAGCCTTCATGCAGTATATTGTTTCTCCTGTATATTGGTAAGAATCGTGGAGGTCAAGAAGGACCAGTGTGGGAGAGACTAGTGCTGGGATATATGCGGTCTACTGTCTGAAAGTTTGTATGAACTGCATACTGAAATATCCAATTTTTTTCCTGCCTGATTAGTTCAAAAGTTTGGCTGTTGGCTTGTCTGTATAAAAATGCTATACATATCTCATATTGACATCTGAATTAATTTTGACTAGTTTTTTCATCTCTTTACATTTTTTTATTGTCTTCTATTGACGTTAAGAAAAACTTCTTACAGCCTTCTTGGGAGTTAAACCAGCACTTTGGATATTGTCAACATTAAACTTTCATATTTGTGCAAGTAAGATTATTGGGTGAAAAACCTGAAAATAATTAACACCATTTCCTTAGGCTGAAAGTAAGACAGAGCTCCTAGTTAGCAAAGCAGTTTGCTTATTTTCTTGTAAGAAGTGGAAACGTATTAATAGAGCAATATATTTTGAAGGATATTTTTTGAACGTAAATTCTTCATGAGAAAGCAAGCATGGGCTTTAGAGAAGTGATGCTTGAGCTTTCTGAGCTGGGTACATGGCAAAGATACCACAAAATACATTACAGTGGTTTTATACTTTCCTTGGCAACATCCTTTTAAAGTGACATGAATATAAGGTGAATTTAGAGGAATAGGATGCAGAAATATAGAGGAGAAACACAGGTGTTTTTTTTTAGAAGACTAAGTCCATTTCACAAAGTAAGGTACAAAAATGTGGCTACCTTCGTATAAGCCTTCCTCAAATGTTTTTTTTTAACAGTCATCTATGTCCCTATGAGACAAATTTCAGCTTCTATAGTTGCATGGGTTTGTTTCTTTATATTTTTGTTACTTGTTCTTGCAATATTGTTAATTGTATCTGCTGCTAAAATAAAATTGTTACCCATGTTGCTTCAGGAACTGGCTCTGGGCCTTTCTAATTTCCATGTTATGTTGATTTAATCATTCAAATGATACTCGCTGAAGTGACTGTTGTATTGTAACAGTGACAATGATAGTCAAGAGAACTAATAAATACCCTTAGACAAAACAGAATTTTCTGGTGGTAGTCCATTTTGTACATCTTACTAAATTACTAGGGTAACTTGAAAGAAAACCTTGAGTATCTTCCTTTTAAGGATTCTGGAGCCATCAGTCTTTTATCTCAGTTACCAATGGTGCCAGAATACAGTAGAAAATGTAGCTGCAAGTGTTTTGTTTGCATATTTTTTGCCTTTAAGAAGAAGTCTATTCTCGGATGACGATCATTTATAGCTTAAGGAAAGTTTACTTTTGCTCGGTAGTTAAAGGTTTAGATTCTTTTGGGAGATTGATGCTTGAATGTAAGTACCTACTTCTAGGTATCTGGGAAGTTAGGTGTTTAAAGTCCTGTGATGTACATTGAAGATCTAGTCAATTGGAGATCTACTACAAGCTAGAAAGCAATAGATGCTTACATGAAAACACTTGAATTAGGGTTTCTGAATTCAGAACTGAAGTGTCTTAGTCTTTTTCTTAGAAAAGGCCAGTGCCGAACATCATTATTCTATTGTTGAAAAATCATGTATGTATGTAACTGAATTTGTGTTTGAGAGAGGAAGGTGAATATTCTAATCTTATTGGTATATTTTAAAGTTAGCTAACTTCAAAAATGTATTTTGACAGCTTTGTTTCAAGAGGAATTGAGTTTTCTAGAATGCTTTCCATTTACTCAATTGTAATCCCAAATGAGCAGTCAACAAGTTGGAGAGAACATCTGTGGTTACTTAGTCAAACAATTTTCATTTGTATCTGCTGACCTTAACACCAATGAAAGAATTATTGATTCAGAATGCAAAGTGCACAAGAATGAGAATTATATCAAATATAAGGACTATTGAATTATGTGGTTCTCTGGGATGTGCTTCTAAAATCTGGTAATCTGACAGAATCTTTGTGTTCAAAATAGTGTTGTAGGCTTGACCAGGATTTTAATTTGAGTGGGCTGATTCTTACTAAAAACATCACTATTTTTTCTTGCTTTGTTATTTTGAGAGTGGAGAAAACTTCTGCATAGCTTTCAGTTTTTCTCACTTTTCCTGCAAGGGATCTGTACGATTTTTGAAAGTAATATATTTACAGTGTAATTAAAACCAGCTTACTCAATTTGCATTTTTGCTAGTGTTTTCTTGTATAAAATGGATTTAATATTTTTTCAAAAAATACCTAAAACATATTTTCAGTTAGTTTCTTAAATTTCTATACTTCAGATATTTTTGTTCAGAATCATTTTTTCTTTCTGTTTTAGTCTGTTTAGACGTCTGTATATACACATCTGCAACAGTTTGCAGACTGGACTCCTAAGAACTTTCTGTATTTATGCAGGATGTGGTGAGTGAAGCAGGGACCAGTAGCACATGATACATAGACATGTCATACCTGTGCCGTGGGTTAGGACTTTCCAGAAGCATCAGCTCTGTTGCATGTGCAGGAGTTCTGTACACACACACAAGAACTTCAGTTTCCCAAGCAATCAATTTTGCAGCTGCAAGAGGCATTCTCCTTACTTGGCTGACTGTAAATGTAACCATCCAGTAAATAATACTGGTGAAGTGGATAACTGGTAGCCATTTGGAATGTTGTATTCTGTTTGTTTGTATTTCATGGGGTTGGTTTGTTTGTTTTCTAAGACCATTGTAAACCAGATCAAGTCCATAATTCAGGTCTTTGGGGAGCTTTATCAGTGCTCTGTCACAGTTGGAATGGGGTGTTGAAGGAGAAGGTGAAGGCAAGAAGCTGCATGGTGAGGAGAATATTTTCTTCATTTGGTGAAGTGTTGGATGATGTTAGTTCAGTCTGTCCTTGAAATCACAGTAAAACTCTGCTGCATTTAAGATGGAATAGACATTTGATACTTGACTTATGCATATATGCATACGTCTGTGTGTATGTAGGAGGTTTGGTATTTGCTGAGAATATGGAATTTCCTATGTGTATGCTATGCAATGTGAACGCATGCATTTCTGTATAGGCTTTTTCAACACAATGGGAAATTATTTTAATTTTGTAGTGAAATCTTCAGCTTGATGTATTCTTTTAGGTTTGAATTTTAAGCCATACCTCTGCCAGGCATTGGTTACACATGAGTTCACTGACAAAAGGTTTTAGTGTAGTTGATACTGGATTTCTTGCTCAAGATTTGTTGATATTGGTTACAAGAAATGCAATGGATTATCTTCCTGAAAATGTTGCTTATTCTTATTTTCCCCTCCGATTAACTTGGATTAGTATTTAATCTTCTAGAGAATACATTCTGCAGTTTAGACATGGTTCATTTGAATCAATAGCTAAAAATTTCCACCTTGATTTGTTTTCAATAAAGTTGTTGAAAGTTTTTTTTTGCCTTTAAGAGCATCAGATTACTGTATTTTTCAACTAAAAACCCTAAAAAAGTAATGATAAAATGAGCTGTAAAATATTCATTTTCCCCCTGTTATTAACATAGAAATGAGAAGTGCACTAACAAAATTAATACAGAATCTTTAATGCCTCTGTAAACTATTAATTTCAGGAAAGCTGGGAAGTCTATTTCTGATATTTTGAACTTTACTATCTTATGGATTTTCTCCAGCTGATTTATTTAATTTGCTGCTTCATCTTCAATTTATAAGAACAATTTGATCCTTTGAAAGGTATGTCTCCCACTGAAATGTCAAGGTTTCTGCTTTCAGTATAGTTTTTACTTTACACTTACTGGATTTGGTTTTTGCTTTCTTACCATGTTGCATTCAGTTTTTGAAATTTACCTTGACAGATAACCTGCTTTTATTTTTATGCAATACTTTTTTTTGCCTTATTGTCACTTAAGATAAAGTTATTTTTTTTACATTCATGAACTGAAGAGCGCATACACTTAGTCTGTCTTTCTCTTGGACCATGACTAATCACCCTGTCTCATGGCCAGTAGCAATCAGCATAAATTCCTTGTGGCTATGATATTTTCTTTGGGAAACAGGAGTCATTTTACATGCTTTTTACAATCTGCAGTGGAAACTACTCATTTTCATTAGGAACATTTTTGTTTTCTGTGTCAATGTAATAGGAAAGCAAAAGGTAAAGTGACTATCTTGCTTTGAAATTTGAAGACATCTAGGAAAAAAAAAAAAAGAAAAATAATTTTATCTGGTGGAAAAAAAAGAAGGGCAGGGTAGGTTATTTTTATAATCTGGGTATGCAAGAAGGTGCCAAGTATCTCATGCACTTCATCTCTCTCAAATAACATTTTGTTAGAATACCATGTATGAAACTGCTGATGACACTGAGTATAACAATACTAATTTAAACTTTCATTCCTTTTATTACTAAAATTAGAATAGACTATGTATCTTTATCAGGATACATATATTTGGGAGCCATATATAAAAATACTAGGACAAACAGTACTGAAGTAAAACTAAGTATTTATTAAGATTCAAAATAGTAAAAATGATAAAACAATCTACAGTTAAAAGCAAATAGAATTCATCTGAGACTCATCACAATTTTTTTTTCTGAATGCCTGGTCTGAGACAAGATTTGGGCTATATGTGGCACAACTACTTAAGTGCTGCCTATAAGACCCTCTTCACATAAAATATACAAGTGTTTATATGTTTAAGATACATATTGACAGTAAATGAATCCTAATAAAATGGTTACTATGAGGAAGTATGATGGCTTTGTAAGTTGCAATTATGGTCATTCCTAATTCAGTGGAATAGTTTAAGGTCAGAAGTCTAAATTTTATCTAGTGCTACTGTGTTTAGTTTATTCATTACAATAGCTCAAGGGTAAACTGAAAGAAAAGACATAATTCATCTTGGTGCCAAACACTTGGTAGGACTTGATTATGCTAATTGATTTAAATTTTGTAGTGCAAGTATACAAATGAGACTCTGCTACCAAACAGTTTAACTCTCTCACAGATAAAGTGAAGTTGAAAAACATGTTTTGAGAAAATGGACCTAAACAAGCAAGTTGTTCTTTTCATGTTCTGCAATCCAAACTGAATGCATTTTACTGCAACTAATGTTGCAATTAAGCATGGTTAGAAGCTACATGAATTAGCAAGTTTTTAATGACATTTATGGTCATCACAATTCGACACGGGTGACTGAATTTCACTGCCAGTTATGGATAGATAGTTCTGCATTGTTGGTTACTAGAAAATCATGCTTTGGGATGTATAAGTTTTTGCTGGATACTGTAAACCTATGTCAGAGCTTCTTCAAAGTGTCCTGAGTAGTCTCTGTGCAGGACAGAGTTAGAAAATACATAGAACTTATTTGTTATAGATCAGTTTTTAACAAATTTTAACAGTTTTACTAATTTTCTGTGTTCTATCAAGGTAATATATGCTAAGCCCCAGAATTTAGTCATTTTCTGGTGTCTTTTTGCATTATTTTAAAGAGATGTATGATGTGCTATACTTGTTACGTTTTCCATTTCTGTTATTTCCTTGATGGATGCCTTGTCCCTTAGTAAGATCTGACATTTTATCCCTGACACTAATGTGGAATATTTGAAAGTAGGTTTCTTCAAATGCATATTGTATTATCTTTAATTTTGATGCCAAAATTCAGTTAATTTCATCTGCTTCTTCAAAAAGCACCTCTTCAACCATACTCTTTAGCTGAGTTTGTATAGCAGTTCAGAAGTGAAGACTTCACTGAAAGCGTTATGCTTCCAGTCCTCTCTCTTTTAAATATGTCAGAGATCATTATAAAAAACATCAAAACTTACAGAAGTACAATGTGAAGATGGATCTCTCTTAAAGTAGATAAGAACACAACTCTTTTTTGCAGCAGTCAGAATTACCATTGTGGGAATTTTCTAGTAGAGTAAATCAAGGTGGATTTTCTGATTGTTTGTTTTTTTTGTTTGTTTTGGTTGGTTTTTTTACTTTTTCTTAATGGTACTGAGTCATTAATTGTTTCTTTCTTAAAAAGCTATATGGGGTATCAGCAAAATAAATCAATAGCAAATGCAAAAAGCTGATAGGAGCCTCAGGTGAACCTCAGAGGGCAGATGCTCTATTATGTCTCCCTCAGGTTAGGCTTAGTAGGAAGCTCTGCTGCAAATTTCAGAGATGAATTTATACACATGACAGAGAGAGCTCCAGGAACTAAGGATTTATTAAGGGTATTTGAATTTCATTAGAATTAAGAGAAGTAGCTTTTAGTGAGAGATATGAACTGGACTATGCTGGCCTGAAAATACAGAAACAGGAAAAATATTCCATCAGTAAGAGAGCCGAGTGTTGGAACAGGTTGCCCAGAGAGGTTGTGCAGTCTCTGTTCTTGGATGTTCTGTACTAGCTAAAGCTCTGAACAGCCTGAGCTTTCAACCGATCCGGCTGAGCCTACTTTGAGCAGAGATCTCCCGATGTCTCTTCCAACCAGTGTCATTCTACCATTCTAAAATACCTTGAGTTTTATGGTTTAGAGGATTATGTGTGGACAGTATATGAAACTGCTGTTAACCTAGAACTTTTACGGTAAGACCTGTCCCATGAAAATTTTTGTATATAGAGCTTAAGCTGAAGTATAGTTACTCCTAATGATTTTCTTACTATTTTTTTCTATGAGAAATAGATATTGGGTTTGTGTCCTGGATGAAGTACCAGAACAGAGCAAATGATTTCTAGTTCCTAAGGGTAGGCAAGGAAGCCACTAGGCTAGGCTAAGGAAGCCAGGAACAAATTTGGAAGTGACTTGATCAGGAGGAAGGTGATTAACATTTGTTAAAAACCAATCAAGCAGAAAGCCTTGGAAGGAGTTAAATAACAAATAAATCACCAATTTAACTTTTAATTGTGCAATTTTTTTGATAACTAAAGGGCAGTCTATATCAAAGATGTGCCCTTGAAAAGACAAAAAGGGGTAGTCTGTCTAAACAGAAGCACAGTGTTTAAGACAAGACATTTTATTAACAAAAGCCTCCTCTTTCTTCCAATCCAGAGAAGTCTGTTGTGATGTTACATTCCATTATGGTATATGCAATTAATTTATTTTTATATCTTTTCTGTGGTTTTGTTTAAATTAATATGTTGAACTGTAAGCAGCCTTTTGAATACTTTGGAAAGTTGGTAACAAGTCAGAAACTGCCCGTGATTGGAATTTCTTGTCAGATAGGGATTAAAGGCTCCATTCGATAAGACAATTGCAGCGGATGGTTCTGGTTGGACCTAAATCTCACAAAAGCCCTAGAGGCTTAGCTAAAAGTAGTTCAGAAGGACAAATTTAACCATCAGTTTAAAGCAATAGTTTACCCTTAGTCAGAAAATCAGTTAACAGCATTTTAATGTGTGTTTTGTAGTCTGTAAGTTCTTCATGGGTCTAAAATACAGACAGTGCGAACTTGAGGTAACAAAGAGAGTGGTGCAGGGGGTGAAATGGTCCATATCTGATTTTCAGTTGCCTTGTTCCATGGAAATAGTTAAAATGATTTTGTCCTCAATACTTTCCAGAGAGCCATGAGATAGCTTGGATACAGAAAGACATCCACGTCGGCAAGAGGAGTAGCAAGGAATAGGCATACCTTACTCAAAGCTTCCGTTTCATCTAATTTTGCCAGTGTGTAAGTGTTCTTTTGCTGTTCTTCAGGACTAATCTCTCATTGAAAGCCCCATTTCAGGAGGCAATAGACAAGCTACTGAACTGCACCAGAAAATTACCCAATTCAGAAAATACAGTAGAAACAAGGGGTTTTGTTACCTACAGACACACTGAACACAACTAAAAAAAGATTGCTTCTCACCAGCCCCAACTGTTACAAGTTATCCCTCATCTGTTTGCTATAGTTATCCTGATATATTTTAAAATGTTTTCAGTCCATCACATGCAAATGATGTAACTATGCTTGCTTGCTTGTTTCTTTTTAAAGTGTTCTTCCTATATAATTAATGCTACTCTGTGATATCCTATAGTGATTCTGTTTGGCCACAGTCCACACAGACCCTTTCAGTGACGTGTACAGGATATTTCCTCCTGTTTTCAAGTGTTATGAAATTATGGTTATGAGTGCAGAACAATAAGCTTTGAAATCAGGTAGCAATGAATATTTATTTGGCCATCTACTAGTTCCCAACTAAATGAAGTGTCTTGTGTTCCTATTTAGGCACAGAATCTGATTGACTGCAGTCTAGAATGGCAAATCTGAAGGCAAAATAACTTTTTTCCCTATTGATGGTTATTAGGACTATTCTGAATAGACTGAATATCGGTATACTCTTTGCTCATCAGGGAGGCCTCCATGTGAATTTTGAATTGTGGTTAAGAAGAAATAAGTTGACAAGTGTCCTCATTTTCAGTTTTAGTTTCTCACTGAAATCCTGCACTCAACAACATCATTGCATAGATATAGTTAAGTTGTATCCTAAACTCCCATGATATTTATATTACAGTAATCCTCATTGTTTAAGACATTGTGAAGTTTCTGAGTATTATTTAGGTGAAGAAATGCTAAATAGGCTCAGATTTTAACAACAGAACTCAAGTCTAATCACAACCTCCTTGGAGATCTAGAATATGGAGCAATATACCAGCACTGATAGTGGCACACAAATGACTAGTCAGCCTTGTGTGCTGCATTCATGTTAATCACACTTGAAAATGCTTGGATCCATGCAGAAAAGTGATACAAAGAGTGCTTTACAGATGTAGTAGACGACAGGCTAAACCAGATATGAAAGACATTTTTTGACATGATGGAAGGAAAGCTGTCATGTCAACTTTCATTTTATTGAAATGAAACTACTGTTAATGTAGCTGAACGTTATTTCACTGAGATGTGGTAGTCTAATCACATCCTGCTTTATATTAATAAATCAAATGGGATATACTGAGGAGCTGTGTAACAGCTTTTTCAAAAGACATAAACCTGCAAAGTACAAAATGGTGCATAATGGATGTATGATACAATTCTGACAAATATGAGGCAGAGTTGTCATTCTTCACTTGCTTTAGACTATGTAACCAAAAGTGTAATAAAATATTGAAAACATCAGACAGCTAAAATATTATTGACATAACTATATATTAGACTTTAATATGTTTTCATTCTATATTTTTAGAAAGAATTTGATTTGATATTTGAATTTTATAAACCCGTTTAACAAATAAAAACATATAGGTTCTGTAAAGGACATCTTAACCTGAAAGCCCAAAGTAGAAAAATTGTTATTTTTATGATATTGGATGCTAGGTATGTTTTCTGTATCTGTGGTGCAGTCTGTGTATGTATATTATTCTTAGTCATACTTGCCTATTGGTTGCAGTCTAGAATAATATGAAATGGTTCTTAAGCCATGTATTTAGTGGTGTTGCTTTGAAAAAAATTGATTCTAAATCTCAAACAATAACATTAAATTCCTGCACTAATTTGACTTTAGATACTAAAACCCGCATTTACACTATTGTGTGGAAAACCCACAGAACTCTCCAAATATTGAGTTAAGATGCATGCAAAAACGTGCAAAAAATAATTTCTGGTTATATCCCTGATTTTGCACTCTAGGCAAAGGCTGAGGAACTGTTTGAGCAGGGAGTCAATGCAGGCCAGGTTAAATTCTGCTGTGTGTTACCAGGGGCTCAGGTGGGCTGTGAACATTACTCCAAGCTCAGAGTTTCACTTATTTTCTTACAATACACAGTCTAACAGGAGTCTGTTCTCTTCTCTTTGTACTGAAAAGTGTAATTTTCTTATTCCTGATCCTCTTACCTATAATGAATTTTAACTTTATGATCATAAAGTGAATTTAATGTATATTTTAATTTTTTTTTATCTGACAAACCCAACAATTTTAGAGTAGCCAATATATTTTATTGTTTTCCTTTATACATAACTAGTGCTCTACAATACATAATAGCAAGACACGCTTACTATGTGATACTTCTTGGTATAGTTTTAGTGCATAGTAAATGTTAAGCATAGTTAAAGATGCACATACAATCATAGTCTTTTGCATTATTTTCTGTGTGTCTTATCTCACACATTCTATATTTTGCCATAGTATTAAATTTGCTCATCAGGAACCAATGTCCTGTAAATCCCAGGTGGAAAATTTAATGTTATCTGTAGCATAGGGTATATTCAAACATCTGTTCATTGCAGAGCAATGGACCACAGAATATACTTCAGATGTCCAGATATAAAATGATCCTGTATAGGCTGAAACATGCTTCAGCCTAGACTTTAAATGAAGTGCAACAAAAATACTTTACTCTAATAGTGGATCTCATCAGGGCTTTCTTTATATGCCTGTATACACAAATTCTTTGTTATGGTTATGATCACTGTCAGCTGTGCAAAGGAGATGATTAGATACTGAGTGAACCTTAATTTTTGTATTTATTTTGATCACCCGTTGAAAAATATAACTGCTTCAGGTTTTATTTTCAGATGGAAACTCCTAATATTCTGTCAAGTTAATGCTAAATAAAGCTGTTAATTCCTTTTTATTACATGAAAATTGCTGTTGTGATTATACAAAAATCCCACCAGTAAATGTGTTTTTTTTTTTTTTTTCCTTTGGATGGTTGTTTGGCTAAAGACAGTGAAAGTATTCCATCTTCTGAGATGGGGGATGAAATCAGTATGACAAGACATCAGTGTGATGGTACACCACACTTGGTTTACGTTTTACAGATTGAATGGAGTTTGAGGAAAACAACACTTAGCTCTGAAATTGAGATAAAAATAGTTGGAGGCTGGGAGAATATGGAGTCAAGTGGGAGGGAAGAATGTTAGATGCTGTCCTTGTCTTAAACACAGCAGTACCAAGTTAGATGAGATTTTTTGATCAGGTTCAGTATGGCTGTTCTTATATTTTGAAATATTTAAGATAAAAATGGTTTTGCTTAGTTGCAAAAGAAGTTTTCTTTTCCTTTTGTGTTTTAAACATGCTGGACAACTGATGCACTGAAACTGTTATGTCCTAGATGTGAAAATTTGTTACCTGAATTTGTGTTTAGGCAATGTATCCTTTCACAACTTGTCTCTGGAATTGAATTTCTATTTCTAACTCAGTATTGAAAAAAAATCTGTGTTGTTGCTGCTGCCTGGTATTTTGTTTCTCTCCCACCGTTTGTTTGAGCATGTCAAGACAACTGGTTCAATGGGGCACACTTGTTCTGGTGGGGTAATTCCTGTCAGAGGAAATGCAACTGAAAAGGGTCAAAAAATGGCTTGTGTTCACTTCCTGATTTGAAATGTAAATGTACTGCTGAAAGTCTACCACTGGTATTCCCGGAGATAGGAATCAAACAGCTTTATGAAGCGCAGATGTAACATCACAAAGTACCTTTTGAGAGACTGCTTTGCAAACTGGAAATGCTGATTGACAGGGACAGGCAAAGTGCAGTCCATCTTTAGAGCTATACAGCATGGTAAGTCAGGAGAAAAGTGATCTACAAAACTCATGCAGGAGTGCAAATATTAAGGTTAAATGTCATCTGGTGTCTTCATTCATTTTCTCTTTGCTGTGTTAGAAAATACAGAAATAGGTTTGTGGGGTTTTTTTGTTTTTTTTTTTAAATCCACAACCTGTTCTCAGTCATAGCCATTTGAAAATATCGATGTGCCCTGGAATGGAAACCTCTAGCGGGATGTTGGATCTATTAAGTGTTCATTTAGTGAATAGGGATGTTACCTCTTGGGAATTCAGACTTTCTGCAAGGAAGGATGGAATAAAATGGTTCCCATAGAAAGACTGAATGGAGGATTTGGGGTGTAGTGGCTTTGGAACTGTAACAACTGCCAACTTGGAAGCAAACCCCAGGACTGACTGGACACTATGTTCCTTTGCCTTCTACCCACCCATCTGCCAAGTTTCAGATTCCAATTTTAAATGAATTGTAAAAACTGGTACTGTAAGAGTACCTTAACATTATAGGTTTAAAAAGTAATGAGAGTTGGCCACATATATGCTAATAGGGATTCAAAAAGTAATTTTTATTAGTACAATGCAGTAACATAGGAGTTCAAGACTTTGCAATTCAACTAGAAGACTTTGTTTCAAGTTAAATGATTTATATGCAGTCTGTATACCAGCATACAATATGTATACCTCTTTGAAAGGAGTATATGCTACATGCTGTTTTAAAAGGTCAGATTAAAGAGACAGGAAGAAAATAAAGATGAATATCATGAATGTGGATTCACGACTCATCAGTCACTCTGACTGATAGTAGAAGTGAAAAAATAAAACTATAAATACTCTTTGATTTTTCTTTAAAGTGTTTCAATTTGGTTTGGGGACGCCTGTAGTGTAGTGACATTTATGCTAATGCTGACCATAACTACTGAGTTCATGCCTGCTACTTATTCTTAGGTTGGTAATCATGTACTGGTTTGGGATTTCCCTTTTGTACCCTTTAGGAGCTGACAGAGGTTGTGATATTTCGTTGCTCCATCCTATCCCATTTCTCTGAGTCCTAAGGATGGACTCACTTTCTCTTGTTCCTTACCTGGGTGACTCCAACCCTGTTCCTTACCTGGGTGACTCCAACCCTGTTCCTTACCTTCCAACATTACCTTTGAATGATTTGAATCTGTAGATCTTTTGTTTAATCCACAGTAGACTGTTGCTCATTTTAGTCTGTTCTTTGTTTTTCTAATTAATGTGTGCTATGAAGTTGTGTGTGGAGGGTCTTTAAGCCCTATTAATATCAATTTCACCAATATATGCATTCATATAGACCTTCTTTTGTCATTCCTTTTTGGTTTTTCTTTTCACTCCCCTGCACTTCCATTAATTTTCCATTCATAACACTATTAGGATTTCTATTACAAATCTCTATGGCTGTATGTTTCTCTTAGCCTGTGCTTACTTTAACTTTTTTATACCTCTTTAACTCTTTTATATCCTTTTTTATACCTAAAACAACCAGGATACTAAAACTTAGAGAATGTGATTGCAGCTAGTGTTAAATGTCTCAGCTGTTAATATAAGTGAAATGCTACCATACTGGGTCAATCAATGTTTTATCCAAAGCCAATATTTTGGATCATTGGTACCTGTAAAATCAATAGAATAATGGGGAGCAAAAGATAACAGAAAAATATTTCCCCATCCCCCCCCTAAAGGTGTGTAATGTAATATCAATTTAAGAATGTTACTAAAATTGTCCTATATTTTAACTATAATGAACTTCCTTTATTCCATTAAGAGACTTTGAGTCTCCATTGGGATGAGCATATACACTGATTCTTGAAAATTTTTTTATTTTTTTATTTTTTTTCCCTGCTTCTGGCAATGTATGGAATTAGTCTTCCAGGATCAGTAAAACTGTTGGAAAGACAAAATTAGTTTGTTTTTTAATAGTCCCAGAAGGCAGCAGGCACATCCAGGGATTCCTGAAGCATCTCAAAACCATCTCCCTCTCTCTTGGTGGGCATTGAATGAGACCTCGAAGGAATAGTTAACGCTGTGAAGTATTGTTTTGTGGTAATCTTATGCAGGTGGTTGTGTTGCCTGCATACAGAAACAACAGGCTAGGGATGAAGGCAAGACAGCAGTTTTGCATCTGAAGGTACGGTCCCTGGTTTTAGTATTTGAGTGTGCTAACATAGGCATATGCTTAATCTGTGTAGAACGTTTTCAGCCTGACAGATGTTATGGATGCGAAAGGCAGGAGAATGCCTTTTCGGTTGTATTTTCATCTTCTAGAGAAAACTGAAGTGGTTTCAAGTCAGAACAGCAATTGCTGCTAATATTTATTTTTTTTAATAAGTGAATCATAGTCTACCTATTATCTTTTATAAAAGAGACCATAAACTATTAATTATAGAAATTATCACACTTCTGAGCTTTAGTGTATCTATTTTAATATTAACTGTAGCACATATGTCTCTTTGTGTTTCTTAACGTTAAATAGAGACAAGAATTTGAAAAAAATATTACAATTGTGTTGTAAACTAGCTTGAACACGCTGCCTGATTAAATATCTGTAAAAGATGTAGTTTAGCTAGTAATCTGCAGTTGCCCATAATCAGGTCTTGGATTCTGTGTGCTAAACTACCTGTAAGCTCTTAATGCACTGTAAACTGGTTGCTTTGAAGATGGTTGCACAGGTACAGGGGATATAACCAATTTTATCATTATTGAACTGGAATAAAGTAGAATTGTTCAAACATACAGGAAACTCTTGAATTTGTGATTCTGAGTGCAGGAATTTTTGAATTTGAGGACTGACTTCTGCATGAACTGTTGCTACTTCTTGACTTCACAGAATCTCCAAGAAAATTGAGTTACTCAATCATCCCAGTACACTGCAGAAATGAGATGCAGTGATAAAACCTCTGTATCAGTTCTTTGAAGCAGGAATGTTATTTTCTTTCATGTTTAAGCTGTGAGTAGCATTGTGTAAAGCTCAATCTGCAATAAAAAGTAGGCTATGTTGTGAATATAGACTCCACAGTAATTCAGCTTTCATGAAAGAAGCATTTCTATGTTTATGACAGATTAGTAAGATTATCTGTTTTGTCATCATCATCATTGCCTGCTAAGAATGGGCAAGGGTGGCAAATCTTCCTAGCTATCTGGTGAGATTTTACTTGACAAATCCCTCAAGATGTCCTTCAGCTTGGAAACTATATGATACCTTATATTAATTTCATAAATTTCTACTGTAGTTTTTTTTATATTTTAGTGCTGATCCAATTCAAAATTCACTGTTAGATTTTAGCCAATGTTGACTTGATTACTTGATTAATGTGCAGTGCGTTTTATATATTTCTTGCAGTTGACATTTTCCATGAAAATAATGCTCAATAACTTTGGGAATTACTTCAGAATAATAACACGTGTTATTAATACATTATAAAAAGAATGGAATTATTTATCTAATTTCAACTCTCTGCTTTCAGCGTGCTTGGTTTTGGGAAAATACAGTATTTCTAGAATATAGTTTGCATATATCATCAATATGCTCTTTCCAATTTAATCCAATTAAGTTTTGGAATTTCATGAATTTTAAATTTATGCTTCCATCTCTGAACAATAAACACAGAAACGAAAGAGACAGTTATTATTGTTTTGGGTTTTAATGATATACTGATACTTGATACCTTCATTTTGTTAAAAAATTAAGTACAATATGTGGCCTTTTCTACTGGGGCTAAGAGACAAGAGCCACGTTCAAGAGAGTTTGGCAGCCAAAAATCCTGAAACAGGATTAAGCATGAGGAAATTACGTGGGATAATCTTAAGAGGTTAAGGGCAAGACATATTTAACAAATAGGGCTTTACATAATATAACATAACTAGACGTGTTTGATATTATATATAATGCCGTAATTCTTGTTCTGAAGTCAAGTGAAAAGTTGTTGTTGCACTCAAAACATACGTAGAGATGATTTTTATAGTAGCTTGGAAGCTGATGATCTGCTCAGTTTGGGGGTCATGGGCACTCCTTGGCTCGAGGGTGTTTAGGGCCTCAGGCGTATAAATATAAATATCCTAGGAGTATTTATTTCAGAAATTGTCCATTTGCCTTTATTTGAGATCACATCCAAGAACAGGAGGATACTTCTGACTGCAGTTTACTTCATGGGTAGAGCTTCTAAGCTTAAGCTTATTTCTAATCATTGGTCGCTTCCCTAGGTCTATATTCTCCTCAGAAGAATTGCTTTTTTCACAGCTGAAATATTCTACGTGTTTCTTGTAATACCTAGAAGAATGTCTTACTAAAACTCCAAGTCTGATTCTTATCTGAACAACTGTTAATAGCATTGTGTGCTATTTGGAATGAATTGTAGCTGCAAGTAGTTGAGTAATGAAATTTCCCAAGTAAACAGTCTCAAGATAAAGACGACTATAAATGTGGCTACCTAGATGTTTTTGGAGTTAAGTATTTGCTTCATATAATCAGTTGGTTCACAATTAAGTATATGCATCAGTGAAGACAAGCACATAATGAAGATAAAGAATGGCTGTGAAGGCTTCCTGATCTTAATATGAAAGAATTAATTTAATTAACTCAAATATAGGAAGCTCTGGCAGTTATTAAAAGGCTTGGAAATCTAAACAGACTTTTGTATACTGGTGGCCTGAAGATGCCTGCAATTTTGTGTGACACATTACAGATGTTTTCAGATTTTTGTATGGAAGATTTGGATATAAAATTCAGTAGATCAGCTGCCATCAGTCAAATATATTGATGCACATTTGAGGAAAATCTCTTTCTTTCAACTCCCAGCCACAAGAAGGCTCTGGAAAGAAGGGTCACCCCGTCAGTGGAATTGCATTCATAGACTTATAGCAAAATATGTCTAGAGAGACTGAGAGAGAACATATAATTAAGGATTACTGAAATTGTGATGTGTGCCTCACCAAGTGCAAATGACTCCTTCTGTATTGAACTGTACACTGCTGAGGCATAACAGACACTAATTCTTTTTGTATGAGAGGTGGGAGACTAGCTTCTAGAGGGGACTCTAGAAACTATGAGTATAGCTGGCACAGTATCTAGAGAAAACTGGAGAAATAGAAGGAGAAATTTCTCACTGGGTGGTGGAGGAAGGTGGTGGAATAAGATGATCTGACCTGGCCAATGCTTATGCTAGTTTGTAAACTACTGTTTAAATTACTTTGGGAAAACATGCTGTTTTGATGATCCCTTAACTTCCTAAGCATATTGTTTCAAACCTTACTTATCATTAGAAATATATGTTTTTCTCAGTTTCTTGTCTTAATGTCCACTGGTGCCATTTCAACCTGTTAACTTTTTATCCCATATACAATGGAAAAGAAGAGCTGTTTATTACCCTCAGTTTCACAGTACCATTGTGTTTATTTGAAGACTTCAAGACTTTAGGTCTTTATTTCAATCATCTCGTTATATTCAACAAAGTCAACTTATTCTGTGTTTTCCCTGTAGGTCATATTTATAGGCCTCTAATTGTTCTTACTGGTCTTCTATGGACTTGGGAATCTCTGCATTTTTTCTGAATTTTTCTGGAATTATACTGTCCCAAATAGGACTCAGTATTTCACCTAAGAACTTAATAGTACTGAATACAGTGGAAAAATTACTCCATACATTATAGAATCATAGAATGGTTTGGGTTGGAAGGGACCTTAAAGATCAGCTTGTTCCCACCTTCCTGCCATGGGCAGATACACCTCCCACTGCGGCAACAAAGGGCATGGAGTCTACCAAGTGGTGAAATGGAGACCTTTAATGTTTCATTTTTACAACATATATAGTTTCTATTTTTTGATCATGTGCCGTGCTCTCTACACAGATGAATGTCCACGCGCCATTGTGAGCAATGCAATTGGCAACATATAAGTGTCCATACGCCTGGGCTAACCAATCAGTACTGTCTGCTTTTTCTACCTGCTATCTGTTTCTTGCACTGCCTTGCCAGATTTCACACCACATAAGTAATACCTTATAAAGACGTTGTTTTACGGTTCTCATGGCTTCCTTCCCACCAGTGCAAGAACATCTGCTGAACTCTCACAGAGTAACGCATTTCCAATTTCCTCATTCCCACATCCCACTAGTCCAGATTGCTCAAAACCCTGTCCATGCTGGTCTTGCACATATCATATGTTATCTAAAATGGAATTGTCCGTTGCTATTAGTAAAGCAAATAGTTGATGGTCATACCCAGGCTTAATATTGATAGGAATAATTTTAGCTAGTAATCCTCTCTTGAGTTTAGACAAGAAGGGCACCTTCATTCTAACGAGCCTGATGTGGTTTGATTAGTGTGCTATAATGTACGTTCTTGAGAGTGTTCCTCTCTTCTTTCTTTGATTGTCACTGTTTTTCTTGATATTTCATGTGGCTTACCCTTTTATTTATGATGACTGTCAATTCTGTGAGCAATTAGATCCCAGTATCTTGTTTTTCCGCAGTGTGTCCCAAAATATCCCCGCTAAGGGATCAACCATATTTGTTTTTTTTAAAACAGCATTACAGTGCTGACTCATGTTCAGTTTGTAAAACTCTTTGCCTCAAATACTTTGTTTTTCCCATTGCAGAGAGGAATAGTATCTCTACTCAAATGGAAGGCAGCAGATCTAATCTCTGATGGGAGGCACCAGCTCCTTTGTAAAAGGATTTATACTTTGTGCACTACCGTGCTGAAGAGGAGACTGTAGATATCAAAGATCTTGACAGTATGGTCTGAAAGAAACAGAGACATAAACATATTTCTTTTAATACAAATTGTGCGTTTCCAGGCATTATTAGAGGTCAAGATAAAACATTTTATGTTATCTTATTTGCTGAGCCTCTTCAGAGCAAGTTTTGCCAGTGGCAATCAGTATTCAAATAGAAGTTTTTCTTAGCAGATATATTATAGGCAATAACATTCAGCTCATTATAGATGGGATCCATCTTAAGTAGCTCTAGACATCTAGAAGTTGTCATCTAGGCTCCTGTAATACTCAGCAGAAAGGAAATACCAGCTTCAGGGGTTAATTCATCACCCTGCAAGATGGCTAAGTAAAGCTGCATGAAACATTTCAAAGGTATTTCTCTTTTTCTTCACTGACTGAAAAGGGGATTTAGATCTCCAGCATACACCTTCAGATGCTTAAGGTCAGTTGAGGTAAATCCCTGTGTGGTTTAGAAATTCTTGTTTAGAAAACATCCATGAAGGCAGAGTATATAGAGCTATACTATAAACATCTCTATTTATGAAGTTTACATTCCTTTATTTATTTAAAGAGAGATTATGAATTTATATGTATATAGTAATGTCACATGCAAACATTCTCTAAATATATTTTTTTTTACTGATAACATTAAAATGTAGACTTCTAAAGTATATGCCATGTTGTGTGTGCCAGTCTAAGGATATTTTCAGTATCTTTATATATTCGTGTAGTATTCATGAGTGTTTGAGTGTTCGTTCAGAATGTTCACACAATTAAAGAACATTATCATCCCAGTCCTAAATTCACTTTAGCTGGTACTATTTTTCAGAAATTCATTGCGGTGAACAAGAAACCATGATGGATATTAAATAAACTGTTCTCCAAGTATGCTTCTAAGAACTAAAACAGCAAGTAGGTTCATAAAGAAAATTTTAGATAATTTCAGGCTAATTTTGCAGCCAGCGCTTGCTCATTACTGAGAACTTCTTACACATAATGAAGAAGGAAAGAAATAAGAACCTGGACTCAGCTTCTGAGGAGGTGATACTTGTTTACTATTGCTCCTGGCATGATCATATCTTTAATCTTCTGCTACTGCTTTGCTTGCCAGTAAGGAGTGATAATGAAGGCTTTTTTTGTTTGTTTGTTTGTTTGTTTTTAAGGGTTTATTCCATACCCTGAAAGGTGTGAGGATGAAAGATTGCAGATAGAACCTGTACATTAGTCCTGTTATAAATGCACCACTATTATTATCTTATGTGTATAATGAAATGGAAATCACAGAAAATGACCTATCTTCTAGCCTAATGTTTACTAGAGGCTGGATATGAATTGGTGTGTTTTGGAATTCTATTTCTGACCAACACACCAAATCCTCCCTGTGATTCTCTTTAAAGTGACACCTGGGTTATAGTTTTGACAGAATTTGTGCTGCCTCATAAGCAGGACATAAAACAAATTATGAAATTATTAGAAAAAATATAGGTGTCTGCCGATTAAAACAGGTACTAAAAATGTAATATGCCTTATTAACGCAGGAAATTAAGGAAATTTGTAACTGCTGGCTCCCTTTGATAATGATCTCTGATTTCTATCTGTTAAGAAAATTTTATACTATATAATGTTTAATAATAAAATATTTATAAATAATAAATATTTCAGATTTATATATTTTATAAACTTCATTCCACCCTGTAGTTGAGCTATGGCATACACTACCACTTGGGATATCTCTGTCAGGCAGAATCAGCAGTTACGTTTTTCTGTGTTGTTTTTTTGATATGGAGAGTTAATTTTGGAGAGATATATATCTAAGTAAAGCAAGTTGAAGGGCATGTTAAAGTTCAATATGAAGCAGCTACATGAGAATTTGTTGCAGTAATTTTTTCCATTGTTTAATGATAAAAAGTTAACACACATAGCTATACATACTGTTCTGGCCTTTCAGGATTATGTAGAACCCACCCACAGACACACACATTAATTCCATCCAAAATCCAACTTTTATCTAATCCAAGAAGCAATATACTTCTAATTTATCTGTATTGATTCAGGTCATAGATAAATGCAATACTGCTCGTAGTTTTCTTTGGGCTTTTTGTTTGCTTGGGGTTTTCAATGCTGGACTGGAGTGTTGGGAGGACTTTGCTTTGCCCTTGAGTTTTGAATTATTTTTGAGACATGTAAATGCTTCGGCAATTTTCCAATTCCTGCTTGAGATAGGAGACTCAATCTGGGATTCTGAAATGTCAGAACAACTATGAGTTATTGCTTTCTGATTAATATTTTAGGTTAATAATCTGGTCAGCAGTGTAAGGCATATAGATGTGCATTGTGATTAAATTCCATTTCAATAGAAAATTTCAGATACAGTTTTTTAAAAAGGCCAGGGGAGCACGTCAATGAAGAAAAAGAATATGTTCCAGAATGTTCAAGTCTATATTCAGATCTTTGCAAGACTTAACTTAGATTCAGACAATGATTGAAGCATTATAATGTACATTTAAATTGTAATCTTTAGATACCCTTTGCCAAGTGAAATGAAATATCCAATTTTTATATACAGTGTGTATGTGAAGAAGGTCCAGGATTGAGATATGATATTCCGGCACAGTAGGTAGACCAGGATTTAAATTGGTCAGTAATGGCATAAGCTTTTAACTCCTGAGAATTTGGGCATCTAATCTAAACAGTAAGGTAGCATTTGTGTCTTCTCAAGATCCTAAAATTTGGCCTTATACTTTTCATTTTTTGAAAGAAAAGTCCACCTTTCAAAAATGGAAGAAGGATGGGTAAAGAGGGGGTGAAGAAGTACCCCTTTTCTCTTCCTCTAATGGCCCCCCGCCTTGTAGGGGGCTGTGGCTCGTGCTTTCTCTAGCAGAGGAGGTTTGACACCAAGGAGTATCCCATGACTACGGTGCCGTAGGGTATTCGTGGACAGAGGTTTCCTCTGCAAGCTTTAGCAACACAATCTTAGGCACTGAGTGAACTGAAGTGCCTACAGGGCTTTGTGAACATCAGAACTGATTAAATGTTGGACTTAAAATCAATGAGGTGCCTTGTCTCCCATGGATTTTAAATTTTTCTCCCTGTGAGTACACAAGGATATATGAAGTTATATACGTACAAATTGCATTAGTTTAAAAAAAAATGCACTTTTTTTTTTTTACACGGTTCCATTTTGGTGTTTTTATATTTTAGAAGTAGTATGTATTATCTTTTAGCTTTAACCCTAACAAAATAATTTTTGAAATCTGTATACTTTTAATGGATGTCTATCGTTACAAATGCTGTGTTTGAGTCAACTCACACGTCATCACTTCTGAGAGCTGCTTCTATGTCAAAAAATAAAACTTGAAAAACTCTTAACAGATTAGTGCCAGATTCACAGGTCATGCAAATTGGTCTGTTATCACTGAAACTAATGGAGATGTACTGATTCATACAAGCTGGAGATCTGGTTTATTGCTTCCAGGTATATTGAGGATGATGTTAACTCTGTCCAAAAAAGCTCAGTTTCTCTTGTTCAAATTGCTGATGCAGTAGGTAGTGCTCTTTGAGCTATATTCCTGAATATAAATTTCTCTTTAAATTTGCTGAATATTCTCTTTAAATAACATCTGGAGTCAGTAAGTCACATGTACAATACCATGTTGTACACACTGTTGAGATCCCCACTAGCTGGAAAGGATTAGTGCTCCCTCTGATTAGAGGAAAAGAGATCCTTTTGTCCTCTCTTTTCAAGAAAACTAGGTTCTGTCTGAAAAGCCTTTTGAATAATAGTTCCTTCATTTTCTTTCTCTTGCTTTAGCCAGGAATTACCTGAAAGAGGTGATCATATTAAATATTATGCAAAAAAATTTTCTGAATGTTCCTAACTGTTAAAGAAGTTGTCTTTTAGTTTCCTCTAAACTTTTTTTTTACTTCATCTTCCTCTATTAGAAATAAGGATATTTTAATAATGAACGTAACACATTGGGGGAAAAAAAATTAAAATATAATATTTTAAATATAAGATTTTTAAATAACATAAGCGTTTTTATTTTAGGTATAGCTTTTTATGGGTACATTTTTGTTGAAGTAGCTGAAAGAAATGACTGACAAATTAGAAATTCTAACAGTTTTTGTCTTTGGAGTATTGATAAGTACTTGAAAAATGTCTACTCTGTTCACTTCAGATATTTTCAGATGATGGAGGAAATACATTTTAGAATGGTATATTGTCTTTTACTCCTATTGAGAACTGCCTATGTTTTGTATTTAAATATTTTATTTACTAAGAAAAATGTGGCTTTTTCTTAATTCACATACTTAGAAAAGCATTGTAGACCTTTGTTTGAAAATGCATAATCTCTTGTAATACATTATGGCCATATATAATTAATAAAATTAATTGAAATTGTTCTTTTATTTGTAGACCACTTTAAGATAACCACATTGGAAGTACATCATCCCTGATAGGTGTAACATGACGTTAAATAGTCTTGAGTAATGTATAAAACATGCGTAGAAATTCCCAGAGAAATCACCTTTTTTCCTGGCTATTTTAAAATAATGCTGCTTGAAGAATATTTTTCTTGGAAGAGAAAACAGGATTTTTATCTCAGTAAATATATTTTGACTATGAACTAAGTGGGTTTAAATATTCAGCACACATCTAATGGTTAAAAGCTGAACTTCAGATTAAGCCTTTTATATCCTGTGAAATCATCTGGAATTTCAGGATCCTTGTTGCCACAGCCTTGGATAGATCCTGGTATTGTAATCTCGGCCAAGAAACTATTTTGACATATGCAAAGCAGCTTCTACTTATTTGCAGAGTATAAAAGGTCTGTGTGAGGTGTGATGCTCGTAGATGCTGTTTGTAATTTGAAGAGAGCAAGTTGTTGGAGAATGACAGAGCCCTAACTGCCCTCTGCAGCTGTGAGTCTCCCTTGCAGTACAAGATGATATGATGCTTCCAGAAGCTGCATTTTATAATAGAAATCTCTGCTGTGGCAACTTTGATGTGCTTAGGTCCAGTCTTTATCCAGACGTAATTACCTTGCATCTATTCTGTAAATTTATGTTAGTAAACCCAAACAACCTGAAACTCCTCTCTCTTCCAAAAAATCCATCTACTAAATTGTTTTAATGAAACACCTTTAAATTTCCAAGAATTCCATGATAAGTTGTGGGCTAACTTGTAGGATGAGTTGCCAACTGTAGCTAGTTTGATATAGGTGCACAGTGTGTAAGATATTTGCAGTTACGTAAATCATAACATTTGAGACTGGTCAGCCCATCTGCCAGATGAGCTGCTTTTTTGGGTAGAATTTACTGTGAGACTGAGCAGAACATAAGCATGTGTGAGAACAATTAGATTTTCCAAAGTTGAACAAAACCATTTCAGCCCTCTCCCCTCCAATAAATGGACACGTTTACTTTCTCTTTGGAAAGCCACATGTAATAGAGTAGCTCTACTTCTAGATAATCTCTTTTTACCTTTCCTTTGAAAACCTGTATTGACATTATTTTTCTTTTTAGGGGATTCATACTATATTTCTCTCTGTGTGTGGATTTTCCCCCTGTTAAATTTAACAGATTGTGATGAGTTGTATTCCATTGAATCAGAATGTTTCATTTCATGGATTATTATTGAAGTACTGGAGTGTCATGGCTGTTTCTGGGCTGTTATGTTTATCAGGATAATCTAGCTACTTAAGAAATATTAAAATGACATAACAAAATCTTGTGAAATTTTCATTGAAGAAAATTAGTGTGGATTCTACCTTGGTAAATAAAATAACATTTTTTAATAGTTTGGTTTTAATACCCAAAGGCAGTGATCCACATTATGGACTTAATGGCCTGTGAAGAATTCTGGAAGGCATTACAAGGACTTTGAAAACAGTAACTTCAGGATTTTTTTTTTTGTTTTGAATTTAGTAAGCATAAAAATCAATCTCATTCCTCCCCTTCAAACTTTAATTTTCTATAGATCTCCAAAAATAAGGCTTTGAACAATATACCAAACATCAGCCTGAAGATAATTGTTAGATCCAAAAGATGGAAAGTAAAATGAGGAAATGGTACCGACTAGTAACGAATGACTAAAATATCTGGATTAAGCAATAAACAGTTTATCTGAGAAGGTATTCTAATATCAGAAGATCTCTTAACTTTTCCACTTTAATATTAATTTTTAGATTTCTGTGGTTAAA
>JAOTQQ010000001.1:29025375-29063436 GCA_026546715.1 Gallinago undulata
CTGAGAAGGTATTCTAATATCAGAAGATCTCTTAACTTTTCCACTTTAATATTAATTTTTAGATTTCTGTGGTTAAAGCTACAATTTTTAAACTTTGTGTAGGTTGTGTATATTTAAACGAAATCTTTGTAGGACTTCATAGTGCTACACTTTGTGTGCAGAACAGAAACATTTTATAAAGTCAGAGTTGTGACTGAATTAGTGTTTCTTGATTTGTTTTAGAATGAAAAAAATAGCACTTCAAAGGATGTGATGGGTGTGTAGGTCAGATGTCTCATGGTAGTATTTAATTCAACTAGTATTGCCTATGCACTTTGAAATTTCTCGTGTGATTGATAACTCTTACATGAAAACCAGACACGTTTAGTAAGCTTGATTTTTAATTGGTTCTGTCCTTGTAAACAATCAAATGAAAATTATTAAAGTATAAGAAACACTGTTTGCCTGCAAAATAAAATAAAATACAATGTGATAGTCTTATGGAAAACTACAAACATTATTAACAAGCTAATTTCAGTAGTTTGTTAACCTACTTGCAGTATGTTTGGCTTAATGAAAGCAAGTATCGAAACCAGTAACAGCACACATTTCAAAAAAGCAGTTCTCCCTCTAACTGAATCACTATATGGATTGCTTTTATACCTCTACACCATGTAATTTGCATGCAAATGTAAATTATACCTAATAATTGTGTAGATGGTAATATAACTCTTAGTATACTTGCTGTACCTCTTAAATGCTGGTTAACATCATTTCTATACTGCGGTACCTGTAGTTTTAGCACGTTAAAAATTAAATTTGCAGATGCATAAAAGGACACTGCTTGAATTTTTTATAGCATAAACTGCTGCTAAAACATTATTATGCTTAGTTTGAAAACATTCCAAATCTAATATTTAACTTACCACAAAAATAATTGCTCTTGTTACTGCAGTAAGAGGCCTGTATGTTCTTCCTTAAATCAAACTAGTAGATAATTATCTGAATTTTATGTGCAGTGTAGAAATACTTTTTCTGCTGTAGAAAAAAGAACATTGTAATCAGGCTTCTGAAAGCGCTACATGGTTTTGTTTTATTTATCTCCTCCAGACATTAGCATTTAAAAGTCTTTATGCTAGCAACAAATATTTTAATGCACTCATAGCATTGTAATTATGATTTTCAAAGAATAAAAGCTTTACAGGTTTTATAAGAACGTGGTAATGTTCTAGACTAATTGCAATAACTGGAAAATAGACCTCCTTTTGAGCACGTGAGCTTCTTTAGTCTTGAAGTGCAACATTAAGTTGTTATAAGTTTAACCTGTTTACTGATCTGCTTCATCTGCAAGAAAAACCAGTGGGTGTCTGTGGAGCAGGGGTGGAGAAAGGAGTAAGGATATTATCCAGAGAAGAGAGAGTAGAGTCAATAAGTCTTTTCAGGCAAGGACATAGAGATGAATATGAAGCACTGGGTTAGGGATGAGTGAGAATTATAAAGCATCAGAATCATGATGTTCTCTGCTGTGTTTTTTAGCATCCTTGGGAGTTATGTTTCATCTCTCAGAGTCATCTGGGTTTTCTGAGTCTCCCTCCGAGTCAGAACTGGGAGGTTTAGAAGACTCAGTGAAAGATTTGAAGAATTTCTCTGGAGTGGTGTATTTACTTAGTTAAGCATCTGAAATCACTGAGCTGGGCATTGTGAGTGTACAATAGACAGTGAATATCAGTAGTGTCGAGGGCTTACTGTATTTTATAGCTTTCTTGGGGTGTTTCAAGAACCACCTGGTTTTATAATGATGGATATGATAGCTTGCACACTTTTTTATGTTTGTAAGTTTTCTTTTTTATGTTGAGTTCAGTGGCTAAGAAATTGATACTGCTCTAGGTGTATTTGACATTCAGGTTGATGGAGCAGTAGTGATTATTGAATCTCCTCATAAAAAAATCAGTCCAGAAAATAAGATAATCTGGGTATTGGCTTTATTTTTACTGAAGATAGACCATGATTTGCTGTTGTGGGATTGTCCAAAATGGTGGTGTAACTTTTTTTTGTGTGTGTATGTGTGTGAGAAATTTGTTGCATTTCCCAGAAAACTAAACTGATGAGCAGTTGGAGGCTTGCTGATAGTTTCTGTGAATTCTACTGGTTCTTTGGTGAGAGTATTCTCTTGCATGTCATACAAATATGGTAGGGTTTCCTTCTTTGTGGTTTTTACATGCGATAGGTCTCTGAGAGTACAGATTGTACAGTTTTTCTAGAAACTGCTAAGGATGGGATTTGGTGTCATTGTCAATAATGTGAAGCAGGGTGCAGAGTGTCTGTTAAGACCTGGTAGGAGGTGGAATCAATCAGTTGTTGCTGCAGTTTATAATTATAATATCACAAATTTCTGTTGACTTCAGCAGAAGAATGAATGACGAAGTCACAAACAAAACCAGCCACCACCAAAACTTTTCTCCCTCTGAAGAAAGTCTATGATGTCCTTGGCTGTGGTTCTTAAATCAGCAGAAAAAAGACAAGCTTAGGAGGAGAGGGATCAGATATGAAGATGGACTTGTGTATCTGAAAGATTAGCTGTTCAGCTTTTCACATTGTAAGATTCCAGCTGAGAGGAAAAGAAACTGAGAGACATGGGCAAAATAATTACATCCTGGGATTGATTTTATTTTCTTTCCTTGTCCCTTTACTTTCTGGGAACAAGAATAACTTTTGAACTACGTTTCAGGCATTTATGGTGGAAACCTTAACAAGCTGGGATACTTCAAGTGAAAAGAGCAAAGTTGGGTGGTGACTACAGCATGAGGATTATAAGGGTACTTGAGAAAGGGCTGACATTAACCATCATTCTACTTGATCACTTATTATGAAATAACTCCTCTCTATGGAGCCTGTACGGTATCCCTGTTCAGTTGGTGCTGGAGACCTAAGACAGACAGCCATGGCAACAAGACTTCAGATGCCTGTTTTCAGACATATACCTGGAAAGCATCCTAGTCACAGCAGCCAGTACTCACCATCATGGGTCCTCTGTAATGACTTTCAATATCTGCATTCTTAATAACTCTGTTTGTTGTTGGGTATCAATAGGTAAACAGCCTAGAGTCAGTGCAAACCAATGCTATGAAAGCAGTCAAAAGGGGAAGGTTTAGCAAATTTTAATGTTTGAGGTATCTCTTTAGCTGTGTTTTCATTGAGACTAGGATGCATGTGTTTATTTCTTTTCCAGTAGAAGGTCTTGTCATTTTTCAGTAGAAAAATACTTGTCTTTGCATATGCAGAACGAGACAATGTTTACAGAAATTCAGAGAAGATAGTTTTACAAGATCCATGACAAGTGAGTCTTTAAAACTCATGCACTGGTGTTTCTGCAGAGACAAATGGAATTTTCTGTGAGGGACAGCAATGGAATCAATATTCCTTTGGCTATTTGAAGAGCTGAATCATTCCCCTTTGCTTTTCTGACCTATGAAATCTGTTATTTTGTTTGTGGATAGGAGGAAAGAACAGTTTAATATGAGATAGCAGGAAGGAAATGTTTCTCTGGAAGATGAGTGTAGGAAGAGGTGGCTGATAATAGGTTGAGTGCTGTTGTGTGTCTTCTGATAATTACTTGCTATGTTTTGCAAGACTTAGGATAGAAAGTGATAGTTACAGACATGAAGAGAAGGTTTCAGTCTCAGAGCAACTGGAGCATAGAATTCTAATAAAAGTTACAGATACTCAGGGGAGCAGAACAAAGTTACGTATTACACTCTTTTTAATGCCAAGGTCAAGTCAAAGCAGAGAATCCTGTTGTAGTTCTTACCTACTCCTATAATTTACACCGGAATGCAGATCTCTGGACATGTAATAGTTGCTTAATTTATATGTGTATTCAACTTTCGGAAATACAGCATTTTTTCACTGCAGTATTTACCATGAAATAGGTAGCTTCCTAATTAGCAAGTAGGTGAAAATATTTTAGGAGGCAAAAAACAGATGATGTTTTAACTGTAAAACATATCTCTACCTCAATTTGAAACAGAGGAAAAAAAGAAAAAAAGATTCCTTTAGTAAGAAATCGGTGGAATGGAACATATATGGAGATAGCATTTTCATAATTGATATAAAGTAATTAACTGTAGCCATTGCGCCTAACAGACACTTGTGCTTGTGTCATGTCTATGTGTGTTTCTTTGCCATTCAGACAAACTAATTGAAGGTTCTGATTTATAAGATCATATCAATTCACAAAGTATAATTACCTAGTAATCAATTATAACTAAAATGACAGAGATATCAGATTTCCCTGCAAGATGATACTGAAATCCTAATTGTGTATGAGCATGTTCGCTGCAAGGTGGCATTGAATCAGAGTGACCTTGGAGCAGACAGGTGTTCCTGGTAGTCAGCAGAGCTGTAGGGGATGCTGACAGGAGGATTTGACAAGTGCGAAACGTTCGCTGTTGCCTGGGAATATATTCCTCATCGTGTCATGGTTAAACAAATCTGATATCAAATCCTCCCTTTCCTCACTCCCCAAAAGCCCTGTTCCAAAGTGAGGTTCTACATTCAAAGGCTAGATGATACATAAAACCTCATTTTGTTTATGCATATGTGATTTAATGTGAAAAAGATTGAAGGTGTCTAGGGGTGAAAATGTGCCATAGACACCCCTACATAAATAATTTCATGAGACATAGTAAATAAAGCATTGTGTTGCTTAACAAAACTGCATTTTCAGAATAATTAACCCAGTACTATGTCCTACCAATAAATAGGTGATGTCAAAACGTTTAGAATCATAGCAGGAAGAAAACACTTTACAATGCTGTCAATGAATTAAAATAAAACCTTTTAATTGTAAAAATATTTTTTAACCCTGGAATTTTCCTTTAATTTATTTCTTTAGCATTGGCTGTGTTTTCTTCAGAAAGCAAACATTGTATTTGCAGTATTTGCTTCAGAAATATTTCAATAGTATGTTATTTGGGTATCTCAATTTACATCTAGGAAACTAGAGGATATTAAATCCAAGATTTTGCAAAGCATTTACCATCTTTGTCTCCTGATATTTGTTAAAGAAAAGTGTTGAATGATAAGGAACTTTATAATTTCTTTTCTTGATGGCTTTTTCCAAAACTTGGTATTCAAGCTTTAACCTTCAAGCTGCCCTATGTATTAATAAAGTTTCTTGTTTGTATTTTCGTGCTTTTTGGACTGTGCTTTTTTCTTCATAAATTCTGATGGGGTAGCACAAGAAGTCCTATGCATCAAAACCTCCTTATATTAAAAAGAAGATTTGCAATATTTTCAACAATTATGAGCAATATTTACTTTCCTGAGAACTTCAAAAACTGCTTTTATTCCCTGTTCCGATAATTTGTTTTCATTGCTCTCTAAACATTGACATACACTTTTTGCACTTTAGGTTATATGCTTTTTCAAAGGCAAAATTCTTGGTGTATATATATATGATATACATATATTTAATTCTAAGTCATTCGTGTACATTACTGCCATGCAAATATTATTTAATGCATAAAATACTTCTAAAGCAAAATTCAATAAATGCAGAATTCTCCATGGAGAGGCAGTTGAAAAACTCATAAATTTAGATTGCACAGTCATGTCAGTGAATTCAAATTAATGAAATGGCATCCCACACAAGCACTACAGTAATTTACATATTAATTTCCACTAATGTTTTTTTATGGCTGTAACAGACTTGTACTAGTCATATTCGATAAAATACAACAGATTGTGAAACAACAAACAGTGAGCAGTAGGGTATGATTTATCTGTTGTTCCATTGGATCCTCATTTTCCCAGGAAAATGCTCTGTCTACATTATTAATGTCTGACAATTTTCTTGTATTCATGCCCTGAAGCGGAATATGTCTGTTAATTTTGTGTAACGGCTGCTTTCCTAACAAATGGTATTTATTTTTCGTATTATGACATTACCAATAAACAGAAAGTAAAGCTAGCTTTGTGGGGTTGGACACTAATGTGAAACACGGTCTGTGTGTACAAAATGTACTTATTTTAGGTTACACAGATGTAAAAGTAATTTTCATCAGATTGTTTATGCTTTCATTCTGTATGATAGTCCCTGCTTTGCTACTGAATGTTTCTTTTTTGTTGTTCTTGTTTGTTTGGTTTGGTTTGGGTTTTTTGTCTTTTTCATTTTTTTCTTTAATGGGACCTACAAATGTGGGCAAAGAACAGGCTGTGGCAGGATGTCCTATCAACCTGCCTCCTTTCAGAAGATAGCCCGTGTCTGTGTGGCTATAGTAACCTCTTCCAGAACTTGGGTCTCTTATCAAAAGATATACTAGTTGGTTTTGGTCCCCCCCAATGGAGTGGCAGTGTGGAACAGAATATGGTGTGGGTGGAGGAAATACTAGTTTTGGAAACTGTGGCGCTGCAGTAGGTAAATGGTGGCTAAAGTCATGTGCAAGGTCTCTAGAAAATCTCAAAAACTTCTAAGAGGTTAAAAAGCTCATACATGATGCTAATTTAAATGGTACATAAATATCAGATAACTTTGAAATAAATATTTCTTAATGGCAGTATTAGAATTACATGAGTATTTATATACTTGTAATAATACATGTAATCCTAGGTTCTAGGAAGGAAATGTCCTGCTCATATAAAGTTGTGAGTCTTTGTGGGAGAAACAGTCCATAAAATGCCTACTCTTGACAGGGTAAGCAGGGTTAGTGAGAATGTGTTTAGCATCTGTGCAGTCAAGGATGAAGCTACAATGTCTCTATCTGTATACTTGTATACAAAATATCATCCTTGGTTGTTGGTTGTTTTCTTTTCTTTAATTCTGGCAATAAATTTATCTCCCTGAAATCTCGGAAGAGACTTAATTTCTCATTTCTATTTACTACATATCACTTGCATTATTCTGTGCTGTAATCTATTACTGACTTTGACTTTAGAACTTCAAAGAAGAAATATTGGATAATTTTCATGTCTAGGTTGAAATAAAAATAAATGAAAAGCTAAATGTTTATGAAAGTTTTCAGGCAATTAGACAAACTTCAATGTGACTGTGTAGTAATGCTGTAATACTGATACAAACCAAAGTGCTTTAATGCACGTAATGCATCAGGTTATGTTTTGGAAACAAAGAGTATCTGCTGTCTCCTGCAGCTCCTACCTGTGCTAGTTTTTTTACAGGTACTACCCATTCCCAGCTGCCCAGAAGGCATGGTCTCAGCTTGGTGGGGTTGTTTACAGTGCCAACCTGCATATAGTCGAGTGGGATGGTTGTTAGCTCATTGTTGCATCTTTCACTAGCTGTAATTGCCTACACTTCTAAACATTTTTAGCAATTTCCAAGCTAAACAAAATCTCGGTTCAGTGCCACATGTGCATTAAGATGTAAATTAGACAAATTGTAGGTAAGGAACCATTTCCAAGTTAGATTTCTTTTTCCTTCTGCATGGATAGAATGAAACAATGAGATGGCTTTTTTCCACATTTTTCTGACGTCTTGATTTCATGGTAATAAATTCCTGTTCTGGTTTTGTAGCTCAGCCTGCACCCAGTCTTGCATTTTGTATGGCCTCAGACCGGTCCTATTGCAGGTAAAATGCGTCTCTTAAATACTGCTGCATCCTCTTCAGCACAGCGTGTGGTAGCACAACTCTGATCCTCATGTCTTAGTAATGGCTGCAGTTTCTTGGTTTTGGAAATGAAGAATCAGAGGCTCACCAAAATTAAAGGCACTTTATGTATTTCAGTGTATTTTTACCAGAGTGGAATGCTTTTAGAGTTATCTTCTGAATGCTCAGAATGATTTGCTGCTAAGAACAGCAGCAATGGGAACAGAAAGTGAAATCTTGTGACAATACACCTACAAATGGTTTTTCTTGAGCGTGCCCTTTTTCAGTGGAAGTGAGGTTTGCCATGTGGTGAGGAGCACAGCGTTGTAATGCGGCTGTAATCTCATAATAGTATTTGAATTATTACAGCCTTTGTCAAAATCTGTGGCTTATTTGAGAAACATTATGTACAGAATGGTTTGAAATGATCCTGGAAATGGCTATAATGACTAGTAAAAGGAAAAAATTCAGGCTTCATGCTTCTGTTTCCCCTTGGTACTGCACATAGCTTCATTTTTAAATCCTTTTTTTTTTTTTTCTTTCCAAATATGCTTTCTTACATGAAAAAGTTTAGTAAAAATAAAGTATGTATGGAACTGACATTTTATTTTTCTAAAGTGACATTAACTTAGAGTACAGCAATGACTATGCTGGCTCAAACCACGGTCTGCTACCTCAGCATCCCCTTCCCTGACGCATTATCTAGTCTTTGTGTTGTGCTTTTTCCATTATTACAGACAGGGAATATCTTTCTTCTTACACAAATATTACATTATATACTTCAGTGATGAGACACAAACTGTACCAGAATCTGTATTTACAGCTGTAAAACGACTGACTTATCCATACTAGTAGATTCCATATCAGCTGTTTGGAAACTTCACCTTATTTTCCCAGCTGACATGAGTATACCTGAAGCTGTGCAAACAGATCAAATAAAATGAGCAAGATTACTTGTCCACAGAAGGCTGTCTGAATTAATCAAACTTGATAAAATTTTGTGCATATAGAAGTTTCAAGTGTTTGAGGGAAAAGTTAAGGTTAATTTAAGTAAAACAGAGTAGAAGGAAATAAATAGCAGTCACAAATGGTTTTGCACATAAACAGAAAAAGTTTTGAAGGACATAATTTTTCCTAATGCATTAAAAGTACATTCTGAGGAAAAGATTTCAATAATGAAATAGTACATTTATAAGGCTGTCCTCACCTTAGTCATGCAATTGTTGTGCAAATATTTATTATGCATCTCTTATGATATCTAGCATTACACTTGCAGGAAAGAGAGAATGCCTTGGGTGGTACGGATTATACGTGTTGGCAATATCCTGCATGGTAAATTAATTAATATTAATTGATAACATTTTACAGTGTTATTATGGGGCTTCTGGTTAAGTGGTGGAGAGCATTGCTAAGTGAGCTATTGTTTCTACAACTTTTCTTAGGAATATAATCTGAATTGCTATGAAATGGTAAAACATATTTACTTATCTTGTAAATACTTAAATAACAATCCATTTTCAGTGATAAAATTTCTAAAAATAAGGGTTTCAGTTTGTACATGGAATAAAGCAAGATATCAGTCAGGCTTAGAAATGTTTCAAAGTCAGAAAACTTATTTATTTTGTGGGCTTTTTTAGGTTGGTGGGATTTTTTATTATTTTTGTGTGTGTTTTGTTTTGGTTTTGTTGTTATTGTTTGGGGGTTTTGTTAGTGTTGTTTTGTGGTGGGTTTTTTTTTAAATCTGTACTGTTTCACAGTGCAGTGTAGATAGTAGCCCCTTAATCAGTGTGTATGTGTTCATTATAATTTTCTGAGGTTTACTTGTTTATGCATGTCAGTCATCTGAGATGTTTTTGTCCTCTCTAGTCTCCTATGTTGTTATTATCTTTTTTGTTTGTTTTGTTTTCTGCAGAAGAACTGGAACGGGAAAATAAGATCTTTCTTTCAGTCCAGCCCAGAACACCTGGATTTATACCCCTTAGCTTGCAGAACATTTTCTCACAGGATTCATCTGTGGCATTATGCTTGTCACTTGTCATGTTGTAGACCAAAATCTTTCCCTTCACTTTATTGCATTTATGAATCTTTTCCCTGCATCTGTGGAAAAGGTAGAATAGAGAAGGTAGAGTAACATCATCTCCTCTCCCCTTATTACTTGGCTAGAACCTGCAGGTAAGAGAGACAGAAATCTCTGAGGAAGTAAAAGCTAAATAAAACATATACTATTTCTTTAAGTTCTGTCTTAACCTATAATATGCATTCTGCAGTGGGTTTAGTATTGGATGAATAATGGAAATGGACAACAGTAAAATTTTTTATAATCCAAAAACCTGGACAAGGACAAATGGGCCCTGACATGATACACTTAAGGTCTCCCAGTAACGCCCATGTTCACAGTAAGTTCAAAGTGTGGTTAGGGAGATGAGATATGGAGGCAGCACATTATTTAGTGTTGCTTCGCATGGATAAAGGAAGATGGAGAATTAATTGTTTGGAAGCCAGCTCCTGCAAAGGCTTTTCTGCAGCCTGAGGCAAAATTCTCTTTGAAGCTTTCAAGTGGTATGTATTTTGGAAAGTGGGTTTTCCTTTACAATCTTTTTTTTTCCTCCATAATGCACTGTTCTTTCTTTTTGATTTCTTTGTACTTCAGTGATTTACTACTAAACATGACAAAACTCTCAGAAGTGAAGGGAACTTAAGAGAATGTACTTAACACTTTTATTGGAATAACAGTGACCACCACAGAGCAAAGGGAACTGCAAAGTAAAAATCAATTTCTTTTTTGAGAAAAAAGCTTTTTAACAGGTTTAAATGACAGTAATTTAGGTAATTCTTTTTCCTTGTGAGAGGAACTGTATTTGACACTCCATATCACTCATAATTTCAAGAAGATTCAAACCTCACTTTTTTATTTATTAGAAGCTAATCATTCCCATTTCACCAAAAATGCAACATGGGAACAGTACATATTCTTGCTTTGGAAGAATCAGTATAACTTTGGCCAGTTTCGAGTCCATCAGTATTCATTTTATAAGTTGTTCCTCTGATGCTAGAAGTTCTTCATCCCCTTCTTAACTAATTTATTCAAATGTGTAATAGAAGGATTGATTTGCAGTTATGACAGCAAAAAATAAACAACTTCTAGATTTGGAAGGAGACTTGATGTGCACCAGTGATTTGTCTGATGCTCTGTAGCAAGGCAGATAGGGGGAAAAAAAGCTTTCCAGTGTCTCCTGTGAGCTTTGTTGCTTTGAAGATAAAATATCTTAATTGAAGCATTAAGTACAAGTTCCAGTGTACCACATGAGGTTGGTAGCAGGTATCTTTTATTTCATGTACAGTTGGCCTGGGCATCACATGACAAAACTTGAACTTCAGCACAAAAGCATGTCTCTGATCCAAAAGCTTAATTCTCATTTGGTAGTAATTTGCTGTCCCTGATAGCAGCAAAGCATTTCTGAAACATAACACTGCAGTTTCAGAGCAGTACATTTTAACTGTAAAAACCTTTTACAATTAAAATAGTAGCACCCTCTAGTGTGGATTCAGTTATACTGGTTAAAATCCTTCACATAAATGTAAGTGTATAAAGGGATGCTAAGTCCCTGTAGCACAAATAATTTTCCACTGACATAAATTTGTTGAAAGTAGAGGTTGTAGTGTGGAAATGGGGCTCAGCTGAGAGGGATTTATAAACAACTAGTGAGTAGTCACATCTTAAACATATATAGCTATTTGCGACGTTGATCTGTGTCTTTGCCCTTCTATAGGTACTAAACACTTAGGTCAGGAAAAAAATAAATGATTGATTTAAATAATTTTAAAGTTAAGCAATTGCATAAAGATTTAATGCAAAATGACACAGTATTATGATAAAATTGAAATGCTTTTTACTTTATTTACAGTGATTGTTTCTCATAAAAGCTAATTTATTTTTCAAAAGGTTAAGGAAGGATGATAAATTGGCTTGCACTTTCCTGTGTCATTAAGCTGCACTTTTTAACCAAAGAACATATGGACATTTATGAGAACTGATGGAGATCTGAAAGTAGTGGTGACAATTACTGCTTCAATAAATGCTCATTCAGCTGAATCCAGCATGAAAGGCCATTCATTAAAAAGTATTTTGTGGTATTTAAAACTTATTCAAAAGCTCTTGAGAAAAAACTTATTCTTGCAAGGTTTTAGATGTTTTAAATCTATTGTTTTCCTACAGATGTGAGATGATATTCAAAGATTTTATGGCTTCTTTCCAGAAGGTAGAGGATTATATTAGTTATGCATATCATAGAATAGTTAGAGTTGGAAGGGACCTTAAAGATCATCTAGTTCCAACAACCCTGACACTGGCATGGACATCTCCCAATAGAGCAGGTTGCTCAAAGCTCCACCCAGCCTGGCCTTGAACACTTCCAAGGATGGGGCATCCACAACTTCTCTGGGCAAGCTGTTCCAGTGCCTCACCACAGTGTCTAATCGCAATCTCCCCTCTTCCAATTTAAAACCATTACCCCTTGTCCTATCACTACACTTCCTGACAAAGAGTCCCTCTCCATCTCTCCTGTAGGCTCCCTTCAGATATAGGAAGGCTGCTATGAAGTCTCCCCGGAGCCTTCTCTTCTCCAGGTTGAACAACCCCAGCTCTGTCTGTCCTCATAGGGAGGTGCTCCATCCCTCTGATCATCTTCGTGGCCCTCTACTGGACCCATTCCAACAGGTCCATATGGGTGTTGTTTCAGTTGTTGCAAAGTGATGTTATTACTTTTCAAAGATTCCTCAGCTTCCCATAGAAGCTGAGAGAAGGAGCATGGACAGAACAATGGAAGGGCCAAGGGAATGGTTTTGTACCATACATGTCATATGCAGTATATAAATGTAATTTCACTGTGCTAAATTACATTCATTTTAATTTTAAAAAATATTTTTTTATGTGTTCTTGAGCCACAGGATATGTAGTTTGGGAACTCAGAGCAAGTAAGTTCTTTCTGTTAACTATACTTTCTTTAGAAGTTTAATATGTATGCTTTTATTAACAGGGTGTTAATTCTGTAATTTTGGTATGTATTGGATTATTAGAGGTACATATGTTAGATGCATTTATACACACAATGAATATTATAACTAGGAAATAATTTATGATATTTTCCTAAATGTAAGAAAATCTCACAAAGAAATTTGGCGTTACCATCTAGAATAATTTGCTGATCGAACTTCTAGAATCAACTGTTAAATTAACAATGCACCCATTTATAATCAGTTAACGCAAGCATAATGATCCCAGCTGAGGAATGCTGACTTACTTTTTAAACTGTATATTTATATAAAAGTGAGGAATTTTTAGGTTGGGTATTAGGGAGAAAAACCAACACCACTTTTTGGACAGTAAAGTAACAGCACTTGTTTATTTTGCCTAAGGAAGTTGTACATCTTCTCAACATCAGCACTGCATAAAAAGAGACCAGAAAGCATTTGTCAAGAGTGCTATAAGCAAAGATGTACCTGTTTTGGAGCATAAGGATGAATTTTAAGACATCTTTAATTTCCTTATTATTTCTGATTCTGTTTAAGAATTGGGCTTTCTCTGGAATGGTGTTCCATAGTCCCTGCAAAACAATTTGCAGAAATGAAGAGTATATATCTTAAGAATACTCTATATTAGTATTGAAGAAATTATATTGGCTTTGTAAAGTCCTTTTATGAAGTTATATTATAATATGATGTACAGCATTTATGATGTTTTGTCATGAATGCTAAGTAATTTTCTCTTTTTGTGGGATGATACTGCAAGAGGATTAGTTGGGAGAATCAGAAATAGTTAGTTCGTTCAGTCATTCTCAATTCTGGTGATTCATATTGCTGTTTTCTTTTGTACAGTGGAAGTGATACCAAGAGAGAGAATATTTCAAATTCTTTTCATATGTTCTGTAACAAATCCTTTGCATTTTTTTTGCAGTTTAACATAAACTTTTCTATTTCCTGCCTCTAGAGTTTAATTTTCTGTAACGCCTTTTAGATTTCCATATGTTGTAGTTGAGTTTAGGGGAAAGGGGGTTATAAGTAAAGTTTCATTCTCCTAGAATTTATATAAGTGAGTAGTGAAATGCTAAAACTTTTTAATGAATTTTTGATTTTTTAATTTTTTTTTTCTCTCAAAGGATCCTCCTTCTGTATGAAAAATAATTTAAGCAATTGACTGCTGAAACTTTAGATTGCTTCCAATGAAAAGTGTACCCATCCAAAATTGTACCTTTGAGCCCTGTTATGGCCTTTCACTTCTGGGACAAAGTAAGCACAGAGAACATTGGCTGTGAAAGAGATGAGGAGAGATTTTTCATTTCTACTGCTTTTTCTTTCTTGCCTTTTCTACTAGTATTTTATCTGCTATATAGAGATTCTGCCAGGAGTTCTGGTGTTCAGAATCTGCAGAACTCCAGAATGCTCTGGGCAATGTTCCTGCCAGAACCATAATTAGATTCTAGAAAAATATATCTTCAAATGGAAATAGAGTGTAAATATAGAAAAGTTGATAATTGGGTGCTAAAAGGAATTATATACTGATTTACAGAAATTTTGGCCTATAATCCATTTGCTTTCCCTTTTGTTTTGCTTTTTTTCTGTTTGGAAAAGTATTCTGTTGAATGTAAAACACCACGCAATAATTTAGAACCTAAATGTAAGTAATTTTTCTGGCTTCCAGAGAGGACATTGACTGTTGTTTGACATATGTTTCAAATTTTTTTTTTATATGAGCTTTTGAAATTGTATCAGTACCACACTAAATACTTTAGAACATCAAACTAAGTGGTTCAAGTGTATGTAAATTATTATTGCAGTGAGAAGGAAATTTTTTTTATAGGATCCTATTTAGAATAGACACAGATGTCAAGTCTGCATTGCTGCCCTACATGGATTTACTGATTAAGGTGCTGTGATAATTTAAAAAATATTCTTGTAGTCAGTAACCAGCGTAGGTGTTGTCTGAGTATAGGACCTTGAAATTAATTTTTGCTATTACTTAACATTTTTAATTAACATTTTAAAGAAATTATATTGAAATACTTTATTCTCCATATACAATAGAAACTTTTCAGACTGATGTACTATACTACCTTAATGATTTAAGCTGGAGGAATTTATACTATTTAGCTTAGTTCTGACACTTCAAAATATTTTTGCATTTTGAGTCTGATAAGTTTGGAGTTGACCTAAGGATGGATATGTGCTTCTGCAAAGAAATTAATATAGCTTATTTCAACATGCGCTTCTTCTAAAAGGTGTATTTTTTCTGTTGATTCCCTGTTTCCTTCAGAAATTCAATTCTCCTTCTGATCAGGTGGGTCTCTGATTTCACTTGGTATTTTCTTAGATATTCCTTTAATTTAGAGAATAGTCAATTTCTAGTCAATGTTTCCAATGCATTTTTGAAGATTTTTTCTTTTACTTGAAAGTTGGCTTTATTGAAAAGTACTATTAATGTTTTTAATTTTTAATAATTCAAAATATGAGATCTTCTTCTTGAGTTATCCTGGTGAGATTTAGAATTCAAAGTGTTTTCTTTTTGTTTGCTGCTGTAGAATATGTAGTTATTAAGAGAGAAAAGAAAAAATTAATAATTCTTTCATCACATCAGCTCATACCTCCCTATTACAAACTATCACACCATAGAGTATTTTTTATAACTTTAAATACCTATTGCTTTAATTGGATGATTGTTCCAGAATCTCTTCTTGCAGGATCAGATACTGTCATGTTAGCTTAAATTTATTGATGATAAATTGATTATAATAGATATAAACTTTATATAAACTCACTCTATGTATGTTTTTATTTGTTCTGCTTTTACTACTGTTTTTCCATATCTTCCCTCTGAATGGATTTGAAAATGCAGTGATATCCTTCCCAGTCTTCATTTTGCAGCTCTTATTGAGACTAACAATGACGTTATGCATTCTGATACTTCCATTTACCTGAATATTGTAGAAGTTTTAAGTCATTTAACAGTTGTTAGCATATAGAAGCGTCAGTCTGATTTCTTGGGGATAATGCCAATCTCAAATTTAGCTAAAGCCTGTCAAAACTAAAAATAAAAGATGTCTTTGCTCACAAGGAAGAGGCTTACTTTGTTCGCTTTCTTTTTAAAACTAGTAGGGAGAAAATTAACTGTATGCCTTTATACAATCACCAAAAATTGCTGCTTTTTCAATTAAAATGTATCAATTGTGATGAAGAGTTACTTTCCATTTCTTGATTTGAGCTCAGTCATATCCAGATTTCTACATGACAGCTAAATCTGCATTTATTCAGCTGCTTTGTCACTGTGGGACTGTGGGATGTTTGACTTTTTTTGAAAAATGAAGTAGGCAAGGTCAGTTTCTGTGTTAATCTGATCCCACCAGTAACAATAGTTTGTTAGGCTTTTCTGAAAAAAAATATATATTTAGTTTTAGTCCACATTTCTAAAATAATACTGTTATTGAAATATAGTACCTGTTACCTGAAGTGTGTTCATAGAATAATTCAGACTGAAATATCAGAGATTGTTATCTTCAAGTATTTGAAATAACTTTTTATATGCAGCATCTGTTTTGCAGAGATACTGAAATACATAAATGGTCATGCTAATCACGTAGATATCAAAGTAAGAAATGCCCTTGTAAAAGGGGAGCTATCTTAATCTGCCTTTATGGTCTTTTGGATAAGAAGGATATAATTTAGGGTAACTACTGCCCAAATTCATTGAGGTTGTTAGAAAAGAGCAATGCATGTCTGAAAATGCCTCCAGGGTGGTGGGCAGACTTTTCCTTTGCTCCATTTTTCTGTCTGAAAGACAACTTTGTCCCTTCAAGAGTTATAATGAGCAGTAAACTGGAATAGCCTCCCTGTGTTTACATATTTCATCTCCATGTTTGTAGATAACAACACTTTGTCTTCTCTGTTTCAAAACATCAAACCCTTTATGCAGATTTAACTTCAGCCTTTTCTATTAGCTCAATATCTCAAGATTATTCAAAACCAGACCTGGATGACTCCTTGTTTACTACTTTTATTGATGCTTTTGTAACTGCTACCTTATAATGCTAGTAACTTTTGAAATAGGGAAGTATTTTGAGAGAGAAAAATAACCTATACTTCAGATTTTTCTTTTTAATTTAAAACATGATTCAACGAAGTAGTGGCTATTTTTATTCTGCAGTTGTTTTCTCTTCGTTTGTGAAATGAAGTACTGTCTCTTAAAGTCAGGAGCCAGTATGGAATTTTCTAGTATCACCAGCAGAAGTTCTAGTTTTGCAGCTTTATTTCTTCTTTCTGGGAAAATTAATTGCAATAGTAAAATTTTACTTGAAAGACAATAATTTTTGAGCTATTTAACATAGTAAAGAATGACACAGTATATTAGATACATAGCTGAAAACTAAGTAATCTTACATGTAATTAAAAATGGAAAAGTCCACTTATTTGCTCCCTGGTGAGTGCAATTCCTTGTTCAACAAGTGCTACTTAAGAAATAACTTCTTTTGCTTATGTAATAATTTCTTTATTCTGGCAAAGAATATCTACTAAATGGGCACTGATCTAACAGCTGATTTCATTGTTTTGTCTCTGCAAAAACCTTTAGTGAAATTAAATTAGAATTGAAGCTCTCTAAGCAAATGGAACTATGACAATGGTAGTGGACACTGGACCTGTTCACTGGGAAAGTGTATTAAAACTGGAGGCAAAGGATTATCAGAATCTTGCCCATAATTGCTGTTGCAAAACCCATGTTATTCTGCCCTGGAAAATACAGGAAAGAGAAGGAAAGAAACACTTTGCCTTTCCCAACTTCAGAACAGACCCCAGAAAGTTCATATTTGTCCAAAGCAAGTCAAGGTACTAGGAAAAAGGCTGCTGAACCGGGTCTGAGAATAACTCTTTGGAATCTGAGATCTTCATGCTCTCCTTAGAGGTATGAGGGGTACAAACCATGGCACAGCCATGGTTTGCTTTTTAGGCAGAGAGGTGTTTCAAATATTATTCGCTGGTGGGGGAAATTATTCATACTCTGTATATGAGGGCTCAGGAACAGAAACAGGCACAGACGAGCAGAATGCTTACATTGTATAAAATGGGGAAAAATGAGAGAAGTGGCTGTTACGGCTGTTGTTTTTTCAACAATTTGTAAGTAACGAGCCATCACAGCTTTGTGGCAACTTAATTTGCAGGAGTACACTGTAAATCATCCACTGAAATCACGGGTAGGATGGAAACAAATTGCTTGAAGGAGAAATAGGAGAATGGAGGACATGACGTATATTTTCCCTAACTCCATCAGTCATGCCCCAACTATATGAGTGGTTTTTCACTTCTAAAAGGTAACAGTAAGTATATTCCATCTTCGTCAAATTACTTTCAACTTAACTTTTCTCATGCACTATCTTAAGTGAGCTCAGTCATTTCTCTGTGACCTGGATCAACAAGTTATTTTCCAAAAAGTCTGATCACCGCACGTCCTTCCATTCACTAGTGAATAGATTCTGCTTTTGCTTCTTGAGGTGTTTCAACTGAACATTCATCTTGCTGGGCAAACTTTCACTTTTATTTAAAAATGTCACACCACGTTACATAACCAAGATATTACTTGCTATGTGAGTGCTATCCTTGCTCTATATTCATAGACTGGGGATGTCCCAGAAAACTTGGCAGAAGAGATATGCAAGATTATAAGATAAATTGGCAAAAAACATATTTTTGAGTTCTTAGGGATTTTAGTCATTTTGGTTCTCTATTACAAAAAAAAAAAAAAAATCCATTAACACTTTCCATCTTGTCATTTTAGAGCCCGTGAATAAAATTTTAACTTTTCTGGATTAATTTAACTTGTAATTCAACATTGAATATGGTGCACCACTACTGCATTTTAATCATTTATGAAAACAGAAGAAGAAACAACGAAGTTAAAAACTACAAGTGTATGGCCAAAACAAATGTGTAACTACAAAATTAAGTTATACAAAAAAGTATTGCAGTCAAACACAGTATTTTCAAGAATGAGTTTATTTTCAGCAATGTTATAGAATCATAGAATAGATTGGGTTGGAAGGTCATGTAGCCCAACCCCCCTGCAAGCACCAGGGACATCTTCGCCTAGATCAGGTTGCTCAGAGTCCCGTCCAACCTGAGCTTGAATGTTTCTGGGTATGGGGCATCTACCACTTCTCTGGGCAAACTGTACCAGTGTTTCACCGCTGTCAGTGAAAAAAATTCTTTCTTTTATCTAGTCTAAATCTTCGCTCTTTTAGTTTAAAACCCCTTATTCTATCGCAACAGGCCCATCTTATAAGCCCCCTTTAGGTACTGGAATGCTGCAATAAGGTCTCCCCAGAGACCTCCTCTTTTCCAGGCTGAACAAACCCAACTCTCTCAGCCTATCATTTACAATTTTTTAGGATAACACTATTTTAAAAAATACAAGAATTATAATTATGAAAAAGTGATTTATCTTTTGACAAAAATGTGAACTAAACTGTGTCCGCAGTAAGATATAGACAGTAACAAAATAGGGAAAGTTGGCATGTAGTAATTACCTTGTTGTTACCTTTTTATTGCAGGAAAAACTGCAACATTGTGACTCAATTCAGGACTGAATTTTCAAACATGTAGGATGCTTGTTTCCATATATGAGAGAAGGTCTCATATTGGAAAGGGAAACTAGTTTTTAATCTTATCATTTTATTCACTGTTATCCATAAACATAGATCATGCTAAGTGGTTGGCAGTCCTTCTAATTTGTTAATTTAATTATTACACTTCTGCAATGCTTCTCTGTAGTAAAAGATATTCAAGTATTTCACCAAGCTAGAATGATTCTATTGATCTCTGAGGAGCTATTGTACTGTATAATTAATACCAGTGTAATCAAAGTAAGAGTTTCTTTTGTATATCACTAGAGCCCATTCGTACTCTACATGCTATAAAGGGACATGACTGCTTACAATACTGGAGAAACCAGATCTGTAAAACAGTTTTGTCAGATTTTACTCATCTATTTGCTTGGCACTAGAGCTAAGCATCCATAGTAAAGTTTTTTATACTGAAGTACACTTTTTCCTGTAATAAATAAGAAACCACACAGGGATTCAAACTATATGAAATTAGAAAATAATTACTTTAAAAATGTAATTTTTGCAACAGTATATTACACCAAGTGGTGAAGTGCCATGGGTACTTTGTGTCTGAAAAACATACTGCCTCAGACATTTTTTAGCTGAATTTGTTCTTTTTTTCTTCTGTGCCTGCAAAATTATTTCATACCAGTTTCTGTATTTCAGTTACATGTTCTCGATTTCATTTTGTAGCTCATTTTTCAGCATAGACAAGCAGCCCTCAGTGCTCGCTCTTCTGAGTGCCATCATTTTCTAGGTATTCATCCTCAAGGTTAGCATTTATTAGTCCTAATGTTCCGTATCTTCTCTCCTACTTCCTTGCATCTACCTTTTTCGGTCTATCTGTAAGGCATTTTTGTTCTGTGCTTTCAGGTCCCTACAGTAAATTTTCTGATGCACATAAATAATTTACTAAATTGTCAGCAGTGGGTATAAATTTTAAGTCCATTTATACGTCTGAGGTAACATACTTTGGTATTCTTCTTTCTTCCACTCTGAACACTGTCTGTTATTAGGCTGGTAGTTTCTTGAGGTCTTTTTCAGCCTGTAAAACACCTAGTATACCAATAATATTTTAAAAGATAATTATTTCATAAGTTTATGTGGTAAAATGTTGAAAGATTTTCTACTTCCACCATGGCTTTTTAAAAAGAGGCAACTAAGGGACCTCTTTTTTTTCCTGATTTTCAATATTCATTTAACAAGGAGTACTATTTTATTCCTTCTAAATAGTGTCCAGGAAACACATTCAGCTGTGTGCTACTGGTTTGTTGAGATTTCCCAAACTAAGCTCTTCTTCAGGGCTGTGCTCCAAGTGTTGTTTTGATCTTTTGTTCCCTGTCAGGAAGGCGAGACTTAGAGAGTGGGGTAATGATTTTTGTCAGTTGGGGAAAAACATAAGCTTTTGGGAACACAAACCAAATGCAAGCAGCCCAGCTGTGTGACTTTATTAAATAAAAGATAGTACTTCTCCCTCCAAACCCTGACTTGCTTATATCTTTAAATGCTCACAGCTATTACCATGCCGTGACTTCTGAATTTATTGGCATTAATCTGCCATATGGAGTAAACTCTATAAAGGCAGCAGTGCATATTATTATATCAGATTCTGGTTTTGGTTTAACAATGAATTACATTACTTATGTAGTATCCCAGATAAGACTACAGTCTTTGTCCCAGGGAGAGTTAAATTTACATTTCTATAGTTTACAAAGTATTGTTAAAAATATTCACTCTTTCCATAAATTCAGGAACTTTAGAAAGATTCTGAAACTTCAGGATTTCTATTGAATTTTTTTTGCAGTTTTAAACTTGGAGACTGTATTGACTCATTGTTGGAACAGTCTGAGCAGGAGAATTTTTTGCTATGAGCAGGCTTGAGTGGTGAGAAAGGCTGTAATAAAGAATAAGGCTTGTCTTAACAGCTATTCCAAAAAACCCAAGCTGTTCTGTAAAATTAACCCATCAATAGTATTTCTCATATTTACTGCTATTCTGGTTGGAAAAAAATATCAGAAAGAAAATATTTAATTTGTTCCAAAATGAACTGGAAAGGAGATGAGGAAATTTATATAAAGGATATTGTAGCTTTTCTTTAGTAATTTTCCAGCTTTTATGTAGAAAAGCCTGCGTAGAACCAAAGACGTTAGGGGAGAAGCAAGGTTTTTCAAATGGACAGTCTCTGACAGAAGGAAAGTAGGCAGTAAGAATGTATGTTCAAGTTTTATATTAGTAGTGGAATGTACTTCAGCTATTTGCTAAGACTGGTGTTGCTTAAAGTGCTATTATTAGCCAGAAAATGGAGGATGAATGGAGAGGGAGAAAATTTTGCAGAAGACACAACACCATTTTAGCTACTTAAATTGGGAAGGTGGATTAGGAAGTGCTCTAGCACAACTGATTTAGTGAGTTGAGTGGCATAATTGCAGTAGAAATTTATCCAGATACGTACAAGGCAAGAATCCTAAATACTTATTAGTCCTAAAATTACAATCACTCAAACAAAATATGGTAGAATCACAAAAACAATCAGATCAGCATCAGGATTGGGAACTAATACATAAAATGAGCTAACTCTATAATAACAATGTATTGTAGAGCCAAATTAATCTTGTTGCAGTTTTTCTCTCATGCTTCTGTGGGTATGGTATAACATTCACTAATGATGAACAATGATGAATACTAAAATCAAAATTGGGACCACAGCATTGGTAATAAGGATCTCTCTTTTTGTTTTTGTAAGAAGCAACAACTGTAGAATGAGTGGTAGGTGACTCTAAAAATTATTTAGAAAGTTAACTTATCATAAGACACTGGAACAGGTTGCCCAGAGAAGCTGTGGATTCCCCATCCGTGGAAGTGTTCAAGGCCGGTCTGGATGGGGCTTTGAGCAACCTGGTTGAGTGGGAGGTGTCCCTGCCCAAGGCCAGGGTGGTGGGAACTAGATGATCTTTAAGGTCCCTTCTAACTCTAACCATTCTATGATTCTAGAAGAAAGGCAGAGACTTCAGAAAAAGAGTGGTATGAAATTACAGAAGGCTTAAAACTATTTGACACGTTGAGTGTGTTTACTTCATGTGGAGATCACTAAAAACTGATGATATAAAGATCCTGAAATCTGTGATTGTGTGTAGTTGGAGGATTAGGTAATACCTGCTTCAGTGTAGCAGCTGCTTAGTTAGCACTCTTGCCCAGGAGGCAAACTCTATTTTGGACAAAATGGTTTTCTGTAGTTCACCCCAGCACCCTAACTACCATTCTGGAGAGAAGAGTCCTTCATCTAACCTGTGAAACTGGGCCATTGGGTACCCACTGCAAGATTCCTGCCTGTAGAAAGGAGGATGAACAGTCTGCAGTTTTGCATCCAGTGGGATAAGCAGGGGAAGCCAAACTCCTTGTTCTCAGAATGTTTCTAGAACAGTAAAAGTTGGTGCCGTTCAATAATTTCTTGATGGAAAAGTGAAAACATTGCAATACTCCAATTTGATCACACCATCTCAGTATTTCCCGGCATAAATTAGTTTTCATCTGAAGTTTCTGGAACACTGCCAAATGAAGTGCCTCTGGTATGATCAGTGGTTGTTGCAAGTCTGAGATCTGATTACTGTTTTTCTTGTAAAAGGAAACAACCTCCCATCAATCAAACCTGTGAGCCAGAAAGTGTGATCTTTTCAAAAGATAACACAATCCTTTACAGATGGCGTATGTACTTAGTATTACAGCTCTGGATTAATCGTGACATGCCATCATCCTGTACAGATATAACCTGAAAATGTAGGTTTGAAGAATAGGCTGGGAATGAATGTTAAGGGAAATGGTTAGAAATCTGGGAAAACTCCCTCAGAACAGAATGAAGCTACTGGGGCAGTGCATTTTTCAATAAGCAGGATCTTCTGAAGTCATGGAAAGATACAAGGTATTTCAGAAAGACATAAGATTCAGATTGGGCTGGGGAAGAAAGAACAGTGAAGTCTGGTCCAGAAACTGACTTTTCAGCACAATTGGATGGTATTTAAGATTAAAATAAACTGAGAATGGTTAAGAAAGAGGCTCAGAATAACAATGCTTTCAGCATTTTTGACACACATCAAAAATACATTCTTCTGAAGGAATTATTTTAATACCATAATTGTCTAAATAAATGGTCTAATTAGGTGAATCTACATTAGCATTTGAAATAATAAGGAGATGCAGAGATATCTTTTGGGTTTTTTTGTTTGTTTTTATTTTTTTTTAATTTTACAGACTGCAGTTAGTTAACAAGGAGAGCAAAATAACCATTGAAGTAAAGCTAGTTAACTTCTCTCACAAAAAAGAAAAGTTATAGTGTATGAAAGGACTACAGAAAAATAGGGCATACCTGCAAATACAAGCCTGTATTTTAGTTAATTTCTTTTATTGGGTTGAAAGAATATCAAGCTATTTAGTAATAGCAAGCTTATGTTATGTTTTATATTAAAAACAGTGCAGAGGGATGAGACATCCACTTTCCTAGCAGCTTTCACTGGTAACTGGTGACATAAGACTAGTTTTTATACTTGGCAAACACAAGTTCCGTTCTGAAAAGGAATATGGAGAGTTGTAAAGACAATTTTCTTTGTGTCTGTCTCATTCTGTTTTTCTGTCTCCCCCCCTTTTCTCTAGGGGCAAAGTCTGCTTCAGTTTTTGGCTCCCAGCGAGGCCAGCTAGTGTTATTTTCTCCACCTTCCCTTGATGCCTTTGGGTCAGATGCCTTCAGAGCTACTGAAAGTGCAGGAGAGACTTCTGCTTGGGTTTCGTTCTCATGCTGAACCTCTGCGTCATCAAATACCAGGCATGGGAAGCAATTGCAGAAAGATGCTTGATAGCCCTGAAGCAGATGATGATACTAATTGCCTAGCATGACACAGATAGTATTTAGTGTAGGATTCACAGAAAATGTTGAATCAAGGACCAGAAGTTCAGTTTTCTGGCATGGTTAGTTTAATTTGGACAATGAGTCAAGCTGGTAATCATGCCCGGCTTTCCTTTGGGGGTAGATAAACTGTGCTGGCTCTACGGGAGGAATGAATATGCTCAGTATAAGCTAGATTTTCATAGGGTAAAGTGGGTGACCTCAATGGAGTACAAGCAAAAAGCAATTTTTGAAGGCTTGTCACTTTGCAGTATTTAAATACGTTTTTTGTGAGCTTAGAAGAAACTGTAACTTCATGGAAATTTAATCTCTGGACAGATCCCGGTTCAAAAGAAAGGGTCATTGAAACGTCCCAAAGAAATCACTGTAAGAGCTTCATAGTATTGGCAGAATAATATATTCTACCTCTACCTGGTTTCCAATAATAGTCAAGCAATTTTAATTGGAAACTTTTTTTTTTTAAAAACATCAGCTCTTAATAGACACCCAGCATGGAAAATTCTAGTCTGAATAGGGGAGGTTATAAAAGCTGGATCTTATAATTAGGCAATAGGTGTCACTGTACATGCTGTCTGTAACAATCCTAAGGAGAAAGTAATTTAGGTATCAAAGAAGGGAAGAAATATTTCAGCTGACCTGCTTTTTGTTGAGGCTAATCAAACAAATTAAAACAATTTACAAGCTAATTACAGTCCCTTTGCAGCAGCAAATAGTGCTTCAGATAATTTATCTCATTGTTCTGGAGCAGGATATTTAAAAGAGACAGTGGCAGATCTATAGACCTTCAGTTAATCACTCATATGCTATTTGCCAGGTTTGAAGAGTTAAAAGCTATCAACCACATGTACGTGTGGACATAGTTTGGGACACAGTTCAAACAAATATTTTAGTCATTGTAGTCTGTTTTATAGACTGACTTAGGAGTGAAATATCTTCACTGACAGGTGCAACACTGAATCGGGATATTTAAAGCATCTTTAGCTGAGAGTTCTTTCCATCAATCTAAACTGCCCCCCCCCTTTTTTTTTTTTCTCCTTCTTTTCCCCCTTCTTCTCTGTATTTCATTCACATAGAATAATAGCATTAGCATTGTAGGTTCTCCTGGCAGAGACAGATCTGCCATTTTAGAGGGTTTTGCACAGTGACCCTTTGGGGCCTGGTCCTGCTCATTATAATTATCCTTCTATTCATGCAATTGGACATACTGAGAAAAGCTATTACAAATAAAGCAAGTCTATTTTAGTCCCATCTCTTAAAATATAACATTATAAATTGCATGTAATACTAATTGGCGCTTGACCTTTATTTTGTTATATAGATTACTTTCTAAAATGGTTTGGAGTGAGTACTATTTCTAAATGAAATATTTTGAGTCATCATCCTTCTGAATTGCATTTGAGTTTGCTGGCCAAATAGATAAAGATAGATGATGTGGAAGTAGTTTTAATGTGGCCTTGTCTGTTAACCTATTTGAGGCCCCTGAAATAGGTACAGACCCAGTTTAGAAATATGTTATGCAGCATTCATGTCATGGACATTGGTTTGGGGGCTCTGTTCAGGACAGTATGGTGCCTTCAAAACCTGCAACAAATATGTCATCCTTTTTTGGCCTGCTTGTATAGCTGTGCGATGAAATTTTTTTTTTGTTAAGAAATAAAATTTTTAAACCTGTTGATTGTAGTGTAGGCTAGTACTGTCAATTGAGAAAGAGAAATACATCAACATAAACTCTGTTTAGGACTGATTATTTTTCCAGCTGGCACTAATGCAATTTAAACTGTATCTGTAAAGTCCAAGTGCAATATTTTAAGATGTCAGCACTTTTTTAGCCTTTTCCAATGGTTACCAACTGGTAACCATTAGGGTGATTTTTGTCTTAAGATTTTTTCTGTCCATAATGGCAAATCTGCAGTTTGTTGTAAAAATGTGTTGAGGTAAGAAGCTTTTTCCTGTTTACTAGTTTTAACTCCTTTTCTTCTATTCCAAGAACAGGATGAAATGGAAAGGTGAAAGGCACTTCTTGTTTGTTTTTTTTTTTATCAAGTAACAATCAGATTTCAAATCTTGTTTATTTACAAAAGATCTCACGAAAAGCAATAATATCTACCAAGTACAACATTTTAATTACACATAATTTGCTTAATTTACTGTGGTTTTATTGTAGTAAATTTTTGAAACAGAGGTTTCTTTTTTCCTGTTGTATCATGTCTTGTTAGTGTCTTGATTGGTAGTGTTACAAACAATATTATCTTCCAAAATGAAAGGATTGCACTTAATATGCAAAATTAAGATTAACCTAGGTACTAGCAGTCCAAAGTGTCTGCTTGCCATTCATCACCTCCAGATTTTCTTGGTGAGCTGTGTAGTGCACTATTAATGGAATAATCTGTTGCACATTTGTGGGTACGTAAAATAATCTCAAATTCACCTTTAACATTAAAAACAAGAGAGAAGATTATACTGTATCCTGCCTTTAAAACTGATTGAAGCAGTCTGACTGTAGGAGGTCTTTGCTAAATAGAGGAATCCTACTGCAGAAGTTATACATAGATCTGTATGGTACGTGGTAACTTCAAAAGGATTTAAAATTGGCCAAATCAGCTATTCGTAGCTGGTTAATATTGTGCATGGAAAGAATTTGTAGCTTGTTGGTTCCTGCAGGACAAATCTTTAAGTTACAAAAAGAATCAAGATTACAGGCATCAGTTAAACATCTATATGTATGAATTGAGGGAGTTAGTCAATGATCAAGCATTACTCTTCTTTACAATTTGGTAATTAATTGATTAACAGAGGTTTGAAAAAAATAACATTGTAATAGGAATAATAATGTTCAGTTGATGATTTTAATGCATACGTTTTTGTGCATTTTTTTATTGACAAGTGTTTATCACTTAAGGCCAAAAGCTCAAACTGAATTTTCAAAGACAGTTGTCAAGAGTACCTGGAATATATAGGCAGAAAATATCATCACAGCAACAACAGAATTTTAAAAAATAAAAATCAGTACTGAATACAGGCCACCTTAGGTGAAGAATTTTCATGTCTGGGTTAGAAAAAAAATGCTGTGGTGTGTTTTATGGTTATTTTCCATTCTGAAAAATTGTTCCTGCTCTTTCTGTCTCCATCAAGTGAATTTTAGTATGAAACACTAATATTTGATCTCATGACTAAAACAGTAGATTGCCACCTAAGGAAAACAGCAAATTCTGTTAATATTATCTTCATCTGCTTATTACTTTAATTTAGGATAATAATCCAAACAGTTTGTGATGATTAAATCCATTTTAGTCACTTATTATTTTTTAATATTTTAATATGGTACCTAATAGAATGAGTGAATCCTTATCCTTTACATCTTACTATGCTTTTTATTGCATGTGTTTGCTGTGTTGTGTGAAACTAAATATAAGGTTTTAGAGGAGCCATTTATTTGCTTTCTACTTCTTAAGATGTTTTTTCATAACTCTTGAGTTTCAAGAAGTGGCTGTTTTTCTCCAATGGATACCCAGAAAATGAGGGAGTCTCTCCAGAAAGTCTTTGTAAAATCCCACAGAAGACCACATAAAAGTGCTAAGATTGATATTTTTGTTTGTTTTGTTGTTTTTTTTTCTTTTTTCTTTTTTTTTTTTTTTGGTAGAGACACGCATACCACCTATGTAGGTTTTTAAAGAGAACAGGTGAATTGTCTGGGTATCTGCATTTGATTACTGTTGCATATTTTCAGAAATTGCAGGCTGAAATTACATACTGGCTGCACTGAGGGTCAGATAAATTGCTATCCTAAAGAATAAGATAACTTACACATGTATTACAATTTTAACTTTATTTTCATTTAATATTTTGTATGTAAATTGAGCCCCTCTGTATATACACATTCTATTTTAGAAAGTTATTTTCTTGGCAGATACACTTATTATTTGTAATTAGAAAATTAAAGTGGTACAAAGTTTTGAGAATACATAAGAAGCAATATCAAATGTCAGAAACTTTAGTAAACACCGAGAGCTGCCTTTTTGTCTAAAGCCAGAGAATTTCTATTATGCCTATTTGTACTTGTGTAATCTCTGAATGTGACGTTGGCATTATATGGTCCTGCTTTCTAATCTGCACCTGCTTGTGTTCATCCATCTGGCTAAGTGTGAGGTGCTGAAATCTATGCTTCTGGCAAATATTAACCAATGCTTATGCCCATATATAACACATTCTTATGTCCATATGTAGGTCTCTGCTTAGTCATATTTTTCTACCATATGTCTTACTCTTCAATTAAAAATACTTTACTGGGTTTTTTTTGTGTTTTTTTTTGTTGTTGTTGTCAATAGACAAATAACTTTGTTAACTGTTCCATGAGCCATCTTTCTCTGAACTTGTTGATTCCTGCTTATCTTTCTATATATTCAACAACTTATCTGTTTCTCTCCATTTTTTAATTTGTAATCACAATTTTTATAACCTCAGAACACATATAATTGGAAGTGAGTCATGATTTCCAAGACACAGATAAAATTCAGTTTCATAATGATTACAGAGTGGATTCTGGACAGGAGAAAGAGAGAAAAAGAAAAGATAATTTAAACGTGTTCAGAGGGCAAGAGGCGCTGTGGCTTCTAAAAGGCTGGGAGCACAGGAGCCCTCTTTTTTTTCCTCTCTTCCTCACTTCCCTGCTGCTCAAATCCCTTTGTCTTTTTCCATTTCTTTGGTGTTGAGAATCCACCACACTGCTTGCGTGTATTTCAACCGAATCCATTAAGGAATAGCATTTTAATTGTCCTTCCCAAGATGTAGCTTGTTCTGCCAATCTCCTGCAGTGGGTGATGGAAAGGAGAAGGAAACAGAAAGGCAAAGACTGGTTTTGCCTCTGTAGGGGAGCTTAGTCAGAATAGCCACTGGGCTAATGGAGTAGCGTGGTTATCTTGTCCATTTTAAGTAAGTGTTTTCAAAAGAAGAAAGATTCTCAATTATGGTAATACAGGCTTAAAGGTGACCGACTCTAGGTATATATAGAGTGATCAAGGGCTTCTTTCTGCCCCTAATTACAAATATTTTTTCTACTGTAAACCTGACTGTATTTGGCATGCTTTTGAGCAGATTTGTCGTGAGATTAATGTGAACAGATGGTAAGGTGAGCATCAGAGCAGCACCTAAAATATGGACTATGGCTTGAAGATCTGTTTTGTTCCAGTAAAGGACAATACTGGTGCTGTATAACTGTGATACTAAATGCAATGTTATGCAGATTTCTTTAGAAAAGCAAAAATCCTGGTTTGTGCAGCTGTTTGAAGTCGAATGGCTGCTGTGGAAATTAGTTTAATTTACATAATGATTTCATAGGCTGAAATATTAACAGTCCTATAAATGACTGAAATGTCTGTTTGTTAATGCAGAACATTTATGCAGTTGTTACAAATGTGTGACATAATCTTTTTGCAGAAATACAGACTGAGGAAATTGAGTGTGAAAATAAAACACTTTTTGGATATATCTGTGCTGTTTCTGTTATTCTAAGGAAAACATTCAGCATTCAGTTGCCTCTATCATTTGGTGTAATTGATGACTGCAAAACAAAAACTCTTCCTTTTACCATGTGAATGCATTTGAAGTTGGGATTAGAATGCACTGAACTAATTTTTCTGATGGCCTTCAGCGAGGATTATTCTTGCTTAAAACTACTTTAGAATTTGAGATCTGGAAGTAACAAATGTGTTTTCAATTTAAAGAAAAATGAGCTTCAGAGGCGTTTGGGAGGATTACAGACATGGCTGAATTAGTGCAAAGTGAATGGATAATAGAATTAGTGAATGAATGGATGAATACGATACGCTTTTGGAAGAGCAAGCATGGCTGTTGTGGAAGGAAATCTTGCCTGTTGGATATATAAAGCTGCTTTGAGAGAATCAGTTGTTATGTGGATCCTGTTAATTAATATGTTTATTCTGGGACTTCTAAAAGGTGTTTACTCTGGTCCTTTACCAGAGGCTATAAAGGAAACTAAATAGTTTTTGTGTAAGTGGAAAGATTTGCAAGGATAAATACTTGATTAAAATGTGTGATGCATTGGACATTGAAGGGTGGTTTGTAGTGAAGTTTGCAAGACCTTTATTCAACATAGGCTTTTCAATATATTCATAAATAATATCGGGGGGGGGGGAAGTTTGCAGTGATATGGGTCAATTTGCTGTTGACTGACTGACTTATTCAGGGTGGTTAAGGTAGGACATGGAAATTTGGCAGGGGAATTTTATTGAGTTGAGTGTCTGGCAAATAAAATGGCAAGTAAAATGTTTACAGCTAAATGTAAGATAGTGTACATGGGGAGGAAAAGAAGAATCTGAGTTCTATATATAAAATTATGGGGTTGACCATTGTCACATGGTAATGAAAGCCTGGGATTATGATATGTAATTGTTTGAAAACTAGATGCTAAACAGCAGACAAAAAAGCAAAGCAAGTGCTATGAATTCTCAGCAAAAGAATGGAGGAAAAAAGCCCAGAAAATATAATTATACAGTAGTATAAATCCATGGTTTGCCTGCATCTTGATGACTGCCTACAGTTTTAGATACTTTATTTCAAAAGAATATAGTAAAACATGTTAAAATGCCCATGTTGGATTAGACCAGTGGCCAAAAGCATATCAGCATAAATTAAGTTTCCCCTGTTCTTACATTTTTCCATAAGCACCTAGGGAAACTAGATGCTGGAGATATCTTTTTATGCTAGTCAAGCTGTGTGAAGTGAGTCAGACCTGCCAGGAAATCTTAGGCTTAGGCTGTTAGCAAACTGTACCAATTAGGTAGTCTAAATGGAACAATAGCTTATTGTAAATGCCTGCCACAGGCCTTCAGGAGAAATCTGTTGGAAGTTAAGGAAAGGTTTGGGAGTAGGATGGTCTTTGTTGTCTACAAAAACTGTTACAAAGACCACATGTTTTGCAAAGATTTTTACTTCTCTTGTGCCCAATACAATTGTATGAAGACCCAACTTCACATGGAACTGTGAGTTACATGAGATGTGACAGTACTGAGAAGACAGTTTTAAGTAAGGTAGTGTGATTTACATGCCAGGGAGCTTCTTGGCCACCATTTACTGTAAACTTGGTTTCTGTCACATATCTAAATTATTCAGAACTTACTCAGAACAGTCTTAGACTGTAAATCATATTGCTTCAAAACAAATTTTACTAACAGTTTATTCACTATAATTGCATCTTTTAAGAAAATGGTATTTTGTGTGAATCTTTATTTGTGTATCAGTTTGTACTAAAAGAGGTTCTGAAAAAAATAAACATTTTGAAAATGAAACATCAGATTTTTGTGTTCAAACAACTAAGCTAAATTTACTTTAAATTATTGTAAAAACGAGTCCAAATTAAACCCATCAGCCAGTCTCCACTTTGCTGCACTCCCTAAGTTACTCAGCCCTGCTAGATGCCAGACATAAGCATTCATGCTAATTTCTTTATCATGCTATTTACTGTCCAAAGAAAAGAAATAATGGGTAGAAATCCTATTTCTAATTGTGAATAGTCTGAGCTCAGCGTTGCTGTAGATTTTTATCTGGTTTTATCTGTGAGACAATAAAAAGATTCATTGTAAAGTTTTCCATCTTGCCAGACAATTTCAAATTAGACCAGAATCTCTTGGTTTCTGATGGCTGTGTTCCTGGAATATTCAGTATGTCAAAAATACTTGGTTAGCAACACAAGCCTAAAATATTTTGCTGTGTCATATTGATTCCGGGAGATAGGGGATGCATTCTGTCAATGTGACTAATGACTAATTAGGCAGTCCTATAAGTGAGCAGAGTACAATTATAGTTACACACTGACAAGGACTTTTAGTACTACATATGTTAGTTTTTTGTGAAACTGAAATTAAAAGTTTCTCATTAGGCACATTGCACTGTAGCCTAGAAATATTCGTGATGTTTTTTCCATTCTGTTGAATTTTCCACGGCATGTGAAGCAACTAAATTATGAAGGCGTGCAAAGAAACTGAACTTGAGAATAGAACATCACAGAATCTAAATTAAGTAAAGAAGATGAACCTGAAACACATGACCAAATTATAACCAGCCATCACAACAAGTCATGAGCTATTGTTAAGATCAGGAGGCAATAGTTCATGTAACATAAAGAGAGATTATTCTCCAGCAACAACCTTTTTCATATTTTGCCATTGGACAGTTGCATTGCATGCATAACAGTGAGCTTTTACTACTTTCTCAAAATACTGCCATCTCAGCAGTGCTTGGACTGTATGTTTCCAGTTTGAAGATACTTAGCAGGATTGTATGGCCATGGGCACGTCTCTGTTTATTGGAAAATAAAGAAACAGTATGATGCTCCTTGAATACTTTTGCATGTACTGTGAATTTCTGAGATCTCTGGCAGTTCTGGAAAAAAATCACAGCTTCTCAAGAAGGGATGGCAGCCTTTGAGGTGAGCACAGGAAGTACTGGATACACGCTTTTTTCCATGGCTGCCAATGGATAATTGGGAAGTTACAGCTTCCAGTACCAGCTTTATTTTGATGTCTGTAACTTACCAAGGGTTTGGTGAATGGATGCAGTAGGGCCCAAACCCTCTTGTTCTGTCTCATCTCTAAGCATGGTCGATTTTGGATGTACCTGTTTCACCTTGCTTTCCATCTAAATGCACATATTGCCAACATCATTACAGTAAAGTGAGTTTAAATTCACTAAAATTTGTGACTGTTTTCCAAACAACTTTTTCACACAATGAAAATTAAAAAAAAAAAAAAAAAGGAAAAAAAAAAAGGAAAAAAAGGCTTTTCCTAGGTTACAAGGGACACCAGTTTGAGACAGCTCTCAAACGTCACCTGGAATCCCAGCATACTTGGCATCCTCACTCATGGGCTTCAATTCTCTTGTTTCTAAACCGTGTGCGACAGAGGAACTGACATTGTCTCTTGTATCTAACTTCTGGTTGGAAGAACCACCGAAAGATTTATGTGTAAACCAAAGGATTAGACGTGGGTAATGATGGGAGTTAAAGCTGCTGAAAATATACCGCATTAATATGTCACCATAGTCATTCTGTTAGGCTCGATTCTGCATGTAAGGATTATGTCTATTTTGTGTCTGTAGTGTTAAGTGTCCCTAGAGTGAAGTTGAGCTTTCTTTCCAAGGAATCTAAGGATTCTCTCCAGGAAACTTCATGATAGGAACTTACTCAGGAAGGCAATAGTATAGTCCCTTCCTTGTCACTTACTGCCACTTTATAGTCAAGAAAAGTCTAACACTAGAATTAATGTAGATAAAATTAATGTAGGCTTGAAATACAGTGGCATAATTGTAGACAGAAACTAACAGATCATTTTCTCCGCACAACGTGGCTGAAATCTATGCTTACTGTGTATGTGTTGGTGTGCAGATAGTATAATTTTAAATACTAAGTGTCTGATCCTCCAAAAGGGATTTCTCAAAGCAGGTAAGTCAAAAACATCAAGGTTACTGTCTTTGTTTGTGAGGTTTCTTACAAAGATTTCATATGCGGTCAGCAATGTCTTTTGACCTTGCATAGTGAGTTTTGTTGCTAATAGTTTTAGAGAGATTTCTGTGATTCTTCTGAGAATTATTAGGATGCTAAACACCAAGCATATTTTCCCTAGTGTGATCAGACTGAAATAAACTGGAAGAATGCCAGATTTATTTCTGATGCACCTCAAATTTAGAGTATCAGCACAGATGAAGAACAATTTTTGTCCCTTGGTTTTGTGTTTTTGGTGGATAAAACTAGATGTCAAGCAGACAAAGCTGCAAATGATAGAGTATAAGTGCTTTACATGTAGATGGGAAGTTGGTGTCTTTAATAATAGCTGTACGGTTTCTATTGGGAATCAAGCAAGAAAAGCTAGTCTGTTTTTGTTCCTAGCGCTTGGAAGAAACATTTGTTTGCTTTAAAACTTGTTTTTGAGTCCAGTGTTGTCAAAGAGTTGTTAAGAATAAAAGAGCTCTGGTGTACTTGAACATCCTCATCTCTGGTTCCTGGGATTTAGCTAGATCAGTGATTTATTCCTGTTTGTTAATTGCAAAATAACAGCAATTTTAATTTTAAATGCTTGTTAGGAACAGTCTGGCAGTCCTTTGAGGGGTGGTAGATAACCTTCTATGTCCTGCAAAGGGATTAGCAAATGCTGCTCTGGGAATTGAATGATTGTTTTAGTGTAAATGAATCCAAAAGCAGCCTGTCCAAAACCCAAAATAGGTTAGAATTTGGAAAGAAATATAAAGTCATTGCTTTTGCCTGTTAGCTCTGCTTATTGGCCCAATGATTAAACTCATAAAGTCATATATAGAGGTTTTTAATATTTGTGGAAGAAACATGATGTGAAGGACTGTTCCAAATAAAGGGCATCTATGTAAGAGAGAATGACCTCATCTAAACTATAAGGAAACCAAGTTGTTTACACTTAACATGGAAGAACATTGCATAAATTTTTTTAAACTGAGGAGCTGTAAGAAAGCTGTGAGGTACAGAAGAAAATGGGATTCAGGAAAAAACCTTTAAGATCATTAAGTCCAACCATTAACCCAGCATTGCCAAGTCCACTGCTAAACTATGTCCCTAAGCACCATATTTACACCTCTTGTAAATACCTCCAGGGACAGTGACTCAACCACTTCCCTGGACAGCCTGTTCCAGTGCTTGACGACTCTTCCAGTGAAGAAATTTTTCCTAATACCTAAACCTCCTCTGGTGCAACTTGAGGCTATTTCCTCTTGCATTGTCGCCTGTTACTTGGTAGAAGAGACCAACAGCCACCCTGCTACGACCTCCTTTAAGGTAGTTGTAGAGAGCGATAAGGTCTCCCCTGAGCCTCCTTTTCTCCAGGCTGAACAGCCCCGGTTCCCTCAGTTGTTCCTCATAAGGCTTGTTCTCCAAACCCTTCACCAACTTCCTTCAGTTGAAGATACTAAAATTATCCTAAGTGCGGTATAGCTCAGAGGATGGAACTAATTAAAAGGGGAATAAAACAAAATAGGTTGCCTTTTAAAGAGGATGTCAAAAAAAGACACAAAATCAATAATCCACCAACTTTCATGCAAATTCCCAAAACTGAAAAAATAAGGAAGGGAAAGTGCTAGCCCTATGTCTGTCCAAATTTTGCTGAGAGTGAAGCTAAATGATGCTGTAATATCAGAAATGAAAACATCCAGACAAGACAAAGCACATGATGCCACTGTAGGGATAATAGCATATTTTAGTTAGAAGCAAATTACCACAACCACCAGCTCAGCGAGTAGCACAGTGGAATTCTGTCAGGAAACTGGATTCTGTTATACAGGATATTTTTTTTAAAAAAAAAAAAAAAAAAGCCCATTGGGCATATGAATTAGAGATTCTGTCTGGAGGGACTGGAAGCCTCGATTCATCTGGCCAATGGAAGTGCCTAAATCTAAGCTTATTGTTTAAGTCTTCTCTTACAGTCAGTAGAGAGTAATAGGCACTCCCAGGTGAGTAAACCGTCTCATTTTGAAACAGATATCTAAAATACTTACAACAAATTGGATCCTCAAAGTGACCATTTTATCTCTATTTGCTATAGAGCATAAGGGGATTAGCTGAGATACAGACATCTCCAAAGGACAGGACATGAATCCTGCCCGAAAGGACAGTGAAAGTAGGCCATAGAGATTGCAAAGTTTTTAAATTGGCAGAAGAAAAAACAAGGAAAAAAAGGTCATGTAAACGGACAGGAAACACAATTGTATTTGTTTTGTTTTGTATGTCTTGTTTTGGGTTTTGTGGGGGATTTTTAAGTTTATAAAGACCCCTATGAGCAGAGGAAGAATTTTTAAGAAACTGAATTTTTAGAGATCTAGTGGTGGTTTTTTTTCAATTTTTCTATGGTAAAAATCTATGTAATCTTGTATACAAAGTGGAGGGGGAAAATAACTGAGTAATAGCTTCTGCTCCAGATTTCTAAAAGATGCTTTTGTTCAGCTTGTTTACATTTGATGTATATTACAGCTGAAGTGACCCATTTACCCACATTCTTTTAAAAAATTAACGCATTTTTAAAGTGTTAGAAAAATGGAGGGAAAATGACTTCATTAGCAGCAAGATAATCTTAAAAAAAATAAATGAGTATTCATTTTTTTTCTCACTGTACTCATTCAGTGTTTTATGGAAATATATAAACTGGTATAAAAAAAGACAAAATAAGGTTTTGTTTTAGTAAGAAGTAAATCAATGGGGTGAAAAAGAGATACAAAACCTAAAAAAAAATTGCCTCAGAATAACTTTAGAATTGAATATTAAAATCACAAAAGAACAAGCTTTTGTTGGACAAAAGATTATGATTGTATTAAAATTGAATATTTCTGTGCAATTTGAAATCTGTGCTGCCTGAACTACTGTGTATCAAATTAGGTTGCTGTGAACAATAACAAAATGTGTGACTGTTCCAATAAAGGAAAAATTTGCATTATCATATGTAGTGAGATGTCATGAAAGTAGCAATGTGTAATTTATATATGACCTAAATCATTCTGTTTTGCAGAATGACATGCCCTTTTTTATTATTTTTCTACTTTTAAATAATTTAATAGCTATTATAGGGAAGAAATTCCTTTTACTTTGTTTCTGTTAAGTGAAAAAAACCTGCACATCTCAGTGGGTATTTGTTAGATCATGCTCATGTAATCATGCACAGAGTTTTTAAACCTTTATTTAGTCTCTGGAAATATTTCTAATAACTTCAGAAAGAATAGGTTTAGGTTTCCACTAAGATAACTTCTGCGTCTATTACCTGAAAAAAAGTATAACCACTAAAAGCACTGAAGTTATCACTAATGAAAGAATACTGAAAACATGGGTAGAAATGTGGGTGAATTACGCAGTTCATGATAAATTACTCAGTTCAAATGGATTAAGGAATGTTATTCTATGGACTTGCCAACCAAATAAAATTACTTTAGCATTAAAAACAAGGAGTGTAACCAATAATCAGCTTATCCAAAAATCTTTCATGATCACTGTGTTGTCTGTTCTGTAAACATGAAGGTCTTTTTTGATGTGATTCTTCCTTTGATTTCGATTCTCATCTGTGCAGATGCCATGATATGTTTGATACTTTCAACCATATTCTTGATGCATAGTACAATTTTCTAGTGTATTCTGTCACTTTTTCCTTTTTGTTTAGGTCTTATTTTATTGAATACCTAAATCTTGTGACTGGCCATTTACATTTTCTTAGGCCTTTCTGACCATGAATTTCCATTAGAAAGTACTTAGATTTCAGTACTTGGCATTCACACATACATCTTGTGTTCTCATCCTTGGCTATATGTGAACTCTGTATCACATTTATGGTGCTGGCCTCTCATTGTATTCATAAGATACCGAGTAGAAGAAAGTATTTTGAGTCAAAGCATTTCCCCTTCTATTTGGTCTCAGAATTTCAAAATAAATAATGGAAATTCTTCAAGAAAGACAATATTTTAGTGTAAGGTTTTATCATTTAAAGATGATTTTGTTCTCTTTGAAGATTTGCACTTTGAAATTGTTGGAGAAATAATTGCCAATCTTACAATATAAAGTAAAGTACTTCCACTTAAAGTACTCTTGATCAATGTGTTAGGCAATTTCTCATTCTAAATCATTTAAGTCTTTGATTTTAATCTTGAGACTTTGTAGGCTAATTGCAAACAAATTTCAAGAAAACAATATCACTATATATATCAATAACTCATACTTTTTAATATTTAAAATCAACTTTGTCTTACTGTTGTCTTTGCATTCTGCTCTGTGATTTTCAGCTGTACATACTTATTTTGCCCTTTGGAATAGATTTTGGATGTTTTACTACTAATAATGCCTTGTGAGAAAATAAAAAGAAAAAATATCTCTCACAGCTTTGCTGGAATGGTGAAACGTAGTGTTATGGTCAGCATTTGTTTCATTAATTACTAT
>JAOTQQ010000001.1:29063446-29100354 GCA_026546715.1 Gallinago undulata
CAAATGCTGATGATTCAGAGGATATAGAGGAAACCTAAATCAAGAAGATTATGCATTTTTTTTCCCTCAAGGCTGTAGAAGCACTGACTAACTTATGCTTTTAGCTGGTAGCACAACATCATCTCAGACACTCCTTCATAATGTGCTTGCCGAAGAGACTTCCTACAGTTGTTCAGCAGCTGTCAGCCATACTCCTGACCAAAGGCTTGCTTAATGAAGAATGGGCTGTTTGCTCTGTGTCCTTATATTTGAGAGAATTTATATCTCCTGCTGGATTAAACACACTGGGTTAACAGTATTCTGGTCAGGGCAGCAGCAGCACTATGCATTGTCCTCAGAGTGCTGGAAGGAATATATTTGAGGTCTTTCCCAAGTTTGTCAGAAAAGCCATAATCATAGACATAGAGGTGTTTCAGTTCGGAGGGGTGATCCGGGGAACTACAGGCCTGTCAGTCTGACCGTGGTGCCTGGGAAGGTGATGGAACAGATCATCCTGAGTGCCATTATGCAGCGCACAAAGGATGCCCGGGTGATCAGGCTCAGAGAGTGGTGGTGAATGGAGTTAAATCCAGTTGGCGGCCAATCATGAGTGGTGTCCCACAGGGCTTGGTACTGGGACCCATTCTCTTAACATCTTTATCAATGATTTGGACAAGGGGATTGAGTGCACCCTTACTAAGTTCGCAGATGACACCAAGTTGGGTGGCATTGTTGACCTGCCGCAGGGTAGAGAGACTTTGCAGAGGGATCTGGACAGACTAGATTGATGTGCTGAGACCAACAAGATGAGTTTCAATAAGGTCAAGTGCTGGGTCCTACACTTGGGTCACAACAACCCCAGGTAGTGTTACAGGCTTGGGGAAGAATGGCTGGAGAGCTGCCTGGCAGAAAAGGACCTGGGTGTGTTGGTCGATGGCAGGCTGAACATGAGCCAGCAGTGTGCCCAGGTGGCCAAGAAGGCCAACAGCATCTTGGCCTGTATCACGAACAGCATGGTGAGTAGGACCTGAGAGGTGATCGTCCCCCTGTATTTGGCACTGGTGAGACCCCACCTTGAGTACTGCTTCCCTTACCACAAAAAAGACATTGAGGTGTTGGAGTGGGTCCATAGAAGGACAACAAAGCTGGTGAGGGGTCTGGAGAGTAAGTCCTGTAAGGAGGGGCTGAGGGAACTGGGGTTGTTCAGTCTGGAGAAGAGGAGCCTGAGGGGAGACCTTATCGCGCTCTGTAACTACCTGAAGGGGGGGTGTAGAGGGGCGGGGGTCGGTCTCGTCTCCCAAGTACAGGAGACAGGACAAGGGGCAATGGCCTCAAGCTGAGCCAGGGGAGGTTTAGATTGGATATTAGAAAACATTTCATCACCGAAAGAGTTATCAAACATTAGAATAGGCTGCCCAGGGAAGCGGTTGAGGCACCATCCCTGGAGGCATTCAAAAGACAGGTTGACATGGTCCTTAGGAATACGGTTTAGTGATTTTTATGGTTTGTTTTTGTTTTTTTTTTCAGAGTTAAATTGATGGTTGGACTAGATGATCTTTAAGGTCCCTTCCAACCTAGACAATTCTATGATTCTACTTGGACCACTCAGAGCTCTCCTCATTCATTGATGACCGCTTTACAATGCAGGGCTACAGTTTTGGCTGTCGTGAAGCCATTTTCTTACGCTAGAACTGCTTTTGTCCATTCTTGTACAGAGAAGCTGTCTAGGGAAGAACTGTTTAGGGAAGAGGTAGTCTTAGGAAAGGGAGATGCATTGAGTAATTTTAAATTTTCATATGTTTGTAGATAATTGGAGCATATTTCTTTTACAAAACTGTTGAAAAAATGCCTCAGATTATTTTTACTTTTCATTGAATGGAAAATGCGTCCTCTTATTTGAAGAATCCACAACCAATTTAGAACACACCAGATGAGATGAGAGCTCTTCTTTGATACAGAGCTAGCCAATTTCTAGATGAGCACAGTAAGTGATTTGCGTGGTTGCTACAAAATGTCAATATGTTAGACTCATCACTTATCTAATCAGTAAGTTATTGTGTATTCTGACAGTTCTCCATGAAGACAGATTTGTTTTACTTTGCATACAATAAGTTGTTTCTATAACTGTTACTTTAAAGAATTTTGTCATCTGTGAAATAGCTTTTTCATGTAGTTTTTGCTATATATTTCCTTACCCAAACTGCATCAAAGAAACGATTAGTAAGAGCAGTTAAAGCTGAATATATATCAAGAAGAAAATCAAATTATTAAAAATCTTTTAAAATGTGGTTTCTAAAAAGAGTATTTTGTATCCTGTAGTTGAATGTTGTGAGCCCTTCAAATGTGGTAACCTGAAAAGACATTAAAAGCAATCTGTCACGAAGTTCAGTGAAATACTGGTTCAACAATATCCTGCTTAATGCTATCCTGCACTACATTTCATCTGTACGTGCATTTGGTTCTGCAGAATACAAATATGAGGTAAAAAGAAAAAAAAAGAATTAAACTTTATAAAACCCTTTATTAGATATTAATTCAGGTTAAAAATATTTTTAATTGATCTGAAATAATAAACCTACAAGATAATATAGCTTTATAGTTAAAGATAGTTAGAGAGACACAGGAGATACAAATCTGACAAACAAGTATATTTATTAGGTCATGCTATTTAGTGTAAATTATTCCAGATCTGTTAATTAATGCTGTGCTTTGAATATGAAGAAACCCTAAAAAAAGTTGGGGCTAATTGGGGGGGGTTTTTTTGGAAAGCTATGGTCTTTTTTTTTTTTTAAGTTAGGGTCACTGAAAGATGCTGTGCTGTAAATTTATCTTTAACAAAAATTTTATCTGTCATATCCTTCACATTTGTCTGTCATATCATGTCAGCTGTGTCTGAGTGCTACCAAAACTAAAATGCATCTTGGAATTAGCATTCCAGAGATTGACTACAGTCTGCACAGTTTATGCCTTGAAACGAAGTCTCTTGGGAAATACCTGAGAACTGACATGTGAGGCACCAAGGAAAAAACAAGTGCAAAAGACAATGAATTAGGTGTGCCATAAAAGCAGCCAAAGAGCAAAAAATCCTAGTGAAGAAGTAGAAAGGAGTGGAGTGAAAGGCTGTTCTGAGTTAGATAAACATGGATGAAAAGCAGAAAAGTGTAACTGCAGAGGCAGGAAATAATTGGAGAAAATGTAGACTCTTGGGTAGGATGCAGTCAGAGCTCTGACAAAAGGGCATTTGGGAAGCCCTTTTACTCCTCTAATGTAGACTTCAGGCAAAAGGACAAGTTACTAGCAGAGGTCAAAATCCTTTTCGTTAGGAATTCTCATTACTTGAAAGGTAAATTTGATGGGTGGTGGTGGAAGCAAATAATATATAACTTCTTAAGAACCAAAGGAAAATTTATGCTAAAACAGTCATATTCTATAAGACTGTTTCAAAACTAAGCACTAGGGAGCTCAGATCCTGCAGACTTTAAGAACCTACACACATGTAAGACCGAATTGTTGAGAGGATCTTGGTGATAGTATGTATTAAAATCAATGTGTGTAATAGGAAATTTCAGAACAAAATGAGTTCCTACATGTTTCAAAATATTTTTTTTTTTTTTTACATAGTGCCCTGATATGGATAAATTTGTAAACAGGGTCAGAAACAGCAAAACAAAAAGTAATTTTGCTATTCTTTGTTTCAAAATTTTTTTTTATATGTTCACAAATTCTGTGCATGTGCCTGTAAGCATGTGTTAATAATGCAATACTATACAAATACTGTACTAGACAACATCCAGGATGTTAATTGTTAAATTCACTTTCTGTTATTGATATAGACACAATCCTATTTAGTTTTCCTTCATTAACAGGTTTCAGGTTTTTAAGGGAGTTGTAAAGCCAAAGTTGTTCCTGAAAAGGCATAACTACACTAGGAATATGTAGGGACACCACTGTCACTTCCTCAGACATCATTTTCCAACACTATAATGATATAAAAAAAATAAGCTCTTTCATACGACTAGAATGAAAGTTTTCTAGTTTCATAAGACTAGAATGAAAGTTAAATTACTGTAGAAATCTCAGGTCATAACTGTATTTAAAGCTGGGTTGCAGTGAGCAGGTTTTGGAATTACTTGTACTTGCAATGGAGAAGTAATAGATGCCTTGTAGAATTACCCCATTTTGAAGATACTTGCTACTGCAAACTTGAATTATGATGACTCTGAAATTTAACAATGTGATGTTAACAGCATTAGGGACAGAAAAATACAAAGCAACACTGCATATGTTTACCAGGTATTTCAGCTGAATTTCCTTAGCAGTATGTGATGTACTTTTCCAAAGATGCCAAATGTGCAGCTTCACAAAAGAAGTTGTCAGCTAATTTTATTTTAAGTAGCCATTAGGTTTTGATCTATTTTGGCAAAAGTATCCCAGGCTACATCCAATTTTATTTTTTTTTTTACTCAGGAAAGGTGAGACATGAATAACAAATTGCCATACTTTAGGCAATGAAATTAAAACTGAAATAACTCTCACCAGAAGCAGTATACTGCAAAGAGTTGCCTTTATCAGTTGAACTGTACACGCAAAACAAAAAGTAGATGAGCCCTTTTTTGGTACAGAGTGGATAAACTGTATATCACCCAATAAAGTGAGTAACTTCATTGACTCTGTTACTTCTTATCCTGTTTAGCCTTATTCTTTTCTAGTTTATTCCTCAAACGGCTGCCAGGATGCCTGCACTGCTCCCATACTTTCAGGTGTTATTATTGGTCAAACTTAATGTTGTCTGATAAAAAATATGGGTGTGCTAGTGATGGAAGCATATTTATGTATCTTGTATTTTCCACAGTCTCATAAACAACTTAAACCATGATGCTTAGTACAAAAAAAAATTCCATCCTTAATTTGGAGGCAATGTAAGATGAAAAGGAGCCTTGGAAGGGGAAGGAAGAGGAAAAGGAGAATATAAGAGGATGTGTAGGAAGTCTGTTTGTAACAGATCTTCAAAGACCTGGCATTTCTGATAGGAGTGTCTTAAGACAGAAGTTCTGATCCATTTGAAATACATGCACTAATGATGCAACATATGTTTAAAAAAATTCAAGTGTGTAATATTTTCTTGATGAGGTTAAATGATTTGTGCTTGGTTAGAGTGTAGGTGGGGAAAGATGGCAGGACAAAACCAAAGTCAGTTAAAATGATTACCTTGCATTATCGGAAGTAAAGTATTATATTATAGATTTTATCAAAGACCTTACTATTTTCTTCACATTATTAAGGGAATTTTTTTTTTCTGATAATACAAATTATTTTCTTGGCAAAGAACATGCTTCTAAATTAATATATTGTTGCCTAGAGGAGATCATGACATTTGCTTGTGACTTTTTGAATCAGACAGTTTCAGATATTGTGATAGATGACAACTAATGCCACTCTACCATTGAGCTAGACATCATGTATACAGTGAATAAAAAGTCTCAAAATGTTTTGCTTTACCTTTTCTGAACCAAAAAAAAAAAAAAAAGCATCCAAGAACTCTGGTTTCTCAACAAATATGAATTCCTTTCTAGAGTTTTATTCAGTTTTATTCAGAAATAAACATTAAGAGATTCTCTTTATCAGTCATAGTGTTTGCTAACGACAAATCCTGAAAGCCTCTACGCCATCAATGAGATTTTCAAACCCACATTCAAAATTAGAATAAGAACACTGTCAGATTCAAAAGAGTGAATAGTTTCCCAGCTTGAGGTCACAGACAGCGAGCTTCACAGAGCTTTATACAGAAACAAGTAAAGAATATATACAGAATCATCCAGCCTCCTGCTCAGGACAGGATGCTGCATTCAAATTTACCCCGTCCTTAACATTTATGACATATGCAAAATATTCCAAATTTATTACCTGTTGTTAATGCTCCTCCCTTAATGGCTTAATAACTGCACTATATTGGAGCTATTGCTAATTGCTAATGTTTTTATTTTAGTGTTAGTTTTTATTTATTAATGGTTCATTTCTTCTGTGTTCATGTAGTTTATATACTGTAGTTTGATTATATGACAACTCTAAGTTTCATTCTTTAACCAGAATCCTCCAGCGAGTCTCACATTATTAAGTAGACATATATATTTAAACCAAAGGCCATTGTACACATCTTTGGCAAATATATTCCTCAGTTTAAACTGTCCTGTCACATCTATTGATATTTTCCCTACAGCTGACATATATTGCTTATCAGTCTATGGGGTGTCTAGGAAATCCCATTTCACACATCACTTCTCACAATATTTCATAATCACACAGCCAAAAGATTTTGCATAATTGGTGAAACAAGGAAGTATTAAGTTAAACCATCTTTCATAGTGTTACTTAAGTTGATGGTCAGGTTCTTTGCTACTTTACCTTTTCTGATGTCAGCTGCTTCATTTTTACTCACATTTACACTGTTTTAAATGTACTGGTGTTAGTAAAGTTAATTTTATATGCATTGTGTATGAAGCAGACATTTTGATAATTTTAAAAATAAGACATTGGGAACTAGTTACAATCATAGATATACATTTCTCATATTCAGGTCAGTCTTGGGAGTCCTGTCTCTGTACTTTGGTTTCATTTAGCTCTGAGTTCTTTCTGTACAGCTTTCCACTTTCAGTGTTGTACCATTAGCACAGAAGATTGCCTTTATTTTTTTTGTCAAAATTCAGTTATCATTGTGTGTCTTTTAAAGTTTGGAGGTTCTCAATGAAAAATACCATACATCTCGTCTACTTCTGTAACACACTTGAGAAGCTGAGAGAAGCCTCTCCCTCCTTAATATTTTCACTTTCTTTCAGCAGGAGAGTAAAAACATTTTTTTTTTTTTATGTCTAATAGAGGTTCTTCTTTTCATGTTCAGCTTTTAGACAAGAAGAGTCTGACTACTGGGTATTTTATATATTTTTTTCATAAATCATTGTGCACTATTCTTCAGTAGGTGCTATTTATCCCATTTCAAATACAGATTCTCTAAAATGTTTAGTTCCCTGGTTTTGACCTTTTGCCTTTCTTTTATTTGAATGTTTGCCATAACTGTTGCTTCTTCTGCTTGGAAATATATATTGATTTGTACTTTCAGTGTATCTTTTTGTTTAAGAAGTATTTTTTCAGTGCTTCCTTTGAAAAGCAGATCTCAAGCGCACTGCTGCTTTGCCATTTTTGGTGGTTTGTAAGACCTGGGATTTGAGAATTTATTTTAGGTGCGTATAAAATCATAGCTTTGCTTTTAATTGGTATACACTGACTGTTTTCTCTACCCATCTTCTGTGAACCCATGGAGTTTTGCTGGACCCACTGGTTACTATTTCTGAACAATTTAAGGTTTTATCTATTCTAATTTTAAGACTGCAGCAGTGACTGCCCCTAAATACTTTTGTTTGGTATTTCATGTGTGATCATTTTAGTGTCTGGGGAAATGCTCTTATGAGCTTTGGTAGAGAGAAATGGAAAGTCTTGCTGTGGATGACAAGGATGAGAAAAGGAGCAGAAATTGACCCAAAATTGTGATTGACGACTGAAATTCCTTTTCAATTTTTAATTATCAGTGGACATACTAGAAGTTAGTTTTGAATAAAATCAAGCCAAGTAATAAAGTATTGATTTGATATGTTAGCTTGTTATGTGGTTTCCATGTTCTCACATCAAATCCAACATAAAATGTGAGCTTTTTCAAATACTGTGCTTTCAAATAACACATATCATAAAATTTAAATATTATTAATTAGAAAAACACCCACCCAAGGCGATGCCTGATGCCTGGGGCTGCCCCCATCTGCCCTTCTTGGTTGCCCCACTCCCTTGCTGGGGGCAGTGGGAAGAGCCCTGGGAAGGAGGCTGTGCCCTGGGGAGACCCCACCACTCTCACTGCCCCTGCCTACTGGGAGCTGCCAGCCTGCACTGTGCCCTGACTTTTCCATTTTAAAACTTAATCTTACAGTCTATTGTATATAAAAGAAGAATTATGTTAGTTTTCTTAGTTTGACAAAACTTGCAATTTAACTATGTAAAGGAAATTGGAGAAACAGTAAAAATAATAAGACAATGTATGGATTTTAAGCCAATGGCTATACATGAAGAAATCTGAAATAAGAAGTGCTCACTCTACAGAGGAAAAATTTTTGATGCGATTCAAAGGCCTTCTGTTTCAGATAGTTCTCTGCTTTCAAAAAACTGCTTTATCAATCATTTCTGTAAGTGAGCCTGTAAATTGGTGTGTAAATGAAGTGTTGTATCTGTTCGCTCCCTTGTTTTCTTTTATGCTCTGCACCAATCCTCTGCAAGGCAGATTCATTTGTTGTTTAGTTGAAATGGAATGACTGCAATTCCACAAACAAATTGGGCCTCAGTTAGGTGCACTTTGTCATAAATAATCTCTGAGGAGATTGGATTTCTCTCCTTGCTCATGTACTTCAGCCGTACATTAAACTCCATAGCTTCTTAAAGGCCCTGAGTTATTGCTTGGCTGAATGATCACTGAGCAGCATGCACCTGGCCTTGTTCTCCATGTTGTAACTGTCTCTATGTCCCTAAAGAATATTCAACAAAATTATGGTAAAAGAAACTACCTGTCCATTTTCTAGGATTATTTTTTTCACTCTTTGTCCGAATTCTTTCTTACTCAACTTCATGATGCACAGCTCTTTTGGCACATATTTCTTCATGATCTGGAGAGAAAAGCCATTTCCTAGATTGGTTAAGGGCATTTTCCATGGTCAGGTCATCTAATGCTCATATTTCACATTCAGCAGTAGGCCACTTTGAGATTTAACAGCATGTCTTTATCAGCTGCAGGAAATGTCCTTTACATTTTCATTTATAAATTTTACAGTTATTTCTTTTGCTTTGTTATGGAAGTTTGCTCTACATTTCAGTCTACCCTTTTCCTTCTCTTTCTTGAAAGCAAACTGAAACTCCTTAGCTCTGTGGCTGAGACGGCTGAGTCGCTGGCAGTGCGATAATGTAATCTCTGCCTTTTCCCAAGCTCCCTTCTGCAGGTTGTGTAATGGGTTGAGCAACATCTGCAAGAGTATGATAGTTCTGATCTAGCCATTTCTGCACACGGCCAGTCATGCTGAGCGGTCTGAATTATACTCTGTTTCGATGGGATTACATAACTATCCCAATGATAAAAATGGAACCGAAAGATTCCCACAATGTAGCAAGCTTTAAATCTTTACATATAAATAGGGGATTGTGCATGATTGATAGATGGCATGTTCATATTTTGAGTGTCTTTGCATTTGATCTGTTTCTCATCTGAAAAAAACCCTCTAATATATAAGATCATGAAAAGTAGTATACTGTCTAATTCTTATGCAAAATACTTAAATAACAGAATAGTAGAACCATTTATTGATGGATGAGCTAATTTTTGATGCATACAATGTATATGGGGCTCACTTAGAAAACTAATGAGCCACAGTTTCTCTCTGTCTCAAATTTGATCAGGTATGTGATGTGCTGCTGAAGAGATGTAAGTGTGGGCTTTTAATTGACAATATTATCGCTTCACTGCAGAATAGCATTTACAAAAAAATAACCAAGACAGCCATTAATATAAATCCAATTGATAGGCTGAGGAGGAGTACCAGATGTAACAGGCAGAGTGGCAGCTAGTCAGATGAAATGGTACTTTTCCCACATTAGCCAGAGATCAGAGATATCACATATCAGCTGCACCTGGTTTATAATGTAGTATTTCAGTAGTTCAGAAGTAGTGAAATTCTGTCATGCATCATATATGATATGAATGTGTGTGCAAGAGCAGAAAAATAATTGCTACAAACAGTATGAATGTGCTAAAATGAGCTAAAAAAGCTGTATATATATATCATAGAATATGTAGTGATTTTTCTTTCTTCTGCCATGTTGCACTTTGTATAGCTCAGGTTGCTTTTCTAATATAATCCGCCTCACCAACTGTGTGAGGTTGCACACGGGTGTGAGTCAGTGGGGTTGGATATAAGTGCCTATACTTGTCAGAATGAATGTAGGCTGAAGGTAGATACTAACAAAAGAGCAACTGGAAGGCAAAGAAGAAGAGGCCTTTGATAGAGGAGCATAACAAAAAGGATTTGAAGGTTATGTGGCCAACCAGTGGTGAACTGGATGGGAAGGAATTAGGCACAGCACGTAGGCTAAATGTGGCGTTTTCGAAAATGCTAGGACAGTGATATAAATTTAAAGTTTGGAATGGCAGCAAAGGAGGACTCGCCAGACAGAGTCAAAGCCATGTGGTTTAACAGCAATGCTGTTGCACAGATATTGTCACTGAGGCAGAGGAGTGGTGAGAGAATAGCTCAGGGCCAGAACAAGATTTTATTAATAGAAGTGATGAGTTGCTGAATGGCAGTGCTTGCTGAAATGTCTATGGAAATAAAGTAATAGGTACTAGGGAGATATTAAGGGTAACTGATGAGGTGGTAGAGAAGAAGGAACATGAGAAAAGGTATAGCCCATATTCTTGAAAGATTAAGAGAATAATAATTGTAATAGTGATGGGAAAAGGGGCAGAAAGAGTTTGAAAGTGAAGATGGGAGAATCATCTGTTTGAAGTGACAGTGGCATGCCTTAGAAGAGATATTAAGCAGGCATAGGAGAGAAGTTGGTGAGACAGGTAAGGTTTTGAGTCATCAGCAGATAGCTTTATAAGCTGTATGAGTGGAGGGAAGTGTTCACAGTCACTGCAAAGTGAGAAGAAAAGGGGTTGAGGACTAAGCACTGCTTTATCATCATCATCCTATCAGAAGAAGAAATACTTTCTGCAGCAGAGTACCAATAACTTTTCTGTATTTATGGCTCCCTTACTAAAGCTTGTGTCTTCTAGTTTGAAGCATGAGAGGAAATAGGTGGGTATTTCTTTTTTATCTAACTCAAGTTCACACACAGCTCTATCTCTTCAGGTAGCATAAGAAATGTTGTAAGTAAAGTTTCTTTCTTCTTAATTAAAGGAATAATTTTCTTTTAAAACTGTTCTTGCTACATGTTTGAATTTATCCAGAGCTCTACAAAATATAAAATGATGGAATTATTCCTCCCTGAAAAGTGGACTAAAGTAATAATGAGTTCCAGTCAGGGTGCTTTCATGTAATTGGCAAGCAGCCGTCCATTTTGCTCCCAGTATGATGTTACATTTCAATAGAAAACACAGAATCCAAGGTAGAGGATTTCACAAGAATTTCGTAGTGGAATTTTCATAGGCTCATAAAATGCTCCATGGTACATATTACTAATTAGGTAAATACATTACATAAAGAAAAATCTATTATTGTTTAAAAAGAAGCAGGATAGTTTTAAAAAATCCACTATGAACTTCTTAAAAGGGATTGCTATGTTATTTGTGTGGTACAAAGAGGGCTTTTATCCTATTTCAATTATACATTGCAGGCATTATTTAAATTTTATTTGTATTAGTACCTTGCAAAATTATTTTATGTGGTTATGAGTAATCATTCTGTATATTAAAAAGAAAGTAGAAATTTGTTCTGAACATTATATTCTCTTATTTTCTTTGTGCAGGGTGTCATTCTTATGGTGCTCATTGAACGTAATGATGATTACTTTGTACTGAATATCGTAGATACTAAATATTTATGATATCAAACTTTTCTTAGGTGCATAATTTTAAAATATATTTTAATATACAGTAAAGGTCTTCAGGTTTTCTGTGTGGTAAGATGAGACGGGCAGAATACTTTGGAGGAGTAGGGCTTGAGATCAGCAAGTTCTGAGTGTTGGTTTTCCTTTCTCCTTTAATGTCATTACCAAACTCCAAAGACAACTAATATTTTGCTTCAATTTCTTCACCTGGATAGTGACAGCTAAATAAGAATGACTTAATTTTAATAGGACCTTGAGTCAATTAATTTCAAACGCTTGCTGTCTTTTCTCAGATATGTTCATGTTATTATTTGGATTTCATGTGGATAAAAAATAGGACGATGGTCATACTAATTTCTCCTACTGTGATATGAGGCTCTCGTGTGGTTATTGCTCTCTGTTATCATATGTCTCTCTTTTGGAAAGTACCTGGAAAATACACTATTTTCAGAAAAAAAAAAAAAGAACTAGAGTCACTTCTTTCAGTTTCACCTGAAAGAGTGAGAAAAGAAGATTGCCTTATGAGTCAAATCATAAGATATGTTATTTAGTTTATTCACAGCAAAACTCTGAAAACTCTTTTGCTGGTACTCATCATGCCATCACTGTAAGAATGTGATATATTCCCCTTGAATTGCCTTGATGTCTTATAAGAACTTGCTGATAGTTCTCAACCCTCTTGATTAGAGTAAGTACCTTTGACAATTATGCTTTACTTATTCTAACATTTCTTCCTCCATAGTCGATCAAGGTTACTTGGCCTCCATTTCTTTACCTCTACCACATGAAACTAATCTAATGTAAATATTGTCCTGTTAAGGACCAGGCTTTTTCTGATGCAATTCATTATTTTTGTGTTTCTGTGTGATATCTGTTCATATTTTCCTGCCATTATTTCTCGAATGTAATTCATACCCATATCTCCTTCTGTGCTTTAGAGAAAGTCTGTGTAAATTGTAGTGACTTGATAGGTGAAAGCTTCATATTGTGTGGATATATTTTATTATGCCATTTGCGTAATTTCCTTAGTTACTGTGAAACTTGGTGTAGCATCATAATGATTAGACTTCTACAAGCACAGCAGAAAGTGATCTATGGCACCTCTTAATGTTGACTATTTCTTATCTCTGTCAAATCCCATGATACTCTGCATGTGTGTATATCTACATATAGTAATCTCCTAGATCCCATAATTATAAAGCTTAAAGATCACACCACTAATATATTTATGTTAAGAACCCTTCTATTCAGCTCTCTGGGTGAGCCTCCACGTATGGCTCCTCATCTTTGTAACATCAGTTAGTGCTTATTTCTTCCCTCCACGAGGGACCAATTTTTTTCATCTAGAGCTCTTACAGTTGATCATGTGTCGTTCCTGTTTCTAACAGAAAGTATTATACCCTGTGAATGTCATGCATGCACAATTAGTTGAATCCCTATCTTTTGATGACATTATTAAAGAAGTCATTATTAAACAGAAAACAACAGAAGAAAATATATTTTATATTGTGCCTGTACTCACATTGATTTCTAAATTTATTTTTATTTTTATAAACTTTGATATTTAGAATGAAATAAGGAATGATGTCACATACTGGAACAACTATTGCAGAAGTAATACGTACTCATATTACAGAGATAATGAAATGCCTACATCTTGAATAATTTTTTTTCTCTTTATGAATAATTATTTTGGAAGAATATAAATCTTATATAGAAATATGTTTAACAGTTCCAATTAGAGATTTTCATCTTGACTTTTCATAGGCACTTTTCCTTTTTAATAACTTAGTTTCCTTTTTGCATGTTGAGAAATATAACATGAATTCAGGGTGCACATTTCAAGATAGAAAAAAATGCAAGAAGCTAATTTCTTGTCTGTCAAGAAAAGACAACACTTTTAGCTTTGAAGAAAAGGAGTGAACTCCTTTTTGGCTTTACAAGTGGGTTGAGTCTTCTCTGCTGAATGGGTGTTATTAGTATTTTTAACAGCATCAACAGTTACTAGAGATGTTTTAATGCCATAGAAAAGTAATTGCTTGTTAGACTCCTACAGTCGCTATGAAACAAGATGTAAAACAGTCTGGATTACTTGGAAAAATCACAAGTACATAGGCAGGGCTTAACATTTCTTTGCCTGCAGTCTTTCTGATTTTGGTAGAATTAAGAGTCTGATTTTTAATGTTTAAATTACGCCAGTGACACATGTGATAGTAATGTAGTACAAGGTAACATCTTATTGGGAACATTCTGTAGCACTTCAGTTTCCAAAAATTAATTTTTTGCTGAGTACTCCTTTATGAAGTGTATGTCTTCTCTCTCGCCTTGCTGCTGGTCACTTGTGAGAGAAGATATTGCTGCAAGTTTGCCATCTTCTGCTGTAACTTTATTGTCTTCAAAGCAATACCATTTGGCCATAGGATTCACTTTTAAAGTTATTCCTGTTCTCCCTCAACATGATGTAAGGGTCAAATACATTTGACTTGATAACAAATGTGATGGTATTGCTTAAAGACAGAAGCAACTGTTTTCAGTGGAACCCTGGGATACATATGCGAGTGAAGCATATAAAGTAATTGGTGTGAGTAATCTCCAAGTAACTCTAAATGCTCAGTTTCCAAAGGTCAAACCTTTAATATGTTGCCACTTTCAATTAAAGTAGTTTGGGTACATACTGGTGGGTTGAAACAGTAAAACAACATGGTATTGTTTTCCAAGATAAAATATGGCAGTTCATGGTTTTATAAGTATTGAGTGAATCCACCACTCCTTCATGGGTGTTTTCTTTTGCAGTGCATACTAGGAGAAACTGTAGTCTGTGTGTCTGAAGAGACAAGCGAGATGTATGTCTCCTATTTTCAAGATTCTGCTGGAAATCAATTGCTGCTGATTTTTATCTGTCAGCTTGCCCTTGGCTCTCTCAAGGCGGTCCCAAATGATCCATCAGGACAATCCATCAGGAGAGTGTTAGTGGTGGTTGTCATTGTTAACCTATGGTGTGCTGCTGACACAAATAGCCCACAGTTTGTAAATAATATCAGTGAGGCAGATAAGGACAGTCTCCACTTCATAAGATATAAAGCTTCTAGAAGCACCTACAGCCTGGAAAAAAGCTGTCAATTATTTGGGACTACTTTGACTAATAGTAGGGAGTGGGGTAATTGGATGATTCATATGGATTTAATGAAAATGGAATAAATCTCTGAGGTACAATGGCAGGTTTGTATGAAACTTATCACTGAAAATTGTTAAAGGAGGAAAATTGATAAAAATATTTAAAACACCAAATCAACTGTTTGTTTTGCAGTATAATGAGTTGTAGGTTATGCTACAACATCGAACTTGGTGAGAGAGTGCATATCCAATATAATTCTTAACATATGAATAAATGTAAGCAAATGAGGAATCCCACTGAAGGCAAATACTATTGTGTTGATTAAAGATCAAAGGAGGCCACTTCAGCAGTCCAAAGAAAGCCCCATGGGGCTGTGTGAGTCAGTGGTTGTGAGGCACAAGGCTAAGCTGCAGCCAGCTCCTGGCAAGAGCAGACAAGAGGGGACCCATCAGGCTTCCCACAGCCACGGTGACACAGCTGCATCAGAGCTGCCCGTGTCCATGGATGTGCTTCTGGGCAGCCAAACTCACATGAGGAGGAAAGTGGTAGCAGGGCCCGTGGGTCCAGTTGGGGCACTGATGTGGGGTTTTTTGCATTTTAACAAAGATAGTGTTTGCAATTATTAGCCAAATACTTCTGACTTATCTATTCCTTACCCAGTTGAATATGTAGTTGTGACCAAAGTAGTCTAAATAAATCATCCAGGTTTTCTTTATGAAGAGGAAGACCTCACCCAAAGGGCAATTTGTGCCATCCTGGAATAGATAACTAAGGCAGGTAGTTTTAAGCCCTCTCTGATATAATGACTGTCCCTGTTCAATTAATCAAGACGAAAGCTATGCTTAGCTATGAAAAGAGCTACCTTTCAGTCACAAGAAGCTCTTCAGTCCAGGCATGATAAACTACAGCATTTCTGTTCTCTCCAGCTGTTTCAGTTACCTGTATTTGACCTTTAGCAATGAAATAATCTCTCAAGTATTAAGTAAAAAAAATCACAAAATTATTTTTCTGTATTCATATATATTTTAAATATTATTTAAAAGTAGGAATTTTAAAAGATATTGTTTAATCTTCAATATACATTCTGTCTCTATATTTACCTAGAAGATGGCTACTGCGAAAGGTCTCTGTCTTTATATATACCTAGAAAGTGAAATGAAATCTTGTATGCACATTTTGTACAGTCAAAAAAAGGACTTTTAGTCATTGTTTCATGCACCTTTGCCAACAAATCTTGCCAGTTTCCAGGCATTTATGTGTAGTGGATCTTAACTCTCAAATAAAATTATTTAATTAGATATTTGTCCTCATTTGTGGTTTGAGATTCGTAGCAGAAGTCCAGCTGAGTAGAGATACAATGTTTTGTAAAATGTTGTAAGAAAAACATTTCTATTTTGTTTTCAGAGGGGAGTAACTTTTCAAGTTCTGATATCCATACATGTTTTGATGGAAGAATTACCCCTCTATTGTTTCTCAGAGTTTAGGAAATACAGTGAAGCATACAGGCCTTATAGACACAGCGTCAACAGATCTGCATTTTTCTCATGAGGAATACATTTATTTTCATTAAGTACTTTGACAGTTATATGGATTGAATGTAAATGGATGTGCATATAAGCTTTCCTTTCTCTGCTGGGTAATTAAAACATAAGACAGAATATTGGATTTTTAAAATGCTTTATTAAAATAGAGAATGACAGAACATTGACAAATGTTTGCTTTTGGACATTTATTTAGTTAAGACATGAAACAACGGAGACAACAACTTTAAAAATACTTGGTTTGCTTACATATCTGAAGTAAATATCACCTAAATATAAAGTAAAAAAATATAAATCAGCTTCAGGTGCTGGTATATGATTATTTTGGTTTTACAAATCTTTTAGAATGAAATTGAATCAGTTCTGAGTTATTTCTCTCTTCTTTTTTTCCCTGGCAATATTGCCTACAATGTGGACTCTTGAATAAAGTGTAGTTTATTATTGATTTTATTTTGTTATTCTATTTGAAAATCCAGAGACAAAACATGTCAACAACATGTTCCTGTTGCATCCAAACTACATTTTTTATGATATTGTAACATGGAATAGATCCAGATCAGTTTTTCTGGTGCTATGGTGAATTGATGAATATATTTTTTTCTATAAAAATAACCAACCAGAAAACTGCATTACTTAATGAACTTCATATGTACTTTCAAGTTTCTTATTTAAGCGATTAGGTATCAGATGTTTAAGTTAAGCATTTTGAAGCTGAATGATCTATATTCTGAGTAACTGTTTTCTGATAGTCCTTTTTTGATATATGTTCTTTGATTACAGTGAAGCAAGAGAGACAGTGCTATATTTAATGTGGAAAAATTGATATATCAAATTACAGGTTGATAAAGATATTATTTGGTGTAGTCTTTAAAAATGCAAAATGAGTACTAAAATACCTATTTGTTTTAATTTGTTATTAATTTGAAACAGGTACCAATTACGTATTACCATCTTACATACCTAAGATATTAAGCCTTCACGAGATTAAGTAAAACTTGCCCTCTTAGAGCAACATGAAGGTCTGATTGCCACACCGAATGAATAGATTTGTTTCAGCTTTTTCTGGATCTGCTGAAAGTAGCAGTATTCATAAAAACACGTTGGCACGTGCTTTGTTATTGGCCAGCATCCCCAACATGTACCAAGTCTGCAGCAGGCTTGCTGCTAATGCGTGCTTCTGCATTTTCATTGTTGGTACCCCCTCTAGTTAGGCTGTGTTTTCCCATGCCACAGTCCAGCATTCTTTTTTCTGAGGAGATACACCAAGAATTCTTAAAAATAGCTAAGAGGCTTTTTCAGAAGTAGTTTTGCTGAAAGACTTGTTTATTAAATATAAGACAGATGTATATGAAAATCTTAACGGCTACTCATTAACGGTTGAATAGCTCAATCATTTGAGAAGTGGCATTATTCCAGGCTTATGGAGAAGAAGCAGGTGTACACACTATAAATGACATAAATCAAACAGAAAAAAAAAGTAAAAAAAATAATTTAAATGGACAAGTTGGTTTATTCCTTTAAGCCTTAGAAAGTCTTGAGAGAAAAACATAAAATTGCAACATTCAGCATTCTGACATTTTCTGTTCATGCATGTTCTTCAGTGCGTAACACTAATTTTATTTTCTTGTAGAGTATGTAAACTGAGGCATAGCCCCCAGTAAAAAAGCAATGAATGTTTAAAACGCTTATGCATAAATCTGCCTCAAAGGATAATTAGATGATTATAATAGTACTTCCTTTGAGGTAGCTAATTAAAAAAAATCTATTGCTCCCAAGCTTAATTATTTGCGTAATGATAACTTATTAGCAACCTCCAAATTTCAGTTACAGCCAGCTACAATTTAAAAAAAGTATAAAGTGTGAAATTTGGAATTTTCTCATGAAGTCCAGAGGGTTGAAGCTTTACTAAATTTTGATTTTAATAATTTTCTTTCTTATGTGCTTTTTCACTCTATAATCTTAGAAATTCCCTAACCAGCTAATGAGTACTTTACAAATGACCCTCTGCTCTCATGTCATACCTGAGTGCTAGGGTATTCTGATGTGTTGCATGGAAGTTGCACATGCAGCTGGTCACCATTATTTTCAAGGTGGCAAGCATTGATGCATCAGCTGCCATTGCCAACTCCTGTTACAATTTCTGTAGCTGTGAATTCTGCTCTAATTTCTGTTTTTAACTAGCCAGCATGTTGCCAAAATAGTGGGATTCATGCAGTTGTTGAAAATTGCTGTTTCTTTGTGTCATGTCCCCTTCAGTTATAACAAAATGAAAAAAAGAAAATTTTTGTTTAGTTTTTTAAAGCTAAAGCTGTCTGTAAACGTTTCTTCAGATTATTGTAAACACTTTACTGACATCACTTCACTCGGATATACAGGAAAGAGCAAGGGGAAAAATAAGTTTTCATGGACTTTATACCAGAAGACTATACCTGACAGCTTTGACAGGTCTGTCTTTTATAAATTAATTAGTAGAATTTCAGGGTGCCAGTGTTCTTCAATCAATTGTTTATTAAGAGATGTCTGTTGATGCCAGAATTTCACTACTTATTAAAGATTTCTCACAATTTTAAAAACAGGCAGTACAAACATACTGTTCTTTTCCCATTTCCTCTGTAACAAATGAAATCAGGAAGAACAAAACACTTCTATGATATCAGAACATGTCTTTCCTGTCTATTCCAGAACTCTAGAAAAAAAAATTAGACAACACGTCAGGAGCAGTATTTTTAAATTTCTGCTGCTTAACTGTTTAAACCAAAGTGAAAGAAAGATAAACAGAACAGAACAGAAATTATTTTTTCTTCCCCTTGAAATCAGTATCAGTCTCCTGGTTCACTTCATAGAAAAATCTTCATGTCCCATCTTTTTTGTAATCTAAGAAACTGATGGTACAACTCTCATAGATGTCAGTAATGGCCATGATAAGAATGCTTTTTCCAGGAAAATTTGAAGAGCAAGAGAAGCATCAAAATTGATGTTTAACAGTATATATTACCTAACTCAGTGTGATCACTGATAACCACTTTGCAAAGCTTATATTCCTATATTCTCAAAAATGACATTCACTGTATCAGCTTAGAAAAGTGATTAAATCTTTTTTCCTTTTCCTGTGATTTTCAAAATCCTATATTTGTATATATCAGTGAAGAGAACTTCATACCTTTATTAAAACCTCGGTATCTGCATTTATATTTATAATGTTGGAAACATAACATTGAAACCTGCAAGTTGTGAAGGATAAAAAGTCATGTTTAAATAGAGAAGCTAAATTACTCCTTCCAAGAGCCAATAAAACTGAAAAGCATTCATTATAAAAGTAGTAAAAACTTACAGCTCCTATTTTATTAAAGCTACTATCCAGTTTCGTGATGGAGCTGGATTACTTAGAGGATAAACCAGGGACATTCTATGTCTTGCGATGGGTTTTACGTCTAAGTGAGGTCTCCTGAAGTTAGATTGATGGCTTTAATGTGAATCCTAATGGACGGGTTTTTATGTCGTAAGATCACGACTCCCAGTTTAACTTGAGCACCTTCTTTTCATAATATCGTTCTGCCTGTTTGTATTGGCACAGAATTATTTCTGTCTCTTGATTAATACATGAGAAAGCACTACCTTTTTGGAAGTAATATATTAGCACTTTGTTTACTAAGTCTCTGGATCACATATAAAGCAGTTCATATTTGATATCCATGTCGCTCCATAATCCATGATAGATATTGTCTTCTTTGTAATGTATCAGACTTTCAAAAATTACCATTACCATGTGAAAATATTTTGTGTATATATATATTAGATCCACACCAGCGTTTTTTTTGTCCATGTTTAATTAAGTGCATTATATTGTCACAGTAATTGGTAAGTACAGCAGTGGTGTCTCTAGTAATTAATATGTCTAGCTGAACTAATCCACTAATATTTTTAACCCTATGAGTATCCACATACCTTGACTGAGCTATAATGAAGTTATAATGACAGATAAGGAAAGGAAACAGAGCATAGTGATGAGAGAGGAGGAGACTGATTTAGATGTAACAGAGTCAACAGAGCTGTCTACAAACAGCCCATTATTGATATGAAAGGAAGAAGAATGAGGTCCAGAGAACAAACTTTTTTCTTGGTTTGAAAGAGGTAAAAGCAGAGAAAGTTAAGAACAAAAGTATGGTATCAACCAGTGGTAGTTCATGTTTATGTCAGTGATCAAACATCTACCACTTAAATCATCAGAAGTCTTCCCTTTAAGGCATTCAAGTAATATCATTAAAAACTGCACATTTAAAAATATTTTGGTGCATATGAAATGACCAAAGAAAGAAGGTATTTAAGAAAAAATGCAAAATTATTTTTGATCTGCTTGTTTACCACATAACGTAAAAAGCAAAAAGGGTCCATTTTTCCAACGAGTAGAACTGCATCACCAGTTGTGTTGCGTCCGGACCTTTGTTTGCATTTATGACTATAAAGCTTACAACAAGCACATTCTTTTTAGGACTCTTATTACCTATAAAGAGCAGTATAGTAACAAAAAAACAAAGAAAACTGTGTGTCGCAAATGTGCAACAATTACACAGAAACTGGAAGCTTTGACTATTAACTAGCCTATATTGAATTGCGTTCATTATGAAACTGAGCAAGTATTTGCATATGTTCTACATACTTTTTGGAATAAAATTGGTTTTCTTTCAATTCAACATGATGTAAACAAGCAAACTATTGTTTAAAATTGATTAAATAATGTGTTAAATAATGTAAAAGTGCATTTTCATGTGATCAAAGGCGAAGAAAATTTGATCAACAATCTGGTAAATTGTTGACTCTACTGTCATTAACTAGAATAGTACTCATTTTCTGTCATCAAAAGATCTGATCTGTCTTCCATGTCTTTTAACATTTACGTCATGAAGTTAGTCTTCAGAATCAGCTGGTTTTCTGTCAGCCCAGTTTGTACAAGATGAGCAGTAGCAGCCATCAGATGAAATACAGACACGGTTCCAAAATGCATCAGAGATTCTGTTAGTAATAATGGGATTCCACTTCCTCCTGTCTGTGTCACTTAAAATTACAGTAAATAAGCTCATACGGCTGTAACAAAAGCAACTTTGATAGGTACATCATAGTAAGTGTAAAGAGTAAAACTTTGAATTATTTACCCAGGTAAGTTTAAAAATATTCTAACATATGACAAATCTTAAATATTGATTTGTTTTAACAAGTAGTGGGTAGGATAACAGCCTCTTTCAGATAAAAGAAAATGTTTAGATCATTTCAGTACAGAAATACTCATTGTTCGTTAAAGATATCTAAAATTTGTCAGCTATTGACAAAAATTGTGACTAAAGTCTTCTCTTAGATTTCATTTCCTAGTGTGGATCATTAGCTGCTTCATCATGAAATCAGTGGTTATATTTAGTGTTACTATGTGAAATTCTCTAATATTTCATTTGCTGATATTCCAAATTTGAGTCACTTCTTATTGCAACACACAGCTTTGTGACTACAGCTAAGATCCTTTTTTAAATTGAGTATGACATTGTGAATATGTTAAAATATAGTTTATTAGAAGTTAAAAGCAAAATAAGTATCACTTACTACAAAAGAAGAGTGACAGGGCTATGTGTTCTACAGCTGTGAAAAATAATGTAAGGAAGAGTAATTTAGGTAGTAGTGGAGTTAAAAAAGCCAGAAAGTATTGCATGATGTCAGGAATTCTGTTCACCTCCTATGATAATGATAGCAAAATATGATTCTCAATGTCTTGAGAGACAGAATGCTCCTAGCTGCTTTGTCTTGTAAAAGATCGTCTATTTCTTAGCCTGTTTTTCTGAATGCTCTAGAAAAAGTACTGTGACGTGCATAGCTCTGTGTGAGTCAAGGCAGAGGGTCTGTGCTCTCCCTTATTTCAGCTGCAAACCTTTCATGCCTTTGACAGGCAATACCCATCAAGGAGTTCCTATCCAAGTTCTACCTCTTACAGTGTACAACATTTCTTGCCTTCACCTTATGCTTTCCAGGTTCTCTATAGTACTGGCAATAAATATGTTCCAGCATGGTCTGGCAATATGTAGGACCCACACAGAGTTTTCAGGAGCAGGCAGGGGAGTTGGTTAGGCAACAAGATTGAGTTACCTCTTGTCTTGGCAGCCCAAGGCTCTTCCTCTGCCCAAACACTTTGTTAACCTGTGATAAACAGTGGTTCAGGAGATGACTGGCATATTTGCAAACATCTGCAGCAGGAAAGCTCAACAAGTGCAGTGTACGTGTAAAAAGAAAGCACAAAATTTTGCCCTTATTTGTACAAATGTAAATTTTTATACTACATTCTTTCTTGAGAAGTGTTCACATCTCTAGGAAATGAAAGAACTGTTTATTAATCAAACACCTATTGGCATAGAGTATCTGGAGGTTTTTAGAACTCCCCATGCAGCCGTCACAGCATAAAGATCTCAGGTTATTTTCTAAAACCTAAGAGAAGGTTTAAAAAGAAGAAAAATGTAATTTATATCAAAATAATTTCATATTCAAGTCAATTTACTGATCCTGTCTCATTCTGGGCTAATTTTATTTCTTTATTAGAATAATTCAAAATGTTTAAGTTTTTAGATTTCTACCTGATGTGTTTTTGGAATTTCTTTTCTGTGAGAATTTTTATTCTTTCCTGTTTGAATGAAAACAAGCTATGAAATATTAAAAATATCTGTCAATAAAAAAATCTTTTTTTCTAATAAATTCTGATAGCCACTTGGAAGTTGATCCTGAGAGATATTTCAGTTCTTCCCATCATTTGTGCTGTGGATCTATCATTTTGTTTTGTGCTGGGGAAGCCATTTCTACAGGCAACTGTTGAACAACAAAATGTGAGGAAAGATTGTTATTGTAGTTGGTATTTCAGGTTTTGCTGTTATTCTAAAAATTGTCACAAAGTAGCGCTAAAGCCTTGCAACAGAAAATTTTAACATGAAGAATTTGGCTTTTGTGTACTTTTCTCCTTCATCCACCTAAATTTGCAGGCTTTTTTTTTTTTTAAATAGTACAGAAATGTATCTCTAGAGCTGTCTTATTGTACAGACTCTTGCTTTCTCCATTATGCCACTAATACATTTTAGCTTGATTTCTTTCCCCTCTCCTTTCAACACTGATGTTCTACTTTTTCCACTGTTGATTGGGTGGACGACCTTTGTCTTTGTTGTGCTTAGAGACCTAGAAGCCAGGTTTCCTGCAAAGTTCAGAAATATCCCTCTAGACGTCTCAGCTTCCTCCCCATTTCCCCACACTGCCTTCCCACTGTGGTACACTCAATTCTTTCCTCTGCTGTCTACCACAGCAAATACTGTATGTCTTCCCCAGGTTACAACTGTTTTTCACCCCATAGTACTTCTAGTTTCCATCTGACACATTGTCTAATACCCAACACTGTTTTGTGAATTCCTACCTAGGGCTGTGGAAGGAACAGAACTATGCTATGGCTCCTCTGGCCACAGTGTGGGCCATATGGAACAGAGAATGATTATGGTCATTCTATAGTCTTTTCCCATGGGTATTATTAATTTAAGTGTCTTCCCCACTGTTGATTTTCTTTACCTTTGCAAAAAATCCTCTGCTAAATTAAGTGAAAATTCTTCAACAAATTAAAAGAAAATTTTGAAAGGGGGGGCATCTGTAGAGGCAGGCAATGCAATCATATCAGAGTTGATTCCTTTTTTACTTCACGAAGAAAATTCACAATATAAAGAGATAATTTTTGGCTCAGGATTCTCTGAACTGAAAATTGCTCAAAGGTAGAAAGATTTTTCTAAGGTAGTTTGAATACATGGCTACCCCACTTTATGCTTTTCCCAAAACACCCATTTTTGGCCACTTCAGACAGGATACTGGTTTACATGGACTATCCTTACTTTCTTAGATTAAACTATGATGAAATTGATAAGTCAGAAGTTTTTATTTTGTTACAAATTGGAAAGGAGGCTGGTGAACAGATAGGAAAAATGATATTACTGTGTGGTAACTTACTCTGTTAGACCTGCCCCCAAATCAGCAGAATTAAAGGACTATTAGGGAAATGCAAAGAAAAGATGGATGGAAACACAATGGGAAGAGTAGATTGTACATAAACTAGTACTAAAACCTACAAATAAATTCATGATTGGACTATGAGACTGACCCTAAAACTAGGAGGTCTGATCATCTGATTTGAGAGCCTTCAGAACCATTTTGTTATGTCGGTCTGTTAGAAACATTTTAATAACAGTATGAGTGTCTGAGCAGCTGCTTTTGGCTTTGGAGCGCTTCATGAACATTACGCGCTACTCACAAGGTAAATTATTCCCTTTTACTGCTTTCTGTCTATAAAGGAAATTATGGAAAAAACCTGTACGTTATTTGTCCTTCTAACTTGTGTGTTAGTTTTTTCTTCTATGGGAATTTTTAATTTATTTTTTTTTTAGAGCTTTTTGGTCATTGTAGTTCTCAGTCATTTCACATACATTTATTCTATCTGTGTCTTCAGTCTCTTTATTTTATTTTTTTGACATTGCGCTCTCTCTCTCTGTTGGGATTCACATGTACGCATATTCTTAGATTTGCTTTGTGCCTAAAAATAACAATACTGCCTGTTCTTAACCTATTTTCCCACATGATGCCCTTGTAGATTCATATTCTCTTTGAAGATTCCTTGAGTATCTGAACTCTTTCTCTAGAGCTAGAAAGTTGACCTGCACTCATACTTTGTTCTAGTTATTCAATGAACGCCAGATATAACTCACTCTATATACGTTTGTCATTTTTAAAGGCTGTATGTTTGCTATGTATTTCTGAGTGGTATGTGTAGACTATTCTTGCCCCTGTGTTCAGCTTTTAGGTGGCATTATTGTTAGTTCTTCTCTGAGTGATATCTTGTCTAGAAATAGTAATCATACTCTTAATCATAATCAGATCTTTTTAATAATATCTCATTTGAATATAATGAAAATTGAATGACTATCTATTTTCTTTTCTTGTCATTCAGCATTGATCCATTAAGTCAGGTATAGACATAAGCCCTAATGGGCAAATTCTGCACAAGGAGAGAATTTAATATAAATTGAAATTAATTCTTCCTGGTAAGTATAGCTGTCTTAAGTGTTAGGTACCAAATAAATAAAAAAAGTCTTTTCTCATTTACCTCAAGAAGTTTTATCTGTAAATTTTATAGTTCTATAAAATTGTCTTCAGACATTTTCTAAATCTCTAGATAAAGCACCTCTCCATAAATTGTGTAAAACTATAAATTGTAAATCTACAAACTGTATCTTGAAATGTTAATGCTATGAGATTTCATATCAGAATTCTAGCAAGCTCTCATGGTTCCCTGAGAAGGCCAGAGCTTTGAAGAGAATCTGCCTTGACCTTCTCTTTATAAGGAGTTCCTGAAAAAAAACAAAAGATTTTTAAACTCATAAAATTAGTTTATACTGGATAATTCTTTTTAAATAGAGAAAAAAAAACAAACCACCTCAACATAGCTAGGTTAGGCAAAACAGAGTAACCAGGTTTTCAATATTACTCTTTCCGTGTACTTTCAAGTCCTTGCAAGTAGGTCTTTCATTCATCCCATGCTTGGTTTCAACTACTACATGACTTTCTGGGATGTAGAAAATTCTGAATCATCCCCCTCTGATTCTTACTAATTTTCTTTCTCATCTGATGCCTGGTTGCATGTGGCTTGCTCCCCTTGGCACTCCCTGCTCTGCCATCCTTCGCTGCCTTTGGGACCTTCTGTCCCTTGCACAGTTGGTCACTATGAAGGCAGAATCTTCTGGCTCCAGATGGCTTTACCTGACTCAGTCTACTTGAAGTGACAAAATAGGCGATTAAGACCGCGAAATAAAGTAGGTCATGCCCATCACAGAAGACATAATTTAAGTGAAAAGTAATCTTTGATCTATAACCTTCATATTATATACCTGTGAATGGAGGGAGATTAAACATATATTGCTATCAATGGTCCACTTAAGACTGAAGTACTGAGAAACTCATCCCAATGTGGTTTCTTGGAACATGGGAACGTTCTGTGGTCAGCATTTGTAGTCGTTAAATGGATGTACAATTTAGCCTAAAGTTGCTGATTCCAGTGTCATTCTTTATTTTGACAAATTAGCAATGAATGAGTTCAAATAAATTCAGTGGGTAATTACAGGAAAAAAATTATCAGCACAGACCTCACTGAAAGCTGATATTTAGAAATGTCCACTAAATAAAACCTAATGATTCATGTATATAACTTGACATGTTGAGCTTTATCTACCATAGCAGTTTATATCTGTACAGAATTTGGGTCGTGAAAAACAGCCTTTGATGTTTGAATATAATTCTTTGAAACAATGTTAGAACAGATGAAGAGCACAGCGCTTTTGGTGTGACAATATGTCACACCAAACATTATTTACTGAATCCGTTACAGGACAAAAAAAATCTACTACTAGCAGAATGCCCTATTTATTTGTGCCATATCACTAACAATCAATGAAAAACCAACTTAACTAAAAAGGAAAGCATCACAAATGTTGCATTTTATGGGGTTCAGGAGTTTATTTTTGTCAGTCTCAGTTACTTTTATTTCTTCCTGCAGTAAGTGGGTTTTAAGAAAGAAGGAGTTTTCTTGACAGAATGAAGACATAAACAGTATTTAAAACAGAAACAAACTCCCATAAATCTGACCAAACTATAACATATGGAAGAAGAATCATGTGTGTCTCTTTGCTTGGTGAATCTGGCTTCCAACAGATAGGATTTCAGGGACTCTGTGAGCCACAGGTTACATAGTATTGTTTGTTTAATGCCTCTGATCTAATTTTAATATCTGCCTTCCATTAATTCTAGTGACCCTTTTTGTACCACTTTTGGTCTGTAAAGCATCTTGTGGCAATTAGCTTCTCATGGTAATAACAGTTGAACCACTGATGTTGACAGTTATTCAAAGTTCCTGTGAAATGGGAGATTGTAGGAGATGCCTAAATTTAAATATGTTGAGACATTTTCCCTTGCCTTTACTGTGCTCTGGATCAGGCCGTTTTGAATTTTGCTTATTTATTGGTTTAGTCAAACGCCTATGCGGCATAGTAGAAAAGCAATAAGAAAAGCTCAGAAAATAGCTATGCTCTTTTTAGTGCATGTTAGCGCAATTTTACTTGTCCTTAATGTTGAGCTAATTTCCTGTCTGGCAAGCACTAGCAGTATTTCACTTTTTCATTAAAAATAGAGAGAGAGGGAAAAAAAAGGAAGTGAAGGAGATGTAGTAGATGATGTAGATTACAATAGTAATTGACACAGTGGTTTAACATGCCGCTGGGATACTGTATAAAGCTTTCTGTCTTTTAAAACTGCGGTTCAGCTACTGCTGTTTCGGAACATGAACAGTGATGGAATTTACTTTTTTGCTGTTATTTGATGGAATAGAGATGAGAGGAAATGATATTTCAGTTATATGAACCACTCACCGAAACTACCAAATATCAATATGTGACTCCTTGCTGATGATATTTCAGTCTAAAACTGGAAGCAAAAGAAATTTTAGTCTTAGATGAAAATGGCTCTAATGGTGCCCCTCGTTCTAGATAGTCACATTGATAGATCATTTATCTCAAATCAATTACCATTCTCAAGTTTGTCCATTAGCATGTTTTTGTTCTATGAAGAACTATTAATGAGGTACATTTCTTATTTTCATTTATATGTTTGCATAATGAGTATTTCTGGAGTCATATTTTATTTAATTTTAAGGATGAAAATCTCATGTACAGCCACAGTGATTTTTCACTTCCATGAAAGTGAAATGCACTCAGGAAGTGCATTTCATTGTGTAAATAAGTGTGGTAGCAACCAAGCCCCTTTAACAGCTGGCTGCTGTCTTCCTTCAGCCTATTCACTTCAAATGCTTCAGCTCAGCTCAGATGCTGACTGAGCTCTTGCAGCATAGTAAGGCATCAGGAAGCTAACCTGGCTACCAAAATAGAAGTGCCTTTGATAACTTACCATGATAAAATTACTCAGTGATGGGCCTAATGGACATCAAAGCCAGGAAAAAGGTAGGGAAGGGCCAGAACTAACCTCTAGCAAAGCTGGCTTTGAGGGATATCTTTGATGTGTATTTGGTATGTTCAGCTTAGAACTGCAGCCCAGATTACATGCTTGGGCTCATCTAGCAGGTAGACTATTCAAAAAGTATCTTTACCTGGCAATGGATGGTACTATACCAAAAAGGACTGCATTGATAGAGGATGTCCTACCTGAAACAGTTATTGGTAATGAGAACTGTGGGAAGTCCAGGGGTTAATTTTCATCATCAGAAGCAGAAATACAGCTGAGAAAAGGTGATGTAAAGCAAGCTTTTACCACAAGTCAGCGTCCGTTTTGTGGAAGAGGTGGGTCTTGTTTAAAAATATGCATCTCATTTTTGAGTATCTGCTCAAATTATGTAGAAACTGGCCATTTACTGGAACACAGAAATCGCTCTGAACCCAGACGAGAGTGCAAGATAGCTATCAGGCATGGCATGTTTCTGTCACTAAATATAGCAAGTAATATCCTAAGCTGTGCATTTTTGGAGAAAGAACTAATATTCTTTTAGTTAAAAAATTGTCGTGTTAGGATCTGATGAACCCCACACATGACTTTGCCCCTAGAGCAGTTCAGAAATGGAATAGAGCTGAGGGACTTTCTACCAAAAGTCTGAGGTTCTTTCGTAGATTGGTGCGCTGTCTTTGTCTGAAGTCCAGTGCCTGGTTTGGAAACTTGCTCATTTGAGCTACTGGTTAGTGAGAATTGCCTCATGTTGACAACTGTTAGCCAGAACTTTCATGGCATCCATGTGGAAAACTTGACCTTTTCCCCCTTTCATTTAAATAAATGGTATAAAAGTAAACCACAAATTATGTAATATTTGTATGAGTTTTCTTCATGTCAGATTACTGATTATAGAGTTTGGTCAGATACCCATTCTGTTCTAAGTACATAAGTATCTTGAATCCAGACAGTTTTACCTAATTAGTAATTCTTTAAAGTATGTTTCCTTCCATCAGGAAAACCATATGTTTAGGGACAGTTTTGTACTCTTCAAAACTGTTCGTGTTCTCCGAATGCTTCTGGACTCTGTGCTTGATTATTATGGCTTGATATTGCTGTAACTTTTCTGTTATCAATCCCTTTTTGACTAATGGTTGCATATCAGTAAATGAAGATGGTATTTGGATGATGCTTTGTATTTCCCTTCCAGTTACTAAATTCAAGAAGTCCAGATTTGAAAAGGTGAGTTATAGGTGATTGCTTTTATGTATTAATGGTGCCTACGGAGAGTCTCATTAACACTCACAGCATGGAAAGTTCCTGCGGCTACCCTACAGAGCACTGGAAAACATGACTGCTGAGCATGCTTTATTGTTTATGCTTCATTTTTCTAATTTATTCTCTTAAAGGATATTTTTGCAGCCTCCATATGACAAATAAGATACCATATGGGAAAAAAGAACTGGACAAAGGCAGCAGGAATACGTCCGATTCATTTATCACAGGTTTTTTTTTTATTATTTTGGGAGTGGGGGTTTTCTTATAATTGTATTCTTGTGAATGTTTAATTTTCAAGCTGGCATTTGGTACATTATTAGAGAAGCAATCAGTGATAAAATTTGTTGCAATGTTTAGACTTAGAAAGCTAAATTACATATGCACAATGAATATATATATTTTATAGTGGAGATATTTTTTCAGCTATAATATGAATTATATATGTTCTTATGAAGGTATTCATCCAAATCTAATGCTACTATTTCTTGTTGATTTTTGAGGGTAATTTTGTAAATTTAAATTATCTCAATGAGAAATTATTCCTTTTTATAACAAGAAGGAAAAATATTTTTACACTCAAAAAAGGAGTTCCTTCCTTTTCCTGTCAGTCAGAAGGGAGAGATACCATGCAATTCAATAGTTCAAAATGTACAGTGAAGGGCAAGGAGACCGTAGTTTCATTACATAACATAATGCTTTGGATTGCTATCTACTATATAGTGTCTGCCCCTTCCTGTCTTGCAATTGCATTCCTTGATGTTTGGCTGGAAGAGCAGTGGCCTTCTTGTGCTAAAGTGATACCATTGTTGCTCTGTAAAAGTTAACAGCTCTACAGCAATATTTGGATGCAGGTTACCCTGAAGGAATCAGTCTTCTGTGATTGACACCCAATGTGTTTGTTCATGAAGTAGGAGGTTGTAGGTGGCAGCTGAGCCTGTAGCTGTGGCGCCACTACACCAGCCAAAACTTTTTATGTAGTCTGCTGAAAACCTCTGCAGCATAACATACACTGAATTCAGACATATCTTTCCGAAGGATTTACTACTAGAATGTACTTGGACTTTTTCAATAGGTGCGGCGACACAGGGCACCGACTCTGCGGGGGGGTGAAGCGAAGACGTTTATTGTTTCACTTTTTCAGCATATATAGTTTCTGTCTTTTGATCACACGACATGCTCTTTTCACAGATAGGTTACAGGTGGATGTCCACACACCCTTGTGAGCAATACAGTTGGCTACATTTAAATGTTTATCCCACCTAGGCTAAGTAAACATTGCTATTTCAGTACACTGCTATCTGTTTGCTACGTTTCACACCACACACGCATCACCATATAGGACATTGTTTTATTGATCCCAAGGCCTCCTTCCCATCAATACAAGAACACCTGCCGAGCTCTCGCTCAGCAGCGCGTCTCCAACTTTCTTGTTCTCTACAGATAGGATTATTTTTTTATTATATTTTTGGTAAGAGAAGGAAGGGGACAGACTGCTATGTGCTTGGAGATGGTTGTATTTCTTCTCAAGAAACCTAGAAAGTCTTGCACTGACTCCCCTTTGCTTAAATCTAAGATCTTAAACAAGGTGGGTGAGTGATTCCTTGCACTTCTGGGCCTCATTAATGATTTTTTTGGTTTACATTATGGTATTTTCTTTTTTAAATTCTAGTGAAGTTTGCATGAATAGTTCAGGAATACTTGTGTCTCTCTAATGTGGCCTCTTTTCCTGATTGTGACATATACCAATTTTTTAATTGAAAAGCACTGGAAAGCACTACTGAGGAGGAGGGTCTGGAGTCCTAGTGGATAGCAAACGTCCCATGAGCCAGGAATATGCCCTTGTTGCCAAGAGGGCCAATGGAATCCTGGGCTGCATAGGAAAGAGTGTGGCTGAGAGGTTGAGGGAGGTCATTTTTCCCCTCTACTTTGCACTGGTGAGGCCACAACTGGAATACTGCATTCAGTTCTGGGCTCCCCAGTTCAAAAGAGACAGGGAACTACTGGAGAGAGTCCAGTGTAGGGCAACTAAGATGATTAAGGGACTGGAGCACTAAGCTGGGGCTCTTTAGCCTGGGGAAGAGAAGGCTGAGGGGAGACCTTACCTACATTATCTATGTTTACAAGTTCCTAAAGGGTGGGTTGAAGGATGATGGAGCCGGACTCTTTTCAGTGGTTTCCAGCGATAGGACAAGGGGCAATGGGCATAAGCTGGAACATAAGAAGTTCCATTCAAATATGAGGGAAAACTTCTTTACGGTGAGAGTGACAGAGCCCTGGAACAGGCTGCCCAGGGAGGTCATGGATTCCCTTTCTCTGGAGATTTTCAAAACCTGCCTGGATGCAGTCCTGAGTGATGTGCTCTAGGCAATCCTGCTTTAGCAGGGGAGTTGGACTAGATGATTTCTAGAGGTCCCTTCCAACTCTGACAATTCCGTGATTCTTTTCCCTATATATATTTAATAAAACAACTTAATCAAATTGTGAATATTTCCTTGTGAAGGCTGAGTTTTCAGTGTTCAATATTTGTGCTAAGCTACTAAATCATGATTTTTGCAGATATATTGTTACTAGATAAAGTTATAAGTTCCTTTGTTGATTGAAGCTGTGTGTATTTCTATAGTTACGTATGTTTATACAATTACACATATGATTTTTGCTCTGTTTTTTAAATATAATTTCATGAAGTTTTTTAAATAAGAGGAAAATAATTCCTCTATTTTAATATAAGTGTAAGTTTGGAAACTAGAAGTTGCAATCTGTCGTTGATAGCATGAGGATGTGAGGAGCCTTTTGATTCCAGGTATTCCCATTGTGAACTCTTAATGTTCCATCTTGTATGTCTTGAATATTTCAATGGAGTGAGCATATCAGAGAAAGATCTGCCAGAACTTTTGAAATTTTGTCGGTTGTGACTGTGATACAATGAAGATGGGTCTGTGGACTTGACATTCTCTGGGAAATTAGAACACCTGTCTGCATCCATTCAAGAAAAGTACAAACCCCACCAAAAGATTGAGGCAGGTTTTCTAAGTCCTCCACTCCTCTTTGCTCTTAACTAATTTACAGCTGGCTGCACTCCGGCTGGATCATTATGCTTGTCATAGGGGCCTTTTTTTGGCATACAGCAGTTAAGAGATCAGGTTCTAAGGTCTCTAAAGCAGAAGAGACTGAGAAAGATATGACACCCACAAATGATCCCTGGCATTTATCGGGACTTTCCATGTACATTTTAAATATTTAGTGCTTTAGCATACAGCCATTTTGGTGCTTCCCATCTAGATAATTTTTTTTTTTAATCAAAATTTTTATGAGTAGAGAAAAAATTAAAAGTAATTCTGAAGAAAAATTCTAATCTCTTCCAAAAAGTATATGATGTATTTTATGTGGGTTTTACCCATGCTGTTTTTACACTGGCTTTACCTTCTAGGCTATATTGGAATCCATAGGGCAATGACTGTAGTTTATCTCTTTATGTCCGCCAGTTTCTGATGTAAAACTAGCAAGCTCATAAAACTCAAGGAAATATGCACTAAAATGAAGGTGGGGTGCTGCCATCTAAAATACATTTGTTTAATATATTTTTAATTGATTCTGCCATCATTTTTCCTTTATTGGTCTGAGGCAATTAAGTGCTCTGTTACTTTGATTCTTCTGGAATTACGACTTTTTTTGTAATCTAGTCTACTGAATATATTTCTAATATCTATGATAAATGCTGAGAGTAGCATACATCAAAATGCTTTATTTCACTCAGTTCAAAGAAATGTTTACTGGTGTGAATTTAATGGAGATTTTATAGGTTTGTAATTATACAGCAATACAAAGCATCACTGAATAGGCTATTAGCCAAGTGTAGATAATGTGTGTTTTAAAAATGCAACAGTTCTTGGCTTCATTAGTTTAGGTGTGTCACATCTTGGTGCTGCTCAGCAGTGTTGGGAAAATTGAATTTTGCCCCCTTGAGAGGAAAGATAAAATGCTTTATTTTGCCTTCATCTAATGAATAGTAAAATTTTGCTGAAGCAGAACAGCTGCTGTTCTCTGTCCTCCCTCCCCTCCCTGTTGGCATGATGGCCTCTTTTAAGTGAACTCACTGCCCCGGCAACAAGCCAGCTGTGCTTGCCTTTATCCACGCCTCTGCAAATATATGTCAGATGTTGTGCCCCATGCCTTTGAACGATGTAGGGATGTTGATTAGAAGGTGCTTCACTCTGTCTCAGTGACCACCAGGCAGCACACTGCCTGCTCAGCATCTCTTTGCTTTGGCTATGGAAGGACTGTATGAGAGTAACTACCACAACCATTTGTCCCATCAACTGCCACCTCTTTTCATTACCCACAGCACCGTGCCCTTCTTAGGGAGTGTGATGCTTCAGATCTGCTATCCTTCTGCCAGACTTTGTTGCTTTACTGGCCTGACAGCCCAAGTAATGGCCTTCTTGGATGATGACTAAATATAACTCTGGTCAGACATATGCGAAAATACAGCAGTTTAAGCATCCAGCTCAAGTATTAAGCGGATATTTTAGAAAGAAGTTTCACTGAGTGAGAAAAACTCATCATACAGCTAGATTCATGGTAGGGATTGTAAATAGGTATGTGCATGTTTGTTGCTGCATGACTGTCTATCGTTTTGTACTAGTACTATAGGGAGCCAAAACTATGAGTGATGAGCAAATTGCATTTTCATGTTCCACTAATACTGAGTCATCCAGATATTTAAGTTAGCATGAAATCTTTATCCTAATTTGCATTTTTTTTCACAGTTGTTTTTTTCCTTCTGTTTTCTAACCTTGTCAGGTTTTTTTTACTGACTCATATGTTCCCTTTTCCTGAATTTCCATAATAAGAGGTTACAGATGTATTTAGATTATTATATGCAGATGGAAGAGACCATTACTTTGGAGATAAAGATAGGAAAATAATAACCTTTTTTTCAGCTCTGCTTTTCAAAAGGTGTTTCATCATTGGTAGGATGGCTTTTTTGGGGGGGTAGGGTTGAAAGAAGATTCTGTGAAATAATTTGCATAGCTGTATATAAGGAGAACCAAAAACTATTTTATTGCATCATTACATTGGCAGTGTTCTTAGCTTGAAAAATGTCCACTTTGTATTTCTTGAGACAGCTGTATTTGCAGAACAGACATACTAGAGTGTAGAGGGAGGGAGAAGTTGTTCCATGCTATTTCTGCTCTAGCTCACACCTGTTTTACCGTCAGGAAGAGATTTCGTAGCCTTCTCCTCTCCCTCTCAGACAACACAGTGACAATATCTAGGTCTTTATACTTTCTTCATTGATCTTTAGATAGCAAATTTGGATGATAACTCAAAAAGCAGATACAAACCAACTAGAAATCATATGGATACTGGTTCAATTAAAGAAAAATAAAAAAGAAAACAACAATAAATTGATGATAAGAAATCATGAATTGTCCTTTCTTGACAGGATTTTAGGGGATTTTAATGCTTTGGATTATTGGATAGTGTTTTGTCTTTGGCAGCTCTCTAACATACAGATGTTAAACATCTGTACAGTAAGTGTTTATGCAGGTGATTATTTCATTTTGTATTTGTTAAAGTCCATACAATCAGTAATAACAAGCCATAAATCAAAATCTGTTGTGCCTTTCTGCTGAGAGAATAGTGTATACCCCAACCATTTAAAAATCACAAGAATGCTCCTGAAGAACCATGAAATTAGCTTCCTGAAGGATACAAGATACTTTCCCCATCTCCTACCCCACAAAAGAAAGGGTTTATTGTTTTGCTTGGAATTTTTTTTTGCATTGGTTGGTTGATTTGTTGTTTGTTTTAGGGAGGAGGGATGAAATTTTTTCGAATTAAAGCTGAGATTTTTGTTTCATTATTAGTTTAAATATTTTGTCTTCTCAAAATTGGCTTATACATAATAAAATGAACATTGAATTATCAGTGCTGTAAATAGAGATATTTGAATGGACAATTATCTGGTTTATATATTAGCTAATATGCAAATCACCTGTGTATCCTATATTTTCTTTCCCCAACTCACTGAAATTAGGACATGTTGGAAGGCTGATTAATCAGCCTGTAGTATAAGTATTGATATTAATATTGTGCTGATGCCTATATCCCAGTCTTGAAGCAAAAAAGATCGTTTTTGCTGAGTCCTAAACAAAAGCAGTTTCTAGGTAAGGCCATTCTCTTCAGTGTAAAGGAATAGGTACGTATGATAGCCCGAGGGAACTGGCAGCTTAAAATGTTCATTTTATTTTGTCTTCATTGTCTTTATTGTTTGAATGTATTTATATAAATTCTATATTCTACAAATATGAAAAACCTATTGAAAAATTTCTGGCTCTTGGCTGAATAAGCCTTTCTCCAGTAAATATACTTTGTGTTAGTATTTTTCCAGGAAGATCTTTGAGAACCAAAAGAAGCTCTTCATGAGGAGGACTTAACTTAGCTGTATTTAGCATGTTTGTTTCACAGTGTTTTGATATTTGGGTTTTCCTCCCAAACAATGGTAGTTGCTAGAACAAGAATTCAGAGAGACAACGATCATCACTGAATATTTAATATTATACTTTTTCCCTTGCTAACAAGTAATTTCCTGCTATTGTTGCAGTAATATGTTTTAAGGTATCATCTTTCTTCAGATTAAATAGATTCATAGAGTGGTTCGGGTTGGAAGGTACCTTAAAGATCATCGAGTTGCCATCCCCCTGCCATGGGCAGGGACACCTCCCGCCAGACCAGGTTGCTCAAAGCCCCATCCAGCCTGGCCTTGAACACTTCCAGGGATGGGGCATCCACAGCTTCTCTGGGCAACCTGTTCCAGTGCCACACCACCCCCACACTAAAGAATTTCTTCCTAATATGCAATAATATATATAAAATAATATTAGTGGTATTCATATAGATGTCTTGTCATCTGAGCTCTAGTTAGTCTGGCCAGATTAGAAAAGTAGTTGCAAGTATGATTCCCAATTATGCATTTTAAAATATAACAAAGGGATCTTAGGTCCTCATCTTTGCCATCTGACTTAGCTAAATTTACTTGGCATTAATTGTAAAGCTAACAATCTTCATCTATGGTAGGAGGGATTGCTGGACTTTCTTACTATCTGCCATGAAAGAAATACTCAAGTTTATCTGAAATTTATTCTTAACATGAAGAGCTACTTCACAACTGTTTTCTGCTCTTAGGAACCTGATAGTATACACTTTCCAAAAACCATCCTGGTTTACTATAAAAGGTGCTTCAAAAGTTTCACTGAATTTCACTGAATTTCACTGAATTTTTGGAGTTGGAAGGGACCATAGAGATCATCTAGTCCAACTCC
>JAOTQQ010000001.1:29100454-29122984 GCA_026546715.1 Gallinago undulata
CCTCTCCCCTTACCCTTGCTTCCAAGGCCAGAGATTCATGGGGGGCAGATCTAGCAGTAAAGACTGAAGAAAAGAAGTTCTCTTGTTGGAAGTTGAGATATGTTTTAATATTGATAGCATGATAACTAAGTCAAGATAGAGATCATGAGAAGACTTGAAACAATTTGGAGAAATGAGTTTTTTCCAGGGACTTGTGTCTTTTATTCTTGAGGTTACTTCAAACTAGAAGGCCTCATTTCAAAGAAAGAAAAGTCTTTAAGAATAAAACAGCTCTTTACTGATGCAGAGGTGGAATAGGCAGCTTTAGCAAGTGTGCTGTATCTCAAATACATAAATACTTTTTTTTTTTTTTCATGTGGCGATTTCAGTTTTTTTCAAGTTTTTGTCTTTAGTCAAATAGAAAAAAGAGAATCATATTGGAACACTGTATAGAAAGGAGTGAAAATAGTTTATATCCCTTATGTTAATCATTTTCATGGGCTAATGTTAAAAAAACCCCTCAAATCTGCTAATTTTCTCAGTCACAGGGGAGAGGGGATATTGAATCACAGTAGTAGAAAGGTATCATTAGAACAATTCATCTAAGGATTGTTTCAGTTGTAGTGCCCTATAAAAGAATACAAGAAGAGCTAAACTAATAAAAATATACTTAATTTGCTACCTGTAACTGTTTGGCTGTGGTCTTTCCTACTTCTACTGTAGTGACTTAATACAGTAGCTTTAACATATTTCATAAAATTACCTGCACTGGTCAAGAATCATAAGGTTAGAAAATACAAGCTTAGACTGTTTTGCTTGAGTGCAAAATGTTAAGAAGTTATTTCTGACTGTATAAAATATTCTCTTTGATTAGACTTTTACAGATAGCACATATTGCAAATTTTCTCTTTACTGGTGACCCCTGGAGTCTCATTTCTGTCAGCAGGTGTATTGCAGTACTTGACACAGTACGTAGTATCTCAGAAGATAATATTAAAATATTTTTGTTATTCTTCAATTTTAAGAAGACAATTAAAGATAAATATAAGAAATATTAGATAAAATAATTTTAAAAACCAAGGATGTTTTATGTTTTGTTCTTATTTATTTATTGCTTTTTTGTATTTATAATTATTTCAGAAATACAGAAAACAGAATACAGAATACTGGAGTTTCTTTTTCCTGGCTATGAAGCTTTAATTTTGTAGTCCTTTTTCCTTGTCTTGCAAGGATTGGATTGCAAACATGAGGAGAATGTTTCTTTTGAAATTCTGATTCCCTCGGAATTTATTGAAAACATAGCAATTGTGGATCCTTATTAATAACGTATCTGGAATGAGTTAAAAAAAACAAAACAACAGTTTTAAGTTTGCCATGAAAATGGTGTTCATGGCTACATGGATAATTTTCTGGTACCTTAAGTCAGACAAATCTCACTTTAACGAGAAGTATTCCTGTTTTACTTTTTCTATAGTTAGATTTAGATCAGTATCAATTTTGTAGTCTGTAATGCAGAAAAATACAGTATTTTTTGGAAAAAAAATTGAACTTTGTAATCTGAACTCATCTCTGTCTTCATATGAAGTTTCTGAATAGCAAAATTCCTAGAAAATCATTTGGGTTCCTGCTTAGTGTAATCACAGGAAAAATCTTAGTGAGTGAACAGAATAAGGCTACACTATCCAACTGACAGCAGTTTTACCTTATGCATACCTGTGTAGCACCAGTTTTTTGAAGTCTTGTGTGAAAATTGATTTCTGGTAAAGTCATAGTAAGCATATGTCAAGCAGAATAAACTTTCTAACTGTGATGCAAACACCTACTACCAAACGGTTAAACAGTTCATTTTTCGTATGATCTAAAGTTTGTGTGAAATTAGCTTTTTCAGTACAAATGTATTTGGTGAAGATTGGCTGGATTTGGAGTCTGAGGCCTGTTAGGGCTGGGAAGAGTATGGCTGGAGAGTGTGAAGAATTGGACAGATTGGGAAAGAGAATTCCAGTTTTAAATTATTTTGGCAGACTAAGTGAAATCATAGAATCATAGAACGTTTCTGACATTTTTACTGATGACTTGGCTAGGGGGCATGACTAACAGGGAATGGTAGCCAAGTGGAAATTGATCTGTATATATAACTTGGGCTACCTAACCAAGGAACCGTATATTTCTCTCATATTAATTTTTCAGGATGAAATGCTATCCCACTGAAGTAAATGAAAATGTTGACCTAGAAGAGAGATTTTTCTTATGTATTGTAAAGATCTTCTATAGGATACTGTGAGGTAACATGAGTGTACCTTTGATATTTACCTGGGTAAACCATTACTTGCTGATCTGTTTCCCAGCATTAGGTTTGACTAGGTAGAACAAATAAGTAAGAGAAAGGTTGGTATCCAGAAATGAAGAAATCCAGAAATATTTTGAACTGTTAATTAATTTGAAAACATTTTAAAATATTTTTAGCAGTTTACTTATGGACTACTTTTTTTGAATGCATGTGTTCATTCTTTATCCAGATAGTTTTAAAGGAATTGTATAAATTCTTGGATTTAGTAGTCGTTAATTACTACTCATTAAGTTTTCAGTTAGTGATTAGGGTTTCTTGAATTTTTTTAACATCTGCTAAATAACAGAAGGCAAAGAACTATGGGTGAAGTAAGTCTAGCAATTGCATTTTACAGGACTTATGAAATTAATTAATTCTTGAAACGTTTCTGATTTGCAAACATGTCTACTAATTACTGGTGGCATCATAAACGTCAAAGGCTCCTGTTTTATTCAAAGAACTATATAGATGCTACAGTACAAATTAACAAATGAAGAAGTTCAGATAGCAGCAGTAAATGCCCAAGGAAACCTAAGAGTATCTTCTTGCTGGAGCCCAAGAAAAATCCCCAAGCCCCTCAGATAGTCCAAATTTGTGAAACCTAATGTATGCTTACACTGAAAATGTCTCTGCTACGTTGACAAGTTAAAAGGGCTTTTAATGGCATAAAAGTTACACTTACATCTTTATGGACTGAAGTCTTCCAGTGATGCAGGTCTGGAAATGCAATATTACATGATGTTCAGGCCTGGAGCACAGAAACCCAGGAATCCCTGTCAGTATCTGATGGCTGTTTATTCTCTCTGCTACTCCTCTGTTTCCATCTGTTTGCTAGAAAGATTAGGTGCTTTTGGATGTTCTTAATTGAGTTAAAAGTTTTGTAGGCTTTTATCTACACTGTCTCCTCACTGCTGGTGCCACTCAGTCTAATTTTATGTAGGCTAAGATCTACATGCTAACAGCTTTCAGTTTCAGAAATGCTCAGTCCCAGCCAACAATGCTCACAGCGGTGGTGGCAACTCTTGTAAAATATCTTAATATTTTCAGGCCAAAAGCATTCTTTAGGCAATGTGATATCATTATTCTGCCATCTCCATTTCCCCCTCCCTCCCCCCAGCCTTTTAATGCATTTTCACAAAATGTAAATTATCCAACATAACATCAACTACGAGAGGAAATGGTTACAATTTTTTTAATTAAAAAAAAAATGTGGGCAGGAAAATGGCATCCTATTGTCAGATCTCACATCTGTGCCTATCACGTATTATAATATATTTCATTATGATATTCAGTGGACCTCCAGATCAACAATTTTAGTTACAAATATTCTGAAAAGAGAGCTTGAAATCCCACCATTATATTTTGAGTCTGTGGCAGGCATTTTTTACCTGCAGGCTGCTTGCTCATGTGAAAGCAAGCACATTTTACATTTAAAAGCACTTCAGTTTTTGCTTGGATTAAGTTTCTTTTGCATCTGGCAAAGTCATGATGACCTCAAGGCTTTACAAATAAATATGTTTGCTATGTTTTCATTTTGTTAAACATGAAAATTGGTAAACATAAAAATTATCTTTTAAAAAAAATAAGAAAGAACACCAAATATGTTCCAAAATGAAAATAACCACAGATTTAAAATACCTGCTGCCTATTATATCAACTTTATCGTTTCATGTAGCAAACATAATTTTAACAAAAATCTCATTTATGGTCAGATTTGAAAATAAAAAAATTAAAAAGCATGACTACAAGTCTCCAACTTTTAACTCATCTTAACCTGTGATTTTCAGAGCTGCATCTTTAAGTAAAAGAACTTAGAGATGGGTTTATCCCATCATATTACTTACATGGCCAGCATTTGAAAGATGATTTTAATTTGGCCTGTTACAAAGAGACACAAGGTAAAATTTAACTGTTGAATCAACAGTGAGTAGGGTGCGTGTAATGAATTTTATTTTTTCTGTTGGACAGACACAGTAAACAAATATGTGATTCTTCTTGATTTGATTGTAATTGATGGAGGAAATATCTTAAAATGCAGTTAAGAAAGAGAGGCTGTTATATTCTTTAGAACATGAAGCATAATGTTTATGTAATTCTTAACTTCCAGCACAAGTGTGTTTTGTGTAGGATTGTTTTTCTATAGATTTCTATTAAAATTCTTTGTAGCATCTTTAAGGATTTTTTAAAAAAGATTGGGCCATTAGTGTAATTGTGTAGGATGAACTATTGTGTTTGGTTTGAACATTTCGAGTGCATTATTTTTGTTTTAATGCGTCTTCAGTTTTCCCATCTATTATCTAAATTATTTTTTTTAAATGGTAGGTTGTTACTTGATTTAAAGTGTATATTATTCTAAACTTTCATAAATACAATTTTAGGAATATGAGGTGGGTGATAAATCCATTACTTCTCATATTGATTAGGTGAGCATGTTTGGCTCTTTGTTGTCTGAAGTCTGTTTTTCCTCTAAATTCTATTTAAATCAATACTGTGTACTCTAGACAGTAGCAGTGCATTCAATTTACTGTTGCAACATGCAAAGGTTCTCATCTATTATGCTTTAATAAAGTAGGTTTTTATCCTTTTTGTCTAGAGAAGATATGGTTATTTCTTTGCACAAGTCCAAATCATACTGTCCTGTTGTGTTCCAAAATGGTATTGCCTTTTTGAGGCAACTGAGAATCTTTAGGTTGAGATAGCTTATCAAAAATAATTCCTAAATATACCGCTATCTTCAAAAATGTATTACAACTAACGGTCTGAGTGCATTATGCAGTGTTGGTGCTAACATGAGTATAGTATCTCAGCCACCGAGTAGCCCATTTAGAACCACTTTAGGCATCTCTGTGATGCACTGACAGCAGAAAATCACTTGCAAAAAAATCATGATATGGGTTTTGTCAATGTGTATTAAGAGCATACCAAAAAAGTGGACTGCATGTCTGCAGAAATGAGTTGTTTAATTCTTTCGTTATTGGTATGATTTTCAATGAGGACATACTTCACAGATTTCTCAGGCTATTCGAGTTCTGACAAAACGGACTGTGTTATTACAACTTCTAACTTCTGTTCATGAATTCGTGTTTATAAATTATTATTTTCCTCAACTCAACTATGGAAACAAGAATATTAATGAAACAAGAAAGTACCTCTGTGAACTGAAAAACATTTTCAGGAAAATTCAACCAAGTAGAGTGTTTAATATTATTTAGTCAGTTAAAAAACATGAATTGGCAAATATTTGCTGGCCAGGTTCAAGAAGATATTTTAGTGCATGAAAGATATTTAAATGCATAAATAAGAAAGTAGCATCTGGTTCAGTTCAAGATGGGCACCTGTTTTTTCCTCTTTGCATATGACCTTTCTAAGCTTCCACTGTGACTAGGGAAGATCTACCCCTTATGGGTCCAGGCTGAAGAGCAAAGCCTTCATTATTCATGTAAAATCATGAATTAACACAAGCGTGTTCCTGTATCTGCTGTCAGGGAGCACCAAGAACCAGGTAGGTCTGCAAAAGGGATGAGCCAAGGAGATCCTCTGCTCACACCGAGTGATGCAAAGATGGGAGCAGAGCCAGGATTTCGTACCGGGGTCTGTTGACAGCCCCACAGCAAGTGAGCCAGGGCCAGGGGCAGCCAGAGGAGTCCCGTCAGCAGCAAAAGCTGATGGGACCAGAGACAGGACCGGGGACAGGCCACAGAGAGGGTCAATAGTCCATCCATGGGGAGGCAAACAGGAAGATTAAGGCCTCTGTGTACCCTCAGGGCTCAGACATTTGTCTGTGAAAAAAAAAGCAATGCACCACTAACAGTCTGATGGTTGTGTTTCTTAAGTGGCAAGATCATGGAGCAGATCCTCCTGAACTCTTTGCTAAGGCACGCGGAAAATAAGGAGGTGATGGCTTCACCAAGGGCAAATCATGCCTGACAAATTTGGTGGCCTTTTACGATACTGCCACAGACTTGGTAGACAAGGGCAGAGCAACAGATATCATCTACCTGGACTTATGCAAAGCGTTTGACACTGTCCCGCATGACATCCTGGTCTCAAAATTGGAAAGTCATAGATTTGATGGATGGACCACTCAGTGGATAAGGAACTGGGTTGATGGCCACACTCAAAGGGTTGCGGTCAACGGTTCCATGTCCAAGTGGCGGCCAGTAACGAGTGGTGTTTCTCAGGGGTCGGTACTGGGACCAGTACTATTTAACATCTTTGTTGGAGACATGGACAGTGGGATAGAGTGCACCCTCAGCAAGTTTGCTGATGACACCAAGCTCGGTGGCGCAGTTGACACGCTGGAGGGAAGGGATGCCATCCAGAGGGACCTGGACAGGCTGGAGAGGTGGGCTCGTGCAAATTGCATGAAGTTCAGCCAAGCCAAGTGCAGGGTCCTGCACCTGGGACGTGGCAATCCCAGGCACAAATACAGGTTGGGCGAAGAGTGGCTGGAAAGCAGGCATGAGGAGAAGGACTTGGGAGTCCTTGTGGATGAGACTCTTAACATGAGCCAGCAATGTGCACTGGCAGCCCAGAAAGCTAGCTGTGTCCTGGGCTGCACAAGAGAAGTGTGGCCAGCAGGTGTTGGGAAGTGATTCTACCCCTCTGCTCTGCACTCGTGAGACTCCACCTGGAGTACTGGGTCCAGTCCTCAGCACAGGAAGGACATGGACCTGTTGGAATGGGTCCAGCGAAGGGCCACGAGGATGATCAGAGGGATGGAGCACCTCTCCTATGAAGACAGGCTGAGAGAGCTGCGATTGTTGAGCCTGGAGAAGAGAAGGCTCAGGGGAGACCTCATAGCAGCCTTTCAATATCTGAAGGGAGCCTATAGGAGAGCCGGAGATGGACTGTTTATGAGGAAGTGTAGTGACAGGACAAGGGGCAATGGTTTTAGATTGGAAGAGGAGAGATTTAGATTAGGCACCAGAAAGAAATTCTTTACGGTGAGGGTGGTGAGACACTGGAACAGGCTGCCCAGGGAAGTGGTGGATGCCCCATCTCTGGAGGTGTTCAAGACCAGGCTGGATGGGGCTTTGAGCAACCTGCTGTGGTGGGAGATGTTCCTGCCCATGGCAGGGGGGTTGGAACTAGGTGGTCTTCAAGGTCCCTTCCAACCCAAACCATTCTATGATTCTAAGTGCACATTGAGCAAATGCCATGTTACTTTTTCATCACGGCATGTAAATCAAGTCTAAGAGAATTCCCAGAAAACTAACAAGTGTCAGGCACCAGACTTTGTCCTTCAGTTTAACAATCTGCTGGTAGTTCTGATGCTTATGTCAACATAGACATTATGTCAACTAGTATCTGTTACCCAATCTTTGTCTTTTGAATGCAAATCATAGTGCCAAGTTTTTAAGAGCAGTTGGAAAACATGTTAGTACCAGGAGGATTTTTAAAGCACTCATGGTTTTGTAAAAGGGGGTTCGTTAATGAGCCATCATTTTTTATGTACATAGATTAGATGGATTTAAGAATTTGCTTGAGTAGAATCAGTGGGAGATCATAAATTCTGCTAATCTTGCTTCAAAACAAGCCCAAATAACACAAAGAAATTGTTTGTAAAACTAGAAGCATAAGTTACCATCTTGCCTGTTCAAGCCCAAATGTGTATGTGTCAGAGATTTTAAATAATCCTGTTAGCTTTTCTGATCATATTTTTCCTCAAGAACTGACGGGATAAGTAGACAAATTCTAAGCCTTCTTTCAAGATAATAATGCTATAAAAATCAGTTTGTTTGCTTGAAATTTTTTTGCATTTTTGAAGAAGTAAATGCATACAGAGTATCATGTTAAGACTGAAAAAATCATACAAAGACCAACAAATTAGGGGGTACTGAAGACTATTGAGGGCTTAATTGAGAAAAATGTTGCCCCTGTTTTCATTGCACTCCATAGTGGTGAGAAATCCCTGGCATTACTGTCATTGCTTAAATTTCTGTACCTTTGACAGTGGTGATCTTTCAGCTTATGCATTTCCATTTCTTATATACAAAACCATTTTTTATTTCTTGTAACTAAAAAGATAAAGGTTGGAAATTATTGGTGCGCTTTTATTACAATAAAATTTAAAATGTTACTGATAAAGAATAGACAAGGACAGAGAAACTCAGAGAACTAGTTGATATCATGAGTACTTTGCTATCTGAATGACATTTCTTTTATGATAACACAGTTCCAATAATATATATTTTAACATATATATTTTCCCCAAAATGTATAAGCTTCACAGAGGAAATGTTTTTCTTTTGCTCTGCTTCAAGTTGTTTCTTCAACTCAGAATTGCTCCAATAGTAACTAAAGAAACCTTATATATATATGTCCAAGCCATAGATTTTTCTTGTGGATCTGCCTCGATTTTTCAATTTTACATGCTGCTTTTTTCACTGCTGCCTTTCCAGTCTGTAAGAACAATAATCCTGAAATCTTGTCGTTAGTGAGACCATATTTATTTATTTATGAACTTACTAATTGGAGCAGCAGTTCTTCCACATGTAATGCAGTGTGGTCACATCAGCACGACTCTGCAGTTTGCTGTTCTCAGCTAGTGTTTTAATATAAGGATCAGACTGAAGAGTTTGTGGGCTCAGGTTCAAGATAATGATATACTACAGCAAAGAAACAATACTCCAGTCTAAGAGGTGGTACTTTCCTGAATCAGATAATGTGGTAGCTGGCTAATTTTGTGTGAATAGGTCTGCTTTGATTTATTGTCATTAAAATAAAGAAGGAAAACAATACATAGTGTAGGGTTAAGTCATCTTTTATATTCTATGTGCTTTCCAAGTTAGTAAACTAGAAGTCTGTTGCGTGGCAATTGTGCATGTTTAACATGGCTATGACTGTGTTATTTCTAAATACTTGATAGATGGCATCTAAACTTTCAATGAGCAGGGAAGTATACTCTTCTGCTTTATGGAAAAATGCTATACTTATTGATGCCTTTGAATAGAAATACCCATTAATGAAAACTTCGTGTAGTATGAATGACTCTTGGTCTTTTCAGAGAAATGAAAGAATAGCAGTCATAGTAGTTGCGGTTAGCAAGACTAGTTTCTTCTCTAATGATGTGAAAGTTTACAGTGTAGTGACCTGTAAAACTGGCTCCCATCCAAACCTCCTGTTTTACAGTTGCTACTGGAATGTTTGCTTAGCAACATACTTAATTGCCCTGTAGGGAATTTAGACTAAATGAGTCTAGAAAGCTGAAGACGAAGACCAACAGTTCAGGTAGAGGGAAAATGAAGAGAAGAAAGGATCTTCTCCTATAGAATCCTGAAACGGCATGTTTTTTTTCACAGAAACAGCTCCTTCCTACTTTTCCTTTCACTTGCTTTCCAGATTTATATATATAAAGTTCTTACTGTAAGGGTAAGGAGTTTGATTTTATTGTCTTCAAGTTAAAATATCTTTTCCTTTTATTTACACAGCCCCCCCCTCCAGTTTAATGAAGTTGTCTGTTGGACTGAAAGAATGTTTGAAAGTAAAATGAGCAAGACAAATAAAATGCCTGGCAGAAATAAGCAAGGGAATTTCTGCTGATAATGGATGTCCTTGATTCTGTTTGTCAGTCTTTCAAGAAAAAAATGTTATCTAATAAAGCTTTTCTATGAGCTTGCCCACTAAATTAAAAAAAAGGAAAAATGTCTTTCAGCATTTTCTGTGGTGTCTTTGGTGATATCAGATATAAATAAAAACACAAATAATTTCTTTATATATGAGAAGGTAATACTTTAAAACAGTTTTGGTTAGTTGTTTTTCTAAATTTCCTTCCTAGATACAAATCTCAATTTGTTCTCTTCAAAACATATGTTGTCTTATTTTTAAAAATTTATTCAATTAGAGGTTTTGCTTAGTTTTAAGTCACGTATAGTGGCAGATATTGTTTGGAGGTCATTTGCGTTATTTTTTTTTCTTCATAACGTATGCATTGATCAGTTAAACTAAAGATACAACCTCTTTTTTATTGTGGCCTTTTCACTCTGCATTAGAACATTGCAACAGAAGGTTGTCCATATTTTAATTTTTTAATTAAAAAAATTTAAACTGTTTGTTTGAACTATATGCTCTAGTTCAACAGTAAGTTGTGCCCAGGGACTGAAGTTGTGTGATTTGTAGGAGGTTAGACCAGATTATGTCAGTAACTTAATGTCACTGAGAATCTATTAGTGCTGCAGGAAGATAATCACCAAGTTCATTCCATGCATAAGGACTACAGGGCAATATTATGTTATATGCAGTGCTGCAATAACATAGCGATACTACTTCCAAGTTCTGCTCGTGTCTGAAAATGGGCTGTTTTCATGTGATATGGAGTCAAAAGGCAAAATGTCTGTCCCTGGTGTATCCTACAGCATTCTTGCTGTAGGTCATGTTCATTGCCCTCTTCAATACCTACATTTCCTTGTGAGGAAGCCAGAACAAATAATTGGGGAACCTCAACAAATTATCCAGATTAAGTTATAGATTATCCAGGTTATTCGTATTTTCCCTATGGATGACTGAAAACTGACTACGCTTGAAAAAGCCTTATCTCTTAAGAGTTATTCCCAATGCTCTTGGATCCATTTTAAATGTGGAAGTTACGCCTTGGATTTAGCTTGTTTTATTGCCCCTCCCGTCTCAACATTTCCATCTTCGTTACAACTGGCTTGTCTTCACTGATAAGCAAAAGCAAAGCACATAAACATTGTGTTGGCTTTACTACTTTTTACTACTACCAGAGAAGGGTTACCTACTTCAGTAACAAAAATACCCCTACTGGAGCTCAACCTCTTTAGCTAAAATGGCTTTTTGGAGAGAAAACTTTCCCTGAGATATTGTGAAATTTGTTATGAACATAGACACATTGGTACCTAGTTTTCACCACTTGGTGACCTAAATAAATAAATCCTCAGGGGTTGTTGTTGTTGTTGGGTTTTTTGTTTGTCTTTTTTTTTTAAAGCTAGACAACGCTCTATGGTATTTATATAATCTCAGAGTCACAGAGAAGAATTCTTTTTTTGCTTTCTATGAAAACAGACAACTAGCAATACATTCTGGAAAAATGTAAGCTGAATTCTGAATTTTCTGGTACTTTAAAACAGATGGGGGCTCTTTTTCCCATGCACAGAAAAATGAATTAGTTTGATGAACAGTTTAGTGTATTGACAATCATTTACTTCAGAATAATATCTATAAAGAAAGTGAGTTGTGCTTTGGTATAATACAATAAAATCCTATGGTCTAAGGTAGCCTGAAGAATTTAAAAATCAAAATAAAATATTCAAAAATGTGATACAACAAATTCATAATTTTTTTCAGAATTTGTCTAAGGGAGGTCATGAGCAGGCTGATCAAACTATGAAACTAGCAATGATTTGAGTGAGCTGATCTCCACAGGTGCCTACCAATCAAAATTATTCCATCATTCATTTCCAGTAAATTTAGATCAAAACAAAAAATTCATATTTTTCTCCACTGAGGGAACATCCATTTTAGTCATTGAATTAAAACATTTATATTGGGGTTAATTTAACCACATAAAAGCCCATAATAAAAATTGGTGATTCAATAAAAGTTTGCAGGAAATTAAGCTAGAAAATATCTACTACAGTTGAGTTTTAATAGCAAATAGAAAGTATTTTTCTGATATTTTGCCTTAATCAAAATGTGACAGCTGTAAACTGGGGTCACCTTTTGCTTCTGTAATTGGTTATGATGCTTAATAATAACATACATTATGGAAGCAAGTAGATTGTTTTCTCACAAGAATTTCACACATGATTCATCAGATGCTTTTCCTCATTTAGCTGTTCTATACAATAAAAGAGATGTATACATCATTTGCGGTTCTAAAATTTATTGCTCTAATCATGACACTGGTATATGACATATGGCATCTTATTTTGTATTATAAATAGCTGTGCAGAGTAGTGACAGAATAGAACAATAATGATGGCTTTAGTTTATGATCAGAGTACTAATTTCATCTTACTTACTGTTGCAGAATAGTTTCTGTCATAATTCCTTGTTTCTTTGTCAAAAACATTTTTTTTTGATACTGTAAAACCCTTTTCTTCCTTATAACTATAGTTGTAGCTGGAGCAGAAAACCAAGATTTGGCCGTTTGCTAGCTGCAGCTTGCAGGCCAGCACAAATTGCATGGGTACACGCATTTCAAATAATAAAGCATTATGATATTTTAAAGATTATAATTTTATTCCCATTAAGAAAAAATGAAATAATGCAGATGTTAATCTTCCAGAAGAGAGAGACTAGATCTAAACTCTGACATTATTTGAGAAAAATAACATACTTATCCCTATAGTAAGACTTTCTCAAAACTAAGTGACACCTTGAGCATTCTGAAGTAAATTCCATTAAAATTGCCTTATTACTATTGATTTCGTACACACAGCACTCAGATACTGTGGTGGTAATTTTAAGATGAGACTGGCGAGATCAGATAAATGAAGGAGTAAGGTTGAGGGATCCTTTTTTAGTATGGAAATTTAGTAAATGAATATCTTGTTTTAATGTATGGACTGGTTCAGAATAGTGCTATTGAAGAGGACAAAAAATTTCATATATAATATCAAATTATTTGAATGAGGTAGTACCATGAAAGACTGGGAAACTCCAGAAAAAACAGCCAAGGTGAATAGGCAGTCTAATGGAATGTAAAATTCATTAGTAACAGATGAACAGAAGAAGTAGTAAGCTGAGTTACCCTAAGAGTTCCTAAGTGAATTCATTAAATTTACTATTACCATACAGTCAGGTAGAACGATGAATACAGGAAGAGATTTTCTTGAGAAGAGAGGATTTAAAAACTGCAACTATTTCATTTGGTCAGTAGATTAATAAAAATGTTCTCTGGAGAAACATAAAAAATAATGATTGGTACAAGGAAGGTAATTGAATTGTGCTGATTTCTGCTTCTGGAAACACAAGAGCCAAGATACTTTTATGAAATTCAAACCTCACAAAACTATGAACACCATAGGGATTAAATTTGGCTTTCTTTTCACAGTATGTATACTTAACTTCTGGAACACAGGGCATCACTGGTACCGAGGAGAATTACTCAGATATAAAACACTGTCTTTATTTGCTTATTCTTCCTGCCTTCTTTTCCAGGACAAATTGCATCAAGTGCAGACATACTGGCAACTGTAAAGTAAGGGGCCTTTAGCAGATATGTTATGCCTTTGCAGCTCCTTTGTTGAATTGAAGCTGCATCTGAGACTAATTTGTACTTGGACATACAAAGAGAGATTTAATATAAATACATTTGATGTGTCATAAATGCCACTCATCAGAGAAAAGCAAGAATAAATTAAATGTGTACTAGGTGGCAAATATGGGGGTGTTATCTCAGCACATCTGCTGTGTAATAAATGTGCTATTTATTAATATAAAGTCCTTAGCAAGTGTTCGAATTTTTTTTTTATAAAGTAATTTAAAATAAAAGAAAAATTCTGGTTAGCAGGAAATTCCTATTAATTTTCCTTGTTATATAAAAGGTAGTAATCTGGTTTCATTATAAGAGCAGCGTCTGTATAGTGTTTCTTCAATAAAGTAGTCATTTTGTGAATATAAATAATTGAAACACATGCTAAAGATGCAGACATATAATTGAGACCCATCCACAAGAACAAACAAGTACCATCTTTTTGCATCTCTTGATATTAATAGACACTGGGGTTTTTTGCAATACTGTTGTCTTAAACCTCTGTTGTGTTATGCAACCATTGCATGTCACCATATGAGAACAACAGGAAAAAGATTTAGGGAGACTTATAAAACTCTGCTGGGTTTGAACCTCACTCTCTCCAAAATCAGATCTGCCTCTGGCTTAAGTTAATTTTAATTCTAAGCCTGAAAAAGTTCCATGAAATTGCTTCTTTTGTGGATTTCTTTTTTTAATGTGTCTGTCTTGTTCAGCTTGTATATTGATAGCTAAAGTGATGACACTGAATTCATACCTCTTTGAGGTTAAACTTCAGTGAAATAGTTTTCCAAAGGCTAGTTCAATTTTTGTAGCATCCATTTAAGTGCTATAGAAGGTAAGGCTTTTTTTGAGCACTCCGTTTTAGACTAGTAATTAAAGCAGTTAATTTTATAATTATTGTTGTTCACCACTTTATTAACCTTTTCTAACTCTCTCATCTAAAAAAAGTCTCCATTCTCTAATGTAATTACAGTTAATTAATTTCTAATCTTTTTTTTTGTTTCCTGCTTTTTGTCCTTTGCTTATACAGAAATGTTATGTTATGCTATATTTATATCTATGGAAAAAATAGGTCTTTCATGGTATTTTAACTGACTGTAAATATAAGAGCTATTATTTCTTCAATGTTAATGTTGAATCTAGCAATACATGTGGAATAGGTAGTTGCATATTTCCCAGAATGCTTTTCCAAGTTGCATATATTTCAAAAGAAGCTTTTATCTAAAGTAAACCAGGTTTTTTTTGGTGTGTATGAAATAAAGCATTTCCTGATTTTTAGGAATGAGAAATTTATTTAGAAAGGTTTTCCATTGATAACACTGCATGTGTATTTATGAACTCAGGATCTTTTGAACACTTGAATATTTCATATTGAATATAGTGATGCTTGATTTCTCCTCTGAACAGAAGTTGATAGAGCAAATGATGCAACCATCACAGCACTCTGGGTCTGAGTTTATAGGCACTTACATATCTAAGTATGTGCTAAGTTTTTTTCTAGTATCTAGTCTTAAAGTCAATGATTGCAAGATTAAAATTGTGAACAAATCCTTATATGAGTGAACAACATGGTGGTAATTTTTGTTGGTTTTCTTGTTTTTAAAGTGGGAATCAAGCTTGTAATTTCTGCTGCTTGTAGAAGTAGTAGTTGCTGGTTATAAGTAAAATAATGTATGCTACAGGACATATGCATCTATAATTTTTTACATGTAATAAGTAGGCTAAAGATTATGAATGACTCATTCTGCTATGAAACTACTGGGAATCCTTTGTTTTTAAGTAAAAGGAAGAAAGCAGGGGTGTATGAGCTAACTTGTAGGTCATAAAAATAATTTTGGAGAACTGTTCATTATAATATCTTGAGACAATTAGAAAAATGAGATTTCTATTACACAGAATTTGAATAAACAGTAGAAAATATGACTGTTTCTCTTCTTCTGTAACTAGATACAGTATATTGTGTTGTGCACAAGGGGAAGATATCCATGTGCTTTATAAAGTAGTAATTCATGCTGAGTGGATATAAGCAGTCATTCAGAGAACAATTGATTTTACAGTATTGAAGACTGGGTTGGAAACTTGTGCATTCATTGCACTATATGCTATTAAAGTTTATATATAAAGTTCACATTAAAGTGGCTGTTTTAATAAGAAAATATTTTAAAAGTGAAACTTGGACCATCTTAACTACAGAAGAGGATTTTTTACCAGTATCTCCAAATCAATTGAAGTGTGAAATCTCTATAAAGGTGAAGTAAATAGAACAAAATATTAGAAATGACTCAATATTTTGCCTTACTGTGTTTAAATAAATTGTTAAGAACTATGAAAACTCTTTGAGGGCTTTGGTATTTCCTAGAGTAATTTGAAGTGTTTAATCAGTACTTCTTATAGATATTATTTTTACTATAATATCAAACTCTCAAGCTTTCACAGTATTAAAAAAAAAAATAAATCATAGAATAGTTTTAGGTTGGAAGGGATTTTTAAAGGTCATCTAGTCCAGCCCCCTTGCAACGAGCAGAGACATCTTCAATGAGATCAGGTTGCTCAAAGCTCTGTCTGGCCTGACCTTGAATGTTTCCAGGAATGGGTCATCTACCCTGCCTCTGGGCAACCTCTTACAGTGTTTCACCACCCTCATTGTAAAAAAACTTTCTTCCTTCTATCTAATCTAAATCTTCCCTCTAGTTTAAAACTGTTTGCCCTTGTCCTGTTGTGACAAGCCCTACTAAAAAGTTTATCCCCATCTTTCCTGTAGGTCCCCTTTATGTACTGAAAGGTCTCCCTGGAGTCTTCTCCAGGCTGAACAAGGCCAACTCTCTCAGGCTGTCCTTATAGGAAAGGTGTTTCATCCTTCTGATCATTTTGTGGCCCTCCTCTGGACTTCTTGATTAGTATCAAATTGTGTTTGCTGGTCTGACTAGACCTTCTAGAGAAGGAAGAACATGAAGCTGCAAAGACAATGGAGATTTTCTTGTCACTTACCTATCCATTACTTAAGTATGCAATTAAAAAGTAGATTCTATGGAGGAGACTACAAAAGTAGAAAATTTTTAATGTACATGGACTCAAATATTAGAAATTTTTTCATTATTGGAAACTTGACAAAAGAAAGGAATTATTGCTGCTGCAGCAGGATTGACTTGTTACATTGAGGAACAAAGTTTAATGAAGACCTATATGACTCAAGACTTTAAGAAAAAGATGCTCTCGGTACAACTTAGGTCTCTGCATCTAGTATTTTTCACTGAGTTTCTGAGGGAAGCTTTTCTGAGGCATGGGAATAAAGCTTAGACTGTCTGTAACTGGGATAAAATTTCATAAGTGCATTGGAGAGAATGCCAAGATCACAGGTATCAACCATAACACAGATTTTTTTTTTTTTTAAATGTTCTTATACCAAAGGTAGCATGACTAATTAAGGTGTGGCTCTCCTATGTGTTCCTTAGGACACAGTAAGATTTTGACCCTGGTTGGTGCTGTCAGTTTGAATGGTTAGTTATTAGGTATTCTCAGAGGTAGAAGCAAAGGTCGTTTGCTGTAGTAACAGGCAGTTCTTCTGCCTGTGGACAAAAAGCAAAGGATTTCAGGGTTGTAGAGTATTTGAAGTTATAGAGAAAACTAGTCAAAAATGTTTGTCAGCGTATGTTGGTACCAATAAGCCTACTCCTGGTCAATTTTTTATTGCCTGTGGTGGTGACGTTGCAGTGAGAGTTTATTGTGTGCTGTGAAGGGGAAAGAAAATGTGAAAACAGTTTGGGAAAGTTTTGTAATGAAATATTTTTAAACTAGAAGCTATTTTTTACACTAGAAGAGCACACTTATTTATACATATAGTTTTTGTGAGATTAAACCAGTCATCACCTCAAATATTATTACTTATGATAAATAATTTTATTGCTAGGGTAACCTTAGAAATTGTGTCAGAGATATTGGATCCTATGAACTTCAGGATGCAGGGAAGATTTTTTTTGTTGTCTACTGGAGCCCACTTTGGAGCATTATAAGACTCAGGGCCTCCTGTCCTGGTGTGAAAAATGTGAGTTTGCTGTTGTTCTGTGTCCAAGGGGTCCAGCCAGTGGTGAGGTGAAGCACGCATTGCACACTATGCTATACACACACTTGACTGGCCACACAGATCAACGCAGACAGAAAACAGTTTATTTACCAGCACTAGATCCTACCAAATCCACCTTGAGTCATTCCTCCTGCCTTTTCTCATTCTACTTAAAACATCACGTAATAAATTTTACACAGTCCCTAAATTCTTTTTCCTCACTGTCTCAGAATAAATCTTAACACCTTTTTCGATAATAATCCCCTTTAAATTGCAAAGTGTTTGGGGAGATAGATACTTTTTTTCCTTGAGACACCTTGGTGCTTTTCAGACCAGGGTCAGCAGTCTAATCATTCTGTAATGGTCTCAAGGGTGCTTTGGTCTCACAGATTAGTTTATCAGGGTTCCTCAACCTCTCCCTGTTAAGATGTTGGCTACACTGGAATCCTAACTTAAATGTTACCAAATATTTGAGAAAGTTGACTCTTTAGTTAAAGGGAAAAATGTTTTGTCCCCTCTGCACTCACTGAAAAGGAAAAACCTCTATAATTGCATCTGGCTGCAAAAAAATCTCTGAAGCATGTTGTTAAAACATCATTAGAACTCATTGGAACATCAGGACAATGTTTTGAATGCTAAACACTTACATAGATTGAAAAACTGCTTGATGAATTCATGAGAGAAGAGCCCATGAAAGACTGTTAAGCATGAAGGTACATGAAAGTTCCCTTGCATGAAGAAGGGGTCTGGAAATCCAAGGAAATAACAGGGTATATTATGGGAAAATGTCATGGAAAGTCACCCTGGTCCTATGTTTTTCACTAAACATCTTCTCTTGAACTTTGTCAGAGAGAGGAAACCAACCTAGGAAAGCCTGTGATTTGAATATAACTATCATTGTATTCCTATATATATACTTCATTGTTAATGGATTGCTTAATAATCAGAACATAATGTATCTGTATCTTAGCTCACCAGCAAATTTATTTTATGTCCTTATTCCCAATATCTTATGGTATTATCTCATATTCATTTATAAGCTCCATTATTATCCATATTATCAGCTTTCTTCTTTGTGACTGAATATCTTGATTTCTGCTGCATTTTCCATGTGTATTTCCAGCAATTTTCCTGAGGAGTAGGTGGATTCTGTCTCCATTTTTCGTTCTTGTTTGCATCTTTTTTTTTTTTTCTTTTTCCACCTATTCTTTCCACTTTTCCATATTACTGTTATTAATTGCAGCATTTTCAGTGGAATATCTAAAGCTCTGAGCAAGGTATTGTTTGGGCTGAATTTTTCCTTAGGACCACTTTGGAAATATTTTGATATTGTCAAGTAGTCTGTGCTTTTGCAAGTTCTTAAATTTCATAGTCCTGTTTCATCATAGTGGTGAAACTGCATGTTTAGGCGTACAGTCTGGGACATTACCTTATTTGTAAGAGAATTATCTTTGATCCAACTGAAATTTCAAGTTTGAAGATAAAGTGAAATGTTAAGAAGGAAGGACTGAAGTTATAGAACAAAACCATGCCCGAAAGAAATGAAATTTTGAAATAATTAGCAGTAGAAGAGGAAAGATTTTCTGGGTCATCAGTTTCATATTTTTTTTTGAAGGATGAAGGTAATTTCAATCTTTTTTTCATGTTGATGGATTGATTCAATGTTTTTTGTTACTGAAAAATGGATGCTTGTTCTACCTAGTTACTCATGTCTTCATTGGAAAAAAAAAAGGAAATACTTTTATATTGTTTCACAGTCTGTGGCTCTACATTTATACAAATCATACTATTTAGATATGTAGAGGGACCATCATAATGAAAATGGTAGAATATGAGAAAAAGTGTGTAAGAAATTCCTAAGAATTTAGTCCAAAAAATAGACTAAGTGTATTTGAAATAAATTATGCCCACATATTGAAAAAGTATGGAAATATCTGTCTGATTATGAATACAGTTTTAAAATTTAGAAATTTAAAAGGCCTAACAACCCACCCAAACTGTGGTTTCTCTGCAAAAAGAACTCTCTGAATCATTTAAAAAGGAGTAAAAGAATGTTCCTTATCAAAACTTTAGAGTCATTTCAGTTAAAATATTTCTGCTTCGCTGAGCAGGTTACATCACATGTATAATCTCTGGAGATATAGCTCCTCTGTAGAATTATTCAGGCTGTAAGAGAAGTGATCTAGTTCAACCTCTTGCTCAAAACAGGGTCAACTATGAATCAGATCATATTGCTTGTGATTTTGTCCAGTTGGGTCTTGAAAACCTGCAAGAATAGAAATTTCATAACACATCTGTGTGAGTTGTTCCCAAGATTATTTTCCAAATAATTATTTTTCCTATATCTAGTTAAAGATATAGGAACCAGTTTCAATTGTTGCTCATACCATTTCAATTGTTTTTGTCATTCGTTTTTCTGCTGTGCACTTCAGTAAGGTGCCTGGCTCTGTAGTAGATACTCTTAGATACTGAAAAGCAGCTATTTATTACTCCAATCCTTCTTTCTTCTAGGCTGAACAAGCCCAGCTGCCTCAGACTCTCAGGGCAAGTGTTTCTGACACCTTGGGAGCCTCCTGCTGAACTCACTCCAGTTGATCCATGCCTTTCTTGTACAGGACGGGTGGGGGTCCAAAATTGGACACGGTATTGCAGAGGTGGTCTAACAAGTGCTGAGTGAAGGGGAATAATTGTTTTCCTCAGTCTACTGGCTACTCTCATGTTAATACAGCCCAGTACACTGTAAGCCTACATCACTACCAGGGATATTTAGCCAACTGTCCTTAGGACCGCCAAGTCTTTTTCAGTAGAGCTGCTCCCTAGTGGGCCACTCCTAGGTTTGTTCTCATTCAGGAGTTAGTCCATCCTTGGTGCAGGACTTTACATGTCTCCTTGCTCCTTGAATTAGGTTGTTGGTCTAATTCTTTAGCCTCTCTAGGCCTCTCTAAATGGTAGCCATGTCCTCAATATATTGACAATGTCCTTATTGGTGTTATTAGATTGATAAGGATTTTGTCTCCTCTTCCAGGTCATTGACAAGGATGCTAAACAGCGTATATCCCAGAACAGAAGAACCCCAGTTGTGAGTGGTCTCTGTAGAGTACAAATCATTAACCACTACCCTTTGAATATGGAGTAGTGTTGTCCAAACTACCATGGCTAGTACTATGTATTTTAGCATCTTTGTACATACAATCTAGGTCTATGAATGTGGGATCTTTCCAAGCCAATCGGAGCTGGTGGGAGTGATATTAAGATAATGTGCATTTTTATCAGGCTAAAAATGTCCAAATGCACTTAGACCCAAGACTTGAAGTGCTGCACAGCTCTTTATGGACTTGTTAATTCAGATCTCTCCAAATTGCATGTGAGAGGAATCTTTAAGATCAACTCTAGTTTTATGTAGAGGCACATAATTGGCTTATTCAGTCTCTCTTATTTCCAAGTTTTCACTGGGTTTCCAGTTAGTTTGCTAACAGTTTTAAAATGGGTTTAGAAAAAAAAAACACAACCAAACTTCAAATTTTTTTTTCTGTTACTGTATTCTTTCTGCCTCTTTTGCATCAGTAAGTATTTTCATATATAACAAATATATTAACTTGTATAAGTTATTATTAAATTGAGTAATTCTTGTCTTCCATCTTTTCTCTTCTTAATTTTATTGGGTTTGATTTCTTTTTTTCTCCCCTATATTCCTGCTCTTCCCTTTTGTTTTTCTTCAAGCTTTTATTCTGTGTGACGACGACTGGCTTCTTTTTAGTGGAATATACTTGCTTTGGATATGATGTAGGAGAAACTTGAATACATTCCAGTGTCTTTTGTTCTTGCCTTTAAATGGATTTTTTTGAGTTAATCCTTTAGAATTAATTATTTTTAAAGAATATTGAGGCTTCTTAAAAGCAACAATAAAACTTGCTGTGGCTCTGGTAATGTTTAGAAAAATCACAAACCTTAATTAGTTATTAGTGGTGTTATAAATGATACTGTTAAGCAGCTCCTGGACCTTGAGCTCTGTCTTTAATTAGAGACAGTAGTGTCTCCTTCCCTCTGAGATTTCTTTATGAAAGTATTTTGCTTAATAACACAGGGTTATCAGCTTTCAGTTGTCTTCTGGATGAAACTTCCCAAATGACACAACCTGTTGTATCTGCCTTTCTCATTTTAGCCAGAATTGCCAGGCGTGCTCTTCTTCGTTACTTAAGCATTTACTTCTTTTCACTTTCTAATAAATATTTTTGTACTTCTTGTTTTATAATTGGTATTATCATTTATTCCTAGACACTTAGTAAATTATGATCTTAAGGTACAGAAATTATAATTTGTTTCCTAAGTATGATTGTTTCCTGTTGATTTCAGAGTACTCATAAGGTCAGGCTTCTTACAACTTGTTTCTGTACTCAATTTTTTGGCCAAATCAAAGCACATACTCCTGCTGTCTTGTCCTTCTCCCCCATTCTTGTTAAGTCTTGTCTTCATTTGAAATACCTGGATATGTATATTTCATGGTATCTTCAAGCTCACTTGTTTTCTCTGCCTGTTCCTTCAACTCTTTATGATTAATTATTCTTGGGTTTTAATAATACTGTCACTTCCTCATGTCCCAGATTTGCTTCCAACTACTGCCTTGTCTCTTGGTACCTGTAATTCTTGTCTTGCCTGTTAGACCCAGTGTCTTCACTCTTTCCTCTTCAATAATCTTTCCTATATCTTTACCCTAGTTTTCTCCTTCACCATCATTAGAGGTACTTATAGCACCTCTTTGTTTATTCAAGTTATTTTTTCTCATATTTATTGATTTCACAGAATCACAGAATCACCCAGGTTGGAAGGGAACTTTTAAGATTATCTAGTCCAACCAATGGAAAAAAAAAAACAAAACCATAAAACACTAAAACCCCCACAAACAAACAAACAAACAAAAAAAAACAACCAAAAAAACCACACCACACC
>JAOTQQ010000001.1:29123084-29180977 GCA_026546715.1 Gallinago undulata
TTGATACAGGCCAGGATGCTGTTGGCCTTCTTGGCCACCTGGGCACACTGCTGGCTCATGTTCAGCCGACAGTCGACTTGATGCTGTTTTAAAAGTTTTCTGCTTGAACCACATTTTTCCAGCTCTCTTCTTTTCTGGTTTGTTCTAAAATATTTCTGTCATCTATGTTACAATTTGTTTTTTACCATTTGACTTATCTACCATTGACTGTCTACAGTTTCTGATTTTTCCACACTTTTATTTGTAATATTTGCATGGTCTGCACTTGAGTTGTTAGCAACATATGTTAAGATTTGTAATCTATATTTTTGTTGTTGTTTTAAATGTAGTGTTGTTTTTTTTCCTTCCTTAAACTTTCTCTCAATTTTCTGAATATTGATGAGATAGTTGCCACACTCTTGATTAAAGTAAATCCCTACTCACTGCGAAGTCATCTCATTATACATACAGCTTGGCATGTTTAATGTAAGGGTTCTAGCAATAAAAAAATTAGAATATTTTATACACATCTAGTGTGATGGAATATTAATTTTGGGAAGGGAAAAGGAAATTTCTGTGCCAGAATGTTAAACAAAAAAAGAGATGCTAATAGTGGGAGAATGATGTTGCATGACATAGAAAGACAGGGAGCTTTCACACATAAGATGATTTGAAGCAAAAAGAAATTTTCAAATGAAGGAGACAAAAGGAGGAGGAAGACAAGATGAAGCCTAAGAAATCCTGTAGGAAGATAATTGATAGTTAGAGATGAATAGCAAGAGCAGGCTCTTGCAAACTTTTTAGTTCAGGAGGCGTAAGAATCTGAGGGAAACCTACATTATTTGTGGTACCTTAGGATTAAGTCATTTAGAATATATTGTATGGCATATTACTTTTTTTTTGCTAATTAGATAATATCTGAACATATAGAACATTCCTTTGCTGGAACTTTAAGTTCTATCCAATATCTCTTTGATGGATATTGAATTATTTAATCCTGAAAGAGGTGCTCTCCACAAAGTATTCTATTCTAAGCATTTTAAATAAGTAATATTGTTCTTTTCCTGTTTTGTCTTAATTAAAAATATATGTAATGTTTTCAGTTAAATGAATGATATACATTGCTTTTATACTATATTTAGTAGAGCCATTCATAGGAAAATTTTTTTTAAGGGCCACGAGTGAGATAGTTGGGTTCATGTGGCCAGGCTTTGCATGATTCAGGGACATGCTTAGTGATGTCCAAAACACCCAAACAAGTCAGAGTGTAGTACTTGTTAAATTCAGTGGAAGTTATGCACTTAAATGCTGTTCCTGTATAAGGAAGTACTGGTGGGCATTTTTCTACCTCTTGACGCGGTAGAGAAAAAATAACTCTTTGACAATATGTTTTCTGTTTCTTTTATTTGAAATTATTTAGTTAACCGATGTTGAGGGAAGCAGGAGGATTTTCTCTTTGATGTGCTTTGGTGTAGTATGTTTATTGGTGTATGCTTATAAATTACAATATGCTTTTGAAAGCCTGGATGAATAATAAGATTATTCTCTTTCTGTTTTCTCTTTCTAATAATCCAGACATTACACAAGCTAGAAATAACTCAAAATTACTCTAGTTTTAGTGGTCAGCCTCTATTGTAATCAGCTTTTCTAAGACCAAGGCAGAGAAAATGAGCTTTAGTTAACATAATATTGTTTAAGAAGAGTTGTCTACCAAAATGGGGGGGGAACACACTGCAGAGTTTTCAAGGTTGCAGTTTTCCTCTGGCTGCACTTGAAATTTACATTCGAATCCACAGAACAATTCAACTTGTTTCTGCTCTTTTTTGCATGTAATTGAAAATTATAAAGTGATAACAAATAGCCTAGAGGAGGATACTCTGGAAATATAGTTTGTAGGAGATGAAAGCATTAATGAGATGATAGAAAGTAGTTAGAAGTAGAGCTGCATGCTCACACTGATGTGAATTTGTGGAAGAGCAAACAGTAGATTAATACTAAATAAATGGAAGAAGTGTTAAGGGCAAGAGAGAGGTTAAAGTTCCTGAAAGGAAGAGAAACAAGTAATTTTGAATTGAACTCTAAGAGCCTGAAAGGGAAGAGAATGATTTGGACATGATAATGCAAATATACATTTATATGTGTTGTGACAATGTATAGTGCTATTCTTGTCAAACTAAGAGTCTGGAAGTCATGGGGTTACAGTTCATCCTAGCTTGAGTACTGAAATCCTCTTACATGGCTATAGAAGAAAGGGAATTCATATAGTGGTGTGTATATGCTGTATAATTTAGGTATAGATAGGTGAACTTCTGCAAGCAGGTATTTTAGAAGAAAGATTTGTTTCCTATTTTAGAATTCATTGTGTGGCACGTGAATATTCAATATAGCAATTAGTTTGCTAACAAAGGGCATGTACTTCTCACAAATATCTGCAGAACATTTATAAAATAAATTATGTAAGACTTGAACACTTATGATTGGTGAACACTTTAATTTTTGTAAAGCACAAAACCAGTACTGAATTGATAGAAATGCATATGACCACATTTTGCATGTGGGTCAAAGTAATATAAAATGGATATAACAATTTTTTCTCAGGAGCTGTCATTGTATTTCCATTTACACAATAGTCTAACTAACTAGACAAAAATGCATTTTTTAAAATATCTAACTATGTAATAAATATTTTACTTATCCCATTTTATAGTAAATGTTAAGGTAAGATTAATCTAAGCAAGTATAATTGATAATATCAGTTTGATTTAATTTAAGCCTTTTATTACCTGATATGTAAAGAAAGACATAGCTGATTACCTGTAGCTTGATGATGGTAGTTGCTTTACTCTAGTGAGACTAAATGGTTGGGTTTTGTTTTGTGTAGCTATCGGACACTTTGCACTTAATTTAAAAGTGATAATGCTAACTGTAGCCCTTTTATCTTCCATTTAAATGTTAGAATATATAAGAATAGATGGTTTTCATCATATGGTTCTGTGTCCTATAAAATAATTCCAACATTATGTCAAAGCATTGTCTTTTAGCTGTCTTTCATAGTCTTCAGGCAGTAACCCAGTTTCTTTGGTGCTATAAAGTATTCAGCTGTATGTTTTTAAGTTTAGCTGAAATTTAGCTGAAATTCATGCTAGAGACAGAAACCAGAAGACATTATAAATGTTAACAGCAGAGAGTACAACTTCATACAAAAAAAATAAGAATTTCTGACAAGATTCTGCACTCAAATGTTATTCCCAACAGCCAACTCAAAGAATCTGACTTGTGCTCACATGCTAAATGACAAAACTGTAAACCTTTTGACCTGTGAAATGTAGTGTATGACTTCTAAAATGGTTTATTTATAGAATCTAGTTCTGGACTGGAAGGAATGTGTATAAATGAAGACTATCATCACTGCTTTTTCAAAAATAGTATTAGATATTTTAATTTGAGGTTTGTCTTTGATCACGTCTGTCTTTGACCAGTGAAAACCCCATGTTTTTTCTGCTTTTAAAAGGAGCATGTTCCTTCTTCTCTGTTGAGATTCTGAAGCACAGCTAACTATCAAGAAAGCTTTGATATTTGTTTTTGTATTTTCTAATTACTCAGCTTTAAAAGTGGAATTCTTTTTCTACTCAGTTTTGTGTTCTCCATGCTGTTGCTTACCTCAGTTTGGGCATGTTTCCCTCCTTTTTTTTGGTCTTCAGAGGTAATCTTCACATTTATTTATCTGTCTTTCAAAGTTTAGTGATCAAGATGGTGTAATTGCTTGGTTTAAAAAGATGAACAATGTAATTATTTCACTGCTGTAATGTCACTAAAAACCATATGTCCTTAAAAAAGTACATAAATAGATTAATTTTTCATCTTGATTTCTTCCTTGTCTTCTGTCTTCTATTTATATTTACTGCCCTACTGGCCTTTGTTCTGGTACCTAGCTCTCGGGTCATCTTAAATGCTGGAGAGTGGAATAAGTACATGCTTCCGTAGGAGTCTAATTCTAAATTGCTTTTTCATCTGCAGCAATAGTCTGAACTGAAGGGATCACCTGTGAATACCTTGTTATTGACATGGGACTCTTCCTGTTTACTTCCTTGTAGGGTTGAACTAGAGAGCTGTCTATCTGATCAAATCCACACTGTATTGTATTGACTGCCAGTACTGACTGGCAGTCTCAGGGTGATACATGACACCAATGTCATTGAGGGATCCTATGCTTGCATTGGTCCTGGGAAAGAGTGCAAATCTGCATGAAATGTGGAGATAAAGAATAAAGTTGAGTCAGAATGTGCAAGAGAATCAACCTGTATATTTCCTGATGATGGCTTGGAAAGTAGTTTTGTCTCATGTGTGGACATTTCAAAGTAGAAAGTATCTAGGACAGGAGCTATAGCTTTCCTTGACAATTTAGCACTGGGCTGTGGTAACTCCTCTACGTACAGCTGTCCTCAGCACTTATGTTTTCACTTGAGCTCTAGCCAGGACACACAATGAAAACAGCCCTGTATTCAGTGTAGATTTTAGAACTCAATAATCTGTAGATTTTAGTAGCCTCTTTAATGGATAATTCTTGGAAGGAGGAATATGATTATTTAACATGGCTGTTAAATTCTATTCAGAAGTTAGTTCAGTATGGAAGTATTTTTTCCATATACTTCCCTTAATTTCCTTTCTGTATTTTAGTAGAGAGTTCCTGCTAATGGAAATATTGTTCTATGCACGTGACTGGATACTTTGAATGGGTGGGAGAGAATCAGGGTATTCAACTCACGAGGGAAATCCTGAAGTTCCTTATTAGGGGGTATATTTTGTAGAAATATGAACGTAAATTATCTTGTATCTATAAGTTACAATTATTATGATATTTATTATCATGTTCTTTTGGCCATTTATTCTATATTACTCTGCACACTTGAATACATACAGCATGTACCTCTGTGATTCCCAAAACCATTATGGCTATTTGGAGTACAGCGTGAAATTGTTGTCAACACGAATAACAAACAATAGCTACGTATGTGTAAGGCAGATGGAGTTGTTTTCCACTCTTCTGAACTGTAATGTTAAAAGAACGTCAGCTATTTTAGGATCAGGAAAAGGCCATCTGCCCAAATTGCCTGCTCTTTCGGCTTTGTCTTGCTTCCATATTACTGTTATTATTTTCATCTGCATGTCATTACATTTTTATGCTTTGTTTCCTTGAGAGATACTTCATCTCATTAGCTGATTAGTTTTACATGACCTTCTTCTTTAAGAATTCCAGGTCTTTCTTTATATTTATATTTTACTATTCCAATATTTTGCCTCCAAATATGATGTTTGCTTGATAATTTTTTTATTAAGTCAGACAACACCTGTCCTTACTGGCAATGTTGGAAATGTGACTGTGACAGTCTGGCAACAATAGTAGCAGGAAATAAGCAAAGGACCCACAGGGATCGTGGAAGGGAGAGGAACAGAGCATTTGCATCAAGGCAAAGAAAAGGTCTTTGGGAAAAAAAGACAAAATAATTGAAGCTGAGAGACCAAAAAAAAAAAAAAAAGAGCAAGTGAGAGAGATTTGTAAAAAGCATTTTTTAGCTGCCAGAGGAATTTTGTTTGTAGTTTTCAGCTTTGTCTGAAGGGAGGAATGACTTAATAAAAGATTCAGTTGCTTTGAAGACTGTTGGTTTATAGTCCTGAATGTCTTTGTGGGATAAGCATTATATTTGACTGTCTTTGTGGGATGAGCTTTAGAAAGAATTAAACATTTTCCAGTGGAACTTTTTAAAATCTGAAATTGTTGGTTCAATGAATGTCAAATGTTCCACAAGAATGTCAACATTTCATATCAGCATCTCATTTCAGGTTTTTTATTAATTCATGTTGTGCAAATAACTGTATTTTTTCTTTCATAGTAATTTGGCAAATGAAAACAGGAGGTTTTCTTCCTAAATGTCTGAAGAAGTCATATAAACACATTTCAATTTTGTAAGAACACTGGAATATTCCAGAAAGATGCATTTTTTTTCCTACCTAGCAGTTTATTCCATCTTTCTGCTGATGCCTGTGCGGCCCAAAGGCTGTCTAACAAGGTCACTTGTACCTGGTATCTGTTGCTTCACCAACAATTTTTTTCAAAATGTCTTTCTGTAAGTTATGTTGTGATGAAGTCTCATGATCTTCAGTAGGCAACACCAGTAGTTTTTAAGTCTGGATATGTTTCTAGTCATCTTATTTCTTACCTCTACAAAAACTGCTTGCTGTTTCTAAGCAAATTTTCTCATCTTTAGCATAAGGTGAATTGTTAGTCTTGTTTTTTCTCTAGTGGTTTGTGTTCAATGGCAATCTTCTCTAGTCCATTTAACTATATCCTGCAAAATGTCATATGTAGTTTTCATACTGGGCATTTCATACTTACTGCACACTTTCTACTATGTAAAGTTTCTTGGCTTGTCAGTGCCACACTCCCACTCTGGTTTTATTCCATTCAGTTCATTAATGAGAAATTTTTTTCTCAAGTCTGACAGAGTGATGATTTTCAATTTTTTCTCTCTAAAATCTCAATTCTTCTGGTACTGTCTAGTATATGAACTTATTTTCTAGACTGTATAGGCACCTTTTTCTGAAAGTTCTCTTCTGGTTTCACATAACAAAGAATATTTTAATAAAATTATTGTTGATCATTGTGTCTCTTTTATTACTGGTCAGCACAAGATTGAGGAAAGGATCTCCATTTATTTTTTAGTTTATTGTGAGGTCATTGCTTAAGGTTACACAAACAGAATGAATTTTATTAATGAATTTTGGAAATTTCCTTTTAAGATGTAAATCAATATTTATTCTGTGATCTTTTATCTAAGTTTTTTAGCTACTATTTGGACTTAAGATTTCACATCACTGTGGCTAAAACAGAATATAAGCTAGCATTTGGCTGTGTTAGCTGAATTGTTTTGTGTAAATGTTTTACCAAGAAGTAAATGCTTGATCTTTTTATGAATAGAACACTACTTTTCAGTCTAGTAGCTGATAGAAAGACGTAAGGTAACTGAATTAAAAAATTGAATTAAAACGTTTTTTCAGTCTTAAGTTTTGGGTGTTGCCTAGCCAGACATTTTAAATACTCGTGTTTGTCTTCTCTATTTCATTAGTAATGTATTTCAGAATGAGATTTGCTGTCAAATGCCAAGATAATCTGTTTCTGAGCTACTGTTTTCTGGTTTGAATAATCGGTAAGTCATGCTTTTAATACATTGGATTCCTGAGAGAAAACTTTTAAGTAAGCGGGAACAGGTGTGTAACAATGCTATTCTCTGCTTCTGAGGAAATTCAATATAGCACATTGTCAGTTCCTACCTCCATTAAAGAGAGCGAACATCCCAATTAATAAAAGACAGAAAAATTTTAGCCCTATGCCTTATGTGGAAAAAACACCCTTCCTGTAAATGAAGAGATTATTAAAAAGTATACTGTACCACTATTAAGAAGTTCTTGTCTTGTTACACTTTTTTTAACAGATTCTACTTTGCTGAAAAAATTGTTGATATGTCTGTGATGTAAGTTAAATATACACTAAGCTATTAAAGCTAAAAGGGGGATTTATTACTTCCAAAGAACCCTCAGTTATTTGTGGAAGGAACAGCTATCCATTTTTACACACAGCTACACAACAATCCCAGTGCTCACCCACAGAGCGTGTGGGGATTTTAATATGAACAGTGTCTTTGGTTATGGAGAAATAATAAATCTTTTTACAGATTTGTTAGGCTAATGGAGATGTTTCTGTGTAGGTATTAAAGATGGTGTGTTTATGTGGATACTAGGTGGTTCGCAGTGCTGCCATTGAAAGCAGTAAAACATGGTTCTACAAGATTCTTGGCCCCCTACAACAAGAAAGACGTTGAGGTGCTGGAGCAGGTCCAGAGAAGGGCAATGAAGCTGGTGAAGGGTCTGGAGCACAAGCCTTATGAGGAGAGGTTGAGGGAGCTGGGGTTGTTCAGTCTGAGGAAGAGGAGACTGAGGGGAGACCTTATTGCTCTCTACAACTACCTGAAAGGAGGCTGTAGAGAGGTGGGGGTCGATCTCTTCTCCCAGGTCACAGATGATAGGACAAGGGGCAATGGCTTCAAGTTGCACCAGGGCAGGTTCAAGTTACATATTAGGAAATATTTCTTTACTGAAAAGGTTGTCAGGCATTGGAATGGGCTGCCCAGGGAGGTGGTTGAGGCACCACCCCTGGAGGTATTCAAGAAACGAGTTGACATGGTGCTCAGGGATATGGATTAGTAGTGGATTGGTGTTGGGTTTGGGTGTGGCATGTGGTTTGTGTGTGTGTTTGTTTGGGTTCTTTTTGTGGTTTTTGTTTGTTTGGTTTGGTGTTGGTTTTTTTTCCATTGGTTGGACTAGATAATCTTAAAAGTTCCCTTCCAACCTGGGTGATTCTGTGATTCTGTGAATATTCTGTGAATACTACTTTTGCATAGTAGATAAAATAATAGATATGAAATGAGGTCTGCAGATGGGCTATCATGGTGCTAATAGAACAGAAGTACACATATGCAACCAAGTGTATATAATAAAAGGATCAAGCAACCATTCGTTAATCAGCTTACATGTTGAAATCTAATTTAAGTGGGTTTAAATGGCTTCACTTCCAACATGCTTTTTACCTTTGACATGTTCTTACAGTAAATACAATTTGATCAAAAAATACGCTAATCTTACGTTTCTGTTAGAAACATGTAAAAATTCATTGCAAAGGTATTTACAACCTCAGTAGAATACTGAAGAATTTTAATGCCGTTGACTTATACGTTCATGAGTAAATGGATGTTGATATTAATCAACAGTGTTGATTAGAATGTGCTAGTAAGTATGGCTTTTTAAAGTTTTAACCTATATCTGCAAGCATTTCTTTCTGCAGATCTTTTGGTAAGAATAAGAACTGTTTGAAGGGATATCCTTGCTCTCATTATTGCAGTTATATTCCTTCTTTGTACCCCATCAGTTAAGCACCCCTACCAAATCAGAAATGTTTTATTCTATGAGTCACTAAAAATTGTGATCTTATAAACAATTGTAGAGACACTGTTGACCCCGTTCTTACAGAATTTTTTCTAGTGTTTCTTAAAGTTTCATTTTTGAGTGATAGCCGTGAAGACATATTTGCACAAATAAAGAATATTACTCTAATGGTGGATAATTACAGAAGATGCATATTGTTGAAAAAAAAAAGCTCGGCGTATTCTTTCAGAGACACTTTCAGAGAAAGGAAATTATAGAGCTGTAAAGTGGCTTAATCAAGGTCATGTGAGAGGAAGATTGCAAAACTACTTTAAGAAAATGCAATTATATTTCTCATTTTTGGAATATAAAGGAAATAATTTACATCTTAACAATTAGCAACAGCATAATTTCTTCTAAAACTGTAAGATATATTTTCATCTGATAGCAATATAAAGTATAGAACAATACAAATATTTCTGAGAAATATCTAGTTACATTTCAGCTCTCAAAAGATTAGTATGAAAATTCTTCTGTATAAAAATGCATTTTATCTATAAAAAGCTCCCCCTTTTAATGAGATATTTAAATAAAGTAAATAAAGCCTATACTTATTTGAAGGGAAAAAATCTTTTTATCAGTGCTCCCCACTAAACTTTTATTTGCGTGCTGGTTTATAACGTTGTGCAGAGATGTTTTCACCTGAAAAAATTAGATTCTCATTTTGAAGCTCTAAGAGTTGTAAGTTCTAAATATAGCTAGTTTCCAAATGTGAACATACAAGATATACCTACAAGGTCTTGCTGACAAGTACAATACCTGCTTGGTGATGGGTCTCTCTGGAGCTACCCAATTTCTCAAGGAGCAGCTCCACTCTGGTAGTGCTGAAACCTGTCATGCCATTTCTGCCTTTCTCTGCCCCATTTCAGTGTGCCTTGATGTGCGGTAGCGATTTATCAGGTTTGTAAACTTCCTTCTTCAGTAAAAAATATAGAGACTATGAATACCCTAAGTTTTTGTAATTTAAAATTGGGTTCTTCTTTCTGCCTTTAACAACTTTGACAATTACCTGTACATAATTTAAAAAATCCTGGGCTTGCCTTAACTAGAAAAATGTCATCTTTTACATCAAAACAAGCTATTAATTATAATTAGATAAAACAAAATTATTTTTCCATGATATAAGTGTTTACAGAACAAAAATATTTTGAAAGTATGCAGCAGACTATAAATAAGCAAAAAAGTTAATGTCTAAGTACAAGAAGTAACTCTTCTGTTAATATCTAAATACAGAAGAAACTCTTCTTTACCTACAAAAATTTTGTCAGCGATTCAACAGAAATTTTAACTTCAACCAAATCTAGAAAGATAAAGTGGATATTTTAGAGTTTAAAAAATGTTAAACTCTACAAAAGACTTACAAGAAGTATTTATTACTCCTATTTTTACTTTGTAATTCAAGCTACCTCTGCATTCGGTGAATATTTACTTCCTTTATTGCAAAATTCAGAGATTACCAGGGTTATTTTGCTTCATTCTTCCTGTTTTCATATATATGAGCCAAAATAACATAAAAATGTTGCTGTTGCTTTTTTTCGTCAGGAGATACTGCATCTTTTCAGCAGGTGTCTTAGTAGTCAGATATTTTTTTTGTGCTGCGCTTAGGAGTAGTTGCTTTTTCCACCCTCACAAGATTGGTTTAGCTTGTACTCAACATTCTGATCAGCAGCTTCTTGTGCACAGTTGCTGCTTATGGGCCCCATACTACTCCCGCGAGAACTTTAGCTTCAATATGAGTAGTCAGGTATTTATTGTTCTCTTTTCATTTTGTTTCAATTCATTTCTACTCATAAACTTTCTGTCAGTCATTTATTGTTTGTTACACTGTGAAAGCTGAAGCGGTTTATAAACGAGTCAGTTGTTGTTATTGTTGAACAGAAGTGTGCAGGTCCAGAAAGAAAACCTCAATATCATTTAAACTGTTCAAGCTATCCAAGTTCCCTGTATGGCCAGCCTAAAGTTTAGACATTAATAATAACTGAATTACCCTTTTGACTGAAGACAAAATATTGGATTTATGTTATCTGAGTCTAAACATTGCATTCAGTTTTCAGGCTTCTGGGAAAATACCAACGCGGGTCAAAACTTGCTGTTATCACTGGCTAACAATCTATTTCTCTATTAGTCTTAGGTCTTCTTCCCACCCTTCTCTCTTCTTCCTCCCACAATAAGCAACGTGTAAAATATGATTGTTATTATTATGGGTAAATATTTATAAAATTATTTATTGTGTGTTTTATTTCAGTTATACAGCCTAAAACCAGCCAAAAATATCCTATGTGCTCAAATTGGCATTTTAACAGGAGAATATGTAAGGACATATTTTATCAGATGTTAGAATGAGTTTGTTTATTGTCAGACAAGAGCTCCCATACTGTTTTGGGGGGGTTTTTTGGTTTTTTAGATTTTATTTTTTTTTTAGAAACAAACAAGCCAAAAACTATTTTGATTTTAATCAAAAATGTATTTTCCTCATAAAAAAAATTCACATACTCACTGTGTCTACTCTACAGAATTTGTCCATTTCATTACACCATGTGTCAATCCTAGTATATCTGTTCACTGCAAAAACTCGTGGCTAGTGTGTGTAATACAGCACAGGAGGAGGTATTGCTCAGTTCCACTACTTTTATATTATAATTAAAAAAAAATACAGAAAATGTTCTTGGCTACTTGGACTGTATTCCAGACTTAAAAGTCCCATGAAAGTTCTAGGAAATGAAGGTAATTGTATTTGGTTGGTAGAATACCCTTAGAAGCCAGTTAGTTAAAATTCCTCTCTTATGCTGAGTCAGTCCATATTCCCATTTGTTGGCAGCAGCAAAGTCCAGGCGTCTAGTTCCTAAAAGAGATACTTTTTCTTGTTGCCTTTTTGTTCAGCACAAATGCAGTCATGTGCTTTTTATTTCAGAAATTAAGTGATATTCTGACATATTTATGACATATCGGTTGGTACACCTATGACAGTTGCTTTTACTTCCATTGATGTGCTTTTTTCTTTGCCCATGTCCCAAAGACTGATTAAAGGAGGATAAAGCTCATTGAGTGAAAAGGATTGTTTCTTCATGTAATTCTTTAGATAGCTGCGTCCAATGTCATCGTTCATCTCTCGTGAGATGCAACTGTAGAGATATATCACAGAGATGATTCCCAAAAGAGCACCAATGCAGGCAAGGAATCCTATTATGTTGTTCTTTTCATCGCCTTTCATTGCCAAGTCCAGTCCTTTTGTGGTTACATTGATACATTGTTTCTTATTCTGTGAGTAGATAGTGGGAATATCTATACAAATTTTGTATTCGGTTGACGGATTTAGATGTGTAAGATTATATACCTTTATATCAGATGGTATTCGAGCGCTCTGTGCAGCCTGAGAGTTTTCAGCTCTCGGAAAGGCTGTCCATCTAACAGTGGACTTCAGAATTTTCGAACTTGCTTTCCATGAAACCAAAACAGAATTAGATTTTATGTCTTTTATTTTAATATCCAAGGCTCCACTGCTGTCCTGAGGGAAAGAGCCATCCACTTTAATCATGATAGACTTTAGGTCTGCCCCAACTAAATTTGTTGCTATACATGTGTATAAGCCACTTTCTTTCTGTGTTACATCATGTATATCTAATGTTCCTTCAGAATGAATATAGTATTTATTAGAGATAGTATTAGGCAAAAGTTTGTGTCCTGATGGTGTTATCCAGTAGATTTCAGGTTCTGGTTCTGCAGTTGCTCTACAGTGTAAGGAAATATGGCTGCCAGTTTTTAAATCCAGAGTAGACGGAAAACTTTCAGGAGCTATCAGGGGAAGACAGATTTCCATCATTTCCCGGAAGTGTACCTGTCTCACGTTCTGGCCTTGGAATTCAGGAGGGTCTACACAAAACAGGGACTCCGGCTCCATGAAGCGAATATTAGTTTTATTCATGTTAATCCAGCGGATGACACAGTCACATCTAATGGGATTGCTGTGTATGCTGACTTCTTTGAGGTTAGGCAAGGATTCTATTGTGCTGCGGTACAGGGCGCTCAGCGCGTTACTGTTGAGCATGAGCGATTCCAGCTTGGGAAGTCTGTAGAACGCGTTTGGATGAATGTATGATAATCTGGGGTTATTGGTAGCTTCTATCTTTCTTAAATCTGGCAAATTGTCGACTGCAAGACTATCTATAGAAATCAGGTCAGGCATGTTATTAATTCCCAGCTCTTTTAGGTGCAGCATATTGCTAAAATCTCCTCGTCGTATTCTGTTAATGGGATTCTTATTTAGGTCCAAAAATTTAAGATTTGTAGCCTTTTGAAGAGCAATGTGGGGCACTCTAACAAATCTGTTGTCATAAAAGGAGATGCTTTCTAAATTTTCAAGGCCGACCAAGGCATTATCTGGTATCTCAGTGAGATTTATGCCTGCTAAAACTAGGCTGCGCAGATTAATAAGAGGCTTAAAGTTCATATCTTCGATTCTGATTATTGGGTTTTCTCCAATCATGAGAATTTCAAGACTAGGAGTAGCTTCAAACCACTTCCTGTTGATCATTTGCAGACCATTGGAATTGAGATGAAGTCTGAGAAGGTTATTGAGGCCTATGAAAGCTCCTGGTGCAATCATAGAAAGCAGGTTATGATTAATATAAAGCTCTTGTAAATTTTGCAGGCCAGAGAGACATTCTTCAGGGAGTTCAGTAAGTTTGTTTTCCTCAAGGTACACTGAAAGCAACTGTGGAATCTTTCTAAGATTAATGCTGGCCACGGAGGATAAATTGTTCTGAGATAAGTCTAGACCAGTTAAATTCACTGGGAAGTCTACTGAATGTTCAATTTTTGCAATATTATTAGTTTGTAGAAGTAGAACCTGTGTGTCGGCAGGAAGTCTGGCTGGAAAATTAAAAAGGCCTAAATCATTACAGTCCACTGTTGGAGCCTCCATGTACACAGACCTGGGGGTGAACCATGGTCTGATCTCACATATACATGACTCTGGGCAGTCTGCTTTTTTTTCTACAGCTTGTACTAGTGCAGTGATAACTAGGCCAAGTAGAAAATTAATTTTGAGTTGCATGTCCTTCATCTTAGCTCAGATGTTCAGAGAAGTATGTAGTATTCCACAGTTATGGTTTTGGAATTCAGTACAACCTGGTCAATTGGTAATACACACACTTGCATTTGTCAGATGATGGCCGCAAAGGACTTTCTTCCTGAGGATAAGTGATAAATTTGGAACCAACTTGTCCAGTAGTAAGAGGCATTTTGTGGAAATGAAGGTCACTCTGTCCTTGATGATATAAAATTGATAAGCTTTTTGCAGATGAAGTATGTATAGATGGTCATAGGAGATTAAACAGTTCATTTATTTAGTAGTATTAACTTCAAATCCCATGATTGATTAGTGTTTGCAGGAATGACAGGATGACCTAAAATATAAGAAAAGGAAATAATTAGTATAAGAAACTATAAAGTTATAAATTAATTTAGCCATCTTTTGCTCTCTAATATTAATTATTGCAAGTAAGAAAAGAAAATGACTGTGGTGCCTAGAGTATTGTAGTGGTATCCATATAGCATAAATGAAGTTAATATAGTAATATATCTTTAGGCTTGTAGCTTGTCATACATCCAGTGGAGCATTGCTCCACAGAAAGATGAAGATCCACAAAGTATAAAGCAAAATATATCAGTGAGATTTTTCTACATATTTTATGCTCCTTTAAAATATTTTCTTTTTTCTTTCAGTTATCACTAGAAGCAGACTGAATTCTGTTGGCTTTGAAAATGTAAACACTGAGTAAAATCCTACAGAGCATGAATATTTAACTTTTGAACATGAAGTTTATAAGTATAAAGGATATAATTTATGTCTAATCAAAGGGAAAAGGAATTGTTGGAATAATACACATTCCTAACGATGACATTCTTAGGCAATCCTGTGAGATATTTATACAGAAATATACAAAATTTATAATCCATAGGTTTCATCGTGGGTTTTTTTTTTTTGTAGATGCTGTTTAGGAAGAAAACTTTTTGTTTCTTAAAGTGATAATTAGAAAGAAATATGTACCTCATAATAAATAACTCATCATCTTGGCAAATTCAGGCTAATTACTGGCTTGCTTACTTTGGCTTCAATAACTTCCATTGCAAGGAATAATAATAACAGAAAAGTGTCTTTTAGTGATAAGAAGGAAAAAAAAATCTACACTAGCAATTGCTTCTTTAGTCTGTAGCTCTGCAAGAATCAGAAATTTGCTGTGAAGTTGCAGGCTGCCTTCATGTCCCAGATTATAGTAAAGATTTAAACCTTAGCATCTTGGAACATCAAATGTGTCCTCTCCAGATTTTTGGTATGTACTTGCTTTCTCTGGGGAAAAAAATCCTACTATGAGTGTACATTTTGTTCCATGCAATATAATTCAAAAGTTTCTGTGTTTCCACATATGAAGTAGTACAGATTATCTGCTTCATTTGCCTCAGGACGAAGAGTTTGCATTAACTTTAAATGACTTTGTCTCAGAAGATTGTCATATGATACACAATTTACACCCTTTTTCTCCTTGCCTCTAGTGTTAAAATTCACAGTGACATTGTTTAGAAACTATAAGATAAGATCAATGCTTCATTGACATTGATAAATAACTTTTGAGATATTGCTGGCATAGATGGACAGAATTACAAAAGTCAAATGTCAAGGATTCAGATTGTAGGTTTCCTTTTCAAACCCAGGAAGACTGGTCATATTGACCATGTAGGTATTGACTCACAGGAGAGGGATTGGACTGCATTTAGTGACATGAGCATTGGGCCAATTTCAAGTACATTTGGCAAATCTTTGAGGCTGCTATTTGTGTTATGTACATTTAAGGAGATATAATATTTTAGTTTAACATGTAAGTATATTAATAAAGTGAACAGACAATGTGTAAGATAAACACACAGAAAACATTCTGCTGCTTTGAGGATTAATAATATGTTTTTATGCAAATGGACCAGTTTATACTGAAATGCAAAGACATGCTGACTGAAATAGCAAAAATGTAATCTGTTCCTTTGTTCTGGGAAATGAGAGGAAGGGAGAAAAGAGAATGGCGGGTGTGGTAATTTTTTGAGTCGTGGTTTTGATGCACTTTCTAAAACATGGATACCATTGACTTCTGGAATTTTGTTTGGCTTGTATATTAAAAATGTATCTGCAAACGTGGCAAATATAATATGTAAGATTCTAGTAATGGAAAGGTCATTGGAAATCTTACCTGAATAGTAAATTAATTGAGATTCAACAGACTGCTACTGCAGCTATCCAATCTCAGCATTTTGATCCCACTATGATGCTCAGGGATTTCTGCTCAGTAGACGTAATAGAAAGTATTCTGGGGAACTATAAGTATATAGCTGACCTGGTTTTCTTCTCCCTGGACATTTGCTGTTGGCTACTGTGAAAAATAGGATGGGGACAAAGGTGGACTTTTCATGTACCTGAGAGGCTGTACCAGTTAAAGCACGTAAACTACTACATTTTTGTGTACGTGGAGCCAACATCCTCCTGGATTTGAGTTTATACTTCTCCTGAAATTATACTTAAGCTTCTATGGGATTCTCAAGTTAAAAAAAAAAGATACTGGACATTGGATGTTTTCATGTAATATATATTAGAATGGGATTTCTGCAAAAGGCAGCAAAAAAGTAGAGGTTAGAGATCCAGGTTGAAATTCTTCTTTATGATTTAATCTGATGTCTTTTCTCTTTCTGGTGAACGCTTCAGCTAATAAGCCACCAGCTCAAACTCATATGGTGTTCTAGCATAAATCTTTCTTATTTCTCCAGTTAAAGTGCTTCTGCGTTATATAAAATATTCACTGGGGTTGAGTGCCTTGAATAACATATTATAGAATAATTTTCATACTCTCTCCCAGCCTGCACAGTCATTGTTCCAAAAGATGCTGTTTCACTTCAGAAAGATTTTTGGTTTAAATATTGCCATAGCTGTGTATTATTTTACATGGAAATGATTTGTTACTAACTGTCATTTAAGGTGTGGAGTAAAAGAATGTTTCTGAAGTAGTATGGGCATCAATGGTGGTTTATGAGATCGTAGAATCATAGAATAGAGTATCTCAAGTTGGAAAGATCCCATAAGGATTGTCGAGTTCAACTCCCTGCTCCTTGTAGGAGAACCTGAAACTAAATCATGACTGTACTACTGTACTACACATTATATGACATAGGACACAAAAAAGTGAAGTAGTGAAATTCACAGCAAGAATTGTATAGAATCATTTCAGTGGCAAAACATTTTTTTTAGTCTTTCTGTTTAGTTAGTTTTGTTTTGTTAGGTATTTTTTTTTGTTTGTTTATAATTGTGTGAGTCTGATATACAATGTTGACAGATAAGTTAAGAAAATATAGATTACCGATTTTAAGTTTTCTGGTCCCACCTGAAGAGATGAAAGCCCAGAATCAAGTTATGCAGTATGACTGCTTATGCCAGCTGGTTGTGTTGATTATGTGTGTGTGTCTGTGTATGTAATTAATTTCAAACCTTGAGATGTGTGTAAACCATTTTGAACTGAGAAGTGAGCTGCAGTTTACTGTAACAAAATAAACCTCATGGAAATTTATATCTTGTGCTTAACACCATAAACTGTAATTGAAGTTCAATTTCCTTGAAGAATGTAGCATCACAGAGATAAATGTTTGTACTGGAAAATAAGCATTTAACTTTGTGATACTTTGAATTTTGTGAATGCATTTATTCCCTTTCTTCATAATAGTAAATATATGCTGATAACACTAAATAAAGATGAAGTTGAAATACTCTTACTAACAGTGACTTTCAGAATTTTTGTTGATGGGTTCCAGTGTTTTAAAGTTAAGTGCTTTGTACCATCTGGAGTTTTATGTGAGAGTTTTGCATTTCAAATGTTGAGTTTTAAAGGTACTAATAAGAAGGACAAGAGAACCTGAAGGTTATTTGTCCTTTTCCTTTGAGTAGTATTTAAAGTCTCTGAGATTTGCATATACAGAGTTTTCTGTGCAAAAGTAGATATTTTCTTTTAAAAAAAAGTTTATTCCAATAATGCAATTATATCAGCATTATTTTTTAGGCAAAAATACTATTTTTTATTATGCTTCTGGGTTTTCGTGACCTCTCAAAATTTTTGATGTGAAGAAAGTGATTCTTAAAACTTTTACCTACTATGGTGCACAATAGAAAAGCTTGTAGAGATGAGGCTCAGCAGCAAATTATCACCAGTAAGCTGAGCTGTGGAATGGAATAAGGGTTTTCACACAAGCAGCAGCAGGAGCTGTGCATCATAGTTTTGGAGCCTTGATGTAATTCTTTATTCTGCATTTATAAATCTTTATGTGCACTCTGATTGCATGTATATTTCATCATTCAGATGAAATAGTATGGTTTGCTTCCTGATGGCTGCAATTAAAAGGTCTAAATAGAGTCTGCATCTAAAAAGTTTAGTATTTCTTATTAGTAATGATATTTAGTATTTTTATTATTGTTTTCCTGTAGTAGAACTTTTATCCTAAAACAGTTTAAATCTTTGTGGACAGATTATTTAATTTCTTTTGGAAGGCCATCCCTATTGCAATCCATGCTTGCTGTCTTACTAAATACGGTGTGCCTCTGCCTCTTAAGGTATTATCTCTTGCTTTCAGAGCAGTGCACCCTGATGCATGTGACTTTTTGCAGCCTAATTGTCTCTTATGTAGGCAATGATTGGTATGTCTTAATTAGGTTTGTTTCATTTACTGCTATTGACAGCTGGAGCCTTGGTTTACAAGAGGGTATCACCATTATTTGAGCTGGAAAAGACATTCAGTGAATGAATAAACTGAGCAATGTTTCTCATCACTGGAGCAACAGACAGCTAAGAACCAAGTCAGAGTGGGCAGAAAGGAAAAGAAACACGTCAGGTTTTGGCAATCTTTCTTTTCCACTTCAGCAGTTAGAGAGACAGTGATAAAAACTAAAAATGCAGCAGCTACACTGCGATGTGCCCTGCTGGCAATAAGGCAAGCAGTTCACTTCACAAGGACCAATTTAGAGGTGGCAAGCATTTTGAAAACACAGCTGTTCATACAAAGCTACCTTTCAAACACTGAAACAAACAAATCAACTGAAAGAACCACTTCTCAATTCTTGTCATTATAACCACTTTCAGCAGTTTTAGGGACAGAAATCTGGAAATGTCACTAACCAAAAATTGGCCACAGGACATTTCATATCTCACCTGATTGCAGTTAGAGCACTTAGGGTGTTTTTGGTTTTTTTGTTTGTTTGTTTGTTTTTTGGGTTTTTTTTTTGTTGGTTAGGTGTTTTTTTTTTAATGTTAGCTATGTAAATATACAGATTTAAGTTTTAACAGTTAGTATGTTTCTGACAATTTTATAAGGCAATTCTTCTGTGTTTATTGTTTCATAAAAAAAAGTTTCCTTGGGGAAGTTTTTATTATGGCACGAGCAAAGAGTTTCATACAGAATCCTGTTTCTCTTTACAAATACAAATTAACAGTTTGCTGTAATATGCTCTAGCTGTTTTGTAATCTTATACATAGATACCATATAGTCTCAAATTAGAACATGAATGAGGATTTTTGAAAATTAATGTCTTTCTGACAATCTCAATTATAAAGTGTTCAACTTGGGTAGCTGATGACCATGGCATTTTAAGAGTCTTAGGTTGAAAACCTCAAAAATGAGTATCTGAAATACCTAGACATGTTTGAAAAAAATTGACTAGGGCTTTCTGTTGGGACATTAACTAATTTTGGAAATCTACTTTACTTTTTTACTAATGATGGATTTTTAGAAATTCAGTTAGTGCAAGATGTAAAGGAAGTGACAAAGCTACTTCTATTTAACCCTAGAAGCAATTTGGAGTCTCTGAATAATTATTTCAGCATATTTGTTTATTTTTGTTTTGTGAACTTGTTACACAGCCTTTTAATTTTTTTCCTTACTTGGAATAAATTTGCCTGAGGGAAAGCCACAAGCTTAAAATATTTAATATGACTGTAAAACAGGAAAAATCCTCACACCTTAGACCATTATAAGATAAGAATGACATGATTTTATATATCTTTAAAAGTTCTTTAAATACATGGACATCATATGTTTTGAGGTTACTTTCATTTACAAATAAAGATAGATTAAATAAACATTATGATCATCTAGATTTACCCTTGTTCTTTTACTGAGTCTGATCTACTATCCTTGTGCTCTTGTTTACTGTATACTAATGCAATCTAACAGACACCAAAGGAATTATCATCATGTACAATTCATTAAGAACTTACTGTAGTTCTATTTCTTGTATCAATCAAATATTACATTACAGTATTCTGTAAAATATTGCAATATAATAAATCATAAAGATTTGAAAATACAGTATTTAAAATAGATGTGATGAAAACAAAAAAAACTAAAATGGAATCCAAATGAATATTTATATAGGGTATGTGATAATTTGTTACATGTGCTATTTTAGAATAGCTTTTCAATGGACTTAAATAAACATTTGGTACTCCTTCTTTTAAACATGGGAGGATGGAAAAGATATAACACTTGTTTCCTAACCTATTTTAAACTGGATTACCATGATTTAGCATGGAATGGCAGAAAACTGTGGGACCACCTGCATGTGAAGTAAGGCTTTTGTCAATCATAATCATGGTGCTTAATAGAAATAGTACATAGTTTTGTTACTATTAATTTGGTGGCAGCGGCAGTATTGTGTATCGGAGCCCATAGTGGTGAGGAAGGACCACACCATCTTGTGTGCTTACTTCCTGCAAAACACAACTGTGAGCTTTACTCCATAGAGCTTAAAATTTAAATAGAAGTAGAGGGACAACTGATGATTCAGGCAGGGCAAGGAAAAAAAAGTCGTATGAAAATCTCCAAATATCCTTTATTCTTTTCCTCTAACTGTAGTGTAGTAGTTTGCTATCATGATCCTGGATTACTTTTTTCAGGCTTTGATTTTAGATTTTCTGTCTGTAGATATCTCGCTCATGCTTTTAACTTTTAATCGCACACTCCCTAGCCACTGAATACATCTGATCGTTTCACAAATGTTATAGCAAAAGAAGGCAAAAAGTTTGTTTGATGATATCGGTAAAGGAATTAATCATTACCTCATTTTTTTACTTCTAATGTGAAGTGCGTAAAATAATTTTTAGGTATTCTGAGTGAGCAGAGAAATCATATTTAAATGACAAGAGAATGAATTTCAATGATAGTTGTGCTTTCTTTACCATTTATGTTCTAGTCTCTCATTTGTGTTCTAATTTCTAATATGGCATTCCAAATCCTCTTGCAATATTTTTAATATGTGGCAGTTAGACTACATCTAATAATTTTATATGCTTTGATTAATTGTAAAAGAAACTTCAAAAAGAATCTAAACTGATTTCTTATTTTATTTCTTCTTCGTAAATTAGATATTGAATGTACAATTCTCATATGTTCATCTAAAAGTTTAATTCATTGCTAGTATTACTTGTTTTGATTTTTCTTAAGTAATAAATGCACATATCTTTTTCTAGTTGTCAGAGAAAATAGCCAGTATTAAATGTTGAAAAGAAAGTTTCAAAGTACCTGGATCTTTGGTATCCTTCTTATAGTTTGTAACTTTAAAAAGGTTTCACTGTGACTTATTTATCATTACCATTATCAAGCAATTATGTCAAAAAATATTGCTGTAATTTGGGAATGTAATGTGTTAGTTTAATTTAGATTTATTCGTACATGTTCAACTTCTTTTTGACAGTTGCCATGTTAGTAGTGGAGAAGCACATATTGGCAGTTACCTAGGCACATAGTTGGCAAGAGAGCAGTCACGTTCTGGATGTGGGTGAATGTACCCAGTTACCAGATGCTTCAAGCAGATGGCCAGAACTAAAGACGAGTGAGACCAGTTTTGGCTTGGTTTTCTAGAAATCTACCATACTGCTTCTAGGGGTCTACAGTACATTTGACTAGGAAAGAAGCCTAGCCAAAATCCAGCAGAGCTATTGGCAAAAACTGCATTTTGTGTTTGTTTTTTTTCATTTGTGGCTTTTGAAATTTAAATATTAAACATGCTTAAAACATAGAAATACATGTGTTCAGGTAGTTGCAATAAAGGCAGAGAAATATAGTGGCTGTACCTAGCACATATTTTCCTTGGGAATTTATTAATGTATCTTTTTTTCATTTATCATGGGAAAAAGGTCACCAAAATATTAACATAATAATAAACACAATTTTAGGTGCTAATATTTCTATTCTATAATTTTTCAATAACAAAGATTGAGGCTTGAAAAATCTAAATTAATTTATATAATCAGTCCTTAATGGCAGACTCCTAACGTTTAGTGAATTCACCTTTTAGTTTTTGGTATATTGGTGATTTGTTTTGTGAAATGGTCATGTCAAGGTAAATGCCCTTACAATACTTTAAAAAAATTATCATTTCCACTGTGCACTGTATTGATTATCATCTGTAATAACCTAAAGATATAAAAGGGCTTAATGAATGCAGTTATATCAGGAACACACTGCTACAGTCCCAGCCAGGTAATCCCCATTCAGTGGCCAGTCCAGCCCAAACCATAAAAACTTGATGTACATTTATAGCATACTACATGGAATGTGGCTTGAGATCCATGAAGGAAAAAAAACTTGTCATCATAGTAAGCAGAAATGCCTTGCTAAAATACAGAAATAATTTATTTTTGCAGTGCCAGTAGGGGATAATATTTTCTATGTCATGAATTTTCCTACCAAGTTAGGCTGAATTGCTTTAACTTTATAATTGTGAATATTAGGTGATTACTTTCATTCTGAGCCACCTGGGGAATCAGGTTCTCAAAGTACTGTTCCACAGCACTGGGTAATTTTTTTAAAGATCTTGCTTGAGGCAGTATAGGGAAATGGATTGATGAAAAAACAACTTCAGGATTCAAAAGCTGACAATGCGTAAAGCCCAATATTATTGTAAAGATTAGGAAATAAAAGTTCTGTTTTCAGCTATGCTTTATATCAGTTGGAGTGATTTATGCATACTCATAAATTACCAGCTCATAGAGATACTGCCATTTCTGATTGCAGAGGTATTTTGATTTGTGTTTAGTTTTAATTACAGTTTTTGCTCAGCTGAGTATCTCATTAATAACATTACATGTTAAGCTTTTTTTATATGATGTGCCAAACTAATGGTTTTTTCAGACCTGAAATTATTGCTTTTTGTGCTTTTTATGACCCATTTGTCAGCTCTAACCCACACTGTAGGATTATCATGGTTCATTTCTTATTTCCCCAGAAGTCAATACATTAAAATGCTGATCTTATTTTCTCTTTATGACTTCCTTTTTAAAATAAGACCAGAAGAAAGTGGATAAATACAAGATAAATAAATAGCAACACTTATAGTTAAGTACAGTATCCCTTTCACTGCATGTGGCACTACAGCTAAATAAATTGTAGAACAGTAACAGAATCCTCTTTCAAGTGTTTTCCTTTCAAAATTGCAAATTTATTTAAACCATTGTGTCTCTCCAGCACGTATAGATTCCTAGCCACATTCCCCACACCATTTTTCCCCAATGTACAAACCTTCTAGTGTTTCCTATTATTTTAAAAGAATTTTTTATATTTTTTTCTAAAGTGAAAAATTCACTCCATCCCTTAATGTTACATGATTTGTCTCATTAGCGTGTCATTGAACAGGATGATTTAGATTATGAAACTTACGTGGTATAGCCACATCTTGATTTTGTATTTCTTTCATAGCTCTCCAGTATCTGTCATCTTTTTATATCACCTTGCTGCATTTGGGATGCCAAATCTGACAGCAGTGTTAAAATTAACATTCTGATCTCCCAGAGAATTTTGACCAGAATTTACTGTTCAAGTACTCAAGTCAATCAACCAGATTGTGATCACTCAAAGCTTGCACTGGGTTTTCCTTGACAAGCACAATTTCTCTTGCATTTTCTTGTGATTCCTGCTTATAGTTCAAAACCTAGACATAGATAACTGCTGTAGGTGCATATGTAGAGACATATAGAACACTACCTTACATATTACGATAAGAACATGAGAGATGCACATATACGTTTGTGTGATGAAATGCATCTTGCTATGGGAAAATGGCTCTTGAAACTTAACAAAAGATAAATTTGAATTAAGATACTGAAAAGGTCCTATTAGTGGTGATTATAGAATGATAGAAAGAACAGTTTTGTTCATCACTGGTGTTGAAGTGGGATAGATGAACCATTTCAAATTGTCCTTCCAGTTTGTCCTTCCAAAGATGGATTAGGCATAATTTTATAATAGTGATCATGTTAAGTCGAAGCAACCTGGTTTTTTTTATTGTAAGACATTTATTTTTAAGTCTGACTTCAGCCTTTCTGTTTTTGGACAGCGGCATGGTTCATTTTTCCAGCAGTAAAACAAGTTGAATAAGTAAAGAAAGATATTTCAATAGTGTGACGTTTCAATAGTGTGAAACAACGAATTACGCTTTCAAGGCCTAATAGTAATTTCTGCTTCAAATTTGGAAGACATCAAAAGTAAGGAGAAATACATGGTATACTTGCTTACTCATAGAAGGACCACTGGCACTAGAATGCTAAAAACAATTAAATTTGTTTTACACCTACAGGTAAGGACTTTCATGAAATGTTGTATATGATTCTGGTCACTTAGGTTCAGTAAAATAAATTGGAATTAGGATGGAAGCAGTTAGTATGAGGAAAATGATAATAAATCTTTGTGAAACTAAGGAAAAGAATACTGCTTCCTCTGTAAAAAAGCATTGTATTTGTTGACAACAGAGGAGAAACAGCTGTGAGTTGTTTTTACAAATATTAAGTACAGGTAGATAAGGAGTACTTACATATATTGAAAAACATGGAGCTGCTGTAGTACAGAGAAGTACATATATACGGTGGGAGAGTTTAAAGCAGAGGGCACATATCAACTCTCTGACATTGGGAAAGGTTGATTTACCTCTTAGCTGGTCCTTCTTCTAGCTAGTATGTTAAAACCAGGGAGGCAGTATCTCAGGAGCATTTGATCCATCATCTCAAAAAAGAGATTCAGGTGATAAGGTGATTCTCTAAAAATATAAGTAGGTCTACTTTCTTGCAGCAGTGTGTAATGGGTAGCACCGATACTTTTGAGGACCAGTAGCCATTTCACTTGATAGAATTAGCTGATGCAATACACAAACCAACACCAATAAATGTGCATTGGGGATTAATTTGGTTAACCACAATTTAAGCAGGTAAGTGGCGATAACTTAGATTTGGTGTGTGGTTTTTTCTGCCAGTTTGTATAAATGTGAACTGAATATATAGTTTAAGTTCTCTTGTAGTATAATTATCCTTCCTTCAGGCAATAGTTGTCACCTTGTTCAATATTATAATGATGGAATTTATAAACCACCTGTCTGTCTCCTTGCAAACGACTGTGTGTGTCCTCTGTAATGAGCATGGAAATGTCACCTGAAATTGCTTTAACATTCTTAATACAAAGAAAACAAAGCATGGAAAGCATTTGAAGTTCAAAATCCTTGCCAGTTGTTATGCTGGTGTTAGTATGCTTTAAACTGTGCTTATCATGTTAGGTGGGAAATGCAAATTTTGAAAGTAAATTCAGATTTAACATTTATCATTTGGAAGAGGGAATGCAGAACGTGAGCGTTCTAACTGTTGCATTTTCAAATCCTGACTGATCAGGTTTAGCTTCCACTACTGGTTGTGGAGAACGATCATGATATATTCCTGAAATTCCAATTCTGTAACGCCATCCGGTAGCTTTCAGTTACTTAAAGGTTGAGATCATTCTGGAATTAAGTGAATAGGCAAAGCAACACATCCGAATGTCTGAGAACTTGACAAGTACTGATAACATTCCCCTGAGGATGAAATACTGCTTTTTTTCTGTCATATCATTCATGAGAGATAATGTGAGCCACATCCAGGGAAGATAAAGTACCATTTGAAAGTTATAGAACTAATGAGTAGAAACCTATAGCAGTTATGAGGTGAAATAGCTGTGTTTGGCAGTCCTTCAGGAGCAAACTTTTAGGATTGATCAAGACTTGCATTACAAACAGAAAGGAAAATATCCTAAAGGCCATAAAAATGTTTGTCTTGAAAATTGGGTTTCAGTTTCATTATATTTGCCGTGTTGCTGCTATACATTAGAATTGAATGATAATTTACAAGTTACAAATAAACTTGCTGTTTATTTGCCTTTTTTCTACAAATAATTATTGTTCAGGGGAGAACTTTGAAAGCATTTAAAACATTTTAAATTAATAAAAGCCTGTCTTGGAACAAAATACTGAAGAATTATTGAGTTCTCTTAACAGCCAGGATGTCTAAATCCCTTTTAATGTCCTTGTGGTTTATAAAGTCATATGGACATAGAAAACAGATATTCACTAGTCTAAAGTTTTAATGAAGGATGGAGAATCTACTCCAGGTGGAGACATAGATATTTAGTTACAAAATAACTAACATTACCTTGAAAGAAATAAAAGCAGAAGACTGCAGTTACATATTGATGAAGATAAAGCAAAGCTTGGTATTCCTTTGAAAATCGGTGTGTAGGGATCTGCACTGGTCCAAAAGGATTTCTTAAAAGGTTGAACAGGTTGTGTTATTAGTAGCTTGGTCTAATGCCAAACCCTTTTCCTGCTTTGAAATGGTTTGTTGTTTTGTTGAGAGTTAACAGATATTTTGAACGTATCTCCGGCAGGATTGTGCATCCTTTTCCTTATCATGGCTAACTGGGATGACAATTATTTGTGGTATCAAGGATGTTCTGTGTACAGCCAATGCTTACAATGTTTGCAGATCAAAAAGTTAACTATTAACTATGTTCAGCTGATGAACACTCATAGTTGTTTTTTCCTAGGCTGGATAATCTCATTTTAATACTGCATACCTGCCAGTCCGATACCCTAGATGTTAAGGTGAAGGAGTCTTGATGAGTTTCATTTGTTCCTCTTTCTGGTCTTCTAAGCTGTACTGGGGGTTTTAATTCTTTCAGGAATTGCTATATGACCTCCCTTTTGTGACTGTGTCAGAGCAGTAAGAATTCCATTCTGTTGAATCAGAAAGGCTCCTGATGTCCTCAAATACTTCTTCCTTATATATGAACTGGACTTGTAGGACTTCAAAGGAGAGAGAGGCAACATTTCTCTCCTCTGAACTTGTTATAGAACATAAAAGAACCTTACAAACTACTAACTGTTTTTGGTGAATGGGAAAATTTGTTTTGATTTATTTTGTTTTATTGTAAAGATAAAATAGTAGATTATATACAGATGTGATCCTTGAAATCTAATGGAAAGATAAATCTGCACATTGTAGTGGAAAAAAATCTTTCTGCTTCATTTGCTTAATTATGCAATAGCATATTTTTCAAGCTGTTATTAAGGTTTGAAATGATTAGCCTTCATTAGTTTGGTAATTAGTTTAGGCAGATTGTTTTAGAACAGACTCGTTCCTATCTTACTGCTACTGAGTCTATCATGTTTTTGTTACAAAAGTGACTCTCAAAGAATTTTTCACCATGGTTTAATTGCTTTCTCTTTAAAAAATAGCAATAGCTAAGAAGCATGAAACAAAATTGGTTTCACTGGAAAAAATCCTTAATTCCAGAGGCTACACATACTAGTTTGATATTTTAATGTTTAGAAGTGTTAGGTTTCCATTCAACCTATTGTAGCAAGAAAGTTGCAAGGCTAGACAGATTTTACAAGTAGGTATCAGACAAATGCAGGTAATTATTTGGCTCTGTCAGGCAACATACTTTTAAAGCAACAGTTATTGTAATACAGTCTTTATTAACTATCCTTTTTTATGTTCAAAATGATTATCATCAGATTTCCGTGACTTCTGTCTAATGTGACATATTAATGGGGACACTGACGCTGCAATATCACATCTATTTCTTCATAAAATAGACGTTGTCAGTGGAGTTAAAAATTAAGTTGTAGAGATTGGCCATAGGGAAGGAGGATACAGAATAGAGTATTCTGCAGTTTAAACATGTGTTAGAATCCCACTGAGGTTAATTGTGGTCTCATTTAATTTTGTGACTGGAAAATATTCACAATACTTATTGATTGGAAATCAACTTAAAGTAGCTCTATCCATATCTCCTGGCCTTGCATGTCCTGATTTGGGGGATGCTGAATACGTAGCTTTTATAGTCTTCCTGCCAACTTCAGTGCTTAAAAGAAAATTATTTGGTAAGAAAAGTTATCAAACTATTTAGCATGAATATGATTTTTTTTTAATTTTTTTTAATTTGATCATCTCAGTTGCAGCTTATCTTTGTAAAATAGCTGTGGAATTCCAGTGAATTTGTTTACTTCCTCCTTGATGGCTAGAATTCTGAGCACAATTTAAAGTGATAACATTATAATAAATTAAGATGATATTTTATTCTGAAAACTACAGTTATAAAAGTTTTTGCCTGCTAAAGGCAGACAGGAGAGAGTAAGATGAGGAGACAGAGAAAGGATTTTTTTTTTTTTTTTTTCCTATTTTGTCGTTCTCTTGCTCACCATCTTTGGAAATTAACTCAGTTAGACGTAAAAGTGAATTGATGTTAACTTAATTCTACTTCTGCTCTACTCAGTGAAATCTAGCATTTCTCAGGAAAAAATAAATAAATTCATTGCTTGGTCCTTTGAGGGCTTTTTTGTTGCTCAGACTAAGGCTATCTGCCTAATGGCTATTTAAAGGATCCATGTGGTAAGAATTAGACTTCTCAGTCCTTTCTAGGCCTAAAAGAGACAAGTGAAACCAGAAATCACCATGCCATCAGCCTGCTACAAGAGCTCAGCTTTTATCACACATAATCTGAAAGATCTCAAATTCTAGCTTAAGCGCCTTGTCTCTCTGTGTTATCAGTGCTTCCTACTTTCTGCAGTGTGCTGTCATATGTATTAGATTTCAATTCCTGGTTCTAGATTACAGAATTTAACTGCATGTTCTTTTTGATTATTTTTTTCATTTAAGCAATTTGAATAAATACAGTAATTCATATTTGTTGTTTAATATTCTGACTTTACTGTTTACTTAGTGTAATACTTTATGTTGGAATTACTTTCTAAGTGAATGACTCATTTTTCACAAACTATTGCTCATGTGCTTTGTTGAATCCAAACCAGAATTTGCTTTGCAGCTGAACGATAGACCCAAAATTCATTTTCCAAACTTTTTGTGTGAACACAGATTTATTCATTCAAACAAATTTGAAAAGCAAAAAAAGATGCAAATATTGTCCTGAGATACCATTCAGAATGTCTCAGTAACCCTTGCAAATAGTTTTTGCATTTTTTGTCTTCCTATGTTATAGCCATAAGTTCTAAAAATAGTCGAAATTCTTGTGAAATATTTCCTGAATTTCTTATATGCAAGGAACCTGAACAGAATGGTCCAGTGCACAGTGTTTTTTTCTGCTGAGAGATTCTTTTTATACCACTTAGAAAAGTCCATTAATTCCTAAGGGCTCAATTGTGTCTCGTTAGGCATGGATTGTAGAATAGTGTGGTGATGAGCTTCATTTTCTAAGATAACCACATGGACCTAGAGTGCCTCTGGAGTTTAGACTTGTATACAGTCACAAAAAACTTAGCTTTCTAAGATAACCACATTGACCTAGAGTGCCTCTGGCTGTGGAAATGTTGGATTTGAAGACAAGAACTTGAAAATAGGATTCTCAAGTCTCATTTCTGGTATGAAAAGGAAAAATCATCACAGGCCCCTCTTTTTTAGATAAGTGATAAGATTCCTGACTGCTCTTTCCTCTCTGCCTACTGACAGAAATCTAGTCACAATCAGGTTAGATTTGCACCAGTTTGTTTCTATTGTTAAAATAACAATGAAATTTTATTAAACCAAAACATATCATAATAAAGAAGCTACAATTTGAGACACCAGATTGTGAAGTTTCATTGATAAGTAAAGTATTGCACAGATAAATCATCTGGAAGGTTCATTATACTCACCAAATTATTGCTCACTCACTTTGAAACAACACATCTATGGCCTTGACATTTAATCAGAGCAAGAATGGCATTTATTCAATCTCACATTCAGTAAGTCACCAATTAAAATTAGTTTTCTGAAGGCCAGTAAAATGCAAAATGCTTGTTATTTTTATACAGATTTTTCTTTTATTACTTTATGTGCTTGTCCTTTCCCTTGAAGATGTGTTTGGCGACTCGATGAGTGGCTTTTTAAAAAAATTTCTCTCTCTGTTTCTCTGTCTCATATATTTCATATATTTATTTAATCTGTTTTTCTATCTATATAAATACAAGAAAAACCACAAGCAGGAGTTTGTTTAAAAATATAGAGAGCAATTTCTATTTATATCGTTAAAAACAGCATTGGGTTCTACTGAAAGTGTGCTTAGAGCGGGTATTAAGTTTATATAAGAACTAAAGAAAGTAACGTATGCAGAGCTAGCACTGACTTGAATGCTTACATACAGACAGATACATACATGCAACCTCTGCGCTGTCATGAGTGGCTTTGCATATCCATACTTAGTGAACCTAAATACAATATAAAAATTATAAATTCTCATTAATTGATGAAGAATATCATACACTCAAATAACTACTCTGAATATTCCTTAGTAGAAATTAATGATTATCTAGTATTTTGACTCTAACTCTACTTTTTCAGTACAGATGTAGATTATGGTGTATTGGTATTTACATCCTTGGTAATTGTTTTGCATCTCGCTATAAAAAACTATGCTGGATACATGCATAACATATTAGAAATGCCATTAAGCAAATGATTCTGAATTAATGTTTTGCCTCTCCGTGCTATGCAAAACAAATTTTCCCCAATTAATTTACAATTGATTACTCTATATTGTGCCCCAAGGGAATGCAAAAACAAGTCTGTTTATATGTTCCCTGCTATTCTGTTTCTGTAGTTTGATTAAACTAAACATCAAAAGAATAATTTGTTTTATGTATTACTAAAGGTAAGTTCTTTTCAATTGTAAAAATCTAATCACTTCTTTGTGTGCGTGTGTGTGTTCTGGACTAGCATAACATTGCACTTGAAGTTATTGTTTTTATTTTTATATATCTGTAATAATGATTTGAAGTATTTGTGCTTCCAAAGGGAGGCATGTTCTTTTAACATTTGGACTGCCCAACGTGTGTAGGTATATGTGGTATATATGAAATTAATGTGTTAGTTTTAGTCCAATCTTGTAAGCCTTCATTAATGTCTGAGGCACTTTTAGCTTGAATTCTTCCCAAAGCCCTAAATGCAGAATTAGCCTCTATTTGTGTACCCTCCAATCCAAGAGCTTCTTGTGCTACTAGACCTCTCAAAACTTCTGACCTGTTCAGGACTTCCACAAGTGCTGCTGTTTTTCTCATCAATCTAATTACCGTAATTTGCAGTTTTAGTCAAATGCCCTTCTGCCTAAGTTTTACAAAATCTCCATATCTGGTAACTACAGAAAAAAAATGTATCTGGGCTTCTGTTTTCTTCTGTTGAGCTGTTCTTCAGCTTTTGTATTCTTTCCTAAGGTACATGATGACATAGAAGAAATCAGTGAAGACAAGTAAAATAGGCAAGTAAAATATTCACAGGTTGGAACTTGTGAAAATAGCTAGTGGGAAGGATATGCAAACATTTTATTGCTATTTATGTCCAAAGACTTTTTAATTTTGGTTATTCTGTTTAAAGTACAAATGTAGAAATATTTTTATAATCTGAATGGGCACAATCATATATTTGGAACGAGGAGTCAGGATTTAGCCTTTACCTCTATCGAAAAACATTTTCATGTGAAAACCAGAAAAAAATGCACTGGGAGATGGGGTAAAAGAGCTTAAGATTCCCTAGCTTGGCCAGAAACTATAATTATGAGTCCTGCCTTGATTCCTGTGCTGACTGCTTGGGAGAAGGTCTGTCTCTACGACCTGGGGTGCAGATCTCCAGTCAACAGAGAAGCTTCTTTCCGGATTTCAAAATGTAAAAGAATAACAGGGTTTTCCTTAAGGTGTGTTCATTAATGGCTAACTTTAGTTGGCTCCCTTTTTAGCATGCTGCTTTTTGTACTACTATTGCAAGACATGTCATAAATGATATAGGGCCTAGGTATGTAACAAAGAGTTCACTTCATTTGTGAAGGGATAATTAATTATTAACTGTGAAATGCTTTAATTCTTACTTTGAACAAAAACTTAACCTTTGATGGATGATGGGAATTGGAGATCTACCTTATGATTATGCTTTGAAAAAGGTATCTCCTACATCATTAAAGGAGTTCTGAAAGTTTTACTTGTGTGGTATAGAAATCTGCTAGAGCAGTAATGAGGGAAGAATGAGAAAGCAACTGTCAGGTTGGACAGATTATACATTTTTCTCCATACAACTCTTGATCTTTGTTTTTAATTTACACATAAAACAGTAAAGAAAATGAGAGTACAAAAGTTACACGCAGAATATATACAACTACTCTTTCTTTAATATGCCTTCTTAAAACTTTGAAAAAATAGATGTACATGTTGTGACACTTAGTTCCCCATTCCCTGTGGTGTTGAGAGATCCTGATAAAAGTGCACAGTATTATTCTGATATAGGCTGCTCTGTGTCTCAGAAATAAACTGAGTAACATGTGGCAGTTGTTATGGAAACCATTTTTTGCATTTTGCAGGAAAAGTCCAAGAATAAAACACATGTAAATTTGCAGTATCCAAAGCAGTATCATATACAGTTGCATATTCTCAATTTCTTTTTTATGGTTTTCTTCTATAGTATTTACATAACAATGAATTAGATCTGCTTCAGCTTTTATCTTGAATCTCTTCATACACTTGTATTTTGCATGGCTCGGGAAGTCATTTAAGCACTGAGCAACTAAGCTTAAACTGTTTTTTGCCCTGTCAAACTATCTGTATTTACTGTCAATAAGATATAGCTGTGGTTGCTGTAAGTGCTGATCATGTTTGCTGGCTGTGATTATCAGGTCATGTAAGCAGAAATGAAATTAGATTTTAAAAGCTATCTTGTGCACTTAAATATGACTTCCTGTAATTGGTCAAATTCCATTAAGCATCTATCTTGAATATGAGTATCTGCAGGCATTTAGAAAGACCAGATTTCATTGTTCATATGAGTCCAATATAGGACTACACTTAAGGAGTTCTTGTTCGGGCAAACTTTTTTGTGCTTGTTTTGGAAAATGTTTGGTCATGAATTCTGCAAACTGTTGCGTAAAGAGAAGCACATCCTTGCCATAAGAAGAAATAATTTTATAAGATATCATTAACATTTTTATTTTAATTGCATTCAAATACTTAACCCTATTGAATGGCAACAAGCGAACTTTGTGAGGCAACTGTAAAGATACTAACTAAGCAATAGCCTATTGGTATTATTTTTGATGAAATGGTTGGTATTTCTAAAATTCTTTGTTCTTCATACTTTTGAGTTTAGAGTATGCTTGTGTTGGAATATTGATTTAGAGAATTGATATGGTACCAGTGATTAATATTGGCAATATAATTTATGTTTTCAGAAACATTTTTCTTAAAGAACATTGTCAAATTATACCTTTCACTCATACTAAAGAACAGAAGTGTAAACTGTCTGCACAAGGTGGTTTCTAATATGAGAAAAATACTTTAAAGGTTTTCAACCCTCTCTCTAATCTCGTGACAATGATTTTATGTGCATTCAGAACATAAAACTGAAAAGACTGTCTTATGATATCCACCAATAATATTAGAGCAAACACTGGAATTTAGTGCTGCAGCTTATTTCTGCCCTGATTTACACTCCTCAGCTTCAACAAAGTTACATATAATATTATAGCATGGTTCTAGTTTGCACATCATTTGCACATTGCTGTCTTTTTTTTTTTCAAAAATTAGGACTAAAAATTGTGTTCATTTAATCATCTATATAAGGGTACTCTAAATTTTAGGCAACTCTAATTGACTGGTTCATGTTTCTTAAATTACTCTGGTAGAAGTAATTACTGGATGAATCTTGATATCGGAGATAACTATGAGAAACTCAGCACAAATAATAGCTCTAAACTGGCAAGATTTCTCAGCAGAATCACTCCTCATGAAACTCATTTTAGGTTTATATCATGTAAAGAGTGACACAGTTTAAGTATATTCACTATATGAAGTGAAAGTCAAAGTTTAGAGCTTGATATGAAGTGGTCATTATGCTAATTCTAATTCACAATTGCTAATGCTGTATTTTCAAGACTGTATACAAAACGGTATTCACTCCCAGATCTGTGGAATACACTGAACACCTGGCTGAGCACAGATTACACAGATTAAAAATTAAGATGGTAATGTTTCAGGGAATTGTTCTTCTCCCCTACTAGAAAATAGTTGTTTACTCTTATCTGAATGAAAATAATGTATTATTTTAAAATTTTAAACAAGATAGGAAGGCATTTAAACAATTTTTAGCATCCTGCTGGGATGTGGTCAAATTGCCTTCTCTTGGTAGGTAAGAGCAAAGCAAATATCGCTTTGTGACTAAATGGAGGGGTTTGTTCCTTTAGAGCTGTTAGCAGCCTATCAGACTGCCTGACTTCTCAAAATTTTCAACTCTGTACCAGAGTCTCTCACTGGCTCAGAGACCAAACTCAAAATACGTAGCAAGACAGACTGGGCAGCGCCATTCACCTCTGGTAACATCTTAATTGCTCTTGTCCGATGCAGTCATGCTAAGACATCTACGCAGGCTGTGATGAGGACAGTGGTGGTGTAGATCGTTACCTAAGACGATGCTGGCAAGGAACAACCCCCTCTACTAAGAGGATCATGGAAGAGTCAAGTTGGAAGGGACCTCAGTCTCTAGTCTCATGTCCTGCATAAAGCAAAGTCAGCTGTTATGTCAGACTTGCTTATGGAAGGTAAAATCAAACTTTGGAGTTTCTTACTACTTGCTATGCAGGATTTATTAACCTTATTCTTTGATCTTCCCATTTCACATAGATCATGGTTGGCTTTGGTCCATGTGGATTCAATACTACACTTTGACAGGTCAAGCAAAATTTACTTTTAAGCAATGCTAATGCAAATTTATTTTTTATGAAATTGAAAATTTTCCTGAGCCTGAATATTGATTACTCCTTATCACTTCTATTAAAATATCTGCATTTCAATTAATGATGGAGTAGATCACTTACACAAAATTTAGTCTGACTTTTTTGAAGTTTGGCTAAACTCTACATAAGGGATTAAATAACAGTATAACAGATTTATACTACAATTTTTATATGTTTATATGAGTAGTTATAGATAGGTAGTCTACAATATCAACATAATTTATTATCATTTCTGTGCCATATTTGTGTCAGGCATGTATGATGTGTGTTTAGAGAAACCTTTTATCGATTTGTCTTCATTTTTGTAGTGTTTTCTATGTCTCTGTGCTGCTGCTAGGGCTGATATAATAATATACCAGCAGAAGACATTGTTTGAAGAACTGATATATAAAACAAAAATAAAACAAAGTAAAAGCTACAAAGACTTAATCCACATTCACTTGAGGTAAATGGAAAGGTTTTTTGTTGCTTTCTGTGAACTTCTGGTAAACCTCAGAGACTGTCAGAGCAGGGATGAAGAATAACACTTGAAAATCAGAAAGTTTATGGGTTTTCCAACCCTTAAAAGAGCAAAAGGTATTTCTGTTTGGAACAGAAGGCCAGGACCTGTGCTGGCCTAATTCCAAGTATGCCAGCTCCAAGTATATGAGTCTATATACTTTGCCTCAACTGAGATGGTGACCAAGGATGTACTTGATGGTGACCAAATGTACTTGAGAATTTGGACAATGTATGGTTAATTTAACATTTCAGCAATTAAAACTTTGAAATTACATGTGATTTTACTTCTCTGTTCTATTTATAGTTTATTGTTAGATGACACCTACTGAAGGCAATAGTTAAATGCCTAAAAAAGATCTGGATTGCATTGAGAAGCCCCTGAGTGCAGTGGGAATACTGGCAATCAGCAACTTTAAAATGTAAACTTTATTAGAGGAAGCTCTTTTATGTTAGTACCTAAATATAAATAGGAAAACCTTTTTGTGACTTCCACTTTCAAAACCCTCACAGCAAATACATAGTTACAAGAGAATGCATTCTATTCTATTTGAATCAATACTTTTCCAATGGAATCACACATTTTTTTAAATTTATAAACCATATAAATAATACAATGTTTTTTAGAGCAGCTTTCAAACGTAACTGTGAATAGGATTAGTAATGGGTATAAAAGTTAGAAATTATCCCAAATCATAGAAGGAAATAGAGGAATAAATACTATAAACTCTGCCTATTTAGTAAAAAATACTGTATTATCTCCATAATATTAGTGGCATCTGGGTTAGTAGCTTGAGAGCACAGGTCAAAATACGTAAATGAAATAATTCGGGGGGGTGTTGGTGGTTTTGTTCTTGGTGTTTTGTTTTTTTCTCATTTCCATTTTCCTGTGTGACAGTAATGATCATGAACAGAATGGAATTAGTGAGGTGAGACATGCTAACTGTAGGTGCATGGAGCCTTTTTAAAGAATAACCAAACTCCAAAGTTAGACGTCTCTTGAAAAGGCAGAGGAGGATGGTTTTATGCAACAAATGTGAATATCTGAGTGTCAGAGGATCACAGTATATTCCTTTCCAAGAGATATAATTCATTAATGGACACGGGTCTAGAAAACAGGATACAAATCATGAAGAGCTGCAAAAAATCCTGTGTTGCAAGTTAACGGTTATGACTATGGAGTGAAAAGCCAGTTTTATGGTAAGTCTCTCCTCTGAATGTCTGGGAGAATTGAGTTAAACTCTTACTGCTTCTAATGACAGGAATAAGAGTATGTCTTTGATGTCCAGGCTCTTTGGACAAATTTTTTTAATTTCCTCATTCGACAAGTAGTGATACAAATAAAATGAAACAAAAAATAGTTTGATGTGGGTTTTTTGTTGGGTTTTTCTGTGTGTTTGTTTGTTTGTTTGTTTTGGCTTTTTTTTACTAATTAATTATCGCAACACTTAAAAACAAAATATAACAAAACGTAATCTTATTCCTTTTACTCACAGATGATAAAATGACAATATAAATACTGATTTCCTTCATGGAAAAATTTTTACCACAGAAAAGTGAAATGCAAATAGGAGGAAAAAGTTACAAAGGGAACCACGTGTTTCCATTTTTGAAACATCATTTTAATGTCTATGAGTTATATTTCAAGGTAAGGTGCATATTAAATATTGAAGAGATTTATTTCTTTTCATCAAGACTGGTGATATGCTATTCATTGTTTCTGAATATTACTGTTTCCTCACACAGGCAAACCAGAATGCACAATAATTGCCAAATGTTTGGTATAATTCTACTTAATTAAAATCCATTTGACTAGAAGTTGAAAACTGGGTTTGTTTCCAGGGTCTCTCAGAGTGTAGTACCCAGCCAACTTTTCTAGGCAATTTGGACTGTGATTTCAACGGGATTTTAAGTGACTAGTTAGAATTCTTTTTATTGGAAGTCTTGTTTTTCAGAAAGTTGTGGACCTTTGTCTAGATGTCTTAGATAAAGAGGCTGTACAATTGCATGTACAGTAATTAGGATTATTCTAAACAAGAAGAAAAGTTCTCAAGGAGTTATTTTGCCTTTTACTTTGTGCCATGAGTGGAAATGAAGCAACATGATGAATTTTGTATTTCTAGATATAAAAATTATGAAAATGCCAAAAAACAAAGAGAAAAAGCATTCATGAACCCCTTCTGCATCTGTTGACATCAATGGGAATTTTGCTATTTACCACAAATGGAAGTAAAATTACACTCAAGGATGGCAATTCTGAGGACCATCTGTGAAAGGTTTCTGGATTGTTCTATCTAATATGGAAATTTCAATGGTAATAGTTTCATTTGTTTGTTTTTAGCAGATAGTTCTCTTATAATTACTTTTACAAGGAACTCTGTGAAAACAATGTTAATGGGATAGTGGAAACAAACACAATTAGCAAAAAAATCAAGAAAGAATAAAAGATAACAATTTCAGTTGAGGCTCCCACAATGCTTTTTATCCAGCCTGTTTTTACTGAGGTATTTGAACACATCAGAAATCGCTATCAATATACAGTAGCACCAGCTTTAGAGGTTCAAGAGAGGACAATTTAGGCTTTAGTATCTGTGGCTAATGAGGCAATTATAGATATTGTGTGAGTTGGTGTTAATCAGATTTTCTTTGGTTTATATCTTAAAGTCATAATGTCTGTTACAAATGAAAATGTGTCGTTGCAGAATGAAATCTGGTATTTGGTTTTTATTGTGCTTTAAAGGTATGGAAACATCTTTACAAGTGTGAACACAAATGCATCAGCTCCCGTGACTGCTGCTGAAGTAGAACAGTGATAAGGATATAGTCCAAGCGTACTAGGACTTGTTCTGAACCATGGGTTCTTGGTAGCAAGTTTAGGAATGAAAATGTACTATTTTACAGGTAACACCACTGACATGTAGAGCTAGGTTCATCATATTAAAATTAGTCTCCTAGCTAATATCTAAGGGGATTGCTTCCCATCAGAGTGAGTATGGTATTTGTATGATATGTGTCCAAACATGCAAATTACTCTGTGGGTCTGTGGAAGTGAAAAATGTAGGACAATAGCTGTGCAGTTCCACAGATTCAGTGGCTGTTTTTTCTGCCCAAGAAAGATAGAATTCATAAGCTCAGCTGCTGCTCTTAGAGGGCAGAGTACTTTTCCTTATGTGTTTTTGGAGTTTAGAGTCTAACCCTAAAGTAATATGCTGAATATCCCTTTTGTTTCTTATCACACAATAAAAATGAAATGAACAAAAATGTGTTTGTCTGACACAGTATCGATGACTGGATAATCTATATCAAAGCAACATTCAGAAGAATATGTTTCCTGAATTACACATGCTGGGTGAAATTGCTATTCAGACAAACATTTCTAGCTTTACAGATCATTATATTTGCAATTACCTCATTTTGTCTTCTTCCCCTTCATAAGGATACTTCTATAAACTGGTATAACGGTTATTAATCATTCCATTTCTCTCAAGTGTTGTAGAGCTTTAGCCTTTTATTTGAGCTTACCAGCAAGTTACTGGCCAAACAAATTAAAATGAAGTAAGTAGTGAAATTACTGTATTCCAGGAGTGTCATGAAATAGCTACTGTACAGGCTCAGCTGTCTTTTCAAAGTTAACATGGTGCCTACTGTTTAAAAAGAAGCATATATTCAGAAAGGTGTAATAAAATGAACATATATAGGATAAACTTGCAATGTTATGCTTAGAGGACAACCTAAGTAGCTCTTTGTTGTTATAAACCAGTATTAAATGGGAGTTGTGCGGATAACATCCCTCAAGCTATAGTGGTAATGAAGCGCCACTTGACTATAATTTTATTTTTCATAGAGAAAGGCTTTTTTACTTTGGTTAGAATTTGATAAGAGAGAATATTATACTTCATAATTGTATTGTTTCTGGAATGTACTTTTGCATGGGATAGAGACAAAAAATTTTTAAAGCACTGCCTTTCCATATGGGATTTCATATGGGAGATATGTAAAAGTACAGCTTTGTGTTGTGCAGTAGGCTTGGAGCTGTTGTTGCTCAAGGAGGAGTTTTTTTGGGAAGGCTTAGCACTCATGTGAACCTTCACTAGCGTGGGGTCTCCTGCCTCTCTGCTTCTGTGACCTGCAACATGGAGCAGCTGATGTGGGGAACTCAGCAGGTAATTCTGCACTTTGGTAGACACACTGTGAATTAGCTGACTGTTAAGTGTCATATGCAAAAATTGATGATGCTTGACATGACCTCTAGAGAAAGCTGCTTTCCAGAGGGGAGAGGAAGTTCAGGGATTTGAGAAAACTTGGCAACAGGAATCAGCTTGGGGTGAAGAAATGAGTGACTCTAGTCCTTCGATTTACAGCTACTGTGATACTTGCTAAAATCTTTGAGAAAAGTCTCTGTTTCCGCTTAAAAATCATTCCAGTCAAGATGAACAATTTTATTAGGACTTTAGGTACAGAATAAATCACATAAATATGATATAAAGAGTGACACGTATATATCTCCATTTTCAGCAGAGATGTGCCACTATTGTAAGACAGAACTAGGAGACATTTGTGTTTATCCTTATTCAGGGAACAAGCTACACATTTGCACTTATTTAAATGCCTCCCAAGTCAGGGATATATTTCTTATGCTGTCTCGAATAAAGATATTTTTTTATTTTAGCACCATGATGATAAACTGAACAAACCTGATTGTCAGCTACAGTTTCATCTAAACTCTCAAGACTACGTTAGAAGAGCCCTAGTAATGTCTGACCGTCACATTGCCTTTGTAAATATTATTAGGAGAGTCGTCTTCTCTCATCCTGGATTGTAGCTATTCTATGGTGATTCAAAAATTGTCTCAGTGCACAACTTTCCTCTTTGTTGTGTATTCTGTTACCCGATGTTTATTCTGGATTATTATTTGTTAATTTATTCAACAGGCAATTTCTGAAACGATCTGATCCCTAGCAGAGAATTGTATAAACAATCTTTTTTTTTTTTTTTTTCATACTGGTAGCTGGACATCCGGGGTATTTTTGGTACAGCTGAACTTAAGATTTTTACCTTTCTTATACCAAATGTTTTAGAGACTTTAAAGTATTTCCTGGCAGTGGTTGTTATCTGCATGACAAGAGCCCTCTAGTAAGAGACTCTTGGGGTAATACTAATAATCAGTAGATATTTTGAAAAAATATTCCCTGTAGCATTTTATTCAGCTTTGCAGTGTTTACTACTAAATACAGATGCTTATGCAAGAAAAAGAATTGCTAAATCATTTATTTTGTGCCAATGTTGTCAAAAACCATTTCCCAGTTTGACTGCAATTGTGGGAGTTGAGAGCAGAGGCAAAAAATTCTTTTGTGCTCAAATTCTGAGGTCAGTAGAGTTAAGCTACCATTAAATTTGGGGCAGATATTTTAATGAATTCCATAAATGCAGCAGTTGAATAGAAATGATGGGAAGACAGAGATCTTATTTCTTATTTCCTTCAAATTAGAGCATTACTGCTTGTGGCCAAGTGAATAGGCAAGCTGAAAGAGAGTGAGTTTCATTGAGATAGATTGAGATAGATTTTTTTGTGAAGAACAAATATTTCTAAATGAAGGTTAATTATTTCAAGAATACATTGCATAAATTCATGTTTATGAAATTAAACTTTCCCTTCATTTTGATTTCTTTGTATTTGTTAGCGCTTTACAGAAAACTGGTAAGAAGGTTTGGGAAGTAGGGGTAAGAACATGTCTGTAGTTTGTTCTTCCAAGCAGTTTATAATTTTAAGCTAAGAAATCATAAAATAAAAGTAAATGAGCATAATATAATGCTGTTTATCAAATGTTATTTCCTTTGGCTTGTGTGACTAGAACATTTATTTAAATATTTGAGAGAAGAAAATGTGCACAGGTTGACTATCTTTTTCAGTTCTTTGCTATTCTTTTTATTACGGTTGATTTACTACATAGCACAATCTTCCATGTATAAAGAATAGGAAATCCTGTCAGGACAGGGTAATTGGATCCAGCAAAATTATGAAAGTAGTTTGTATTTTGCCCCCATTAAAATGTTCTTTCTCAGTGTGTCACCAGGTGACACACTCAGCTACTCCACAAAGAACCCAAAGTGGAATAAACTGATTGACATCCATGTTAGATATTACTCTGGCACAGATGAGTATAGCTCCATGTGCTGTGCTAATAAAACTTCATCAATTCAGGTCAGCTGAGAATATGGATTTACTGCAAAAACATTGTTGACATCATTTATAGATTTTGTGTATAACACTGAAGATCATACTGTTTGTTTAAAAGTTTTTGGCATCAAGAATATTAAGGAAATTTCTTTATGAACAATGTTGTTTTACAATAATGGCATTTAACAGTTTGTGGACTGGTCAGTTGAAAAAGTAAAAGGCACAGTAATTCATTTTTACAGTTACATTACAGTTATAATGAGAAGTATTGACTTTTCTCTTAATACTAATGTGTTTAATGACCTTTTTAATGACATCTGTCACTACTGTTTCTTCTCAAATTCTACTCGAATTTTCCCTTCAGTAAAGTAAAGGATTTTAATTGGTTCTTGTATTGTTGGAATGAGAATTAATATTCTTTCTGAAGTAGTATGAGGGCTTGAAGACTTATTCTGTTAAAAACCAACCAACCAAACAAACCCAAACATAAAAATTTGTGGTTTAGAAACTGTCCGTTTTTTGGTATTCAGAAAACAGTTCCTTGAACACTGTGTGTGAAGTTTGTTTTTTGGTGTCAGTTTTTGTTAGTTGATATTAAGTAGAGTTTGTGGAATTTAAAGTGGAAGGGTTTACTAAGTTTCTGACAATGTCTGTCTCCAGAGTTTTCTTTTCCTTCAGCTTTTATGGTACTATCTGAAGGAAGGAGACATGACTAACTAAAAGGTTGATGTACCACAACTCACCAAAAACACGCACCTAGAGTTTTTAAGAACCAGGTTTATTGTTTCTGTGTGGTGACTATGAGAAGATAGAGCTTATCTTGAAGAACTCTGTTTTCTACTGCTTATCTTCTTCTGTTGCTTTACATGCTCTAAAATTTGGCTATTGAGTAGCAGGCATATAAAGTTAGAGTGGTTGTCACCAAGCAGCAAAGCTTTTGGTTTGCTTGTAGAATCATTATTGCTATAATAGAGAGTAGGGGTAAGAGTCAACGCAAGTGGCTCCAACACTGCTAAATGGTTTGCTCTCACTTGCAGACACTTAATTTTGTCCTCTAGTGCCAAGGGACAAGTGATCATGAGTGATTTGCAGAACATGAGTAGTTTCATAATCTGCTCATTCTTGATTACTTAAGAAACATGATATTTTTGATCTGCATTACAGGTAACAATATTGCCTAGTTGAACTGGTCTAATTCTGGTGCAAAGAGAAATATTCACATACTTCTGGGTACTCCTAACAGGCATGCTGTGATGTCATGCTCAGATCTACCACCCTGAAAGGCGGTACTTCGGGGTTGCCATAACAACATCAGCCAGTCATTGTCTGACACTAGAACATTATTGCAGGAGCTTTGAGGGAATATTAACCAAAATACAGTCACCATACAATTTGACTGGTTTGCTCGTTAAGAATGTCTCTGCTGTGTACTCAGACATGAGACATGTTTCTCTGTACATGTATGATTGGAATGACCACATTTTTCTGAAACTCTTTGGCATATCTATATAATATTTTGAAGTACTGCATTAGAGTGTATGTGGCAAAACCCAGCATGCATTAAAGTTACTGATATTTACTTAATTTTTACATTAAAAATGAGCGAGGATAAAGATTCAGAAAAGCTGAGAATGTACCGTGGTATATAATAGAAAAAGTTTCATCTGACTAGTCCTTTGCATATAGCATGAAGAGATCAGAATCAGGTTTTCTCTCCTTTTTGTATAGCACATTCTGTGCAAATCCAAACCAGTAGCTTGAAATTCTTGTTTTAATAACTAAAATGCACATGCAGTGTGGGTAAAACCAAGATATTTAATTAATTAAACCAGAGATTTTTTTTGTTCCCATAATAAAATAAGCCAGCTTGCTTTAAACAGATTTCATAGACCATCTGAAATAGAGGAAGCAAGCTTGCCAATAGCAGGAGCTAATGCTTCAATACCTTTCATTTTGTACTCTGAAAAGGAAGCCTCTTCTTAAGCTCATTCATTTTCCACAGGGAATATCAAATGCTGTGGCATATTGTCAGAGCTGCTTTATTGTCACCATTTACAAAGGTCACCTGAATTAATTGACTTCTTACCATACTTATTGTTAAGCTACCCGTTTCCTGACATTTATGGAAAGGTGGCAGGCTTACAGCCATTGGCTATCTGTTGATGGTTGTTTCACAGTGTTTGTTTTTCGAAACATACTAACTCTAAAATTACAAGCAAATAACTGTATTGCTGCAAAGGAACAGATTCCTTATGATGTTCTTCACGATATACAGGAGTGGGGGGTGGGGGGAGAAAAAGGGGCAGGAGAAATAATCTAAGTACTGAGCCGTTTTAAATACAGACATGGTATTCTAAAAAGCAAACAAAAACATGCAGGAAGACTTAGATTGCATTTTTTTTTTATTATTTTGAAGCAGGCATTATATAGCTAACCTGTCTTTTTCATGGTGTAAAGTAAAATCTCTCTCTGGCTTTCACTGATGCATGAATCACAGATCCATGCTGATGGACTTTACTGAATGTGTTTTCATCTGAGGCACTCTTATGCTGCATGAAAGAAATGACATACACATGCATAAAACAAACACAGTAGGCAACAATAGTGCTAGCATGAAATTTTATGTAGGTTAAGTTGGTCAAATAGAAAATCACTGTCTTTTTTTGCATTCACTGCCCCCTTCATCCACCTATGTTGGGTTCTCTTTCCAAACAGCAGTGCTGGGCAAAAACTCCAACTAGACATGTGAAAACAAAGACATAGAAAGCAAAGACAAACAGTTCTGAACCTTTCTATGCTAGAACAGGCAAAGCTTTTATAGTGATGGATTTGAACAGTCTCCTTACATGAAAATATACTTTAGAGGCACCCTGCTGCGACCCTGTTAATTACCAAAGAAGATTAGAACTCTTCTGCTTAATGCGATCCTTTTTACCTAACGCGTCCGTTCCAGCTGCATCAGTAATCAGACATTCACACTGTCCCTTCTGACTGGAAAGGGGTTCTTTTTAAGCGAAGTCATTTGCCACAATCCTTAAGATGTAGCCTGGCAGAAATTCAATAACTGTTTGTGATATGCTCATTCAGCCTTGTTGCTCAGTGGTTTTTAGGTCCCGACATAAACAGCATTTCCCTTAATTCTGGCACTGGAGAGAAGAAAGGAGGCTGTCCTGTGTCTTGTTTTATTGGTTTAAAAACACAGAGCAACTGTGTAATTTGATTTTGCATCTGAAACATCAGAGGAAATGTTCCCCCTTTATAATTTTTTATCCTTTGGTGTTCTTGCAAGCTAACAAACACACAAATCTGATACTCTTGCAAGCACATATAGATTATCTCTGGCACAAAAAGCAAATTGCATTTGCATTTCCTTTCAGAAAGCAAAACATGGAGATACGCTAATAAAATAACTTTACAAAAAGAAGGAAAAGAGTTTACTAGCTAAAAGTCAGGATAAAACTGAAAATGAAGAGGAACTTACCCTATAATAGGAGTAGTTTCAGAGCTGGAGGAGTTCTTGCATCTTGGTAATTTCGATTCCTTAGTTCAGGTAGCCACATACTTGTATTAAAGCCAGAGTCTGAATAGATGTGCGTGCATGTATGCGTGTGTGTGGGTTGGCGTGCATGCGTGTCTCTAACAGTATATAATACAAGGATGTATCTATTGATATCCTACAACACGAGAGACTCTCTGTGCTGCCAGCTGAGATCCCTTACATTTGCCAGAGCTCTGTTGCTGCCTGGCTGGCTGAGGCTCGCAATCCAGTGGAGAGAGGGTTAGAGTGGGGGGAGAGCGAGAGAAATGCTCGCTAGCTCTTCTTATTTCTCCTTGTTTCCATGGTGGTTAGTGGTGCATCGTTCACCCGCGCAGTTGTCACACTGACATGGTGCTGCCTGCTCAGCGGTCATTAATAACTGAGCCCTTTCCACTCCCCAGAGAGGAGCCAATGCTTCGGCGTGCCCAGATGCCGCGTAGTACGCGCGGCTGCGCCAGCCTGGTTGGCCGTGGGAAGCTGCCTGTTACGTGACACTGCTGCTTCGGGTACGGAGACATGGAACAAGCCTCTGCACGCTTCCAGAGATCTCTTCTGATTTGTGGGAGTTACAGGGCATGCTTTGTGTTTGTACAGAGCAGAACAGCTCGGGAGGGATTAAATCTTTTTTTTTATTATTATTTTCTTTTTTGTCTTGAAGCTGGATAAGGATGTTATCTGTGTTCAGAACAACTGATTAGAGATCACTGAAGTTCTGCAAAGGCTGCTGTAGTTCAGGGAATACTGCATGTTGAAACCATTCAGGAAAGATGCTCCCTCTACCCCAGTTTTGCTGTGTTTTTTGGGTTTTCTTTTCATAAGTAAAGGTTTTTTCATATGCCTCCTTTTCCAAATTTTATAAAATATTAAAATTTTATACCATAGATTTATCAGTAGAAAGTAGCAGCAGTAAAATATCTTGCTGTGAAATAAACATTCAGAATAAAGTGAGAAAGGGTTTGGTTAAACAAAGTCAGTTTCTTTCAGTCTCTGTCTACTTGACTCTTTTATGGCCATCTAATTATACAAACAATAGGCTGCATAGATTTTTCCTTCCTTTCCTTCTTTCTGTCTTTCTCCCTTCTCCCTTTGTACCATACTCTTTGGTGAAGAATTTCTTTTATTTCCTTTATCTATCTGTGAACAAAGGACATGCAAACTATGAAGGTTTTTAAAATTGTAAAATAATTCGTGGTTATTTTTTTTCAGTTTAAGGGAAGTACACACTGAAATCTATCATTCCTTCTCCATATACAATACAATAAATGAGGTAGATGTTGTGCGAAAAAGGATTTTTTTGTCACACAAACTGTTTTACATAAAGGAAATTACTTTGTCATAGAAGATGAAAAATAGTGAAATATAAAGAGTTGGTCATCAACAGGTCAAAATGAAGAAAATGTTTAATATCTTGCATACACTCAGTATTACAGCCCTGATTGAGGCAGGCCACCCTCTAGTGGATTGAAGTGAGATGTGGTTCTAGTTTGACATTTCTGCTTTGTTTGAAGAAAAGCTCACAGTCCTGTCTAATAATAGTATGAAAAATTTCTGAAGATTAGCAAACAGTGTAAATTAATATACTTTTTGTAACAGCAATAGCACCAGAATTCTATTATAAAATGGTTACTATTTTATGAATACTATATATCATTTTGAATCACTATGAGATTGTGGACTGCATTATTTTTGGTTTTATTCTGTAAGAAAATGATTTTACACTTCATAAAATCACTTATTATGAAAAGTGAATTAAAGTAATGGAAACTTGAATAAATTTCAGTTTAAAATTTCAGTTGTTATAATTGGTCAGGACAAATTCTGCAAAACCAGTCCTGTTTCACTCACTGATATTGTTGTGGCTGTAATAGAGAAGGCTTTTTTTCTTTCTGCCTTGAATTTTTGAATACTGCATTTAAACTAAGTAGAGGGAGCAACTTCAGTATGAAGTTTTCTCTCAGTTTTCATACAACTCAGTATGACTGTCACTTGTATGAAGTAATGGCAGTTAAGTTACTTGCTGAAAATACATGAGACACTCTAGAGTAGGGAGGAAGGCCACATGGCCCTTTCATTTCCTCTTATCCTCTTATTCTGGGCATTACTTTTTTTTTTTTTTCCAGTGTGAATTAAAGACGTATAACAAAAACAGTTGGGGCCAATACATCTTTGATTACCCTTCAGGTCACCTTGCCTGGGGTTGGGACAGTGATCACTCAGGCTGGAAAGATGTCACGTCAACTTTCTGTAGCCTCAGGTCTCATTGGTGAAACCTTGTCTCTCCTTTGCCCACATGAGGTGGTTCTTGGAGCCTCTAATAGTACTTGAGGTTCACCACCATGAACTGTAACTATAAACCATTGTAAAATTCCCAAAGAGAACCTGAGCCTTCCCTGCTGCACAACATAACGGCCCGTGTTCCATGGGACAGTGCTCAGGAAGCACAACCCAAAGCCAAAAAGTAAGACTTCTTGCCATGCAAGCCCTCACGGGAAAAGTGGAAATCCTTCCTGATCTCAACCATGTTGTTAGTCACACCGATCCCAAATGAAATATGTAAACCTGTGCTACAGGGGTGGGATGGTGGGTGGAGTAAGAGAGAAGAAAATTTTAAAAAGTTTGGGCAAAATTAAAAATGGGCAAACGTTCTGTTAAATCCAAGCAAATGCTGCTGTTTCTATTATCTCAACCAATGTAGAAACAGGAGACCTGATGAAAATGAAATAGGTAGACTATCATTACCCTACATGAAAGCTTTCTTGGGTTTTGCCCCTAATCTCACGTACTCACTTTCGTTCATTCAAATTCTGGCTTTCTAGTTAACATGAGAATCATGCAAAAACATATTCAATGATTTGACATGTGAAATTAAGATTATAGAAGTGTTTCATTTTGGTTGATTGGTATGGACTATGTAATTAGAGGGCTAAATAATTAAATCAGCTAAAGTATACTTGCATAAAGAAAGTGAGTTCTTATGATAGACTGTATATGCAATTAAGGTACCTCCTTGATAGGCATACATTTACATATTAGTTAAAATGTTATTATATCATAATAAAGTTCTGATTCATAAAAAGTGAAATAATGGAATTTTTTTTAATTTAGCTAATGCTAAAGAATTTTTTTTCAAACTATCTGCAGGAGAAAAATATCTTTTATAACCAATACAATTATGATGATTAAGGTTCATTAAGTTATTTTCCTGCTGATTTCACTATGATGCTTGGTGGTTTTAAAATAGCAATGTAATCTATTTCACCAGAATTATATATATAGCTTATTAGGTTACAGGGTAGAAAAAAACATAATTCAGGCTGATAGAGAGATGATGAAAGTAATGTAGGCTAACTCCAGGTATTTATTTAGCATGCATTTTATCTGATTACTGAGTGCACATGAAAATAAACCAGGTAATTATTTGTTTGTAATGGACAACTAATATGATCCTTAAAACCCTTAGTTATTAAAATACAGGGATTCTGTGCCTGCTTTTTTCTCAAAATTGGAAGAGGATTTCAAAACTTCTTCCTTTTTTAATTGCATAGAAAGGCGGAGCATCATTGGGCTTTAATATTCTTTAGGCTTGTTGCACGGAGTTTATGTTGACCATTTCTACTGTTTTCAGGCTCTGATAACACAGCTCTGTTTAGGGTGCAGCAAGTATAGTTAAAAAATGAAATAAATACCATCAGTTAAGGTAAAAAACCCATAAGTATTTGATTTAAATTCTAGGATGACAGACTCTAGATCAGAAATTGGCAATTAAAAAATTCTTTCTAAGTGCATATGCATACAGATGGTATGAAAGTGCAAAAGAAGAGACACTTTTTGAATAGATTTACTGCTTATGACTACATGTGCCCCTGTCTTGGTTTCTGAGGCACCATAACTACAAGGAAGAGGGCCGAGTAGAGGCTCTTTTCACTTTCTTCTTGTAGCCCTTGCTGTAAAAAAAGAAAGGAGCTGGTGTTTGACAGATTAATTCTCACCAGTTCTGCAAAGCGTAGCCTCAGTATGTCTTCCATGTGAGGTGTGGAGATGTATTCTTTTCTGAATGAAGGTCCAGAATTGCTCAGATTCAAACATATCTGTCTTGTGGCTTCATCAGTTATTAATTGACTTATTAATTGTAAGCAGTTGTCGTTGACTGATTTTTCTGGAAGAGAGAAAAAAGTGCCACCACATTGTGTAACACCATTCTTTCAGCATTTTCAGTGCAATGTCATCAATTTGACACTCTCATGCATTTTTAAGTATTATGGCAAGTAACTATTGACATTTTCCTAAGAGCTATGCTTCGATACAGAGAGTAACTTTTATTAATGTACATGCGTGTTCCTCTGAAATGGAATAATTTTTTCAATGATAAGCAAAAGCAACATTTCTAGCTCTTGTTCTTTGTCTTTTTTTTGAAGATGAAAGGCTTGTTGCCAACGAGTTCAAGTTTCTAAATACAGTTGTACATCATAATGGAAAGTGTTATGCTGAGATTACTTAACCTGCTACCAACTTTCTTTTGTCAGATCTCAGAGTTAGTGTTGATAGGATAGAGATAAAGCAGATGGAAACAAATCTAGGCCACAAACCTGTAAAGAATTTCACATAAGGAAAAGTTCACATCTACACAATGCACCAGTTACTTCATTAAAAGCTATGCAGGTAGTAGGTGCTATATGACTTAGCAAAATCTGGAACTCTGTAGTAAAAGGAGTCTTATAGTATGAGCACATGAGCAAATTCAATCATATGTGATGGGGATGAATGAAAGCAGTGGTGATGAGCTGATGCTTATCTTGGAGATCAGGGGGATTTTGCGTATTCCAGCAAATTCGCCTATTCACACAGCAACTGTATTCTACAAAACAGAAAGATCCCAGGCAAGAGCTATAATCTCTTTCCTTGTTATAGGTCCCAGAGCTATAGTCAGCCTTCTGGAATGTCCTGAGGTCTGAAAAATCTTAACATGGTTTATACCTATTGAGTCTAACTCAGAGTGATACCTGAGTTCTTCTGATTTTCATCCCTGGCTCTATCTTAATGGGCAAGAATCTCTGGCATACCAGCATCTGCTGAAGGCTGGAAGTGAGTCACACATAGCAACCACAACCTCGCTCTGCTGCGTGGGAAACTTAATGAAGACACAGTAGTGAAAAGCGGCTAGAAAATCCTTATGTGCAGCTGGATTAGGTAGAGGAAATATGCAATCTGTAAAGAGGTTTTCAAGCTCAGTTCATGTATTCCAATTTTAAACTGATTTACTCTCAGTATGTTTATGTCTGTCTTGTGGTGACATCTCAGATTTTGTACCCTATAGTAATTGGACATAATTTATTGGGATCTTCTTAATGGTAGAACTTTAGGATTGAGATACCCTTGATGATTTCATACGGATCTGCTGGTTGCTCATGGGACCCAGTATGCATATTGGGTATACCTTTTAGTGTCATGCCTCCTTGAGTTAATCTGTATCCAAGGTTGATGAAGAAAATGGTGGCAGTAATACTCTGAATATAGGGCCTAGAATTTCCATCCTGATTGTGATGTGTTATAATTCCTATGGATGGTGGTAAATCTTGAACAATAGAATTTCTAGATTATTTGTTTTTTGTAACTATTTACATGTTATTTAGCTAATTTCAAAATCTGTACAAACAGAGTCACTAAGCTAAATATTAGAACTAGAACATCATTTTGCTTTTAGTTACTTTTACTCTGAGATTAGGAGAAGTGACATAGTAATTTTCCAGTGTCATCAATAGGATTCTCAAATTGTGGTGATGGGTAATTATTATGGAGCTATGTTAGCGGTGACAATGAATAGCATGGATTTGTGCAGTGTATGTTCAGAATATGGATGCCTGATTGTAATTTGTATAAAAACCCTAAGTACCAAAGTGAAGTTCTTAGTAGTTCAGTTACACAATTTCCTTTTTTTTTTCAAATTTTTTTCAGGCTGGAAAATTAATTAAAATGTCACTGAAACATGCAACATCCTAACTGATTAAAAAGTAAACTATTTAAATAGGAATGCAGTGACTTTTCCCTTTTCCTCTGTAATTTGACTGCCAAAAATTGTGGTTGCACATTAGGTATTTTTCTTTAAATGTGAAGTTATCTTTACATTAATAAGTTGAGGGTAGAACGGATCATGTACATAATGACTTACTGGAGGAGGAGCTGTTTCAGAGGCTTTCACATAGTTCCCATTACTAAGGAAACCACTTATTTTGTCTGTGCGTGTTTTGAATACATCTCTCATTTGAAGTCTGGAGCTGAAACACCGAGGATTGCATTATAGCACTGAGAAAGAGGCAAAGGAAACAAAAGAGGCTTAAAAGGACTGCATCTTTAAGGAGTACAATCTAAGAGTATTGTGTTACATGCTTGTGAAAGTGTACACATCTGTTTTTATTTTAGGGATGTCTCAATATATGACATTTTGATTGTTTTCTTCCTAATAAAACCATAATGAAAATATTAATAAGTAAAACAGGGAAAGCAGATGTTGTTTTGTACTGCACTTTAAAGCATACCTCTATTGTAAGGACACTTGAGAAATCTGATGTGCCATTTCAGTAGTATCAAATATAAGTTCTGATTTTCATTCACTGAAATGAAAAGTTGTATGAAATTGAAGTAGAAAAAAGTACTTATCTAATGATAATGGCTAAAACAAGGCTATGAGTTGACCAAACTTCTGCTTGGAAAGTGAGTCTATTTTGACAAAATTCCTCGCTTCAGTTTAAGACATGACTGCAAATACACACCCAAACATACTTACATTATATTGAGGCCAGCATATTTTTGACACATGAATAGCACATGTATTCTGTGCTGAACAAGTATTTAAATAACTTGGAACTGATTCTTAAAGAATCAGAATTGTTCGAAGTGTCAGAGAGATGTAGAAATCATAGAATCATAGAAATATTTAGGTTGGAAAAGACCTTTAAGATCACCAGGTCCAAGGGTTAACCTAACACTCCCAAGTCCACCACTAACCATTTCCCTAAATACCTCATCTACATGTGGTAGATGATGGCTATGATTCTATATCTTTTAAGTACTTCCAGGGATGGTGACTCAACCACTTCCCTGGGCAAACTGTTCCAATATTTGATAACCCTTTCAGTGAAGAAATTCTTCCTAATATCCAATCTAAACCTCCCTGGGCACAATTTAAGGCCATTTATTCTTGTCCTGTTACTTAGGAGAAGAGACCAACCCCCATGTCACTACAACCTCCATTCAGGGAGTTGTAGAGAGTGATAACAGCTCCCCTCAGTCTCCTTTTCTCCAGGCTGAACAACCCCAGTCCTTGGCTTGACTTAATTGAATACTTTTGGGTGAAATAAAACAAATGTATTTAGATTACGTAGAGATAACAGAACTAATTTGTCTCAGCTAAGAAATATGAATTTTTAATATTCCACTGTATTTGTGTTGTTTCAATCCTGTACTGATTCTTTTTGCTTTCTACTGTCTTATTGCAAGGATTCACAACATCTCTCAAGTTGCACTAAAAGCATTGCTATTAATTTTCCTTAAATATATGCTTGCACGAAGAAATAAAATAGATCTTCAGCGTTTGGTAATACTGACAATTTCCTTTACGATGTAACTGGTATGTTTCCAAAAGAGTGCATTCAGCCTCCGACTCCCATCAGTATTATCACAAAAGAGATTAAATCAATATTTTGTTATAAAATAACTGGGACGGATACTCTCAAAGAAGGCTAACATCTGTTTTGGTGCAAGAGTGTCAGTTACCCTGTTGGGGACCACGACCATTTGATACTAAGAGACAATTGAGAATTAATAATTGAATGTATATTTCCAATTACTAGAAAAGAGGAACCAACATTTTTTAAAAACTTAATTTCAATATCTGTGTATAATATAAAATAAAGTAGATAATATAAGTAGTTTAGTGCCAAGTAAATTTCATGATGACATAACTGTGAGGAGGAGGCACAGGACAGGGACAACAGGAGAAGGAGGGAGGTTTTTCCACAATAAGCAGCTCAGAAGAATATAGGAATATAATTCAAAAAGGCTGTTTGAACTTTAATAATAGAAATGGGATTACATTCCAAGTAGTCTATGAAGAAAGGTCATTTGGAGCCAATAACATGCAATTCTGCTGTAAGTTGTGGGCTTATTACTTAGAAATAACTGAGGAGGAGAACATATTTCTGTATTACTGATCGATCAAGAAGTATGAGCTGATCGCATGGCACAGCTGTGAAAAAAAGCCAATATGGTCCTAGGATGCACCAGGAAAGTTATACCAGTAACAGTAAGGAATTAGTAGCACTTTGGACACCTCATTTAGAATAATTCATTCAGTTTTGTGGTTTTGTGCTTGAAAAAAATGTGAACTCAAACTGAAAAGTGTGCAATTAATGGCATGTGGAGCCCACTTTACAGAGAAGTTTATAAAACATTGCCTTGTATAGTGTAGGAGAGTCAGGGGTAAAATAAGATTCCTGCTGATATACACATCCTGCTGGTGCACAATGAGGTACAGCTAGCAGAAGAACAAAATGTGTGACTGTGATTAAATTTAAGTCTGGATATTAGAAAAAAAATATTTTTTCTTCATGTTTGCGTCACCACATCCTGGGGGCAAGTTTCCAGTAGAAATACTTTGGGTAGAAAAACAAAACCAAGAGCAAGCCAAAATAACTACAACCCAGATGAAACCAACCACTAACAAAAAAACCTCTTTAAAGGTACTGATTGATACATTCATAAAAGTGGTATGTTTGCAAGCAGCTGACTTTATACCTACAGAAGAAGGAGCTACACTTAACGTTTTAGGAAGACCTGTGCAGTCCTTTTTACCTTATCAAGGATAAACCCTACATATTTATAGATATTTCTGTATAAATCCACTTCCCATCTCTGTGTTCTAAATTCTATTAAACTGCTTTTGATAGTCTTGGATATTTGCATGGATAGGAATTTCTAACTCTCCAACTTGTGGGAATACTGATTTTTCAGTGGTAAAACAGCTTTTCTCAATATTTTCTCTGCAAGTACAAATAAAGCAAATATAAGTTTAGCAATTTGCATTTACTTGCCATTATAAAATAGTGATTTAGCTATCTCTACATATTAACAGTTGGAGTGGCACTGCAAAAAGTTCAGAAGAAAAAAGGAATCTAATGTCCATATTACAGTCTTTGATTTCCACTTGTCTAGAAGGTTCTGGAAACAGTAATACCCTTAATAATATTTTCTAAATTGTCATCCAAAGGCCTTAAATTTTACCCAAAGTTTTGTTCCTATATGCAACTTTGATCACTAAGTAGAAACCTCACCCTGTTGTTCAGGTAATGTTTTCAATATCTTCTGCTGGGGTTTTTTTGGTTACTGGGACAGATAACCTACGTTCAGCTACAAGGAAGTCACAAAAAGCCTTATATGCCCAAAAAATGCATATAAGCCTCCCTGTCATCTTACATGCAAAATCCAAATGCCCCCAAATGTTTTTAGTGTGATTTTTTAGCACGCTTAATTTTGCTGACGTACTTTTTCTATGAGTAGCTATAAGAAATAGCTGTAATAAATCCACTTTTTAGATACATCTGTATTTATTCCTCGGGCCTTAGATTGAATTTCTCTGTAGCTAATAGGCCACCTGTATGTTCAGCCATTTCCTGAAGTGGCTTTAATAAGCAGGCACATTAACTCATTTCATATTTTCCTATAGAGAGATATTCATCAAGGTAACAAACTTGATGATGGAAGAGCGTATTTTTCTCATTACTGTTAATTCGAATGTTATGCCAAATAGGCTTTCAGGAACCGGAACACAGATAGTTATGGCCTTAATTAAATAGTAATAACATTCAAACTGGAAACCCAACAAGTTAAAATGTGTGGGTCGAAGAGGGAGAAATCAAATTGCTGATTCATTCTTATATTTTCCTAACTGTACTCTCAGGCCACATATTTTTATCATGGCCACTGTTATGTCAAATGGAGAATATTGAACTGATCATAAAGGAGACTCAATATTGCCATTTACAAATGTGCCTCCAGAGTAACCTAAATGGTGAATAATTTGGTATGTCAGGCAGGAGCACTAACTTTTGACCGGGAGAGGAGATTCTAGTGATTCCATTAATTCCACTAACCCCTCCTGAGACCATCCCCGTCCTGGGTGTGAGTGCAGCTACTTTTGGAGAGAAGCCAAGCTCTTCATTGCTGCCTACACTGCATTTCAAAACTTTTAATTGAATATTCCTAACTGAGCTAACTGCAAATTACTTTAGGCTTTGAATCTCACTTTCCACTGATTCACCTTCTCTGTGCCCAGTCTTTCCTTCCTCTTTGTGGTTGTGCAAAGAACATGCAATTGCTTTCTCCCACCTTGCTCCTGATTTTGGAAAAAAAAAAAAAAAGATAGTTCGCCTTTCTTTTCCCTCAAGTCTTCCCTGATGACTGTTCAGGTCTTTGTGCTTGCTACCTTCTGTCCAGAGGGATGGAGACTTCAGTCCTCTGCTTCCTCTTCAAGGTACTTTATGAATCAATTCAGGGATGCCAGTGGGAGGGCTGGTCCTCACTGCTTGTGTGGGATCTATTTCTTCCTTTGGCTGTTGCAGAAAAATTCCTGTATTCTTGGTTTAAAGACCCCTCTGAAGCTTTCTGCTCTAGTAAGTCTCAACACGTGGCCAGTCTGACCCCAGGACACAGCTGTTAGCCCAAGACCTGGTTCATATACTCTGCTTATATAGATTTCCCTTCTTTCCATACAGAGTGTGCATGAGGTGGGCACGCTTATGGATAGGATAAGTGCTGCCTGATCAACATCTGCCCCTGCTCCTGGAGTCAGCTGCTGCAACCCCATTTCCTAGTTTAAAATGTGGGATGGTGAAATCATGTGGACATTCCAATTTTCTTCTTTTTGGTGGAAGGAAGGGGTGAAAAGAGATGTAGCAAAGCCTATATTTCATGGGGAAATGCTTTAAAAGCTTGTGAGGCAAATAAATTGAAAGGTCAGTATTCTGGCTTGGATGAACTAGTGAGAGAACCTTTTATTTGGCATATGCCAGTATGACCTTTTCCTTGCCCACCATCAGCACAACTGTATTCTAGGGGCTCTTCGGTGTCGATGGCACCAAATATCCAGTGTCTCTCTATGCAGATCTTCATACTGCTCTGCCTTGAATTAATTTTAGTTCTATAAAGCTTGAAGATCTATGTTCAGAACTTACTAAAACCCATTTAAATATTTATTTATAAATTAGGCTGAGATCTGCAGTATATTTATGGTCAACACCTATTTTTGTGTTTTAAATAAGTGCTCTGCAGATTGCTTTTTCTTTTTTTTTTAAGTGAGTCTAAAATTTTATGATCTTGGCTAAGGAGAAATACAATATGAATTATTATCCTTGTTCTTTACAGTTTTTATGGTTCTTCTGAGTCCACCTAAATGACAGAGGCTTTTCAGTGCATATCCAAGTAACAACAAATTAAGCCTCTTTATTTTTTTTTTAAACACATAAATCACTAAAGAGTTAAAATGTGTTAATTAACAGGCTTCAACACAAAGCAACAGGCAGGGTCCAAAAAGGTCCAGAATTTAAAACCAAGCATCCCAACATGCGAGCTGTCTCTTGCACAAGTTTGTAACTGTGAATTACTAGCTTTGCCTGTATTAGTTTGAGTATAAATGTGTCACAACCTTTAAATAGTATGATTAATCAACCCTTTCAGAAGAGCTCCAGTACTAGAGAGCTCTATAATACATGGCAAAGCTTTTTGTTCTGAGAACCATACTTCTATTATTCTGCCTGTGTGTAAATTCTGTGAATATTAAAACCTTTGTCGGCTTTTTAAACGGTTTAAAGAAAGAGAGAAACTGCTTTCAAACAATAAAAGGCTGTAGGTCTTTATTTTTGAAAGCATTCAGTAGACTCTATAAGCACATACCTCACCTTTAATATCACATAATTCCGTATTTCAGTAGTTCAATGGGATAATGCACTGGCTCTCTAAAGAGCTTGTGGAAATGAAACATTTAGCAACAGCAACATAGTGCTTATTTGGTAGCTAATTTGCAGTAATTTATTGATAACATCTCAAGGAAGCATGGAATCATTCTCACTTTTCTTGACAAATGATTCCCAAACATACTTGTAAGGAATGAGATAGATGATGTAATAAAATACTTTACATTATGGAGTTCAGAATTAAAGTTTTATAAAGAGAAATTTACTCCTGATTTTCTTGAAGCCAGGGAAAATGTGAAATGGTGGCATTCATGGTAGCGATTACTGCATATGCCATGGTCACTTTTCCAAGGCCTATTTTTATACTTGGAATACTTTTATATACTTGGAAAGCAAATTACCCATAAGCTGTAATAAATAATAGTGAGCAACATATATAGGTGAAAACCTGGGTGGTTTTGTTGATGAGAGTTTTGTGAATTACAGAATTTTTCACTGAATTTTTTTTTAGAGTTGGAAGGGACCATAGAGATCATCTAGTCCAACTCCCCTGCTGAAGCAGGAT
>JAOTQQ010000001.1:29181077-29217077 GCA_026546715.1 Gallinago undulata
TTTCTCATATTTGAGTGGAACCTCTTATGTTCCAACTTGTGCCCGTTGCCCCTCGTCCTCTCACTGGCAACCGCTGATTTTAGTATAATCAGAACTTCACATTTTGGTTTTAGCAATATTAGTACAAAGCTATTCCAGAAAAAGGAGGAGTGGAAAGAAGTTATTTTTGAGATATGCAGTTCAATAATAGTTAATTTACTGTATATGTTCCTGGATGGAGTTTACCATAATGCTGTTTTTTGCATCCCCTCTGTCCTGCTTTTTGTGTGTGTGCATGCATGTGTGTGTGCACATACGCATTTCCAGTGAATTAGGTTTTAGATAACACGTGTGTCTGCAGATGGGATGATCCCCTCTTCCGTCTGCTTTTAGCCTGTGTTGAAGGAAGGACAATAGATGAACCTTTGGCCTGACTAGTTTCAAATTCTTTTGCCGTCTGCATTTATTCCACCGGAAGAGTTTAGCTCCTTTTGGCTAAGATATTCTGCTATTTACTGTTTGCTGCTTCCATGGTTTTACCTTGGTATCACACAATCTTCTTTCCAGTGACTTGGGAACTCGAGTCAGATACTAGACTTTGTTAATCATCCTCATACTTTTATATATATGTATATAAACAAATTTTAGGTAGTATGATATACATATAAAAAAATCAATATTATTAAATTATAGATGTATGTGTATCAGAGCATGTCTTAGTTCCTGAAAAGGCAGGTCTCTAAGTTATTTCCAAAGAGTGGTAAAGGCATACAATACAGTCCAACACCATGTGAAAGTACAACTTTACATCCAAAAGAGAGTTTTGAAAACAATTTGCCTAATTCTAATTGGCTTGAAAGGAAGACAGTACTCATACAGCAGTTGAGCTCTGATTTTCTACATTATACAAGGTGCTTTTGAATTAAGCTCCAATGTGATATGAACTTCTTTTTCCTTAGCTTATAAACTATAACATTTTCCAGCTGTTTCATGTTGCTGTTCACTTACCAGATTATGAAAAAAGCCATTGGCCTAATGGGAAAAAAAAAAAATATCGTTTTGTGTGATGGATGATTATTCCTCTTGATTATCAATCTTTTTATTTTAAAAGTTGTCTGACTAAATACTCGCTTTAAGTTTAGAGTTTCAGTCCATCAGTAGTGCTGTTTTAATTGTTGGATAATAATGATATTTTCAGAATTGTTTTTAAATATATTATAGAACAAAAGACACTATACCACAAATATGCCACCTTTGCACAAAGCTAAGTAGCTTAAGTATTAGGTTTATTACTGTTGGCATCATTCTGCTTATGTATTTAAAATCCAGGTTCAGTTTATTTTATGTTACTTTTTATAACCTTCACCCTGTTTATAACATATCTCTTCAAGCCAGTACAGTTTTTTCTTTTGTTTTGTGAATTTTCTTTCAAAAGAGAAAATTCCTTTTGAAAGAATTTGTTTGGGGCAGATAAGTTGTGGCTGTCTTTCCATTTTTAGCCTTTTACATCAGAACACTGAGATGCTATATTCAGTCTGGTAAAAAGGCCGTTCTTCAGACATGGAAGAACTATTGAAAAGGGGGGATTTATTGTAAGGTTCTTTGCCAGTCTGGTCAGTTAAACCTTTCTGTAATTTTTAGTGCAGTGAAGAAAAATCTACCTTCACCTAATGTAGTTAGTTTTGAAACTGTCCTCATTTCACTTATGTTTGTTATTGCAGTTCATTCCCTTATGTAAAATTTGATACTATTATCCTATACCTGCCTCTCAAGTTGTCTGGATTATGAGATGAGTTATAAGAATAGTATATTTGTGTCTTTTCTGTATTGTTCATCTATTGGAAATATGCCCATATTTTTTAATATGCATTAAAAAAAAATTGTCTAGACAATTTAATAAATGTGACTAAACATATGTAGAAAGTGTTACTTCCAGTACTATTCAGAAGATTTATTACAATGTTTAAAGACATTTATCTAACTTATATCCCTACATCTCTTTGTTGCTCTGTACCTTGTGCACAAAAAGTAAATGCTACTTGCAGAGTCAAAAATTTACTGAGCTTCTCAGGAATCTCTTCTTAAACTAATACAGTTAAAAGTGAGAGACACAAAGTACAACTACAGGGCAATGTGTTCAGATGGGTTGTATACTGTTGCATACTGATGGATATTGCACAAAATCTTTAAGCAGATAAAGTCGATCTTTTATGTATACTGCAATATTTCATAATGATTAAATAATCACTGTGTATCAAATATTTAATTCCAGGTATATTTTCATTTCTAATCATAAAAGTGTCTTTTAATTAACATGTCAACATGTAACCTACAGCAGTGGTTTTAGTACTATATTTCTGATGTCTAAAAAATGACTTTGTAGAAATATCTAATTTACATTGGAATAATGGGTTTTAATAAAGTGTTCCAAAGGGTAGGTTGCATTCTAATGTCTGAATTATTTACAAAAGTGTGAAAAAGCTAGTAAAAAAAGGCAATATGGAGAAAAGCATCAAAATTATGCAATATATTTTCTAGCTGATGTTAGAGTTTATTGCTGAACGAGTTATTTTTAAAGTAAATAAAATTATTTTATTTATTTTCGTAAACCAGTTAAGTAACCACGAGGAGAAAGCACTTTGGAATAGAACAGAAAAGTTGCAACAAATTTTAACTGCAACAAATTATCAAAAATTAAATTAGCAAAAGCACTGAAAATGTTTTAAAATACAATAGAACAACAACATTTTCATTGGCAAAACTTCCATTCATTGCTTTTTGCACAATTCTTCAACACAATATTGATTTTTTGCACAATAACTTCAACAGCATCAGTCACACATGTGATGCAAAAAGGCAGAATGCGGCCATCAAAACAGAAATAAAAATATGTTTTTACATAAGGATGTTAGGTGGCTAAGAAGGAGATATATTTAAGTTTTAATTGTGGAATCAGTTTCACAGATTCACAACAATAATTTGCATGTAACAGAAGACTCAGTTAAGAGCACAAAAAAATGCATCTGCCAGATTGACTAAACTGACTTTGTTACTTCTAGAAGCTCTATCCTTTACCTTCCCCCTTATTACTGTTTTATCTGCTGTCTGCTCCTGTATTAACATTTGGCACATATTGTTTGTTCTTGCCATTTCTTCCAAATGAAGAGAATTTATGTGCAGGCTAAGGATATGTTTTAGTATTTCTAATACTTATTTTGAAAAGAAAAGTTCATTTTAGCTACTCTTCTTTGTGTGCTTATAAGTTTTGAACAAGTGCTGATTGGAGTGGAGTTTGCCAGGTAGTACAAATTCTAGCCTGTAAGAGAACAACACTCACTTTTTCTGATAACTGCTTCTGTTTGGCCAAAAGGTTGTGTCAGAACCTGTTCTCCGTTCTCAAGTCATGCAATAACTCTGGGCCATTTTCTCAGCTGCTACCCAGGAGATAGATATAGATTTCGTTTCACAGGTTTTCTCACTCTGCTGCCTTCTGTCCTCATTAAAGTTTCATGACTTTTAAAAGCAGAAGTTTGTCTTTATACAAATAAGTAATTAAGTCATAAATATTTGGACAAGACACTTTATTTAATGATATAGTTCTCTCTCAGCAAGTATGCCTACACTCTAATACGACAATATGGTGATTGTCTATTTCAATGCTGAAGAGTGGTGTCCCAGTATATTTCTTCTTCTCTTTCGGGCTTCTTCTGAAGAAAAGGTGTAATTTTCCCCAAACTTCTCTAATTGACCCACTGCGCAATCAAAATTACCATGAGCTCACAATGTGGAATCTGGCTCAGTTAATGATTTAAATCATCCCAACTTCTTATAGTCAGCAACTCAAATATATTTTTTAGTTATTCGTAATTAATACTACTAATGATTAGTTTGTATTAAAAGTCTGTAGACAAAGCAGCTGAAAAGGAGAAGCGATGCAAAACAGAAGAGCTGCATGGTTCTGCCTTCATGCGTCTCTCCTCCTTGCTGAGTATTCCCGTCACACCGCAGACGTGCATTTAGTCACTCGGGGTGTTTCAGGCAGTTGTTTGCTCAGAGGTGGGTGCAAGCAGGTCACTAAAGGTCTGAACGATGCCGAGAGTAGGAGTGCATGTCTGGGGAAAGGGAAGAACCCTAACAGTAGAGGAAGGGACAAGGAGAAAAAGATCTGGTCCTCTGAGAGCAGCAAGCTCTTACCAGTCTGGTACTGGGTTGTAGAACGACCTTTGCAGATTAACCTGCTGGCTGCAGTCGTTACAGCTTTCTGTCGCCAGCAGTTGCATTCCCCATCCCCTCCATGGGCTCTGTGTCTCCTCTGACTCTTTGCTCAGCCCTGTCAGCGTGCTGATATTTGATAATGGTGAGCGGTGGTCAACCTTCTTAGCACCTCCCAATCAATGATCCAACAAGTGCTGGAGCCAGGAAAAGATAAAGGCTAATAGCGAAGAGAAGATCGTGACAAACATCTCTTAGACAGCCTGAGGCTGGTGAAGAACAGGGGAGTGTCTCTGGAGCAGGCTAACCTATCTGCAGGTTACATCGCTGTTGCATATCCTCGTTTCCTGGGCTTGTTGTCAGCCTGATGTTGACTGTTAGCAGAACTTGTATGATAAACTGGATAGGGGAGACTATGTGGCTAAAAAAAAAAAAAAAAAAAAGCATTCTTTCCCCTTCTTGGATTAGTTCAATTCAAATCAGTGCTACTGCTGAAAGAAATTCATAAAGAAATTCATATTGAACTGTGGCTTAACTTGAAGGCAACTGGAAATATTTCTCTGAGTATAAAAATAAAGGCTGGGAAACTGGCTGATTGAAGAAGATGGGAAAGTCAGATCAGGAAACCAGGAGAAGCAAGGGTGAGTGAAACAAAAATTGTGCAGTACAAAGTCTAATTAGGAACTAGTAAGATTTTTTCTGTTATAAGCTGGGAGTTATAATTGAAAGTGTCAGAGGAAGAGAGAGATCTGGCTTTATTAGTCTCAGGGTGACTAAAGCCACAAATGTGACATGACAATGAAAAGAGATAAGTGTAAAGCCATATCAAGATGTATTACAGCATTTTTAGGAGTGAAGAGAAAATATTAAAGGCAATATACATGATACTAGTGGGATCTCATCTGGAATTCTGTTTGTAGTTTTGGTCATTTATGACTGAAACACGGATTCTAAAAGGAAGAGGTGGAAGATGGGTAGCTAAAGTTGGGGAAATAGAGACTCTGTCTTACACAGGTATTAGAAAACCTTCTCATTATTTATCCTTGCAGAATAAAGTGAGAATGTCTGTTTAAGCTGTATAACAATGTTAGCAGAAGAACAAATGTGTATATGCTGACACTGATGACTTATTTTGTAGAAATGAGAGACAATAACTATCTGGGAGTGAGATTCTAGACTAGCCAGTAAATGTATTGGATTGGTTCTTTGTCCTAGAACTAGGAAGCAACTTGACCATTTTGTCCCATGGAATATATAAAACACATAATTGTAAAAGCTGAAATCCAGACTTAGAAATCAAAAGACTCTTTCTAAATTAAAGTTTTTTTAATCTTTTCCCTCCCCTGTACCAGAAATGCTGGATGGTAAAGTAGGAGGAACTAGGAACATGTCTCATTCATTAGAAAAAAGCAATTGGTTGTACTTCTAATCATTGTCTTTAGAGAGACTGAGGCTTATTTCCTAAGACCCGAAAAAGAGATTTTCCAAGTGAAGATTGTGTATTGCAGTAATTCCTCTCTTAATCTTTCAAAGCACAAAAAGTCAGGCTATATGAGGGTGTGTATAATCAGAAATGTAGTCTTCTTTAAACAAATAAAAAATTCATTTGTTCAGTAGCTCATAGCATCTATACAGCTGAAAACATAATGTATCTGTTTTTAATAATTAGGTCACTAAAAAAATAGATGGAAATGCATGTTTGATATCTTCAGCTTTTTTGAATTGATTATGCTTCTACACACAGAAAAAAGAGTATTTTCTATGGTTTATTACAGAATATTTTTGCATTGGTGATAGAGACATTGAAGAAGAAAGATGAGATAGTAGTGACCACTTAGCACCTTCCTCCCTAATATAGGTGTGTGGACTGTTGCTTTCAGAGAAGAAACCAGCATAAAGAATGTATATATGAAATACATGCATTCCTCTCAAAAAATCCTTTAAAAGTCAAAGATGCCTTTGCATGGTTTTCCACATTTCAGTTTCCACCAAACCATATATACTAGAGTAGGTTTTATTTATAATAAAAATATCCTGGTCACATTCATTTTTATAAATATATACTCATTCCAACGTGCATCATTGCATCTTCATCAGTCCAGCTTTGCAGAAACAACAGTCTGTAAGTAAGTTCATAGTCAACTTCAGGTGTGACTGTCAATGCATATAATTCCTGTAGTTATTATGCCCTGTTCTTTTTTCTCTGAAATGATAAAGTTGAATGCCTCAGTTCTCCAAGCGCTCTGTATTTGAATGTTTTTTTCACAAAAAGGAATAATGCATGTTTTTATCTGGCCCTAAGTCCACAAAACACTTAGGCTCAATTCAAGAAAGTATTCCTTGCCAAGAGAGCCTTTTAGCACATGCTTAAATGCTTTGCTGAAGCATGGCCAGTTAGAGCAGATTGCCAACATTTTGTGTCATGATCAATTGTCTACTTTTACTTACATTCATCTACCTTCACTGCTGTGAATCTAGCATACAGTTAGGAGTCTTGCAAAGCAGCTCCTTTAACTCATAAGCTGTTTAGACCACTACATGCTTTCTCTGTCTAGTCTGGGGGCTCCATTCCTCATTTTGGACTTCTGTGTTTACATAGTAATCTAGCTAGTCATTTAAAATATCTTTAATGTTGTAGGTATAATATGACTGGGTGACCAAGGCTGTTAAATATTTTTCCCTTGCTGCAGTGCATTTAAATTTGTAAAATTAATATTTTATTAGAGCTGTCTTTCTGTATTTAAAATATATTTTGGCAACACAGTGAAGTTAGTTTATGATAAGTATTCAAAACCTTTGAGCTAATTGTTTAATTAAACATCAATGCTGGCCAATATCGTGTCTCTGGAGGTTGGACCGAGAGGTGGGTCTGAGGTCTGACTCACAATTCCACAGCGGGAATGAAAGATAATATTGAGTATAATGTTTGTGTATAGTATAATGAACTATTTGTATGCATTTTAAGCGTTTGTTTATGAGCACAGGCATGCAAATATAACTCTCTGTGGACAGAGACTTAAGGCCTGGTCTTGGGAAAAATTTTATCTGAATAATATTTGTGTAGTGTTCATCCTTTGTTTTATAAGTGTTGTCAATGCTGGGCCTGTCACTATCAGTTCTTAAAGAGATTTTTGTTCATTATATGAAAAGCTAAAGCTATGTTATGCCAAAAATGCAGATTAATTAGTAGTTTGTTAATAATAACTTGTTTTAATTCTCTTTGTCACTTGTGAACATTCTCTTGTTTGTTTCTCTTAAAAAGATATTGAAAGATATTAACAAGTATTATACTGGAATAAGCGAAAAAGGGTGTTCAGAATATTATGGCTTTCTTACCTTTTAAATTTTCTAGCTGTGGTCTTGAATGTTGTATGATGTGTAAGTGGCATTTAATTCTAACTTCAGTGTTCTCATTAACATTAGGTAAGGAATAAAGATAATTATATTAATTTCAAGACAAGCTAATAGATATGGACTTGACTAGGACATGTGGGTTCAGTCTCTTGACGACTGACTTTCTATGTGGTCTTCTTCCTCTTTCTTTAGTCCTCATCTGTTGAAGCACTTCTGAATATAAGCTTGGTGACTGACATGTGCCAGAAATCACAATAAAAATAATTTAATTTTGTCTTTATTTGTCAGAAACAGTCCAAAATCCTAATCTACATGTTCAAGAGTCAAAAAGTAGGACTCGTGCACAAGCCACAATTTGTGTATATGACATGGCAGTCTTCAGAGCTGCTTACTGCTGTAAATCTCCTTTCCTCATTACACCTTTCATTCTGCTCCCAGACACACAGTTTTCCATGATCTTGCTGCTGCAGTCCTGGGGCTGCCTTGTATCAATATTTCCTAGCATAGAGTCTTCTAATTTTACTCATCTTTCTTTTTCTAATGTTACTATACAGATTGAGGATTTTTCATTCTCGGTCTCCTGTACAACACCAGAAAGGCCCTTTTGGTCCTCACATCAACCCATTTACTTCATTCCATAAATTTGTCTGGCACTTTGCATATGATACATTCCCATAAAATGCTCTGCTAGTACTGAGCACCCCTAACAGAACAGGTAAAACACCAATGATTTGGCTCATCCTTAACTGTTACACTCTGTCAAATAATTCCATTAAGTGTATGTGGGAAAGCAATATTCTAATAGAAATAAAAGCTGAAGCTCTCAGCTCACGTCATAATAGCTGCTTGTTTTATTGGAAGTGAAGTTTGATTTAGCTTCAGGAATGCTGGCCTATATATCTTTGCCAAGCGGTGTGAGAAAGGGGTCTCAAATGAATACTAAATTTTTTGTAGAATGTCTGCACAACTTACACATGTAAAATTTTATAGTGATGTTTTCACTAGTTGTCTCTCTTTTGAAAGTAAAACTACTGGAAATTGCTTGTGACTGGGGTGACATCATGAATTAGAAAGGACATGAATTTAATCTCTCATAGAGGCAGCTGTGTCTGGTATTTTAATATGGTTTTGGAGAGAAACAAAGGAAGGCTAATTAATGTGTTTATGTAAATTCTACAGATTACAGTGTTTAGCCACAGTTAGTTCTTCTTTAGCATGGAAGGAAATGATGGTTGTTCTGTCCATGTCTGTTGCAGTGATTTAGGGCCTACCCAAACAAATAATTAAAAAACTGTGAATGCTCTGGTTGCTATAGACAAAAGCAATTAAACAACAGGCTGATGAGAAGAAGCTTCTGACAAAATAATTTTATCCTAAATGAAGAAAGATTTCAGTTCAGATGGTGCAAAGTAATTGAATTGCAATAGACAGTGCTACATTACCATGGCCTTGAAAAAAATAAAGTTTGTTCTATGGTAACTGAAAAAAAATCTTAAGGTTGATAACACTGGCAAATATGGATGTACCACTGAGAAATATACTTTGCTTTATGGAAGGAGCGAAAAGCTTTGTCTACTCGTTTAAATGTCTTGTCCTACTATTTAGATTTTTTATTTCCAGCAGTGGTAGTAACAGAGGCTGAGCCACTGGGAATAAGAGTTCAGTGGCCACCTGTGTTATTGCTGCCATGCTCAGCAGACTTACAGCATTGGTCACATGTCCTTATGCACACCATGAGAGGTGTAAGCTATTGTTGATGTTTTAATCAATTTGGACCTTTAAATTTTTAATCTGTAACATAGAAATAATATTTTCTTTCAGTTTTATTTCTCTGCAAATTGGTTTCTAAGATGTGTATAATTTGAAGCGTTCTGAATTCTATTATTTCTGGTCTAGCTTTTGTTAAAATCAATGCTAAATGAATTGTCATAAACAATCATAATTTTATAGAGGAAGGAAAATATGAAATGTAAACAATGTAGTTCTAAGGCTCACCTTTCACTAAGATTCAAAGAGAAAAAACAGGCCATAGAAGCTCTGTAGAAACCAAGCAAACTCTCAAAAGAATGAAGTTTTGCAAAGATGGTAGTAGAAATTATATTATGGATTTCTCAAGACAATTATTTATACCATAAAAATAATTATATGAGAGATATACAGAGACACGGGAAATAATTTTTAATGCTTCATTTAGGTCAAATTAGGCATATAGTTTTGGACAAGTATGATAAAATTCAAACCAGTTGTATACTGTTTTAAATTTTTATATAGTGCCTGAGTTTCATTATAAAGCAATGGTTAGGATAGCTTGTATTGAAGAGACATATCCATGTCTCTTCAATGTTCCCTACACTGAAGGAATCCTTCTAAGACTCATCTCGCTACTTATGTTTAAGTGAGATGAGATGTGAGATGTCCTTCATTTCTGAATTTATTGTAGTTATTTGATCCCTCAGCTGATACTCCAGGCTTAACATCCTATTTTTACTGTCTTATTCTGTTTCACATTCCAAAACTCTCCAAAATACATACAGTAATTCAGGATTGTTCAAAAGCCAGAAAACTGACAAGAACTAGCTTTTCTGTCTGGCTAAGTTATGATTTATTCCTTTTGCAATAGATAGTATTTCATTGGTGTTAAATCGGAGTGGGGAATCCCAGGCTTAAAGCTGTCTTACTGTACCCCAGTACAGTAAGTACCCCTTTGTACTTTGTTAAAAGTGTATTCAAACTGTCTTCATTTCACTAAAAGTAGGAGTTTTGCTGTTGGGTTTTGCATATGCCAACATAAAGGCAGTTGCAGTGTGTTACTTTATCATGACAGAGAGATCAGTGTCATTGGGACAGCCTTGGGAATGGGGGACTTTGGCTGCCAGTTGAAATTAAGCCAAAGAAAGAAACAAATACAAAAACTTGCAATGTGATGAAATTTTCTTTTGCAGAGCGTTACATTTTTATGAAGTGAAAAATCAATATGTAGAGGAACGTTAATTTTATTGCATGTTGAAACTTTAACGGAGTGAGAGAGCTTGACTTAGTGCAGCCTTGGTTGGAATAAAGACAGTTGGACTGAGTGTGCTGTAGTCCTTGGAGCTGTGCCTTTCCCAGGTGTGCCATATTTAGGCTTTGCCTATTACTGCAAATTGCCACTTCATTGATTCTTGCTGATCCTAAAGATCCAGAGATGACATCTCATTTCACTCTAAAATTGAAATGCCTTTAGATCACTTTACATCAGAAGCTGTAAAGACTTCAAGTTTTGGATACCAAATGTGACATTATTAAGTAGAATTTAAGTGTTTTAAGGCTCCATAGATAATGTCATTATTCACTTTCCTTCCTGTCTGTAATCTAGAAACATTTAACTAGATATAAGAGTAGACATATAGCAGATCAATATATGGTAATTTCCATATTTTAATAAACCATGTGTTTTCAGTCTGCTAAGGATTGTGTTGTTTGGGCTTAGCGTTGTAGCAGGTAATTTGCAATTTATCTACTATGAGGCTAATACTGTACTGGATCTGTTCCACCGGTAGTTGCTGTTGTGCATTTTTTCACTCATCATCATATGAGAGATTTCCAGAATTCTGTACTGGATTAGACATGAATCTGACATTGACTTCTAGCAGGCTCGTGCTATTAAGCAGAACTGTGAAGTGGCAATTTTAACAGTTTGACTGACTAACAATGTTAAGGTAGAATACTTTTTTAAGGAAAGAAAAGAATACTCTAATGTGGTCTAATGTAGCTGTCAGTAGTAAATGTTACTTGAAGAGGAAAAAAAATAGTAAAATTATTAGATGTCTCTAAGAGCTCTTACCTACTCATTTTGTGTGAATAAACATAGTCTGGTTTTGGCTAAGATATGTAGTAAGAATACACAGAGACTGCATAAAATGTTTTTCCTTGTGTTATTTCCAAAGCAAATATTCCTGTGTATACCAGGTATCACTTTGTATGTGTATATGGGAAACGTGGATCTTGATTTCTGTGTTTGCATGTCTAGTAATTCTGTACTTATTCTTTAGATTAAGATATATATTTACAATTGCTGATATTTACAAGACCAAATCATCAACTTTTTAATGATTTAGAATTAATTGCTACAGTTATAATTTCATTAAAAGAACCATAGAAAACAGGACTACCTGACCTCTTGAGATTGCTTCTAATATAGGTACCTCTCATCAACATAGAATCATATTTATCTAAATTGTATCTGTCAGTTTTCTGCCTAAAGCACTCTTAATGGCTTTCAGTGACTGGATGTTTTAAGCTGGACTGTATTTCCTGAATTTACTTATGTGGTAGCACAGGAGGCAGTACCAAAAGTCTAAACTCGTTAAGTTGTGGAATCTTTTTTTATTTTTTATTTTATTTAATAGTGCTATTAACATTTCAGATTGAGATTACATTCGTTCCATAATGAGAATTAAAATAAAAAAAAAGGAAAAGTTGTCTTTTGTGGCAAAATCTGCTATGATTCCAGATTACTACATAATGAAGATAGTTTATAATGTAGTGTTTTGTAGATGCTGCATGGCTATGTGAACTATTAGACACAAATTTTAACTTCTATGTGGTAGAAATCAAGACATTTTTTATCATACTGTAGATGCAATGACATCCAAACATACATAAATCAATATCCAAAAAGGTTGCTGAGGATGACTGTATGATGAACAAAAGTGAGGATAATGGAAATTTTGTTTTAAGAGGGAAACATTAAATACATGTTTATATTACACATGTTTATGTATGTGTGTGTTTCCATATATATGTTCAAATTATGTATGTTCCAATTATACATATGTTAAAATTTTATTCCTATATGATCTCTTTTTTTTTAAATAAAGTAAATGTTCATACGTCAAGTGACATATTAGGAGAGGATTGAGGAACATTACCTGTGAAATATTTTGTATATATAAAGATCAAACACAGAAAGGAAAATGTGTTCAATAGGACACTGTATGGTAAAAGACAGAAAATGTAGGTAGAATCTTGAAAAAAAGCTTTTTCAGAAATACATATTAAGTACAAATAATCTCCCAAGAGGAAAGGTAAAAGTCATATTGTTTAGCACATTAAAAACTTTACTGGTAAAGTACTAGAAAATGTACCATGGAAAATAAGTGCAGAGAGAGAATAGTTGGCCTACTAAGCATTTTTATCTGTAATAGATGTGATTCTGTTTTTTGCTATTCAGGTTTTAAGCACCTTTAAAAAGGCCTGTTCTGTAGGCAGTATTCTAAAAGGATGTGCTGGGAAAAGGAAGTAATGTAGAAAAAAGACAGCATTCATTTCACGTGCATTAATCAAATACACAGACAGTATGCTAGTACTTTCCCAACAATGAAAAACATTGTTGCCTCCTTATACAGAGGCAAAGATTATAAAATGGGGAATAGGAACAAAAATATTTATGTATACAATGCATTACTTTGCTTTAAATGGAGTTAAATCCTTAGGAAGAATTTTCATGTGGCTTTTATACAGATATTTTAATATTAGCTAATGGAAATCAATGGGACTGCACATGAAAAAAAATGCTATGGGGATTGTATAAAGAATATCTTAATTAAAGTTATGATTCGGTAAGAGATTAAACCAATTTATCTAACCTTAAGCACATGAGAATTTTAATTGACTTCAGTAGGTCAATAAGTTGTTGATGTAAGGCAAGTATTTGGGTACGTAGCAGTCCACTAGCTATTGTCAAGCTCTAGGAAGATGTTTGCCTAACAGTGTAATCCAGTGCTGTTACCTTGGGAAAGATGCAAAAATGTGTTTGCAGCATCCCTTCCTTTTCAGAAAACTGTCTTCATAGTTATTTGCAGCAGGAATAGTATTCCTTTTCTTGCATTTACTCTGAAAAATCAGTTCAACCTTTGCCTTTTGGTTTTCTTTTTAGATCTTAAGTATCCATCTGCACTATCTGGTGCATTATAGACGAGAGGAAAAATAAAGCTTCAAGTCAGAGTACAAGCACTTTCAACAAAAGTATAGTCCAATTATATTTGCCACATAATTTGGTTTTCCCATTTGATCAAATAATTTAATTGCTGTAGAGAATGGCTTCATGATGTATTTTAGAATGGCCAGTCAGAGTAACTGCCTTAGAAAATGGAAAAAGAATGATTATATTAGGAAATTTTAGATATCCTTTGCTCCTAATAGAATTCCATGTGAGTAACTGTGTTAGGTTCAGCCTCTGAACCTCAGAGGGTATTTCTCTAAGCTGGTCAACAGAGTTAATTCTGTGTCTACTGCAGAGTTGCATCTAGAACTAACACTTCCTAAAAATTGTGTTTACTTGGCAGGTCGTCCTTAGTTCAGCAATAATATCTAATCAAAGTCACAAAGGCACTGTTGAACCTGGATCTCTAAGTTTAAGAATTTAGCTGTTTTATAAAAAAATTGGGCATTTTTGCTTGCCTATTACCACTTAATTAACAGAAGTAGTAATTAATAGTATATCAGGATCTACAAATAGAAGTTTACCATTGAGTTTCCCTTTTTTCTTTTGTATAAATTTAATAGCAGAGGTGATTATAATATTATCTTCTTATTAGTGACTGTTCTGTCATTGATGAGCTGACTTTTTTTAAAGTTTGGGCTTATGTTACTTTTAAGCACAAGTGCTTTAACAAGTGGATAACACATCTGAGCCCTTAAATGTCAAAAATTGTAGATGGAGCTATCCTGATTCAAAAATTTATTTGACTAACAAGAATTCCATATTGGGACACGTGACTGTTCTTGCTAATGCTGCCTTTAGATTGCCTTTCATTGCCCCAGGCTGAAAGGGGCAGTAAGGAAAAGTTTACTGAGAATTGCCATGTGTTTTGCTAGAGCCAAATGAAATGAGTCTGAGAATTCCAGAGCATAAATCAAGATTAATTTTTGGGTGTGCATACCCAGGTGATCCTGAGTAGTAGTGTTTTCTATGTGTGAATTAAAACTGGACTAGAGTAGAATTTTCACTTAAGAATCTGCGATGAAAAGATTGGAAAAATATTATAACCCAGTGAAATAGTTAATCATCATGCAGAGACCTGAAAAGATTGACGAGTCTTTAGGGTTACATTAAAATATAATTGGACAATTTCAAGTGAAGACATATGAGCATCATTACAGACACGTGCAGAAAACAAGTTCTGTTAAAGCAGGAAACAGGAATTCTTATTTGAATAAAGCAGGAAACAGGAATTCTTATTTCAAAGTTTGGTAATAAGTTTGAAAATAATAAAGACTTCAGGGCTAGATTTGATCCGGACTGGCCACAGTAATCTTGAAGTGCAGATGACAATTATATATGGAATATAATCAATGTTATTAATAATACAGGTAGTTCTTTCCTTGAGGGAAATGCACTGACTATGCAGAGTTCTTTATGGCTTAAAGGAAGAGTGGTGAAGATATATAAATATTATGGGACTTAAGAAATTTAATACTGTTAGTGATATATGATCAGGTCTATGGAAAGTTTAATTAAAATCTAAAAAAAAATACAATTATTGCTAGTCTTGTGATTGAAACACAATAGCTGATCTACATACTGCAGTGTTATGTCTGCACCAGAAGTTTCAAAGTACCTCTTTGGCGGTATTTGCCAACTTAAAATTAATATATCTGCTAACTCTTGTGTTCACAGTATTTTACTTTTACTTCTCTCACCTGGATAGTAACTGACTGCTGCAGTCCAGAAATATTCCTTCTCAACTGCAAAGTAAATGTATGCCTCGTTCTGTTAGTTGTAAGTGCTTATGGTAACAGGAAAACATATTTAACCTCATTCCTACAATCTGCTATTCTTCTGGTAGACAAATCTCTCCCTTAGTCAGTGGTGGTTTGGCACTGAGGGTGAGGTGTGAATGAGTCTATGACTAAAGATGAGGTTACTTGGATTCAGAATATTCAGTTCAGCCAACTTCTGTGACTCAAAGTTGCAGTGGGTAAGTTCAAACTGACAGATGCCAAATTTGCATTTCATTTAATGTTTATGTATTTTCCTGAAGGTATTTTTGGTAACATGTAAATAAAAGTGTCAAGATGTTTTTTGTGAAGTACATTCAGAACTGTTAAGCTGCTAGCATACAGTTTAGTGTCTCAGCACATATTCATGCATTAATAGATAATCTTTTATGAGAGGTGTTCCATGTACTTGACAAAGACTTTAAAATAAAAACAATAGAGTATGTTTTATGCATTGAGGTTTTTAGCAACTTTCTAAGAAGTGTAATATCTGCCAAAAATATCTGGGATCAATATCCTAGTGCAGACTAGTGAGGGTGTAGCTGGAGAGGGATGAAGTCTCACTGACGCTAAGATATTATAATACGCACTGATTTCTATCATTATTATCATCAGACAACCTTGGGAGTTTTTCCGTTCCAAAACCCCCTGGATATTGTATTCAGGTGAGTTTTAAATTTACAGGAAGAAACTCATGAGTCTTGGGATAAAAGTGATTCAGTTTCATTTTCCTTGAGTGTGAATAAATATCACTTGCCTATGCAGTCTCATCTTCCCAAAATTTTCATAAAAAGGCCTGGATGTAATATACAATTAAGCCAGAATGAGAGTATCATTAACACACACTTCAGATTTTCTCTGAATGAATGCTAGTTTAGTTGAACTGAAGCTCTGTGTTAATTTAGTTTAATTAATTTACAAGCTGTCTGTTAATTGTTAACTTGTTAACACTTTATATAGCTACATAAAATTTTACTATTTTAGAAAGAAAAATTTAAACTATTTTAGGAAAATTTTACTATTTAAGCTAGATCTTCACTGATGTATATTAATGCAGACCTGGCAATTCAGCTACATCGCAGAGATGCTCAGATTTACTCTAGATAAAACATGATTTGTCATTTTATTTTTAAGATGTCTATCTAAAGAAAATAGTTTTTAAAGAAACTTTGGCCTTGGTTAGTCAGACAGGTAACTAATGCCCAGTTGGTTGAGAGCTGACAGGAACAAGATTTCAACCAGCCTGTAAGGAAAAGAAAACACAGATGATACTGAAATTTTTATGGTGATATTGTCTTTTTTGACCAGTTTAAGCAGGGTCTTGGATTTGTTATTTCAAAAAATAGTGGTTTTGTATATTTATAATACAAATAGTACAAGTACCTGTTGCCCTCCAAACCTTTACTATTAGTTTAATTTTATGTCCTTGGCAAAAAGGGAGCTCTAAAAGTTAAATACAAACAGTAGCATCTTCTGGTAACGGAATATGCATTTAAAAAACAGATGAGCTTAGTATCCTTGAGCTCTTGAGATTCTTGGTACATTATAAACACTAAAACATCTGTGCTTACTGAAACCACCTTTGTAGATGTGTTAGTACAAGTTGCATGTTAAGGCAAAGCTACTTGCCTGGTTCTGGGAAACACTACTCTCCTGCAGGTATCAAGGATAGCTTGATATCCTGTCTTTCTGTTGACGGTTGATCCTCTGAAGTTTGGAAGAAATACGTTTTCCTATTTTGCTTAATTTTTACTAATATAGAAATGCCTATAATTTTTCACTTGCTTCCTTCAGTTTCCAATAATATTTCGTTCTTGAAAAGGCTTCAAGTGGTAAGAAAAAAGTAATGGGTTTGTAGCAAACACATTCCTTCTTGGTCAATAGCTTTGAACCCCTGAAACTATAGTATCATCACAGCCTGTAAAAAAGTTATTTTCATAATTAGTGCAAAATTTAGCAATGGCAGAAGATTTAGGAATAGGACAGTCTTCATATGAATATTTTGAAATCATGCAAAAGTAATTGAAGAATCATAATAATTTCTGCAAATACAAAACCAAAAATACTTCTGTAGTTTCTAAATGCATTAAAGAGAGGACATCAGAATTTATTTATGCTGTAAATGTTATTTCACAGTTCAATCAGTTATCTTGCTGTGTAATAAAAGACCCTGAAATTAAAATGACCCCTCTTTGCAGAGTGTAACTGTAGGATTCCTTTTACTATGAAGCTGCCTTGATTTGATCTTACTCTCACTGAAATGGAAAATGATATCCAACTAATGCATCTGAAGTGTTTTTTTATACCATCCAAGGCTCTCTTGTGAAATTAATGGCTTCTGCTTTTGGCCTCAATTACATCTTATGATTCTCCAATTTCATATGGTTTTCCTTTTCTTTCTTCTGTGATTTTTCAGTATCCTTCTGGTGATATTCTAAATCAATCTGAAGCACATGTATCTGATACAGCACATATTTACAAAACAAAATAGACCCACCCAGATTTGAAAATGTCAGGAATGTGATTAATGTTCTGTGCTGTGTGTAGTGGTTGGAGATATCTTAGTCTTTTAAAACAACTAACAGCTTGATCAAGAAAATCAACTTACAGCAGAACAGTCTAATGACTGCAAAATGTTAATTAAATCTTCCAGTGTTAAAAAAAATCATTTTCAGGCTGACTCAACCTAGACAACAGTGTTATTAGCTGAAAGCTAAATATTTGCTTCCTACCTGTAAGTACTCATTAATGGTCCTTTTTACTTAGTCTACATGCGTACTTTTGCTACCACAAAACACTGTCACAAAAATGAAATTTAGAAATAGGTGTTCCTTCCTAACTGCAAAATCCACACAGTCTATTTCTTATTTGAGTGAGATATAAATAATGTATACTGCAGACTGTTACTTTATGTAGATTGTAAATTAATTGTGAGGGTTTTTTAATCTTTATTCTTTATCAAATTTCTGAAAATTTTTTGTATTTCTTCTGATTTAAAATCTATTGTTTTCAATAATAAAAAAATATTGGGAGGTGACATTTATAATGTAATTCCACTCACTAAACAAACTCAAAGTTTGCAGTTGCCAACATGATATGTTGATTATGTTACGTCTGATTATGACATTGTAACATAAAAGCATTTTCTATTTAAGAGTTCCTTGCAAATCTCCTGTGTGCAGTGTTTATGTTTGTAGCTCCTTCTTGAGGAGAAAGAGCTCTTGTCCTGGAGTTTGAGTCCTCAAGCTTTATTGTTCTGTCAGATTTCAGAATAAAGTCTGAACTCCTATGATTAGTTGGGTGTATTCACCTCTAAAAACTTGTGTCTCATGTCTTCTCCTAGTGTTGGTTTTTTCACTGAAGAGTAAAAAAGAAGTGGAGATTTAGACCTCTCGCGAGTTCACCTCTTGGTGAACTATTTATTCCGTGGATCCCATGATCATGGATATCTTAAGACTGATTTCATTTTGTCTTGACTATGGCAGTTTTGTTATCACCTCCAATTTGTATATGGACATCCTGTGATAAAGAACCAGGAAGGAACAAGGAAAAGAAATAATAGTAAAAATTGAATAGTGAATCTGAATGATTGCTCCATAAAGAATTTTTCTCCTTATGCTATGGATTTGAGGGAGATAAATATTTTTTTTTTTTATTTCATTGTAGCATATACTGGATTCTGATGAGAAGAAAACTGTTTTGAAAATGTTTTTTAAAATCATGGGTTATATTAATCTGGTTCAGTTCATTTGACAGCTCCTGTAATAGCAAAGATCTTTCTTGTGAACAGATGTTCCTCACTGAAGTTTTAGAATGGCTCAACTCTTCTTTGCCTTATCCTTGTTTTGGACTCTGGTCTGTTATTTAAAAAGATTGTTTGTACCCTACTACATAAAACAAAAAAAAGAAGAACTCTCCTCAAGTGTTTACACTCAAATCCCAACTGCACTTCTCACTCAGTTCTCACTTTCAGGTTTACCAATAGCCTTTCTATCCCTAACCTTCCTTTCTTAGGAGGTTGGACGATCGCAAAGATTGTCAAGACAATCATGGTTCTGGCCCACATGTTCAGATAAACTTGACCACAGCTAAGAGTTGAGCTCTCTTTTTTCCTTTGGTGGAAACTGAGTTGGCCATTGACTTGCAATTGACTGTTATAGTGACAACTGGTGGAAAAGGTTACTAAATACCTTGGCCCTTTCGCAGCACACTCTCTGTCAATAGCCTTTCCACTCTATTGAATGACATGCCAATATTTTCTCTGTCCTTCTCTCACTGTTAGTACATTCACAGGGTTTTTTTGATGTTAATCTTGCTTGGTTTTCTTATTTGCATTCCATAATGTGTGTTGGCTTTTCTTATTTTGTCACTGTATGTTCTTTTCTACTTGGCCTACTTTCTTGTTCTCTAAGATCAGTGAAAACTTGGATTTAGTGGAATTCCAGCCTTTTCTCCATTGGGAAACAGTACTCTTTGACCTCTTCTTAACTTCTTTTTCTCTGTCTTTCCACTGATTCATCCAAATTTGTTTGCCTTCTTGAAGTTCATTGTTTTATTTTGCTGTTTATCTCTGCCCTTTTAAATGAATGTGTATTCTCTAAATTAATCATTAGGCTCACACAAGTTGCCTTTCATCTACCATGACATTCTCAACCAGTTTGTTCCTTGGGATTAATATCCAGTCCAGAAGACCCCTTCTTTCAGTGCCTTTTTCTAGCTCTTATTCATCTATACAAAGATACAAAATATATGTAATACTATAATCTTTAAAAAATATATAGTATTTTTAAAAATCCACCTATAATTTGGAAGATTTTGCTGGCCATTATGCCTTTTCCTGTTTTCTTTTTCCACCATCTGTCTTGTTAGTTAGCATGAGGACTTTCCACCAAATCTTGTTCTTTGCTTGGTTTGTCTCGGTGCTGGCTGGAAAAAATCTTCATCCTCTTCATTACATCAGTGCTTACATTCATTTCTTTTTTTTTAATTTTTACTGTCATGATTTGTTCAAAGTGTATCGCTTTATCCTGAGACCAGGTCCATACAGTTTCCTATCACGGATTCTCCTAATTAGGGATTTACTGCCATTGAAAATGACAGCAGTTAACAGCATCAGCAGCAGTGGTGGTAACAACAGCTGTCAGGTGTGTGCTGGATCATGAATCCTATTTTATGAAACTCTGGCCAGTATAACTGTGTTTAGAAACTGCCAGAAATGCTCTTTCAAGAGTTTTGATAGTTGTGGAAAAGTTATTTTCTTTGGCATATAGAACATATTTTATAGAGGTTTTGCTAGCAGATAAACACTTCTTTCTAGTGCCTCTCAGGAGCATACTTTAGTGTTGAAATCAGCAGACACTTTTGTGAAAATTCTCTGTACTGAGCTGTACTCTAGCAGCAGGAAAAATGAGCTGCTTCCTCCCTCTAATTTGAATGTGAAGGTAGCCTGCCTGTCACATCCACTGATTGACACTGAAGTTGGGATATCACAATAGTGTTGTCTTTGGTGATAGCGCATGTTTCTATTCTGTATTAAGCAACAGTCTCAACTCTTAGGTGCTATGAGAAAGACAGAAATTTTCATTCTTTCTGGCTTTACTGCCAAGGTCACTGATTTCCATGGGTACTACTTCTTATCTGTCCACTGGGAACCAGGAAAAACTGTGTCAAGTGCTCATTTCACATGGGCCACTAGACAGCCATAGATGTCCTGGGAGAAGCTACATTCGTCTTTTCAGTAGCAGTTTCATACCTGCTCACACATTTAGAGTTTGTGCCTGTACCATTAGCTAGTGGTTGGCTTTCAACCATGATAGAAACCATTTGGCTTGCGCTGTGAGTTCCTGACAATGCTATGAGAAATGAAAGTGGTGAGTTTTATTACCAGCGTTCCTCATGCGCCTTTAACCAGCAGCTCTGAGGTCTGCGCGTGTAAGCAGTGGGTCATTGCATAAAAGAGGAATGATCTGAGCCTGGTTCCAGGCTGTGACCTAGAAGCTGAAGAGCACAGTGTGCCATTATCTTTCCCTGGAGCTTTATAGTCCTGCTCAGGAATTTACTCTGACATTTGTCTTGTCTCTATAGATTAAGCAGTTTGCTGTTTGCTGCAGTCTCACCGTCAGACTAATGCGCTGTGTGTTTTTTCTTCCTTGCCTTCAACCTTTATTGCTATCTAGTAATGTAATAATAATTTATTTACAATGTATTTTCTCATGTGCTTTGTATGTCTCATAATACAAACACAATTGAAAATACACTTTAAATGATTGATGTTGCAGTACAAATAGAAAAATAAAGTGGTTTGGTCTCTAAAAGTACTAAAGTAGCTGATTTAATACAGTGCAAATCTTTTGTGGGATTGTACTATGTGGTAAACATGGTATCAAAAAAGTAATCAAATACATGATAAATATATAAAAAACAAGTATCATAGGTGTTCAAATATGAAAATAAAATCTGGTTTATTTCTATGACAAATAATGTTCATAGGGATGCAAAATCATAACTTCAAATAGTAGTCTTACTATTCAGGTGTTTCCACAATATGATTAACACACCTATTTTAGACATGTATTGCCTGAGTAGCTGGAGGCATTAGCATTTGAATATTGACATTTACTGTGTCAGTGTTTTTTCAAGCTGTGTATTCATTGCATGTGGACTCTTTCTCACATACCTTACTGAATTAAAATACCACACTGGGCTAGGCCTTGAAATTGTCAGATAAGATAATTTAAACTTTTTTACATAATTCCCTTTGAAATGTTGAAATTTGCCAAAATACCATGGGCAAGTCAGTGACTTTTAGTTCATAACCTCAGTCATTTCCTGATCTAAATTTGTGACATGATCTCTCTGTAATACCACACCTTACTTTTTATTTTCTGCATTATCACTTGCTGAACATGTTTTACATTTAATTCTTTCCTGGTTAAACAGGTACAGAAGAAACAGTCTTTAAATCCACAGAGTATGTATAGAATGGGGAAAAATGGGAGACAAATATGAGGCTTTTTTCCCAAGCTGATTGCCATTTCAGTTGAACCTGAGAGTCTTCATGGAGGTCTTCATTAGCTATAATAAGATTCTTTAAGCATCTTACCTGTTCTTTCTCAGGTCAGGAGAAAAAATAAATGAAAACCTTTGATTTTCCTCCATTCTTCCCTGCCTCAACCCCAAGTTATTTTTTACTGAGTCAGATTATTGTCATTGACTTCCCATTTTAAACCATTTTTTTTCTTTCTTGTTTGGCATGCCTTTTACAACCTCTCTCTGCAGCTTTTCACAGCTTTTGCCACGGCAGCATGTCAAATAACAGGTGCAATTCAAAAGTAAGGAACAAAAATATTTCTAAATTGAGAGAAAGAATCATATTAATGATACACATGATCTTACGATCTTTGAAAAGGGAAAAAAAAAACCTGAGGAAGGCTTCCTAAGTGAACGAGATGCAAGTGGGAAATCTGAGATAAGTATTTAATGCTTTTTTAGCTTTTGGAAGAGCCTCTATTCAGTCAGTAGTTACAACATTGCTTGCAGAATACTGTAGATGCATTTTGAAATGTTCTCTTTGCATGGGGATTTTGTGGTTAATTACTGGTGTTGGTTTATTTGTGTATCCTTTAGAAGATAATTATTAAGCAGATTCAAAGGTGGTGACAGCTGCAATGCCTCTGTGCTGATTGCAAAAGCTAGTTTGTGAAATTTGCAGACCAAATATGTCCAAAAAATATTGTGACAGTTTGGTTGCTGAAATATTACTTGCTACAGATGTTTGTTATTTCGAAGTGTATGCAACGTATGGAGTGACTAGAAAGCAACTATTATAAATAGTAGAAATAAGACGTGTTACAGCTGGCAAAGTATTTTTTTGTGTTTACAAGATGTACTTTAAGAGTTGCATTCAGTAATTTATTATCAAACAATATTAAACCTTAATACTTTTTTTTTCCTTTGGGAGTGTTGTGCAATTGTGCAGTAAAGAAGATTACAGGAGATTAGAAAGTGGTTGTAGAGAATATTTTCATCAGCATTCTAGTTACTTGTCACACATTTTGTCAAAGTTTTAAAATTCCTGACCTTTCAAAGGTTCTTTTTTGCTTTAATTTTTGTTAGCTATTAAAGGAGAGGTCTTTAACTATTCTATTGACTGCAGGTATCTCTGTACTTTTCCTATTTGTTGTAGGTCTGTTATTTGAACTGACACTGTTAATGTAATCTAGATAAGCATTCTCAATGCTTTCAATAAAGCTGATTCCTTTATTTCATTTCATATTGGGACAAAAAAATAAGGCTGATAAAATCAGAAGTTGAATTTGAAATTCTTTGCATTTCTAGTTTCTGAAATTGCAACCTTGTATTTAGGTTTTTGTCATTTGGCAGTAGTGCAAGTACTTACCATTCCTTTTATCTACCTAGGTATTCAAAGTTTGGGGAAAGAGAAAAGGGCATAAATGTTCTGTTCTTCACTGCTTCCTTTGAATCTGCTGCTTCTTGGTCAGTGGAAGAAGAATGCCTGTGACCTTAGGACTGCAGTAGTCATATAGCTCTCTAAAAGAAGTGGAAAATTGTCCTCTTTGACTGGGAATCCCTGTTGGCCACCTTTCTTCCACTACCTTTTAGTGATTGAAAGTTTTATCTCTCTGGGACAACCTGTATGAAATTTTCTGTATAAAAGTCTGAGACTCAAGTGGTCTAATTAAAAACAGGATTTATTAACAGCACAGAAGCTGCTCAAGATTAGAAGAAATGTTTTGCATAGCCTATCTATCCTGACACTGTAAAGCTCATCTAGATAGATCTCCCTAGAGTTTAATTGCAGTGAATAAAAATACCTTACATATATAGAAAATCTTTTTCTTTTTCTTTTTGACTTTCTTTTTAGGCACTTTAGTTGCAGAAATATTTCCTTACAAGGGACTCAGTCTTTCTTTTTCTTCCTTATATTCCACTCCTTTCCATTTGTGACCTTCTCTGTTGTTATTAATTTTTGAAGTATTTTATAAAGTCACTGGTAGTGTATTTCTGCCTTCCAAAGAGAGGTCACCCCGTTCCTGAAGACAGAATTCAGCATATTTTAAAGACTCTTGTTCAAAGTAATTAAACAATAGGTAAGAGCTGGTGTCTGGTTGTGTCTGCAATCTGGGTTGTCTGCAAAGCCCACGTATGTCTCTGAGAACTGAGTGGTCTTGATTGTTGAGGGAGGGAATGATTTAGAAGAGATAACTGTTGATCAAATCCTTGCTGCTAAATGGCAGCATTTTTGACTACATTATTTGTTATTGCCAGTAGGACTTGTTTTCTTTGCCAGCAAGATGTAACTGAAAATAATAACATGTCCATAAGTGTTGTTGCTATTTTATGTGTTCCAGAAATCAGTTAAAGACATACAGATATTGTGGGATGTCACAGGACCTTTCAATACTTTTTTTTTTCTATTTTCCTATTGCTACCACAATGGCTTCAGGGAAAAAAAAACCATAGTAGAATTACAAATTGTATGCAATTGGAGAAAAGCACATGAAGTGTTCTCTCCAGGTTCCCTCACCTTGAAAATATTTTCTTCCTGGCTTTGAAAGGAAATGTTCAGTCCAGGTGTTCACAGAACATATGCCCAAAATGCTTTTTCCTTGTCTTGGGCCTATTTCATAAAGGAAGGAAGTAGTTTTATTTCTTAAACCACAAATCTCAGGACCTGCTAAACAAAACAAAAAGCATAATACAATTTCTATCTTTAAAAAATTAATCCAGTTTTAATAAAATTAAAATAAAACAGACAAACAGAAATACCATAGTGGCAACATTAGTGTTTTATTTCTGATTGAGTGTCTTAGTTATCTGCCTTGCTCTGTAGAGCAAGACATCATCTCCTTGCTCTCCCTCATATAACATTGTTAAATATGCGTAGTATTTACCTACAGTATGTAAAAATTAGCTCAGTAATTTGTAATTGGTGAGGTGGTCTCAATGGCATGGAGTAAATACACACAACAGTGTAGAATCCATGTGTATAAATGCTGTGAGACCTTTCCTGACTGTGTGCGCTCTACTCCTCAGTCTGAGGCAGCAGCAGCAATTCAGAGAGATTCAGATTATTGCCATCTCTCTCAAGTGATTCTACATAAAGTTGAGGACCACAAACTTTGCTTTGGGGACCAGCTGACTGAGCCCTGGGCTGTAATTAAAGTATTTCCAGGCAGAAGTAGAGATACAATGCGTTCAAACTTTGTTCTCAATATTCTCTATATAAACATGATTGATATTAGAACTGAACCTTTCCAAAAATAGTTGAAAGGAAAGTCAGGCATTCATGATGCTGGACCTCTGGTTGTTGTGAGAGTACATTTAAGAAAAATCCATGGTTCTTTCTCTTCCAATAAAGACTTTGTAATGGCTTTCTATCTACTTTTGTTTGTTAGATTCATGGTTGTTGTAATCGCCTCAGCAAGCACTGAGATGCACCTCAGCCTTGTTTTACTGAACTTCTTATTTTATGTCTTAAGCTACATTTTGTGTTGAAATTTCTTAGCTATTTATATGTAAATAAGTAAGTTTTCTGTAATTGCTACTAGAATAGTCTCCTTTCAGCCTGGTAATCTAATCTAAGTTGCACATTTTTTTCTTCATTATCCACTCATAATGGCATTCGAGGGCAAACAGTTTGATCCATCTGTCAACATTGCTTTCCTATGTAGTAATAGACAAGAAAAGAAACTTTGTTTTGAGGATTAAATACAGCTATTTTTTAATAGCATAATGTATTGAACATAGCACAACAACTGAGTAGGGAGCAGAAAATAAGCTTTTAAATGCAAAGCAGAAAAGGATTTAAATTGCTTGCTTCAAACAGGCATAGGAAGAAGCAAGAAAGATAATTGGGATTTATTTGAGATGAGAGACCAAGAAGAGTATATTGTATATCAGACAGATAAATAACTTTGCAATGTAATATTTTTGGTTTTAGCTCATAAAGGCATATCTTGCACCACAGAGCTAATTCAAAGCTATTCAGTCAGTGGAGAGCTTTCATCCACTTTGGTGGAGTTAAATTAAATCTATGTAAAGAATATCTGTGTTGCTATAAACAGGAGGGGCATATGTTACATCGAGAGAATGCCTGCAATGGAAGGGAAGAAATGCTGTTTAATGCCCTCAGTGACACTGATGTAAATTACATTGATATTTAAATCATTTTATTTAAATCTGTGCAAGTTTCTCCATGTATGAGTTTGAATCTATTGCAACTATCTATAGCAAATGAGTTTACAGTGTGGTCAATTGCCTAATTTGTAGGATTATCTGCAGATCATGGAATCATGGAATTGTCAGAGTTGGAAGGGACCTCTAGAGATCATCTAGTCCAACTTCCCTGCTAAAGCAGGAACGCTAGAGCACATCACTCAGGACTGCATCCAGGTGGGTCTTGAAGGTCTCCAGAGAAGGGGACTCCATGACCTCCCTGGGCAGCCTGTTCCAGTGCTCTGCCACCCTCACCGTAAAAAAAGTTTTTCCTCATATTTGAGTGGAACTTCCTATGTTCCAGCTTATGCCCATTGCCCCTTGTCCTATCGCTGGAAACCGCTGAAAAGAGTCCGGCTTGGTCCCTTCCAACTCTGACAATTCTGTGATTCCATGATTCCAAGAGCACTCTCCAAAATCAGCAGGAAGGAAAAGGCTGAGTTATTCATAAATTCTTTGTGTATATGCTATAACGGTGGATGTGTCGTCTTATTGCTAATAGCAGATTTTACTTTTTTTTTTTTGAAAAGCTGTAAAGTTGAGTTTTGCCCAGAATATATTAAGAGTATTCTTTGGTGAAAAAAATACATGGAGAATAATGCAGAATTTTTGGAGAAATGATTGCCTGAACATTGATTGCAAGGATGATACTTTGTGCTGTTGTATGTATATTCATGTGTGTTTATGTTAACCTATTGCAAACTGGTAAGCTAGGTGTTGCATGTTGTCTGTATGTCCTGTTAAGGCACAATGCAGATTCTGGCAGAAGGTAATTCAGAGCTTCTAAGGTAGATATCGAAGAGTCTGACAGTGAGATAATATCCTTGAAGGTCTAGATGTCACATATCAAAAAGTGATACAAAACGTCTCATTTGATGTTCATTGTCATTCATGCAGTTTTCATGAACTCTTACATATTTTAGTGAATGTTCATGTAGTGTGGTCAGTGGAGAAGTGTGAAGTATTCATGAATATACATGTATATTTAATAACTACTCCCAAGGGTATCATCCTGTTCTGGTAATTGGTGTTTCACATTCCAGCTCCTGTACTTGTGAAACAAATTGTGTCAGATTTGGCAGGCAGAGAGACTGTACAAAAGATAGTTCTAGAGGCTGGGTAGATGCTTGTCGTTTCAAACGCAGAAACATGCATGCTCCTCCCTGAACAGTGCACAGCCAAAACTTCATTAGACTTTTATCCATGGGAGACATTTTTCTATTCTGTCATCAATCTGGTAACTACCTTCTGTTCTTTCTCCCACAGAAGCCTTCTTAGTAAAATCCTGTGGAGTAGCTGTTTTGTGCCAAACACCTGTACAGTCTGGCTTTAAAGCTAGTTTAATCAGTCCAAGCAGACTTCTTTAAGGTCAAGAAGTGATTTTCCCATGATACAAAGCCAACTCATTGCCCTGACATTGTCACTCTTTTTGATTTAATGAGAAAGTTGTGCCATGAAGAATAGTAGAAAGTGCTTTTTGACACTGATTTTGACTGGATACTCTTGTAATATAAAATAAAGCTGTCCTCAAGCGTGGGCAGATGAAGATAATGAGAAGATAATTTTGTGCATTTCAGTTTCCTCACATTGTAGCCTACTCTTTCCACAAGACAGTAAGGAAATAACTAAATAACTGAGTTAACATACGGGTTATTGCAGTGGGATTGTTACGAGAATCTATCAAAATCACTTGTCTCAAAGATGCTTCACTGTAGCAGCAGTTCATATTCAACTATTTACCAATGCAAACTTTAAAACATTATTCTGACTAGGAAAATTTTGTTCATTATAGCAGCAGTTGGAGCCATTTTCTGTAATGACTTATCCTCCGACAATGTTTAGGTTCCAAAGGGAGACTTGCAATGCTTGATAAACTTTAAAGAGAAATGACAACGTGGCTTCAAATGGTACCTTGGAGAAAAAGCTGCAAAAACATGGCTTTGGAGCATGGACCAGAAATATTTTGCTCTTCCTTCACTACGTTGCCTAAGATGGCTAGCAAATGGACAAAAAACCGTTACAAAATTCTATTGATTATATTAAATGCTTTCAAAGATTAAACATGAATATGTATTAAAAGATCAGAAGCAGGTTCCACATTAAACACTTGATATTTAATGATTTTTTTTCTCTGTCGAGTCTGTGCATGAGAGAGAGAAATGAGACTAATATTTTTCTTTTTGTATGATGTGCTCATTTACTAGGACAAATCCTCTTTTCTCTATAGAGGCACATATGGCAGAAGGAAGCAAAATAAATCTGGTTCCTCTTTGTAGAACGGAACAGGATGTGGAAAGCTTATGTTAGAGTATAAGAGGACCGCAGCCTTTCACATTAAGGACATATGCTTGAAGGGGATCCATCTGTACTGCCGTGCAGACGTGTTATCGGGGCTCTGTGTCTGCACTGGGCAGGAGCCAAGGCTGCTGCTTCTGCTGTCAGGGACTCCAGCCACCTCCCAGCAAGTGCTTGAAGTGAGTGAAGGTTCTGCACCCCACTGAGGGTTCCTTTGTCAGACCAACCTTCTTCAAAAGAAGAAGACCTGCTTAAAAAAAACACTTTGTGCTTCTAGAGATGTTTTTTTGATTTTTTTCCTCAGACACTTTCTGTGGAAAAAAAATCAAAATATCCATTCTTGGAATGGATACCTCCAGTACCTCCCAGTACTATATTTTCATGGCTGAATTTTGAACCTCTTCATACTAGAGAATTTTAATGGAAACTCAGAAGAGAACAGTTGGTTTAGTGTGCAATTGTAATATGTTATCTGAGCTAAATAGTGTGCACAATGCAGAGCTTTAAACTTAACTGCCAGGTAAATAGGAAGCAGGAATATTTCTTACTCTTAAACTTCTCTGGCCTTAAGCCAGCGCTCTTAACATGATATTATTAGCACTTTATTTTAATATAGAATTATTGGACTCCAGGTGAATAGAAGAAAGTGATTCAAATTTGAAAATGCTAAACTGCATAAAGTAACTGCCTTTGACTGACGGTAATTGTCTTTGGTCAAGGACCTTTCGAGATAGGTTGACTCAAATTCAAAGCACACAATTGTTGATTAAATATCATCTTTTAGTCACAGGGAGAAATAGGTTTATGTTTCTTGTTACCAGGTCATCCTACTTTTATTTAATTTTCTTTTCATTTTTCTTGCCCATGTTGTTGCTGTAGCAGAGCAGTTATAATAACATAGGAAAAGAAATTCAATCATATTTGTATATAAACTGATAGGCTTTATTTTGACTAGCTGCTTCCCTGCTGTTTTCCAGGCATTGCTAAAATACTTCTATGTATTATTGGAGGTGCCACCGCTGAAGATGGTATGGATTAAACTTTACTATATAGTATAATAATAGTATGAGATTGCTCTTTTAGTGCGCTGAAATAAATGTTTTCATTATGGGCTTAAAATAAATGCATTTTGTGCCTTGAAGGTTACAATGCAAAGCAACCCATAAAACTATCTTTGGAAGCCTTCAATTCATGGAAATATTTTCTTCTTCTTCCTAGTGAAATATTTTCACCCTTTCATTTGCCACAGATTCTGTCCTATGCCACTTTTAATGCCAATATGCACAAATTTTCTCAGGGCCAAAATCATCCTTCAACATTGATTTCTTGCTGAAGACTCAACAATGTACTATTTGTATAGTCACAATCTGTTCTATTTGCAGCGCACTGTGCTGCTTAGTCCAATCTTGTTCTTAAAGTAGAGTCACGGGGACTATCTCCGACTGTGAAACACAGGCGCACACCCCAGCCACATCCCTGTTTTATTTCAGACATGTCCTAATTTCCATGGAAAGGAAGCCTGGGTGACTGTGCCAGAGGGGACATCTTTGTGTCACCAGCTGTAGCTGATCAGGAGACCAGAACTTCAGGACCATTGTAGAGGGCACCTCTCCTGCTTGAGTGGTGGTAGTCAGGACCTGTCAGTCTTGATCAGAATACCAGAAGGTGTAACGAGCATGCCAAATATGCCTGTCTCTGTGTCTGATAACAAACCGGATAATAATAAACTCTCCAAATACTGAAGAGAAGAAAGATGCATATGGATCTACAGCTGTAGTGTAGGCTGAGATTGTTTCCCTGCCTGATTTTAGGAAAAAAGAAAGCAGATTCACATGCTCAATGATGCCCTCAATTCCTTCTTCCAGCATTGCCTGGAATCCTGTATTGGAGTAGGTGTAGCTACTCCGCCTGAGGCAGAAAGCATTTTCCCAGTGGTATCTTTTATTTAAAGTAAGTCTGTCCTTCTTCTGCTTTAGTGGCACTAAAATTTTGGGTTTGTAATGTCCACAAGAAATGTGTGTGTATGTCTGTGCTGGGGTGGTGGTGGTATTAATCGTTGTTCAGTTTTCCTTTCATGGTCTTCATAGTAAAATCATCCTGCTTTCTTCTGAGACTACAAGCCCTCAAGCCAGAAAGGTTTTCTTGTTTTGCTTATTGAATGGTTTATAGAGTATTGGCAAAAGTTACAAATAAAGTGTACATTGTCCAAAAGAAATAGATTGTGGGGGTAATTTCATTTTGCATAGGCAATACAGGAGTATTGCCTGGATGTATGTCATTCAAACAGAGAAAATATAGAAAGGGTGTGTCATAGTAAAGAGAGTCAAAGGATTTTCTCTGTAGCAAAATACAAAAGAAGTAAAAATATGTAGGTAGTTTAAAGATTACAAAATTATAAACCACAGAAGTGGCAGAAACCAAATCTTAATAATTTATTTTCAAGCTCTCTGATGAATAAGGTTTCTTCTGTTTTAGTCCTACGAAGTCTTTGATATGTCTTGGGAACACTGCAATTAAAGTCGAGCAAAACACTTCAAACTTAACTCTTATTCATAACTAAGCTGAGAGGAAAAGAGCCCACCAATTTTGCCCTTGTAAGCTGTGAATTTAGTTGTCATCTCTTTTTGGCTCAACACTTGCATGAGCTGATCTTCATGAATCATCAGCTTCTCATCTGGTAGTTCTGTTTACATGTCTGCAACAAATTCCTAATTTTCTTTTCTTTTTTCTTTCTGTTTTCTGTTTTTCTTTTTTTCTTTTTTTTCCTTTTCCCTTTCCTTGTCATGTGAGACTTTCAAAGCATCTTTAAGATTATAGTATTACATATTTTCTTTTACATGCAAGCTATTCAGTTTAGGCGGTGAGATTTAATAGGAGCTCTACATAAGCCTGAGCAGCTTCTTCTTTCATATACAAGTTTGCCATCTCACAAGAAAATCACACAGAAACTCTGAAATGTCATTATCTCTGTATCTATATATTTCTTAAAATTTCTTAAAATTAATGTATACATAATATATACTAAAAGGTAATACAGCATGCACACATTTACAGAATGTTTTTAGTAGTAGTGGGGTATATCTCTCAGCTCACTCTGGTTTTGCGCAGCGCTGCTTAAAATCTGCCCAAAGAGCACACCTGAGAATTCACCCAGACCAGTGAGACCTTCCAGAGAGATGAGACCAGTATCATTTCTCCCTTTCTCTTAGCAAAGAAAGTCTGTTAAGAGCTAACCAGGGAGCACCAGCATGCTGCTTTTTTTTTTTTTTGCTAATTGGCATCTGAAGGCCCACTTAGAAATCTCTGTAGCTTATAAAAGCACATAGGTTGACTTCTTACACCGAAGAGCTAGTTGGATCTATGACTTCCTGAATGTTTAGAGAAAAGAGGAATATGACAGAGAACCATTGATTTAAGTATAGTTAGGTATTGAGTCTGTTATGCCAAATAAAAAGTCCTGCAAGTCCTCTACAAAATATGTTTATAAATAGAGGAATCATTCTGGAAACAACTCAAATGCTGTCACCACTGGAATATGTTACTTTTACTTTAATACTTCAGGCTACTAAAATTATTGTAGTGCTATAATGATGCTATGGGGTAATATCATGCCTTATCCATATTTCCTAAAGCTTTGGGAAGAGTAGTTAACAGGTGGATATGTCAAGTTTTTTATTGCTCTTTCTTTAAAATCTAGGAAAATCCAAATAAACTTAAATGAGGTGATTTTATTTTTATCTTACATAAGCAATCACTTAGAAATACATAAAGTTATCCCAAGAAAAGAGCTTAGTGTTCCTCATTAGTATTGCGAATATAATTAATAGAACTAAGCAAGTGAAATAAATTGACATTTCAATAACTGTCCAATGGACCATGGATTTACTAGTCTTTTGTTTGCAGCAATTTTGATCAAACTTGGATCTGACAAGCGTAAAAATAAATTAAATCTATAAGTGGGAAAGCTCGTCTGTTATTTTATATTCTGATGCAAAGCAGTCTTGTAATAATTGTAGTCACATTTATATGTTGAGGTTAACTAGCCTTTCAATTTGTTGTATTAGTCTAGTTGAAAGAAGAAACTCAGACTGTGAACTTTAACAATGCATTTTTGTCATTATTTCTGTGAGTATGTAAATGTAATATTTGTAAAAGAATATTGATGTCACTGGAGGCTGTATTTCTGTATTCACAGCATCACTAATGCTGGGTTGTGTGTGTATTGGCCGATCAGTTGGGTTCATCATTGAGGGCAGTTTAGTTTTTGCAAGTGCTTTATTAGTAGCCTCTCTGATAGAGCAAAGAGCACCAAATACTGCTTTGTTAGATGAACTTGTAGAAGAACCATATGCATAAATACCAACTCTACTCCCTTATGCTATCAGTAGACATCTTTCAGTTAGTAATAACTTGTCAAAGTGACCGTAATAGCAGAAATCATGTTCATGTGTCATCCCACTGTCATTGTGGGTTTTAAGCTTTTGTAACCCTTGTGTGGCTGTGGCCGTGGCCGTGGAATAAAATAGCTGGCAGTCTAGCATGTCACATTCATCTGTGATAGACTGAATTAAAATAACTGACCCATTGTAGCACCAGTTATTTTTCATATGTGACCCCATACAACACATGCTATGTGTTCCCAATCCTGGAAATAAAATGGTGTTAATTGGAGTATATACTGTAGGAAAAGAGCAAGGATGTAATCAAGAGGTGGCTGGAGCAGGCTTGAAGCTGGTAAAAAAGAGGCACGCTGACAAGTGTGGGCATATCACTAGGTGACATTGATTAAAATAAACAATCTGTGTTGTGAGATTGATGTCTGCATATATTGCATTTGTATAATTCATGTCCTTTTCCTTCAGTTTGAAAACTGAAATGGCAGATGATAAAATATGGACATTTCAGCATAAATATTGAAAAGTAACAACTTCAATATCCAGTCAAATCACACTGAAAATAGTCTCAGTAAACACAAACTGTTAACATCAAGGTCATTTTTGTGTAGAAATTACCTCTGTCTAAAAAGTATTATTTTAAACAATGTTATTGGTTTCCTTTAGTAGGGCCATATTAATCATAAACGCTTACTTGCCAAGAAACAAGTAGGAATCATGACTTCCCTCGGTAAACTCCCAGGGATGCTCTCATATATTTAAAAATGACTGTTTGGGAAAGGAAATGTTCAGTAATGAAAGTAGTCTGTCAACAGTTTGTTTTCACAATATATATTACTATATCCTATTTTTTTTCCCCAAAGTCTAAGTTCAAAGACAGGACCAGACAACCACCACAGTGTCACACACCGTATGTTTTTCTTTTTTATTTTACTTTATGTTATTTTTAAAAAAAAAGGAGGGAAAAACATGAAAAGTTTGATGAAAATGATCATAGGGTTATGTTTTATTGCTATTTGCTCAGAAGCACATGACAGATTAGTACTGCAGTTGCAGTGCTACATTCAGTTGAATAGCGCATATGCTACTGGTGAGCCTTTTTTCTCGGGGGAGATTGATTTCACTGGGCCGACAAGTATAATTGCTCATCAACACTGATAAAGGTTTTGCAGTTTGCCAATGTGATTAGATTACAGGAAGATACTACAACTGCCTCTGTGACTTGCAGTGTGTTAATCTACTGTATCGTAAATCAGTGGAGTCTAAAAATATGTGGGAAGTATGCAGTGGTGACTCAGGAGTGACAGTTGTATCTAGTTCATTATTTGTGTGTTTGCTACGTGAGATGCCAGCTGTATAAAACTTGCTTCCACTTCCTAAAATGGAGAATATTTCAGCTGATTTTCACTTATCTGAGAATCCAGCAGATGAACTACTATTTGATGAAATAACTGGATATTCTTCCTTAGGTTCCTGTCTGAATAGAGCACTTAGGGAAGCTGAAATTGTGCTCATCAAATAGCATAGTATCTGCATTTCCAAGGAAGTGATGAGAACAAATGCAATTTGGTACTGTCACAAAGTGTGTTGATCAGTAATGTACTGGCGTTTCTAGGGCAATAGTACAAAGTTATCTCCCCATACATTTGGGAAAAGGAGGCTAAAATAGACCCTTTGCTTCATGAAAATCTGCCTCTGGCTGTCTCCTGCATCAGTATCATGTACTTTTAAAAAAGTCTCAAGTGGTTAGTCTTTGCCTTTTGGGGGCTCTTCTTTGGGAATAATTACAGCATTCATTTAATGCCAGGCTAAGTTTATTCATGGTATCTTTATGGTCATCAGTCCTGGCTCAACATTTTCTATCCTCAATGCATTTAAAAAGATCAGTAAACATTTCTTTCTGCTTTTTGCTCCAGTTTCTGCCCCCTAGTATATGTGGACAAATATGGCATAGTCTTCTGTCTTTGCTGTGTCAGACAAACCAAATTCTGTTAGCCATTTTTGTGAAATAGTGTGACTTCTGCTGTCACTGTTGCCTCTCCTTGTCGTGTGTTCCGAGTTGCCTCAGAAAGGATGGCTGGATCTGTATTCGGTATCAAAGTGATGCCTTTCTGTTCTTTACTGCAGATAGGTTACAAGGGTCTCTCTCACAGCTGCATCATGGTGATGCCTTGCAGTCACCTTGACGGACAATTACGCCACATTTCATTCTGCTGTTTTGTACTTTTGGGATGTGTGTTTATCCTGCATAGGTATGAAAGTAAGAACTTAATTTCTTCGCTGTGTTTTGTAGGATTTATAAACTTAAATAAAAAATCCTGCGCATCTTTAAGTGCAGACTGGTGGTTACTGGTGCATTTTTAAAACCATTAATTTTTATAACTCGTATACTATTATTAAGTATATCTTTTTTAATAGCATGGATTTTTAACAGCAGTAATTTTTCTATTGAAAAATCCTTAAGAGCACACCTGTGAGATTTTTTGTTCTGTTGAAAGACACTGTTAATAAACTAAGGAACAGTAATTGTATGATTTTGTGGTAGGCTTTTGTTTTTATATTAATTGAGATATTTCATGTTGTGCTGGATCTATCCTTCATCAAAAATACATATAGTTCCTCTTCAGTTTTGCAAAGCACATCTGTGGAAAATGTCTTGAATATTCATCTACAGAAGCTAGAGACATGATGATCAAGTATGTTGAACTTTTTTCTGGGGAAGTGGGGGATTTGGAGAAGAGCTGAAGTGGGTCAGCAAGGAAATTGC
>JAOTQQ010000001.1:29218950-29269723 GCA_026546715.1 Gallinago undulata
GATCAAGTATGTTGAACTTTTTTCTGGGGAAGTGGGGGATTTGGAGAAGAGCTGAAGTGGGTCAGCAAGGAAATTGCAAGTATATGGTGAGATTAGGGAGAAGATGATTCATTAACGTAGAAATTAAAGTTAGAAAAATGTGAGTAGGAGAATATGTAAAATAGAAGAACTGAAAACAAGAGGAAGCTGATAGTGAACAGATGAACATAAGTAAATGGCAGAGACAGAGAGGAAAAGAAAGGGAAATCACTGTTTGCTGTGCAGTTCCAGAAGGAGGAGATAATGGAGGCAAGAGCTGATTTGGAGGAGAAGCTCATCAGATCTTCCACACAGTTTGTTTCAGGAGGGAGGCCTTTAAAGCAAATAAAGAGGTTGTATCATGCTGAAAGGTCCAAAAATTAGCTGTGTTCTGAAAGATAATTAAGAGAATGGGTCAGGATGAAGAGGATTAGAAAAAGTGGTGGAAATCGTGGACATGTAAAGGTATTTTAGGGAGAAACAGGTTGAATGGGGAGAAAGGAGAGTATAAAGAAGAAAGTGAGAACAAAGTAAGCCTCAGCAAAGGAAGGCGTTGAGTGCTATAGCTGAATGGTTTTACTTTCTGTTGTTTACCAATAAACCAGTAGATATTTTGAAGTTTCCAGAAAGCAGTGATATCTCATCACATTTTCATACATGATTGAACATAATAATGTAAGGTATGAAAAACATGTAAGTTGAGAGCTATGCATTGATTGGTTTTAATTATGTCAACCTCTTCCACTGCCCTATGAAAACTCTTGAAATGCAATAAACACTTCCTTTATTTTGAGCCCTGGAAATTACTTGTTTTTACTAAAGATACTTCAAACTAGTTTGGGTAAATTCATTAAGAAGTCAACTCTGTCTGAATAGAGTTTTCCAAAACTGAAAAGAAAGTTTGCTTCATTTTGAGCAAACTACTTGCAATATTCCTGGTTGTACAGGTACATTTTTACCTTTGGTCAACATTTAGTGGTTTTTTGTATTCATTTATAATACATTTGCAAAACCCTGAAAGAGCAAGACCTAAAATAAGTTTGTGGATCAAAATATTTATGAATGCCTCCTTTTTTTCAATTTTTATCCTTTTAAAAAATATATATCCTGAGAAATATGTAGTGATCAAGGTATGGTGAAGAAGAATGGTATGGTGAAGAATAAGATGGAATTTCTCCTCCATCATTATTATGTAGAAGCAAAAGCAGAATAATTTAATTCTGATCAACAGGAAGGTAAGCATTTAAGTAGAATGTGGAATTTCCATGTCACTATCTAAACAAATGCTACTTGTTGTGTTATAAATCAGTATATTATAACTTCGGGCCCACCTCTATCAGAGATTCAAATGGGCTCCTTGCCCTGCAGGTGGCATGAAAAAGACAGATGGCTGTATCCACATGAGATGATATGTCCTCAGTCACATCAGAAGTTAGATTGGAAGCATTAGACAAGAAGATACTGGAATAAAATGTAATTTCCATGTAAATAAATAGACTGAAGACTCAGTAACACATGAAGCCAAACCGATTGAACCCAAACGAGATGTGACTAGCTCCATTTCTTTAATTAACCATCAGAGAAATTAACAAAAATATATTAAAACCTGTAAGAATCTCTAAATGACAGTTATACTTAGCAAATGTTAAAAACAAAAAAAAAGTTATAAATAGATATATTACAGTATTTTGGGGATTTTCTTATGAATGCTACAGCCTAAATAGTACTGCTAGAATCATTTAGTAAACTGTGTGATTTCCACTTCTGAGTGGCCTGTGATTTGACAGTTCTATCATATGTAATGTGTAGTATTAAATGATAAGCCTATATCAGAATTGGAGTAGATCACTGCTGCCTTTGTGAAATTATATGTTTACTTATTGTGGTGATCAGTTCAGATAATAAAATACAATTTAATAGCTAATATTGAGGGATGGTATTAATAACAAAAGTCACTAAAGAATCACAAATGGAAGAAAAAATAATAAATGAGGAAAGGAAGATGAAGAGAGTCACAATATTTCTTCCTTTACAAAACTGTAATAATGATAAATGATGAATTTCAAGCCGAGTAGCTTTTTATTGTCAGAAATGCTTATGACAGAACATGTTCAGACAACATCTTTGTTCCCTTGAACATCGCCATATTACAAGGATGGGCTGTCTGATATTCTAATTAAAATGTTAGTGTTTTGAAATGACAAATCTAATGCTTTTTGGAAAGTTTTCAATATATATCAAGTTTCTGCTTGCAAGCATTTACTGATGTAGCACTTACTATTGTCCCATCCACAATATTTGTATCCAACAATGGCTTGCAAGAAGGGCAGAAAAGTTCAAAACTGTGGGATTTAATCTGTTTATTAACCAGATTCTGCAAGAGCCATAGAATTCTAGCTTTGTTAATTTTGACAGGTTTGTTTTATCCTTATCACCTTTGTAACCCACATAATACCTTCTTTTGGCAAAGATCTGAATCCACTGTCATGCTAATTGTTTTTCATGTTTTGCTAATCTTTTTAGATAGCTCATAGCACTTACATAGCTAGTATTTAGGACTTAAACTTTTCCTTTCTTTTACAAGAAAAGGAGGTGCTGAGAAAAGGAAAAGGAAGAATATTACCTAGATGTAATTGCTTGATAAAATTAATTTAAATCGTATGGGAGTTAATCCTTGAGTCATCACTAGATTATTTTGATGAAGATGTTGCCACTGTGCATAGATACCACCATTTTGTTATTTTCACTTGACTGTATTAAGTACAAGCCTTTGGAAGCTTATCCAGACATATTATCCACTCCGTGGTGAAAGATTTAGAAATTTTTTTCTTTATTTATTACCTTTAAGTCTTTCGTCCAAAATCACCAGTATGATCAGTTAGAGATACCTGCGTTAAATTCATTATCAGAAATTAGATGTGTAAACTGAAGAAGTCACATATTTTCCTCAATCCTTCAGGAATATAAGCTGTTATTAAAATAATAAAAATTAAAGGAAAAAAAAAGCCAACACAATCAACACCCCACAAATAGTAACTATAACCAATAAAGGAATATAACTGAAGAGCTTTTCTGTGCTACAGATCATCTCTTAAATTTGGTGAAATGTACACTGTTTCTTAGTTCTAACTATTATTCATAGCAGGCCTAAAATATCTTTCACCATAATAGTGATCCATATAAAAGTAATCAGATTTCTTTCAAGATAAAAACTGTTTCCAAACCCTTTGTTTAAGAAGTTTAAGAAGTTTTTTAAAAAACTTGGTCAGCCTCCTTTATTGGGTTGTATTCTCTAAGAGACAGTTTTAGGCCTAGATCTGAAGAAGCCTCACATTAGTATGTTGCAAGAATCAAATGTATTACCAGCAGGAATGGCAGTATTCCATCCCACCTATTCCTCCAATTTTATCTGAAGTAAATAGTATATTTGACATCATTGCTATATTCAGAGATCTATCACATTGTCTTTGCAATGTACCCACTCTCATCCAAAGGACGAATATGAATCTAAATTTTTTGTACTCCCCTGCCTGAATGTCACTAATATTTGTCCTTTTTGAGAAAAATAAAGGTATGATTTAACAAGTTCAGACATGAAGACATTTAACAGTTTGAATTTAGAACAGAGTAAGCCAACAGAGCTTACTGTTGTTTTCTTCAGTTGCTATTACATAGATTATGCATTTAATTGACAAAGTATTTACTAAAAATGAGTTTTGTTTTCCTTGAGGGTTTTGTGAGATGCTATTACTTCCTCCTCACTTTCTTCTTGCTAGTCACAGTGTTTCCAGCTATTATTTTGATTGCTTTTAAAATCCATTCACTCACGACTATTAGTGGGTGTGGCCTGCAAAGTATCATTCAGTAGTCATTTGGTTTACTTAGAATGTTTATGTATATATTAATTACTAATAGTGCAGAGATTATTTCCTGTAAATGGAAAATAACCAGTCATTTGTGGATAAGAACAAGGTTAGGTTAAAGCTCAAGTAGCGACAACTTGCTTATAATCATCTTTCATTTTATATTTCCTTTCTGATCCAATGAATATTCACCAAGGGAATGATAATTTTAACTAAGTGATTTGTAGCTGGATGTTAGCCAAATTAGTTTAACTCCAGGGACTGAATGCAAGTGACATGCAAGGACAACATTAATATATTCACTATGAAGTTGGCAATCTGAATAAATATAAAAAGTAGTAGTATGCCTGCATGTGTGCCTTAATCATAAGTATCTTGATATTGGCTAAGAATTTTGATATTTTTGGATGAACTCTTCGTATGAACAAATGCTTGAATGATCTTATTAAAGCTGCCTAATGAATCTGCTGTATACTATGAAATTATTTGCCAAGACATTTAGAAATGCAATTAACTGAAAGTGTAATGACAGAACTTATTTTCACAGAAAAAGAATATATTTGCTTTATTCAAATTTCCTTCTTAAAGGCCTTGGTGGTGGCTGGTTGCCTTAAAGACCCTTTACTGTGATGTATTGTTGGATAAGAATAAAACATCTGTGTCATACTTTAAATAATCGTGAAAGAATTCTTCCCCTGCTTATTGCCAACTAGCAAGTCTGTGGTTTCAAATGCTTTAACATATTACCGTATTCCCATTCTGTTGCCAAAATTAATCAAGTGTCATTTGCTTGTCTGTGCATTGTTCAGGTAGATCCTTAGGAGGTCTAAAACTCTCTTCTTTGGAAAAGGCAGCAATTAAAAGTATCTTTATTTTCTTTCAAAGAAGTCTGCTTCAGGACTCATGATTTTTGTCAAAGTTTGTCTTGAAAATTGTCTTTCATTTTCTGAATGCAAAGGTAAACAACTTGAAAAAAAAAACCATGCGCCCTACTTTAGGATTTTGCTGGTTATACTTTACATCTCACTACGTTTGAAGAAAAAGTTGTAGGTTATAGTTTTCTAGCATTTATTTCTATGGGAGCTGAACCAAGAACTTTAATTTATTTTGTATTAGCTTGATATATCCTAGAAAAGAATACCATAGAAATAGTTTGATATTCCAAATACCAAACAATGAATACCAAAGAATGGTTTGATTTTTTCTAAAAGCAATCAAATTGACCTTGACTTATAGCATTAACATTAGAAACCTGCTTATTCAGAGTTTAAGAGCCAAAGTTCATATGAATAATGGGCCTGTGTAATTTCATGTTGTTTGACTTTTCTTTCTTAAAGAGTAGTTAATTTCTCAGGAACAGAGGCATCATTCTCATTGTCAGTCTTATCTGATCCTTTTATAATTAGCAAAACAAAAGACTTGTTCATTTTTCTTTGTATCTTTGCTAATTAGGTTTTTCTGTGCATTCCAGTGATTTTGTACGCTGTTGAAAAGCTTTTCAAGTTGCAAATGCAATTTCAAATATTTTCACTATTACAAAATATTTTTTTTTTGCATCTGTCAGTTTTTAGTGTGTCCTTTTGTTTCACATTGTAGAATCCCACTGTACCTCAAAATTAGAAACAAGCTGATTTGAATGCAAGTTCTCATAAGTAGCATCTTTGGAAGACAGAAAATTATAGGCAATTGCTGGGAGGTGGAAAAAAAGATATTTACCACAGTGAAACTAAGGAAACAAAAATTACATTGCAAAAGAAAATATTTTCATCAGAAGCCTTGTAATAAACCCCACTGAGAAAGGACAGTCTTAAATGATTCATGCACAGTTAGGTAGTATGACTTCTTTTGAGAGATCATTTCATCCTTTCACTTTAAAGACTTGGTTAGAATTCAGTATTTTTACATGCTCAATCTGCAGTGCAGACTCAATACAGTCAAGCTGTTATTATTTAACAAGAATTTTATTTAGAAATCACATGCCCATTTTCAGTTGCAATTAATTTTTGTGGAGCACTTGCTAAGATGCTTGATATTAAATGTTACCAAACAGCTTGGAGTCCTGAAGAAGATGACGCAGGAAGTAGCAGGCAGAGGCTTCTGAAAGGGATTACATTTGAGTTTTTGTGGGAGATAGTATTCAGCAGGTTTTAGTGTCAGAAAATTCTATGGGTAAATAAGTAGATAGGTTTTGAATAGTATCTTTTGTCAGGAATAAAATAAGAACAAGAGAGAATAAAAACCTTTATCCACTCTTTTTATTTTAGAAGATATAAAATACTTGATTATATTGCATTTACATGAGCTTCGACTTGATGAAGAAAAGTTATAGCTCTTTTTGCCCATCTGGTGGTATATGTGTTGTGATAGGAGGCCTTTAGGGATTGCGTTTCACCTGAGGAGAAGGAGAACACGCTGCATTTGAGCTCTTTCTTGGATCCAGAGGAGGAGTGGGTTGGTGTGGTGGTACTGTAGCTTTGTGCTTTGCTTTAGAGGTTATGTGAGAAATTCCCAGAAAGACAGCTGGCAGGACAGAGTCAATTCTGCTTCCTTTTGTGCATAGGGAGATAAATTATTCTTAAATATGGAGGTCATTCCTCAGCCCTAGGTGTCAATGGGCCCATTTATGTGGTTGAAACTTTGCTGGAAAAAGAGCCAGACTTATTAGCACTTGCACAGTTGAACTCATAGTGAAAAGTGTACTTGGTCCATAATACTTAGGAAGTGACAAGTGAGTTTAGTGGTTAATTGCAGAGATCTCTGAAATTTCCATTTCTGTGAAACATACTATTATTCTAACCCTCACTTTTACTAGACAATTTATTAGAAATTGTAATGATGGGATCACTTTGTTTCTGTAAGTATTTAAATGTAGCATGATATTCTCCAATTTAGAAAAACTTGAAAACAGTAAATATCTTTATGTGATTTTTCAACTGTCAAAAAATCCAATATGCAGTTATGTGTGTAAACAATAGGTTTGTGCAGTAGGATATGGTATATACAGTGTCTGTCAAATCTATTTACTCCTACAGGATTTGATTTCAGCAAGTATTATTCAAAGTGAGAAAATCTATTTAGAACTGTCTCATTGCCTTGTGTAATCTGCTAAATCACCTGTGGCCGCACTGGCAATTTATTGCTACAGTAAACAGTGTAAAAATATCCCCACTCCTACATTTAAGAGCAGAGAAAATTCTCAGTCCAAACCTCTTCCCAAGTTAGAGAAAGGAAGACTTGCCCTTCCTTATAGAAAAAAGTGAACTGGAATGAAACTGCTTTGGAAGTGTGAGAGTAAGACTCTAAAGACTTGCTTGTATTAATTACAGCGAAGAAAAAAGTGCAAAACCACTTCCCAACTGTGGCCTGCAATCAGAGTCCTTTTAAGGTTTAATGAAGCAGAGTACTTGAAAATAGCAGGAATGTAGCTGGGTGAGTGAGTGGGTTGGTGATCTGAGACAGAGTGTTGTTAAGCTCTACACAAATGATGATGAACACAGAAGCACTGATGCAGGAGGCTATCAGGACCCATTCCTTCCCCTGCTGTTACCATAATTACCATACCTCGTGATGACCAAATAGGAAACTACACTTGGTAGATAACAGGCTCTTTTTCAGTAAGGTTGTTCACTTTTAACTTTGCTTACCAACTGGACTGAATCAAACCTCAAATTTGGTTAAAGTATTTAACCAAGGACTGTGTTTGTCTGAGTGCAATCAGGAAGTTACAAGGAACTGAGTTACAGTAATTAAAAGAGTTATTATCACTCAGAGAAGTTGCTGCTCTCAGTGGTAACGCTTAAAACTAAACAAAAAATCCCCAGCAACATTTTTGTGTCTAGTTTTATGCATGCTGTTAATTATTGACTTCCAACAATAGCTGGTAGGTTCTCCTGAATTTTGGTGTCTTCTTAAAACCCCAGTTGTAATTGTCTGGCCATGCCAGCATTGCCAGTTTCTGCAAGCTAAAGTGATCTCTGCCTTTCAATCCTTCTGTTCATCCATCCCTTCTAACCCACAGTTTTGTAAAGCTTAGTGTCCTGTCACCAATGGGCTGGATTGTACAGCTTTTAGCACGTGGTTAGTCATTGTCCAGCACAGGCTTCAAAACCTGTGAAGCTTCCTCTATCCTGCTCAAAATAGCAATTTCATTTCCTGCCTGAGCTAGTCATTTGGTTTTTGGAATAATCTTACCAGCTGGCAGATGCAATTGTTTTATTCAGCACCCAGAAGCTTTCATTTATTTGCCATTCTCGAGGGATACCTGTTTCTGCCACACAGAGAAGAATCAAGAACTTGCATGGAAATGAACTAGAGCTTTGTTGAACTGGTTTAAACTCATCTACATTTGGGAATTTGCATTCGTTTAATTAAAGTAATTAAAAATTTATTTTAGTTCTGTTGAAGCCACTTTGTCAATGCTAATTAGGTCCTTGTAGTGCTTTAGTGCTATCTGAATTAAGACAAAAGCATTCTGACTTAGTGGGTGGCCTGACTGCTTAGACTCACAGCTGGAAACCCTCAGGGAATAACAGGAGCAGGAAAGCGAAGGGGCACAGGGAGCCAGGGACAGCCAGGTGGCAGGGTAGTCCCTCTCTCCCTAGGGGACAGGCCCTGCAGCCTCTGGACATAAACAGTTCTCTTAAACGAACATGTGAAGCCCTGGTCTGTCCCCTCAAATGAGTGTATGTATTTCTTGTATGAGAGTATGTTGTGCTATAACATGGAGGAGCTGTGAACTTCCTTGAGGGTAGAGACGCCTAGTAGAGAGATTTGGATAGACTAGAGAGCTTGGTAATCACCAAACATGAAATTTAACAAGAGTAGGTGCCAGAACCTCCACCTAGGACAGGATAATCCTGGTTATGCATACAAATCTGGGAGATGAGAGGTTGGAGGGCAGCCTCTGGAAAGACATCTGGGGGTTTGGGTTGATGGCAAGTCAAATATGAGGTACGTGTGCCCTGGTAGCCAAAAGGGCCAACTGTGTCCTGAAGTACAGCAAGCACAGCGTTGCTAGCTGATCAAAGGAAGTGATTGTCCCACCCAATGCTGCACTAGTGAAGCCTCAAGTACTATGTGCAGGATATCAAACTATTGGGTTGTGTCTGAAGGAGGGCGACCAAGATGGTGGAAGTTCTTGAGGGCAAGACTTAGGAGGATTGGCTGATGTCACTTGATTTGTTCAGCCTGGAAGAGAGGGTTGAGGAGTGACCTCATCCCAATCTACAACTTCCTCAAGTTGGGCAGCAGAGGGGGAGGTGCTCATGTCCTCTCTCTGGATATCAGTGACAGTACACAAGGAAATGGAATGGAGCTGTACCAGGGAAAGTTCAGATTGCACATTAGGAAAAGGTTGTTCACTGAGAGGTTGATCAGTGACTGGAACAGGCTCCCCAGGCAAGTGGTCATGGCACAAAGCCTGTCAGAGTTCAAGGAGTTTCTGAACGACATGCCTTGTCATATAGTTTAGTTTTAGGTAGTCCTGTGAGGAGCAGGTAGTTGGCCTCAATGATCCTTATGGGTCCCTTCCAACTCAAGATATTCTATGATCCTTAGTGTGAGACCAGGCCAGGGACATTGTTGGAGCAGCTGAGAGTCTTGTCAGACAAGTCTCCAGAGGTAAGGCAGGTTCAAGGTCAAGCCAGGGAGTCAAATTGTGGGTCAGGACTAGCAACATCCCATAAGAAAGAAACTAATGTATTTACCTGTAAAGCATTCCCAAAAAGGTACCATAGCATTTCCTGAGGGCAAAGGAGACGTTAACTCTGGCTAATCAGAGAGCTAATAATTATCTCTTCCTTGTCTTTGCTGTTAAATGCTCATATTCACAGATCATACCAATTCACAAATGCAAGATTGAGCGATATGAGCACCTACAGCTTCTGTATAGCTCACTGATATCGGTTGACAAGCTCTAATTTTTTCTGTATACCCAATGACTTTTTTAGTCACTTTGAACTAAGTAGAAAAGAGGCTTTTAAGCAAGGAAATAATTAAGCCCTCAGTTGTCTTAGGTTGGTCATCCAGTACCACTGCTCATTTTGTAAAATTTCATTTGAACTATGTTAGTAATTTCTAATTGATATATGATTATAAACTGATCAGTTGAGTACAGGGCTGCATTGCATTGATGCATGCATTGCATGATAGAAAACATTAAATACACAGTATGCACTAGTGTTTATATAGCTAATTTTCTTTCCAAAATTTATTACGTTTTTTAGGGCTTGTTGCATTGAAATGGAGAAGGTCTTTCCAATTTCATTCTTACATTTTCTGCTCCACTACATGAATGATGAAATTGTGATTCAGCAGTTGTGGAGAAGACTGCATCTGTCTCATTAAGACACTTACAGTCTAAAATTTTCCTGGAAGGTACGTGATGTCTCAGTGAGCTGCTGCCAGCAATTTAAAACTCATTTATTCCCGAATAAGCTTGGCAGTAAAAATTCTAGTTTATACAAGTTTTTATTCTCTCTTTCCTAAAACCCAAACCTCCAAAACCAATCTTTTGGTGTCATTAATATTTTAAGAAAAGAAAAAATACATTTGTGTTCATAATATGATTATGAACTCTTACTGTAGCTTACAAAATTGTTCTTAAGTGAACGCTGTTGCAAGTACTGTTAAATGTAACCCAGCTACTTTCTACTTATTTTTATTTAGCATTTTGTCAAGGTAATCTGGGATTTTCCATAAGCAATGAAATACTTTTTACATTTATGGGCGTAGAAACATCTTGATTTACTTTTGCAAAGACTGGACTACAGACCATCTTGTCAAAGTTGAGAATATATTTAAAAGAAGAAATGTGATCTGAGATCTGCCAACCAACGTTCTTGTAGATATTTATTTACTCAGCTAACTGTCAGCTGGGTGGACCAGCACTGAGCTGTTAGGGGGCTGAAAATTTTTTCTATGCATTTTTTTTCCTTGTGACTCTTCAAATGAATTCATAGTTCTTGGTTGGTGCTTTTTTACTTTTTAATCTTTGTTGTTTATTTGGGTCATGTGCTGCTAAACAGGCTTCCTGCTAGTCTATCTGATCTATTTAAAACTTTCTTCTTGGACTCCTATCTTATAAATTCGAACATTTTAATGATTTCAATGCACCCAAGCAAGAAAGTCTATAAGAGAGAAATCTGTTGGTGATTTCCTAATTTCACACTCTCACTAACACAAGCAATAGTCATACCACTTCTTTAGGTTAAACCTTTTTTTTTTACACATTTTTTTTCTTTTTTTGATGTCAGGTTTTCCTCTGACTAAACCAACCACTTCTTGCAGTTCACCCAAGGTCTAGGCCAGCAAATGTAAGCTAGTGGAGCTGAAGAATGGGGAAAGTTTAAGATAATGGAGAATGACTAGTGGAGATGATATGAAGGGAGTGCAAGTTTTTTTTTCCCGTTTAATTTTTTTTTTCAAACAGACAGTATTAAATTATTCAGAACATAGTCATGGTGACGTCAGTATGTAAGTATATAAAAGAAAAAAGATCTTGCATCTGTCTTTGGATTGGCTAATGCCTCTAAGGATGTAAAATGAATTTAAGTGTTTATCATCCACATCTTGGGAAAGGGAAGGTCTTCCACATTTATATCTACAGTTTGTCATGTGTAAATATGGTCACTGGAAGTTTTTCCATTGGCATTTATTCTGTACATGGTCTTGAGGAAAAATTTAAAGGGTGTTGGACAACTTCAAATGTAAAAATAATATTCACACTTTAAGGATAATTGTGACTAACCAATGGAAAAAAAAAAAAACAACCCACACAACAGAAAGCGACCATTTATTAGAATCTTCATTGAGGGTAGGAAGCCAAGTTGTGTTTTAATAAAACACAAGTTATTAGGCTCAATATCAAATTGTGAAGTGTTAAGTGAGTGAAATGTTAGGAGTCTGAAAACTTTTTTTGTGTGTTTTCTGTCTTGTGACTGCTGAAATGAATTCATAGTTCTTGGTTTATGCTTTTTTTTATGTTATAAGCTTTATGTTTATTTGGGTCATGTGCTGTTAACAGGCTTTTGTGTGGCAGTGTGAAATGTTGTGACCTGAAGTCTCAGACCAATGTGTGCACTACCAATCTAGTTGTTTCATGGCAGCTGCCCATGTTGTCTTTTTTTAGCTCCTGAGCAAAAATAATTTAATCCTTCTTTTACTGGAATTCATAGTATCTTTGTCATATATTTGGTGCTGACTAGTAGCGATTATGAGGATAATGACCAAACAGCTAAAAAATCTTGCAGTTTTGTAGAGCTGTAAGGAGAAACTTCCAGTGATGATGGCATTGTTAACATGTGTATATAAACCCTGACAGATGTAAGTCAGACTCAAGATTGTTTCCCTCCCTCATTGACCATATAGTATATCAAACAAATAAACGAAGAATGAACTCTGGTGAATAAGCATTGAATTCACCCAATTGTGCTGAAACAATGGCATATGTATTTTCATAAAGTGGAAGTTTAGCCACAAAAAACTTGTTTGCATTACAGAAGTTCAGTCCAGACTGTCAAGTTTCTCCAAGATGCCTAACATTGAGTGTACTTTAGATTCTTTCTTTCAGAATCAGGACAGGTATGCAGGCTGTATTATTTTTCATAGTAAAGACCACACAAAGAAAATCCTTCCTTTAAATGAATCAGAGTTATCTTTATAAAACACAGAAACTGACAGATAAGCCACAGTGTCCTCCAAGGTTTCTCAACTAGCAGTGATTTTGTTGTAGTCACAGTTAATGTGTAAACTAATTATCAATGGGTTAAAGAGGTTCGAATAAAATGTTGTGTAATGTACATTCCACTCTCAATTGAAGACAGCATTTAATGATATTGGGGAGATATTTCAACTATTCCCTGTATGTATATTTCCCCATACTTTCTCTATGAAATCAAAGTATAAAAAAGAAAGTTCAAAAAAATATGTATTATTTCAGGTAGTGGATGTGTTGTCTGGACTAACCCAGCTGTGGTGGTAGCAGGTGCTGCCATTTGTGGAGAAACATCTGTGAGTGTACCAGCTGTGCAGACCTTGATCAGCAGTGCAGACCTTCCTCACCCCTGTGAGGGATGCCTCTTGCAGGGTTTAGGTGTCAGAGCTACTGCTATTCACTGCATTCAGAGAGTTAATACTGCCTAATCCTATCAAAGACAAACTTGTGAAAATCTAAAGGAAGAACAGCTTTTGTTTTTTCCTCTTTGGAACAGATAAACAGGCAGGAATTTGAGGGATTCCCAGCTTGTTCCTATACGAGACATTTATATCACAAACACCCTTGCCTGCTGAGCATTCCTTGCCTGTTGCTAGTTATTTTGCTGCTGGTGACTCATCCTGCCAACTTCAACTGATCACAACTTAAAGCAGGGAAATAATTTCTGTTCTAAATGTGACAACTGTTTGGTTTTTGTTGTTTTTTTTTTTTTTCATAAGATTTTGATTACGTTCCAATTATCCATTTGTAAAGACGAGTCCCATTGCATGCTGTCTGCACAGCAGACTTGAATAGCAGAGATGAGTGCACGGGTAGCTTTTTATCAAACACTATAAATATTAGTAGTATTTTCAATTAGTGCTTTGAATGTACAGAGAGTCAAATAAGTGCTAAGTCTTAGTATTGCTATTTCTTGGTTAGAAAGAAACATAGCCTAATCTTGAAGTTTCTGAATTATACAATCCTTTAACCAAAACTCATAGACACCTTTTTATAGTCTTGTATGTTTTCTTTCATAGAAGTAAGGTTATGCTTGCATCATCAGGGCTCCAACAGCCCTATTACTATACCACTTACTAAACAGCTTTGAGTTTTAAGGAGCTGTGTTAGTAACAGTTTCTGTAGTAACGCATCATTTGGAATGTATATGCAAAACCTATCTTTAGATTTTCAGCTAGAAGTATACGGTTAGTATCTCAAAACACCATGCCACAGCTTAAATATATTCCAGTATATATTTTATGATGTGTGTCTGCCGCAAATAGCTATGAGGAATGTATAGTAGAATATTGCTAAGAGAATCAAAATGAAAAGGTTAGGTTGTTCTAAATTATTAAATTTGTCATGTAGTAGGCACCAGTGTTGCAAAGTTCTGCATGGTTTCTCACAATTTTTGCTCTTGATATCCAGCTCTTCATAACCCCAGTAATTTGCAGTGTTGTTCTTGCTTTCTGAAGGTAAGGGTGTGAAAGTGCTTCTCTCAAACCCAGCTGCATTAAAGTTGGATATGCATTTCTCATGAAAATAAAAAAGGCTTAAGTTTAGAGTGGCAAAGACAGTAATGCCAAATTTGAATTGGCTGAGTTAATCTTTCACACAGAATTCTAATTGATACTTTGTGTAACAAGGAACAATACATATAGTGAGCATCAACACATTTCAGAGTTTGCCAATACTGTCCAAAATATACAGAATAATATGTGAACTACATATTTAAAAGATTCAATATTAGAGCCAGTAAAATTTCTTACAAGTTTTGTTAATCCCACATCATATCTTGCATTTCTTCTTTCCAGGTTTTCATGCTTCTAATACTGAAAAATTTCCAGCCACTAAAAAATAAATAATGGCTTTTTTTCCATATTAGTTCCTGATACAAACTTGTGTCATCAACCTTTCTGGGTTGCATTATCTTTTTGCTATCCTTTTGACTGTTTTCTGAGAGATTAATTTCTTCCTGGCACAAACATTTTGAGATATAGTAAAACTAGAATTCACTTTGTTCTAACATGGATCCCCCCTGAAACAAATAATAAAGATACCAAAATGATAAATAACTTGTTTGAAGTTTAGCCTCATGGACATAGGGAGGAGTGTGAGAAGTGCATCCTCAGAATGTGTAAAAAGTGTCTGTGAAGTTTAATTCATCCTTTTTCCCTCCTTTCTCGCCTCTTCTGCCAGTGTCTCCATTTTCTAGCCATGTTCTGGGCAGCATATCATTTACTTGGAGAAAAAGGTGACAGGCACCTTCTGCAGGAAACTGTCACAGAGGATTGGGTTTGACAAGCTGGATGGGAATAGGGCTGGTTTTGCTGCTGGAGACTGAAGAATTCATTTTGGGGAATAACCAGAGGGGACGGTAGCGTGGGAAGAGCTGGAAAGCAAGTGTGCAGACCAAACCCTGAGGCTGTGTATACACTTGAGGAAGAGAGGAAGACCAGATTGGCCTTCACAGAGAAGGGGAACATTATCTAGAATGCTTGTAAACAGCTTTGTGTGAAGGGGAAAGTCATCTGTAAGTATAGCTATTTTACTCATTTGTGCTGTTCACTGTTGGTGACACTTCTAGTTTATTTCATCTTCCTTTCTTAATTTTTTAAATAAGTATATTTGTCATCATACAAGAGAGGAAGTGTCTTGCAGCTCAGAATCCTAAAAATCTCATGGCAAAAACCCAACACTGTTTTATTCTTGACAAACTCCTGAAAGTTCTTTCATGCCTGCCTAAGTGATCAAAGTCTCTTAGAGCAATATCCTCAGTTACTGTGCAGGGTCCCTTCTGCTATCTGTGAAAGCACACAAGTAGAGGATAATGCAATTAGTATCAAATGGAGCACAATGCTTGATGACCTGCTGACACAGAAGGTCAGGTTTTGAGAAAGAATATCATGTGGAAAAATACCCCCTATTAAATTTCCCATTGCTGCTCTTTGCCAAATCCTCATAAGCAGGTCATAACTCCTATTATTACAAGGATTTCTGTCACAGTACCCAATCTATGGTTAATTCAGCCTGATTTTCTCTGCAGGGTGGATACCTGCAGTTAATTGTGGGCATTTTTCCCCAAATGCTAAATCCTAAGTTAAAAGCAGAAGTTGTGAAGAAAAAACCCCAAAAGCTGAGGTTGGTTTCTTCTTATTCTGAGGGGTTTTAGCTATGTCCCATTGTCTTATTGCTGTTCTTTTTATTGTAACTTCTGCAAATGACATTTCATAACAGTTTAAAATATGTAGGTAACTTTCCTGTTTTTTGTTTTGCTGATGTTAGTTCTCATTTTTTTTTCTGTATTTCATTATATCAAATATTGTTTTCAGCTATGTAAGGTGTCCTCAGCATCACTATATCTGAAATGTTATTTTATCATGTAATTATATACAAGTTCCAGTGAATTTAATGTTATACAGACTAAGAATAATTTATTTCTGTGTGTGATAACTGAGAACATAGAGATTTTTAGGGTTATATCCTCTGGACAGTTTTTTTTAATAGCCATGGATTGAGATGCAAAGTTGTTTCTTAGTTAAGCCTCTGTCTTTACCTTTTATTAGTTGGAAGATAATTGATTTTTATTTTATATGTCTTAAATGTGCAAAAAATATTTATATTGCAGTTCTCACTATTTTATAAAAATAATTACAAATAATTCTGAAGCCAAGACTTCTGTTTGCCTCCGTAAAGATCTTTTAAATTGTTAGTTGATTTGTTGATTTGTTTTTCTCTGAATTTACTTTGACATGTCTCTTCTTAAATTTTTTTACTAAAAGTGTATTATAACTATTTTAAAAGTGTACATTATATTGTTATTCCTCTTCCCTTTATCTCACCATTATTATTTTACTTACTTTCCTGTGTTATTTTAAAAAAAATATCTGTTACAGATACTTATAAAGTAGATGGAACAATATTTTAAAACAGTTTGTCTTCAATCATTTAATATTAAGATGGCTAGACTAAGCTGATGTCTAGCTTCCTTTGTAGTCAAGGAGGAGAGAGAGATTCTCCTCCAAAAGGTGATTCATCCCACTTAAATTATCTGTTACCTTCTGTGAACTGACTCTAACAGACTTACCTTGTCCAGAAGGTTTAGTTTCTTGACTGTAGTAGAGGTTAAGTTTGAGAAAGTATCAAGCTACTCAGAGATATAAAGAAAGAAATTTCGTCAACATGTGTTTGAAGTAATATTTAGAAAAGTTTAAAAAACAAGGTGCTTATAGAGTTAAGATGATTCAAGGATTGACACAAACTTTGTATTCTTCAGTTTCCCATTTTTCTTTCCTAAATATTATGATACTCACATCTGAGATGCTAAACTTGGTCTACAGTAGAGACAAAGTGAGACCATTTAAGTGAGACCCAAAGGCTTCTTAACCTCTGAATTTCTTTTGAGATATTTTGTTTCCCATGTCACTGATATTTTTAACATCTAAATATGCATCCAGCATTTTTTTCAAGAACTGTGGTGGTGTTACATAATTGGAAAAGTTTTCTGGAATCCCATCATAAAGGAATAATGATTGAAGATTGTTTCACAGTGTAGTCACATTTAGCATCTTAGGACAGAAACTGATGATTTTATTTTGTGTGCTTAGATGAGTTGCCACAGAACACCAGTCTAATCCCAGAACCAAAAAAGGTATAGAAGGGAATCTTGCAGCATGTAAGATTCTTTAAAAATAAGTGTAGTTTTAAGAATTATACTAATACATTAAGTAGATTATTTCTATCTAGTATTCCATATGGCAACCTGAGAATGATTTTCAAGCATTTGACTACATTTTGCAGTTTTCTATGTTTTTCCCTCTGTTGTATATTGCAACAGAAGTCAGTCATATTTTATTTCCATTACAGAGTAGAATATTTGGGCAGCTATAGTAAAGATGAAATATGGTGTCTACATGACAGCATAATGGTTAATGAAACTGTGAATATATTACAATTGTTGACTTAAGCATACAAACCCAGTACTCTCATTCCTAGACTGTGCAGACTTCCTATTTGGTAAATATTTCTGTGTATGCTTTCAAAGTCAAAGGTTAAGGTATAGAGTGTTTCAACCCTTTTGGAAAAGGTGAAGATAAGGTGAAATGGCCAGTTAAAACAGCAAGTAATTAATTGAGTCTCTATCTGTTAACAGGGAGAAGGTCAAGTGTACGTAGCCATTGTGATTACACAGTCTGCATTACAAGCGACTGAGTCATTTAACCTCAAATGGTTAGATTGGAAAGCTGAGAGCCAATTTAATGAGATTTTGCTTCAAAATAGTAACTGTACTTTCGAGTTACTATAGTATTTTTAAGATTTTTCAGAGTGACTTGTCATATACTTTTGCAGTACCAATTAGTTTTACTACAGTGAAACGTTTTAATTAGTTTTCAATTTTCCTCTTTTTTTTTAAAAAGAAACCCTCATATCTTTTTCATTGCCTTAATGTAGCTAATTGGCTGAAATTTTTAAATAGTAACTTCTTATGAAGATGTATTTGATTTTTTTCTTTCTTTCTTTTTCTTGACTTTGTCTTGTATGTAATTCTGATTCTGGAATACCATTTGGAAAATGCCTCTTCAGCAGTTGAAGGGGAAGAAAGACGAAGGACAAAATGAAAATGACTTCAAGATTTGCAATAAATTTCCAGTAATTAATGCAAAGTGAAAGGGCTTTGGAATATCTTATCTGAGCAAAAAGATCACATAGTTTATTTCTCATTCTATCAGTAGAAGCTAATATATGGTTAAGATGAATCAATTCAGAAACAGGTTTTGTCGGGCAAACCTGGTATGTTTTATCAATAAAATTAAAAAACATATATATAGATACAATTTTGATGAAGTCCATAATATAGTATGTTTGATTTCTTCAAGAATTCTTTTTGCTACCACATAATATCCTGATCTAGAAATTTGCCTTTTAGGGAATTATTGTGGGACACATTAGACAGATTATGAACAGTTCAGTTCAGCTGTGAAGATGTAGATACGGTTGGAGAGACATCTGTGAATGGTAGTATTTCCAGCAGATTGCTTAGTGATCCAAAGCTGGATACTGCTATTTGTCAATTGTCTTCATAATCTTTGGTTAAGCTTGCAAACAATATAGTGATAGGGCAATCACTTACTGTACGCTGAGAAGTTTAAAGACTTCTAGCTGATGGATCCAAGAGAAATGTAAGAACTGTAGTACCTAAATATTTCTGCATGAAGAAGAAATAAGATGTTGAGGGGTTTTCTGCCTTCAAGGAGAAAGCATGAAATTGATGGTGGTTAAATCCAATTTTGAATGCAGATGCAATTTCCTCATAGATATCAAGGATAATTAAACTTTGGAGTTTAAATGTTAGACTCCTTGTCACTTAGAATGTTTGAGACAAGATATCATAACCTTCTCTACATATCCTTTATAATAGAATTAGGTACTATCCTAAAAGACAGAAAAAAAGAATAGGAATCTGTGGGCTACAGCAGTTAATTATGGTGATCAGTAAGGTCTCCTCTGGTATCACCGTTTCCATCCCAGATGAAATATATTGGTTTTTTAAGTTATCAACATCATGATTCTTCATATATTTCAATAAGACTAAAGGTTGTGCATAGTTAGAAGTGAAAAATCATTGTGTTGTTGTAAGGCACCTCTCCTCTGGTCATTAACTAGTCCTACTAACCACTCAAGACAGGGTCAATTCTGAAGTTGGATCAGGCTGCCCAGAGCCTTGTCCAGTTGAGCTCTGAGTATGTCTCTTATTCCCAGTTTTTCTGGGCAACCTACACCACTGCTTAACCTCAATCAGTTTGGAAATATTTCTGGTAACCAACTGGAATTCCCTTACTACATCTGATGCTGTTTCCTTCCCTCCTGCTATGCACCTCTCTGAAAAGTCTGAATCCCTAATCACCCATTGGACAGATGACAATAGCAATTAAACCCTGTGTTTCATTTCTTATCATCTGCACAAATCCAATTTCTTTAGCCACTGCTGTTAGATTACTCTCCTGTTACTATTATTTTGGCGGTCCATCACTTTTTCCAGTTGTATCTTTCTTGTATAGGTGAGTCCAAACTGAACACAGATATTGGACCTGGTTGCTTGATACATTTAATGCAGAAATTCTACATAACAGAAATTTAAAACAGGAATGAAAGCCAAAAAGAGTAAAATAAGTAAGTGTGGCCATTTTTTATTTCCACTGTTTATTTCCACACTATTGTGTGTTATTTTCCACAATATAGAAATTGTCTCAGAATCCATGATGTGATTAGATAAATATTATGTTTATTATGAAATTCATTATCTGCATAAAAAGTATGGAATTTAGATAAAAGTTAAGGACTGGGAAAAAAGTCAAATGAATGAGTTAAAAATGTTTTGCTTCAGAAAATAGGTGTATATATTAAGTACATTTGCATTCTTATACAATATTTAGAATGGGATATGTTGGATCTGTTTTTTCATAGCTATAGTACTGGGAGGGATGAAGAAATGGGTATTGCTACATTGTTCCTACTGTGCAGCGTTTGGCATCAACTACTATGCTGGCACCAGGAAGCTCCTTCATCACAGACTAAGGGCACAAAACTTTTTTTGAATCAACATCTTTATTTAGTGTATGATGCAGCCATGTAAAACTCCCCGTTTATCTCATTTGGCAAGGCCAGAAAAGAAGGATGAGAGAGCTCCACTGCCTATTTCCTCTTCCTCCAAGCATGTTTTAAAAGTAAAGCCACCAAAACTGTTCTTTGAGGTTTCCAGTTCTGTAGGTATATTAATGCCATTTATTCTGCTCTCCATCTCCATTTCAGTTACTGCTCTGGCTATTTTCTGGAGCCCTAAAAGGCTCAGAAGGAGATGAACAACTAATTTTTCATCCTGCAGCAATTCTGGAAGTTCCCACGAGTGTTAAACCGTAACTATGTTGGAATTTTTGATCAGACAGAAATGACTTGGGAAACGGAGAGATCACCGATTGAATGGCTTTGGGTCACAGTGTTAAACTAAGGTCTCAAAAGCTCCCCCTTATCTTGTTTTATGGATTGAAATCCTTCTCAGTATCTAGCATTAACAACATAAATAAAAGCAGAAATAATGTTTGTGAAGAAGATTGCCTTCGTTATTTCAGTTTGTTCATGCTATAGCAACACAGTGTTCATCGTTTTAGTTGCCTCCATGTAGGTGACCAGCAAATCACATGAATCTCAATTGGAAGCAAATTGAGAATAATCTGAAGCTAATGCCTAAACATCTTGTTTCTACCTCATAAAAAATGAATCCATGTGCTAGCAGTAATATACATATATATATATATATAGATACAAACATATAAACAGTGAAAACTTCAGGCACTTTTCACTACAACTTATTAATATATACCTATTATTTCTCCTGTTCTAGGAAATGCTGTTAGTATCAAAATTGCAGTAATTTCCAAGAGTGAGAAGAAAACTTATGCAAGTTGACTAGGATAATGGATGGATAGCGTTAAGAGTATATAGATCATCAAATTACCTAATTCAAGCTATATGAAACATATTTCCTGCTTATTTGTTATGAGTTCACAGTATAAGGTCTTATCTTATTTTTCTAATCCATGCACCTAGAAAATCTGAGTGCTCATTTGAGGAAAAAGAAAATAAAAATTCTCATAAATTGTAACATTTATTTAGTTGGATTTTACTGGCATTCAGGTCTAATTTCTTTGTTCTTTTCGTGATAGCTATTGTGAAAATATATCTTGAAAAATATAATTGGCTTTGATGAGTCTGCTGTGCGTCTGAATATCAAACATGTTGTTTGATCATTATTCAGGATTGGTAGGTTACTTTTTTTTTATTTATTATGGAGACTGCATGCTCAGCAAGTAATGATATCACATGGCATTTGGGGACACATGTTAATATATCCTGTCGGAGAATAGAAATGAATCAACTGTCTTCCTTCACTTATCTTGCTGGGATATTAAGATATAGCTAAAAGTACTCTCTCTCTTGAAAATCCTGTAGAACCTTCAGTTTCAAGCTCTTAAGCATGATTTGCTGTGGGCACTCTTGAGAAGAATATAGTTACACAACTCAAAGAAGGAAAGAAGGATCAAATAACACATACAAGAAGCAGAAATAGTATGAACATTTCATGATTGGTCTAATATTAGATAGCTTATGGAGCAGTTATTTCAAATTGTGCTAAGCAATATCCATTAGGGTAAAAAAATAATTGAAATGATGGAAAGGGAAAAGTTTTGGAGCAATATTGTGAATAAAATACTCATTTGCTCAGTAAGGAAAGGAGAAAACCTTCAGAAAATTGTCACCATTTTATCTGATAGTCACTTGCTAAGCAGTGGATTTTCTTGCTTGCTGTATTGTTCCTTCTGTCTTTCCTGGCAAACGTGTTTTGTAGTATTGCAATCCCATACTGTTCAATACAGGGTTGAACACAGAAGAATGGATGCTTGCATAAATTTATGTGTGTGTACATGTATATGTATGTTTTTTGTAAGAGCATATAATTAAAAATATCAACAGAAATAAATGTTTAATTTTTGTTGGAGAAGAGATATTGAGATGATAATAGGAAAGGGTTTTAGTGCTTTCCTGAAATAGAACAAAGTGCCACTTCTTAATAGAAATCCAACTATTATTCTCTCCCTCCTCAAGAAACTAAGTCTTCTTATGAATTTGTCAATTATTTTAGACTGTGGTTTTTGGGAATGCATCGGTGATATCAGTGAGAGAGAACTACTAAACAATTACTGGTTGCAATGTTTTGGCATTTTTTTCTCCTTCGTTGTTTAATTCATTCTATCCCTCCTGTGAAGTTTCAAAGATAGAAATTGCCTATATCTATGTGGTTTTGTGATATTCATAATCAATGAAATCCCAGTGTTACACTAAAAACCTTTCAGGAAGGTATCAATATCCATCACTTCAGAACTAGTCTCTTGCCTCCTGTTCAATCACCGTAGCTCTTGAATTCTGGTCTCTTCTTGAAAATCCTTATTTTAAAAGTGCCCATCTTATTGGCCAGTTTGAGTCTGCTCTTACTTGTCCTTTGCTACTTTAATGAATTATAATCAGAACTTTAGTATAAAGTTTATTTTTAAACTATTCTGGCTTCAAATATCATAAATATTTCTGATTTATAATAACTATCTACAAGGAATTCCTTTATATCTTTCTGATAAATTATGTGTTTTGGTTAAATATGTCATTAAAGGCAGAAAAGTAACCACTCTTAGAGCAAATACTCATATTGCAGATTTAGAGCAATGTTTCTTCAAGGTCGTAACAATTTTTTGCACAAGGAAGGCAAATTAAGGAAGATGTCAGTAATTACATTGCAAGATACACACCCTAATCAAGTGAAAATTTTACATGAAAATATTACAATCTGAGACTAAATAAATTAAAAATGAAATAAATTAACAGTAATGTAATTTTTGCAAATATTTTTATTTATAAAGGTTTATTGTAATAAAGGTGTGTTGTTTTTTTTTAGACCTTGCTCTGATTGGGAAAGAGAGGTGGTCAGTGCTCAAATGAGTGTTCATTGAAGCCTGCTAGGGAGCAGCACCAGAATGTGCTGTGGATAATCCAGATATTTGAATCATATGAGCATCTAAAGCTTGATTAATTCCTTCTAAGATTGGCATGTAAAGTATTATAAAATGTGCATTCTCAGCCTAATAAGGAGCATGAAAGACAAGACTGAACTTGAATACACAACTCTTTGGGTAAATTTAATGCTAAAAAAACTATTACTGTAAATCGAATGATTTGAAAATTCCAGTGATGACTAAGGAATCAAAGTGGTTCTTATTCAGGTTCAGTGCTCCACACTGCTTTGCGAAAATATGATTTTCAGGCTCGGTAAATTGTAAAGTGAAATTATTTGATAGTTTGAAATTCAAGATTATGCTTGATTTTTTTTTTCATTACTTTGAAATATAAATATATTTAAAATATATTGACACACACAAAAAAACCCAAATGACTTTAAAAATGTTTGGAATACTTTTTTGGCTTCATATTTAAAAAAAAAAATTGAATAAGAATGAAACTATTTTTCTTTTTAACTTTTGGAAATGATAGTGAACTGCAAATGCCTTTAGTCATGCAGCAGTGCAGTTTTTCATCCAGGCTCATCTCAGCTTTGTTTTTTAAGGAAATGGAATCTTAATGTGCTACCAGTTGATCAGAGATTTGCTCAAAAATACTGCTTTGTTGTGAGGATGACATGGACAATGTTTTTAGATATGAAAACTGTAATATAAAGCTTCTACGACTGTGTGTTTAGCAGTCTGTACTGGAGTCTAATATACAGGACTCCAGCACCAACAGAAAATCGAAACCATTTGTTCTTTAACTGACTTTCCTATGTACAAGCAGCAAATAAAAAGACTTTTTTAACTAACATGAAAACACACAGCTGAGTTTGCGCAGTTAAATAAAAGTGAAGAATGAAAAAAAAAAAAAGTAAAGCAGAAAAGAGAGAAATTTTATGGTGCATATATGTCTACATTAACCAGTTGAAACTGTGGAAGAATAACATTTCTAATAATGCTCTCTATTAATATGCATCCTGGAAATTGGACTATTCAGGCTGGGCATGCAAGTTCAGCTTTGCTTTCTCATAATTCTATGTAATGCATGATCAGAATCCACTCAGTTAAATACGCTTAAAGGAAAATGAAATGCATTAAGAAGCTTAGGATAAAGCCAAAAATTTCAGAAAATTTTACAGCTTTTTAAAAACTTCCACAATTCCTTAGGCAAGGTTTACCTAAATAAGTGATAGTTACTAATATAAAGTAGGGCCCAAAGTGAGTGAATGACACAAATGTTTCAACAAAATATGAGGCTAAAGCTTGATGGGGAATTCAGGTTTTGATACATTAAACTATGTGCAAAGGTACCCTCTTCATTGGTAGTGAGACATTATACTTAGAATGTTGTGGAGTATATTTTTCATGATAAAAGGTATGTTGATTATTATGGTGTTTGTAAGCAGGTAATTTTTCAGCATCTGCTTTTCAATGATGGGTTGCAATGGGAATGATTACAGTAGCTTCACGTCAGGCTGGAATATCATGATTGATGGTATATCACGGAGAACATGGAATCTACTAATGACTTTAATAGTGTCTATTTCTTTGTGGAATTTCTTTTCATTTTCTTAAAACAACGGGAACATTACTGACTGTATAACCTTATCCCCTGTCTTAGGTCTCCTAGAAACCCTGAACAGAAGATCATTAAACGAGTGATTGCTCTTGAAGGAGACATTATCAAGTAAGTATTTTAAGCCTTAGTCTCTGAGTCTTTATAGGAACAGTGCATCTTTTCAGTGGATTTTAAATCAGTATCCTAGACAACGAGAACTTTCTAGTATTTTCTTTCTATCTATTCTTAACAGGATGTCAGCATTGTACTTTTCTCCTTTTTAATAAGAGGAGAAGTGCTACACAAAACCGCTTACTCTCTCATGAAAGGTACATGGGTGAAAATAATGCTTGTTTCTTAGAAAATCTCATTCACATATCAAGGCAGGTAATTATACAGCATTTTTTTTTAATAAGACTGTCGGGCTGTGATTCTTCAGAGATTCTTCAGAGTCCAGCTGTTTTTTCATCTTGTGGTTGGCAAATAAAAGTTGGGTTTTTTTAAGGATTGGGTTTTTTATTTGTTTCCAATTTGGGGGATTTAAAAATCTGATTATTTTATTGTATTGTATTGTATAGATGAATAACCCTCATAGATGACAGCCTTCACTGAAGTGTATAGGAATCTGAAGGGAATATGGTGGAACTGATTTGGAGTAAATTATTCCATCAGAAAAAAAATTGTAGCAAGAGTAGTCTCTAGAGTGTTTCAGGAGTGGGTTTACTCTGACAGATCTTTCTACTGGGGCTGGTTGGAAATAAATTACTAGTAGATGTAAATCAAAAGCCTTTGTGGGAACAGTATTATTTTGATGAAAATGCTTGTTTGAAAGGGTTTCTTTTTCCCAGGTATACAATAGAATTGGTGTAGAGTTGGGAGGGTAAATCCCTAGTTTCCCCACATTAAGATATGAATGACCCTGAGAGCTCTCAGACAATATGGCAGACTAAGACTCAATTCATTTAGATAAAGATTCTTGCTCTGGTGTAGCGAATACTTAAGATGTACTTGGCAGCTGCAATTCAAATCCAGGTTTTGAGTGTGGTCTCAATGAACGCTAGTTAATAGCAGCATTGGTGGATTTTTGAGCACTATAGAATATGTTTGTCTTCTTCCCCCCCTCTCCCCCCCCTTTACAGTTGATATAATTTCTGTTTTATTGAAAAAGTCCCAATGTTTGAGAAGCGAAAATAAATTCTTAAATTTCTGTTGAAGCAAAATATCTGAAATAATAGAGACTAAGAAGTTAATTTGATGTCCAAAAACTATGGACATCTACAGCTAAAACTAATTATCACTTCAGAGAACTAAGAATGTAGGAGTAATGTGTGCTACTGAGTGATACCTTTTATATATCTATGTTCTGAAGAAGGTACATATGCCTTGATGTAGTTGATATTAGTGCTGTATTTCATATAAGACTGATATTAATGATTTGGTATTCCTCATTCATTTCTGTAGCAAAGCTAAAAAGAGACAGCAATATAAGGCAACTTCAAGGGTTATTTTTCACTGTTCTGTCTTATTAACATATTTGTCTGAATTTTTGAAACTGAGTGTAGCTTTTGATAATACAAAAGACATTTAATAACCTAAATTCCAGCTGTAGGAAATCAATTATGCTGTACATTCAAATGCATTAAGACTGAACTTTTCATTAGCTTCTGTGGGTGTTCTTGGGCAAATGGACAAAGGTGTGGTGCGTAATAGTGAGAGTGTGTGCAGAACACTGATGAGTCTGTAGGTTAGCAAATCACTCATGGGTACAGAAGACCACACAATGATCCTCATTTGTCTTTAGTAAAACAGGTTAGATTATTTTATTGATAGGAATATTAATCTCAGTAATTCAGATGTGCATCTTTTTTTTCTGTTTGAATGCATGAAAATTGTCCCAGAGCCTTTTGTTTTAACTGTAGGAACTAGTTTTTAGCTAAATAATAAATTATTGGACTATTATAACTTGTTAAGTTTTTATTACCCCTTTGTTTATTGCCCCTTAATTGTGAATATGAAGGAAATGTAAGTAATACCTGCCACTTTTAATAGCACTAGGGTAAAGGAAAAGCTTAGATAATAAGATGAAACATCAAAGCTGGCAACAGTTGTCTAAAATATGTTTGGTTTCTTTTTTTAAAAAAACCTGCACTGCAAGCAGGTATGTGACTAGGATATTTATGACTAAAACAGACAACTGGTAACTGAGAGCATGTATAGAAAACATAAATAGAAGAGTTCAACTCCTATTTAGTGTCTGAAAACAGTCTTTATTACAAACCAAACAGAAATGCTTTTGATATCTTGATATTTTATCTGTATATATTTCTATATATTAAATTATTCCTGATCAGCATACAATGATGCTCTGAATTAAATTGAAAGTAACGTGGATCACGTACAAAGATGTATCTGAAAGCATGGAACTCTTCACTGTTGTTCTGACTCTTTTTTTAGTATGGGTGAAACGTGATGCAAAACTAACATATACTGATATTAGGGGAATATTTGAACATCCTCATTCCTAATATGAAGTCTTTGGAGTATATATGCTTCTGTGCTAAAACCCCCACTTCCTCAAGCCTTTTGCTGCTTTGTTGATCAATTGGAATTTCTTGTTAATAAGAAAACATCCAGTCTCACTGCAGAGCTGTTATTTCAGTTCCAGGGTACAGAAAAGTGGCACTCATCAGTTAGATATGGTGGGGTTCTATCACATCTGGGGCTGTTCGTGGGTACAGTGCTTTTGCAGAGAAATAGTGGTTCCACAGAGCATTGTGTTGCATTGGGCATTTTATCTGGAAGGTCAGTGCAATATACAAAACCTATCTGTTGCTCTGTAAATTTTGCTTGATGTCATGTGACAATTGATTAGTACATGTTTTCAATGATGAGTCTTCCAGTTTCCATTGTGAAGAAAGATTTGCAAGTAATTGTGAGGTGGAAGGTATTTTCATTTAGTGCTCCATGAGATAAGTGATAGAAAATATGATCTGTGAATCTGTAGTTATGCTTTCATAGATGAATGAGTTACCTTTAGTCAATCTATTTGGTGCATAATTAGGGATCATTTTTCACAAGAATGCTGTGGTTTTTCATGTTATCAATTAAAATCAGTTACTTAGCATTTTACTGTTTGTTAATTACTGAGAGTAGCGAAAGATTAAATTGGGAGAGCCATTATTAGCATGGGAAAGGTTCCTTATATTTTGACGAGTTTGGGTGTTATGGCTCCACAGCAGAAAAATCCTGGTTTCCAGTTCTTCATTTCTAAAAGCATTAAATAAGACACAATTGTGACATTTTAAAAATAATAATGACTAGCTTCTAGTTTTTTAAAAGGAATCAAGGTGAGAGATCTAAAATGAGTCCATTTTGACCTTTTATTTTGTGTCTTTCAGGTAGTCAGACATTAAGGACTACATAGTACTTCACCTTTTGAAATATGCTTTGAGGGACTGAAAAATGCTACAAACTCATTGAATAAAAATTCTGGCATTACAATTTTCTGTTCTTATTTCCAATCTGTTGATAGTCCAGGTGAAGTGACTTTGGTAGTGTCTTGTAAATCCCTGGAAGCATGTAGTACATGCCACAAAACCCGTAACAGATAATTTAATTTGGATAAGATGGTAGAACTTCCTCCTCAAAAGAATTTAAAGAATAGACAGAAAATCACCTTTTAGCCCTTGAAAATGAATCTGTAGGTCAGCTTGTGTATAGAAAATATTGCAAAGTGTAGCTCCCATAGATCAGGTTTTGTTTTGTCTTCCATGGATTCACAGGAGAATTAACTTTAAGTAGGAAATCATTACAATGTTTAAATGATAATTCTTCCAAAGGAGGCCTTCTTTTAAAGTCAATATAATCTAATTTGTTAAAAATTAATGTTTGTATTGTAAAACACTTTGAATAACTTGAAATTAAACTTATTAAAGCTCATTTATCTTAAATGCACTAGCGGAAATTCAAAAATCTATAGTAATCTATCACAGATGAGGTATCATATGTTTTCAGTAAAACAAATAAACGAAGGTTTATGCAAGGTAAACCAAAATTGGCATTAAACAAGTAACATTTGAAATTAAGTCTGACTTGCTGAACTAATTTTTTTTCCTTCTGTCTGTCACAGTTGCATGGGTCTGCAGGAATTTGGTGTGCCAATTCTATTTCTTTCATAGAACTTTTTGCTTCTTAATACTGTACCTGATTCAAGAATGATTTGTGAGTCCCTAGGAAAAGTAACTTTTAAAAGTTTTTTCCAGGGATATTATTAGGCTATTTAGGAGTAAGTGTTCTGAGAACCGAATGGCTCAGCAAAATGGTGTTGCATTTCAGTGTTGCATCTTGCAAAACTGCTCTGAGGATGTGAATAAGGAAATATTGCTTGTTTCTCAAAGCATGACGAAGCAGAGATAGATCCTGATAGTATTAGGCTATAGGTGTAAACCAAGTTTCAGCAGCTTTTCAACCTTTACTACAAGGTCCATCATTAAATTGCAGAAACTATTGCTATAGAATGTTAGGAAGGGCAGAGATATAAAGGGCTTTGAAAAAGGAATGGACAATTAATAGAAACAAAGCCCATCAGCAGTTGTTAAATGCAACAATCACAGTACAACTTCATGTACTCCTCTTGTCAAGTTCATGCAGGTTGTTATATTTCTTCCAGTCAAAGATTCCATACTGCCTTAAAATATAACCAAAATCTGGTCATTCTGACCACTTCTTGGAAAACCCTTTCAGCTTCAAACAAACTGTTCGCTACTCCATGCAGGTATTTGGTTGCCTTTTCTTTTTTTTTTCTTTTTCTCAAAGAGTAGGTGCTGTGCAGTATTTCTTCAGTATAAAAAAGACAGTCAGCAAGTTTTCTTACTGTTTTTTTTTTTTTTTCACTGAACTGTCTCAATTTAATCAGATAGTTGTGGTTGCTTATTTTTTTTTCTTCACTGAGGAGCAAGGGTGGTTGCCCAACAAAACAGTTGTCTTCATGCAGAGACTCTACTACTTGATAGCAACTTGTGTTAGATTATGCCACAAAATATGTGTGCCTGTAGGAAGCAGAAAAGCCTTTAGAAAAACTCAGACTTTGCCAGAGTTGTGGCACAAGAATGTCTCTATATGTAACAACTTCAGAGCAACAACCTGGCAGGAATTGCATCCAGACCTTTGCCATTTAATCATACATAAATAATTTTATGTTCAATTATGCTGTACTAAAAGTCTTGTTTTCTCTCCAGCACCACCCCCTGCAACATACACCCAAAGATGGTAACTGTTCTGAGGTACCGGTGATGTGGTGAAGGTACTGCTTGCAATGACTCAGAATAGAAAAATAAACATCAAAAAACATCAAAACAGTAGGAATCACAGTTGGTCATGATACCCAAGTGATGTTTCTGGCTGTATCTTATTCCCTTCTTTCTCAGAATCCATTGTCTTTGTGTTTGGGTTGTGAGTATAGATCTGTGAGTGGGGGGAACCCATTACCAAGAGTGCTAGTGGGATCGACAGAGCTGAGAACTGGTTGTACTCTACAAAGACACAGCACTGTCCTCAGAGATTACAAATTTTGGAACATCTTTTCTTTTGACTAACTAATTGCAATCTTCATGTTCTTCTGTCTTTGTGCTTTATGTATCTAAACAATGAAGTGGCAGCCAAACTACTCCTTATACGAAAACCCATCGTCTTCCAAAATATCTTTAATTTTTGGCCATATGCACAGAATGCATATCTCATAGGAATTTTGCAGTATATTTTGCACTACTTTTTGTTAGGTAGAGGTGGGATTTTTCTAAGCCAATGAAAGCTTTCATTAGGGTCCAGCTATACCACTCTGTCATGACTCTTCAGCATTGATCACATCCTTGCAAACCTCCTAAATACTGTTTCCATTGATTTTGATTCCATTTCCATGTGCAGAATGCTTGCATGAATGGACTCCATTTCTGTAAATGCAAATTATGGGAATGTATATTGGTACAATGTCTTTAAGCTATAAAAACAATCTGACAAACCTGGGATGAAGATTTGCTGTATCTATAATGAATTTCTATAGTTCTGTAGATCTTTAGGCCCAGTAGTGGAGGTCTGCAAAGCTGGATTTCTAAAACTTAATTATAAAATATGGAGAAATATTTTTGCTTTGCATCAGATTTTGATTGCCTAATATTTGAGGAAGGTGGATGAAGAGACAGAAAGAATAAGAATAGAAAGTTGAATTTCAGGGGGAAAAAAGTACAGATGTGCTATTTTTTGTTTTCTGAAAATACAGGGTAAAATATTTTTTCATAAACACAAAAATCAGGAAAATACAAAAAAATGAAAAGACACAGTTTTCCAGACTTTTCACATTGGAGAATGTGAATGTTAATATTACGTTAGTATTTACTCATTGCTTCATGCAGTAAGGTCTTCATTCCTTTAATATCCATAGTATTTTTAAAGACGTATTATCTTTTAGTAAGATTGCAGAAAGATCATGTAGTTCATCAATACCATTTCTCTGATATTTCAGTTTGTGTCGTTTCTCAAAATTCACTGAAAACAACAGAGTTACAATGTAGACCTGGTATGACCTCTGCGACTCTTACTATTAAAGGAAAAAAAATAATGTAATATGATTCTCTAAGAGCTTACAGATTTGCAGTGTTAGCTTGTAGAAAAAACAAGCAGCATATCCTATTACCTCTGAAGTGAGGAGGTTTGATTTGGACAACACTAAGAGACAATAAAAGGGAGACCATTAATAGCACTATTTTTTACAGAGTTACTATTTAGACTAAACCCAAAAGTACTAAAAATTGAATATGTAATTGCAATTGCAATATGTACTCAACTACTCTCTACTAGTGTGCATCTGAACAAGATATAAATGACAGCTGTATCTACAGGAGGGAGAAAGGGAAGGTTTATTATTATTTCTTTTTTTTTCTGTTTAATTATAGAAGCAGGACTCTAAAATGCAAAAAAGCAGCAACCCTTTTAAGATGGCATATCTGTGAACACTGTGTATAATGAGTCTCAGTAGTGTTCAAAGACTGTTTTAATCTGCCAGAGTAATAAACAGTGGGGAAGTTTTTAAAATGCTCTGTAGGCACCTTGGAGTAATGTTTCTCATGGCTTCCAGTAAATCCTTGTACTTATGCAGCCCATGGTTATCATGAAGTATATGCCAGTATATGCAGGAAGTGTATCTGCAGACACTTATTGCCAGCATTAGCTGTAGCTGTGTGAAGTACCATTCTATCTTATGCTAATGTATATTACAAAATTAAGAGAAAAGAGGCAGCCAAGCACTTTATGTCTTTATCATTGAAAACTACAAGCATGGAGAACAGAAATCTGGGAGAGTGGCTGAGAAAAGTACTGGTGAAGTACCATGGCCTGTCTGGACCGTGCTTCCACCAGCACCTGAGAGAATGTCCCTTTTGCAGTGCAAATAGCCGCCAGCGTTATGGGCACCAGTTCACTTTTCCTGACTGTCTTTCATGTGCTGGACACTGAATAGAGACCAATGTAAGAATGGATAATACTACTAGTAGGGAGGTCTTTATTTTCTAGGAAATTATTTTATAGGATTATGAGGCCTTTTGAACATTATGAACAGGACTGGGAAGACATTGATAATCTGGAATGAGTTCAGCAGAGGGCCCTAAGACCTCAGGCTGGTCAGGTGCTGCAGCACTTGCCCTGTCAGGAGAGGCTGGGGAAATGTTCACCCTGGAGAAGAGGAGGCTTTGAGGTCACCTAACAGCAAGCCCCCAGTACCTATGGGGAGGTTAGCAAGAAAGTGGAACCAGGCATAGAGGTGTAGTTGGCATAACTTGAAACAAGAGAGGTTCAGACAAGATACAAGAAGAGTATTCTCCATAAGGATGGTCAGGCTATGGGGCAGTTGCCAAAGAAGCTGTGGTCTCCATCCTTTGACACGTTCTGATTGGATTAAGTTCTCAACAACCTTACTTGATCATGTAGCTAGCCCTGGTTTGAGCAAGAGGTTGGACTAGTTACCCACCGAGGGCACTTTGAACCTTGAACTATCCTCTGATTTTATGAATATGCCATTAATTTCAGAGAGTTAGAAAAGGCTTAACTGAAAAGTAAAATTCCTGAAAAGAAAATTGGCTCTGTTTTACCTCAAACCAGGACAATCTGATACTAAATTTCAAATGCATTATGCCACATTTAGAAGAATGTTATCTTTGTTAGAAGCTGAAACAAATGGAGTGTATTCATCTCATTTAAGAGAGGATGTCTTTTGTAGACATTTTTCTTTAAAGAAACACAATTGATTTCTGTTTCACTGGAAGCTGATTTACTGCCAAGACATCAGATGGTTAGAAAAGACATACATACAAGTGTAATCATCTCAATGGGAATCACAATGGGTTGTCCTTATGATTTTTTTTAAATTGAACAGCAAGTGAATAAAATGCACTGACTTTTAAAAAAATCCAATAGTTAATAAAATTCTTTCATGTATTTTAATTTTCACGAACTTTTTGCTTTCTAAGCTATGGATCCAAATGTCACTGGTGGTCTGAAATTTGACACTGAAATCCATTCTTAGAAATCAAAGGATGTGTTTAGTGAAAATGGCCTTTCTCCTGAGCATCTTCTGAATATTAAGGTGGCTGCTTAAGTAGATTCTGGGTAGAAGTTGAGCTCCATGTCAACCCTGATGCTCAACTATATGTATTGCATTAATAGTTCAATATGACAAGAGCAAAGATGGCAGTAGGAGGAAGGAAATAATATTAAATCTATTTTACAGAAGAGGAAGTCAGGACAAAAAATGGGTCATAGGCTTATGCTCATACAGGAAATGTACGGGACAGTCATAAACTGAACTCCCTGGGTTCCTCATCTCAGAAAATGAACAAGTTCGTGTGTTTGTCAGCAGCAGATCTTATAGATGTACCAGAAGGCAAACAAGGTTCAGAACCTGGCAATTCTGTCCTCTTTCCCCCTGTAAATTGAAAGGACAATTTTTATTAACTTGAAGAGTATTAGAATCAGGGGTATTGTTATGTTTGCAAATTGAAGGAAAACATGCTGAAACAGAAAAATCTAGTCTAAATAATGTAAATAAATCTCACTGGTCATTTCATTTTATAGCTGTTCAAGTGTCCTCTCTCTGCCTTACTTGATTATATTTAGGGTGCTGAACTCAACCTGTGACACAGTGAAACAGTTGTATCCACCTATAAAGAGTAGAAAACTATTTTGCAAACTAGACTCAATATGTGGTTGTTTTGTTACCTGCATCATTATCATTGCTTCAGAGTCCCAAATCATGACTTTTCTTTCTTTTTATTTTTTTTCTTCTTTTTATTTCCTTTTTTTCTGAATTGCTTTGGCTGAAGAATTAAGCAAACTCTCTGTTAATTTCAAATCAAGTAATGGGCAGGTAACTGCAAGTGACTGAGTTGGTGGTTTTTAAAGATGTTGATTTTCTCTACTCTCCTTCCACTCCTTCCATTTCTACACGCAGACACACACACACAGACTTGCCTCCTTTCTTCCACCCGCGCAGCCGGAGATACCGTTCCCTCATGCGATTCATTTTTTAGAAGATTAATTTCCATCTGTACTCATATGTAGGGAGACAACAGCAGTTGCATCATTTTTGATGCTGCATATGAAAAAAGGATAGCTTGCCTCCAAAGTGTTCTTCCTAAATGCTTATCTTTCCAGTGCTTTCACCTGGGCTCCCTTTTGGAACTGCTGAAGGCAGCTTAAATGAACACCATGTACTTGGCATTGCAATGAGCTGACAGGGACCACATGTCTGCTTACCAACTCCAGCTGAAGCACAGTTAACTTCTTAAAATGCACCGACACTGCTATTTGTGATCATCTGAACATATTCTCTTAGGATGAGAGTCTCAGCTGGTATGAACCATCTTAGCTCTTTTCATGTTAAGGGAAATAGGCCAATTTAGTCTAAATACAAATCTTGTGAAAACATTTTTTTGTGTAAGAACATATGTAAAGAATACAAAAAATGTCACCTCTTCAAGGTTTTATAGTTGATTTTCTACATTTTGTATTTTTCCATTGAGTGGAGTAATGGATACAGAATTATACACAGGATGAACTGATAAAGCTTTATCTCTTTTTAGTTTGTTTGTATGTTTTTTTTTTTAATTTAGAAAAATAGCGTAAAGTTCCCTGGCTTTTTCGCTTCTTTTCCTCTTTAGATTTACAGCCTGACAAACTACTTTAGTGCCAGCGTGCATTTTATAGCACTGTTTGTCAGCCATAAGCAATAACTGCCCATGTTTTAATTTGAAAATTTTGAAATTATTGTGTTTGCTATTATGTAAAGCTTGCAAATCTATGTTGGCAGAAATATTAATTGTAAATTGCTCATTTAAAAAGATTGCCTGCCTATTTTTGCACTGCAAACTGATCTTGAAATGAGGGCCTGAATAGTTCACAGTAGCAGAACTAATAAGGTTTGGAAATTGATCACCTCAGTGGTTATGAGATTCAAATGAGAATAGGAGGGAAAATGACTATTATCTTTTTTCATTATTATAGAACTGACTATTGTTGACATTCTGCTTCTGTGAAGTAAATTGTGTGATGAAACTGTAGCGTATTTTGGGTATAATGGGTAACAAGTCATTAAGTGGGGTCTCCAGCATCTGTGCATAGGGGAGCCAAAAATATTTTCTGCTTTACTGTGGTCTGTTGGCAGTGATTGCACAAATAATTTCTGATTGCTGACCATTATGCTACAAGGTTTTTAATATGCAGCCAAAAATATATTATGATAAACTATATGTCATGTTTTTCTAGAACTTCAGGTATATCCCAGATAGCATTTCTAATGACTAAGTTTCAATTTTGTATATATAGCAAAAAAAATTTAGTATTTAATCATTTATTGTAGCTTGAACAGGAGTAAGTAATAAATGCTGAGCAAGATTGTGATAGGATTTGCTATAATTGAAAACCAAAGTATAGTGCCCTGCTAGTAGAGGTGGGAGTCTAATAAGTGATGTACTTCTAAAAGAGATAGAATAGAATAATGGATGAGGAAATCAATGAACAGATTAGAAATAGGTACATACCTAAAAAAGAAAGGTGACCTTTAATGGATTTCAGGGAACTGACTTGGTGATTGGCTAAATTAATCACAGTTCCACTGCTAGTGCAACTTTCTGTGCAGAAACCCCCAAATTGCCTACATGCAACATAGTGGCAATGGATGGCATGTATAATTAAAAATAACAGTATCATATGTCTCTTCAGGACTATTATGGAGCAGGTCTTGTCATATTTCTGATATAGTATATGTAAGTATGATCATATTTAAAAGAAGGATTTAGATTTCTAGTAATAAAAGTCATTCTACTGTTTCTAAAGCTTACGCAGTAGTTAAAACTTTAATTAAACAGGTTTTCAAGAATGGGGAATAGAGACTAAGTTCATAAACCAGACAGATATGCTTTGTAAATGAAGAAGAAAGCTAATTAAGTCAAGCATAGCAGCATAATATTAATTTTTAAAAACACTTCAAGCATATTTGTAGTAAATCTTTCTACAGCTATTGCATATTTCCTAATGAGTTATTCTACAGCTTAGGTTCAGCATGTATGCTGCCAACACTCTATAGCCAGGTAAAAAATTGTGTCCTTAGGCATTATGCTAATGTTTATTTCAGCGCAATTAACTCTTTAAGCCCAATTTATGAAAAGGGCAAAAATGACATAAGGTACTGGAATATTTTTCAGTCCTGTAAGTTTTATTCAGCTGATGTTAATTCCAGTTTCTTTGCCAGGAGACAGAGGTTAATATGGAGTGCTTGCTGGTCTCTATCAAGAGCTCTCTCACATGGGATAGAAAAGGGCTAAATTTTGTCATATGAAAGGCAATTAAGGGAATTAGTGAACTGCTACATTTCCTTCCATACGAAGACAAAATTCAACGACATGTTTTTACATTGCCAGATATAGGTAGTTAGTTGAAAGCACTTTCTGATGTGTGGCTGCAGTGCTTGTTTGCACTTCTATGTTTCCTCAAACTATTCATATAAAAAAATCTTGAACATTTTGAATTATTTGAGAATTGCGATAAACATGTTAGGGTATTGCTTCTTTGGTTGAATTTTCCATATTTCTCTAATGAAAGCTTTAGTTTCCTGACAGATTACTGAGATATCCCTAATTCTTGTCTTCTGTTGGGAAATTTTGATGATGTTTGAACAGGTTTGAACTTAGATCAGCCTAAGGTATGTTCTTTTGGGATCTCTACTACATAGAATCTGAAAATTTGGGCCAATTTTTGAAGTAATACTAAAAGCCTGAGGACTTTTAAACCAAACCATTTCCCTTTGTCAATTCAAATACTCCTTTTTTTTTCAGAGAATATAAAAGTATAGGTAATATTGAATTTTTCATAATTACTTTCCTTCTGGCTATGCCATATATGCTTAAGCTGTTTCACTGTTATAATTAGTAGCATCCTTAGTCTTCTATCATTCATGCTTGAGATTATCCAAACATGGGCAAAAATAGCAGCTGTATCAGGAATGTTGCGTACATGTGTACTGATTTTGTTGAAGGCTTATTAAAATCTGGAGTATTCTCTGTACTGCTCAAAGGCTGAGCAGGCAGGCTTACCTGTGAAGTCCCTAGCTGATAGTATTCATACTTTTAATGTAAAAAAATAACTTTCTTTGAAAACAATAATTAAAAAAGAGAGAGTGAGGCACAGAAAGAGGAGGGAAAGCTATAACAGTGCCAGCTGGAAAGGAAGAGACAGGAGTCTCTCCAGACAAGATTTCTCTTGCCGTCATTTTTTCCAGTATCACAGATATTCCCCTGAACGCTTCCCACAGTGACTATACATCTACAGCAGGACCAGCTTGGTCTTCCTCCTTCTCTTACACGTTAGTGTCCATGTTGCTGACTGCAATGCACTGGTCAAGTGCAGATGTTGCACTCATTTAACTGCTTATTATGCTCTGTGCATGTGTATTTCTGGATATTGCTCCTGGGTGATTTAAATAATAATTTTCTGCTAATGTTATCTAATAAGTTCTGTGTATTCCTGACCATAAAGTTATAAACCAAAAGATACGAAGTGTGAGGTGAAAAAGAGCGGGAGGAGAAAGGGTGATTTAAACATCAGTAATAATCTGTTCCCACAAGAAACCCAACATCAGAGACATATCAAAGTCTTGCAATTTGATGACACAAGGCCATGAGGACAAGAACATTGGGAGATAAGGTAAAAGTATTGCCACAGCAGCCTTGGGGTATGTCAGTGAAAGACTACAAAGTCAAAAGCAGACTTTAATGCTAGAAGTGAAAGATTGAAGGCTGTAAAGGGAAAGCCCCTGGTGTTACAAACCTTAAAGCACAGGGCAACATCTGTATCCTTCATTTCTCCGTGAATAATGTGGATTTTTATGACAATGATGAAAAAGAAAAGCAGGCCATTTCCTAGGTTATTTGAGAATCATTACTTATTGTGAAGACTTAAAAATTCTGCGTGGACAGAACTAGCCATTTACAGCAGAAATACCTGCATCAGAGGTTAATCAGCTAGTATAGTGCAGTGCAACCTAAATCATCCTATAATCCCCCTTCTTTTCTTTTAATTTTTAAGGAATGTTTTAGGAAACTGTGTTTGTGTTCTTCCCCCACCTCTGCCCTAATCCCTGTGCTCACGAATCCTCTATACATCTATGTATCAGTGCCAAAGTCTATAAGAGCCTCTGCATAGGTAATTGTATTCTGTTCCTGTGTATCTTTTGATGTACATAGCAGGTTTTGAGGAGTCTTTTAGAAATATATAGAGATCTGTATAGGTAGTGATCCCTTCATACACAGGCATGTGGGAATCATTTTGAATATGCCAAATTATGCTAGGCATCTACTTTTTGGTGCACAGTTGTCTTTTACCAGAGTTTAACAAATTTCTGGCATGTTTCATCTTTTAGCTGCTCAATTCTGTTCTGCTGTACTTACCTGTTAGATGCTAACTAGTTAACAGGACAAGGGTAAGAGATTAGAATTTGTTGATGAATGATGTTTTACTCCTTCTTTTAGTGGCTGCTTCTGTAGGAGTTGAAATAAAGTGTTTGCTGCTATGAGCACTTTCCATGTTGTGTATTCAGTGCTGAAACAAAATAGTGTAATTTGTATTTGAAATTTTTGAATCCAAGGTCTTCTATAATAAACCATTGAAAGTACAGTGATGAATTTTAAAAGTCTTTCTGTACAACCTTTAATTTCCAAAGGAAAACTGTGAGTTTTACAGGCTTCATGGGTGGGAATCAGTTGCTTAAACTGTCTAGTGGCATTTCAGATGTCCTAGTTATCCTGTCTAGTCTTATAAGCTACAGTTTCAGAAAGGAATAGTTCTCTTGAACATTGTGTTATAGCTGCCCTTGTCATGAGAATGTCTCAGCAGACTACCTAAAATAGCACCAGTCACTGATGTGTAGGCACACGAGTCACTCTTCATAATAAATTAGATGCTTCATGAGAAGCAATTAAAAATATCATGCTGAAGTTTTGGCAAACATCCAGCAAGCTTTTGGGATTTAAATCTTTAAGTCATTTACTGTATAGAAGTTGTTCTTTCATTTTTCTTATATGTACGTGAAGTTAGCTTCAGGATGGTATACATCTTTGGAGTGTAAGGAATACACCTTTAACAGCAATGATTGAAAACTATTTGTATTTGAATTATTCCTTTCTCCGAATATCCTCACTGGTTGATATTTGAAGAATGGTCGATAATAGAAGAGTATCCCTGATGTTAAGGTGTGTGGCCAGCTTCCAGCGTAATTGTCTTGTAAACATTATTTAACATATGATACTGGGAGACCTGCTTTGATCTGGGGAATAAATTTGTATAGAGCATTGTCTATGACAGTCTACAGTAAGGACAGAAAGTGACAAGGACCTGTTTTTGCTAAATTTATAAGCCCTTCTAAATATTTTATATAGTGTACATGGATTTTCAATTTGGTTATAGAATACATATATATGCATACATCTACTCATATAAATGTATTTTTATATATAAGTAAGGTACACATGAATGAGAAAAAAATTTACCAAATCTGTCAAGAATTAAGAGGTATAACATAGGTCTGATAAGATAGGTATAAAATAGGGGAACAGAACTGAAAAATACACTGAAATGAATCATGATTCAGCTATTCAAACTTAGATTCTGTGTTGTCACTTTACTGAGGCTTTGAGTCTAAATATAAATTAAGTGTATAATATATGCTTAAACACATTGACTTTAATTAAAAGAAATTCAAAACATCCGTTACTCACTGGAGACAAATTCTGCTTAGATTAAATAGAACCAGACTGCAGGAATAAACTTCATGTCTCTTAAAACAAGGAAAGATTGGTAATCTGGGGTTCGGAAGTACCTGGATCTCTCCATCTGTCAGTCACAGCAACTGTCAATAAATGCAAATTTGGAAACAAATTAAGTTGAACAACTTAAATTTTTTTGCTTTCCCTCGCGTTTGGCTTTGTTTGGTAAAGTTATACAGCAAAGATGTTGTCATGAACAGGACATCTCTGAAAACAGGATTTTCATCCCTGTAGATCTGCAGAAATAATGAAATGTTTCACTTATTTCAAAAATGAGAAATTTCTCAGAAATTGCCCTTGAAATTCAGATTAAATTGATCAGTTATTTTAATTTCAGTTTTTAACTTGATTTTAAAGAATTGCAGATAAAGGTGTGATTTGCTACAAAAGTTATTTCTAATGTCAGAAGCGTAAACATCATCAATTGTGATCACCCTGCAAGGTTCTCTGTAGAGAGATTGTTGGATAGGTCAGCAGTTGAGAGATAATCAGAATCATTAGTCATGTTTATTCCGTCAGCTTTTCAGATACTGTAATTAAGTTAGGTATAAAGATCTTACTACCGAATGGAATCTGTTCCCCAATGGAAGATACAATACAGCGTGTATCTCTAATTCCAAAATAAAATCTGTGATTCTAATTAGAGCTTCACAAAAGAAATTGGGTTTGCAAAACAGAATGAGGTTCGTTTCACACAGAGGTATCTTCATTCTATCTCAGCTGTGTTCTGCTTACTCATCTTTGGATATTTAAGATGAAACGAGAATCAGTTTCTAACCAAAGCACCGTCAGTTACTTTTAATGTTGTTTTAAAAGTTTCAAGTCTTAGCTTTATGAGTTACTAAACCACATGCACATCAGCATAGTATCAGAATCCCATTAGTACCACATTATTGCCTACAGTGGATCAAGGCCCTGGCTGACTTTAAAAGCAGCTGATTTCAGACACACAAAATCTGGTTAAGAACTACATTATCATGAAGCTCGGTCTGGCTGTGCTGTAACCCTGACATTCAGACTGTCAGAAGAGAGAAGGGGATCCGTCACCAAAAATTAAAGAAACACAAAGGTATACAGGCATAATTACCAGGAAATGATTGTTATATTGCAATATTTAATGTGCTTAATGCCAATAAAAATTCCTGAGAACACTGGCTGATAGAAAATTAGGAAAGCTCTAAAGTCCTCAAAATAATAACCTTGTGTTTTGTAATTTTCTCCAATGCACTGGAAATCCTGAATGACACTTACTGAATAAATAGCCAAATGAGAGGTGTAATTGGCCAAGCTTTCACAGGTTATTTGATCAAGATATGTCAGCACAGGTTTGAAAAATCTCACTTTTGACTTTTAAAAATTATGGCCCAGTTATCTCAGAGACGATGACACATATTAGTCTATTAGGCTATTCTGAGACACAAAAATTTAAGCAAGTACTACATCCAATCAGTAAAATCTAAGTGAAAAAACCTGTGCTGTTGTTGTCTCAATCATGTTGCAAACATAGTTTCTTCTCTGTTCCCAGGAACAGTACCTGTAATTTCGTCCTTGTGAAAACGGAAAAGCTCAACAACAGTGACAGTATAAGGGACTGAAAACCTGACACATTTCCACAACTCACTAAAAATAATAGGTGCAGATGTCATTTTTCTGCTCTTCTTTGGAAGAGGCTCTGGAGATTTGTCACAGTGTGGAGCATCTCCACAACCACTGTATTACATCTTTTGGGCAATGCCTGTAGCAGAAGCAATTGCAAATACAATTTTCTCTGGAGTCTTGACAGCATACTTTGATTTATATAGATATTATGAAACAGTAGCTTCAGGATTTTGATATGTCACTGAATATATGCTTGTATAATATACAGTTAATATAGCTGTAAATAATTCATAACCAGTCTCCTAACACCTACTATTTTCTGTGGTCATTCTTTAAAAAAATGTTGAGCAGTAATCTTGAAAACCCCAGTAGAAATCTGCAAATATATCAGTGACTCTTCCCTGTTATAATATTCAAGTTAAGTAATTTTTTTATGTCTTATCTGTTTTATTACAGTGGAACTGCACAAAAATAAATTAAAGCAGAGAGTTCTAGAGTTTCTAGCCTAGGGGAAGTATATGTTAAGTAGTTAATTTATGTTTATTTCACTTCATTTAGAGCTATGGGTTTTTTCTTAGATTTATACTGCATTGTGCTGGGAGATAAAATGTGTGTTTAAGAGTCTAGTAGTATTATCTGTCTGAGATTGCTCTTCCACCAGCTTCTACTAACTTCTAGAACTGAATAAATGTCCTTATTAATGTCTAATGTGCTGCAGACTAAGACAATAACTATGAGAACATAGTTGACCAAATGTACTGGAGAAGTTTTTAGTTCCATACATCTCTCAACCACCTGTATCCTGTTAAGAACTAGATAATCACTCACTTTGTGTGACTCTGATATATTCCATATATTTGTTGGCATAATAAATGTAAATTAGTCTTCCCAGATGTAAGTTCAATAGGGAACTACAAATCTGTATGTGATTTCACGCATTGTTTGTCTAAATGAAAGATCCAGATGCAAGATTTTGCACTGGGAACATTAAATAGATTTGATACTCAAACTAGGAGACTTCTTGTTAGTAAGCTGATGAAAGTATGGCACTGACATCTGTATAAGAGAGAGCTTTTCTTCCTTGCAGTACATATATGTTATCAGTAATCCTCTTGGAACTGGACATGCCAAATTCAATATAATCCCAATAACTTGGTATTCAAAATGAAACAAAACATAGTAGTATCTGAGAATACAAAAAGTAGGAATATAATTTAGGAAAAAGTAGTATTAGTAGTATCTGACAATATAAAAAGTAAAGTAGGAATATAATGATTGTAGCATGGAACAGGGTGAATCTTTTCTATAAGAACCTCCATAAAACAATATCCAGTGAAAGAATCCAGCTTCTCTTAAAAAAAAATTAATACAAATTTAAAGTACAGTGTATCTTTCCTGTACTGGTGCATCAATAGAAGTAGTCTGTCAAAGACAATAAGGTAGTTTGTCATGTGCTTTTTACTTTACAATTGTCATGAAAATTGCAAGGTATAAGATAATTGGCTAAGAGTTGCTGGAAAAGAGATGGTAGTGGGGGGAGTTTACGCAACATAAAGTGAATAGCAAGCAGGAATATGATAGCTTTACAGAAAATAAATTTAATAACTTAAAAACCCCATGATTTTAGAAATCATAGTAGATAAAGTAGATAATTATTCTGTTCAGTAAAAAATGGAGAAGCCTCAGTAAGAACAACAGGTTGATTGAGTGCAGCTAAAGATGCACACAAACTGGATAGATGAGAGAAGGCTAGAAAATTTAGAAAATACAAGCTTGATAGAGGAATCTGATAACAATTTTTAATAGGTAAAAGTTTGCTACCTGACTGATATGAGTAGCTACTCCCTACAGCTTTAGAAAACAACAAGCTTAGAAGAAGCGATTGCATTGACCTAAAAACTCTTCTCTAGGGGGAAACTCATGACTCCATTAAAATCATCAGACCTCTGGAAATGTGTTTAGGTTAGAGAGAGAAATGAAATGGTGTCTAATCTGCATAACATGTATGTACCCTAACGCACCCCTTGTCTTTGATTCTGTGTGTTTTGTGCTGTGCCTCCTTTCTAGCCTCCATATACTTCTGGGTTTTTTTCCAAGGTAAGAAGGGAAGGAGAGGATAGGAGACACTTGTGAGTCTTGTACTAACATAGAACTTGAATGGAGCAGGGGTGATCTGAAAGCCCAGAAGTGTTCCGATACCTACAGTTTGACAGTAGGCTGAAACTCATTTTTATAGGCTAATGGACTACTTACAAGTCCAGAACTTTAAATACTATGTACCACAGAGGAAACTGAAACTTGGGAATACAGAGCTGCATCAGTTGTAAGCTCCCATAGTAAGGGAATAAAGTGAAAACAGAAGGCTCAAATACAAGGTAATTTCTTTCCACAATCACAGCCTTTCACAGTGTCATGGTTTTTAAGTCATTTTCATCAGTTTTCAGTGATTGCAGTTGTCAGTGAAGAGATAGCCATTTGAAGAAGGTCTAGATGTAATAATGGGAAGCAAGTTACTAACTTAAATTCCCCTTATTTATTTTTATTATTATCTCTTATAGATATTTTGTTGTATAAAAGCATATGTGTATACACAGACGCATATATTCAATGTGTAAGTATAAAATTTATAATATAAATCATATTATTAGGTATGCTTTTATATGTGTATAATTACATGTATATAATTTAATATATGTGTGTGTGTATATCCACAGTTGCCTAGTTGTACCCATGGCTGCTATTTCTGCCATTATAAGGAGGGTTCAAAAGGAGTCCAGTCTCAGTGAAGACAAAGCTGCAGCAATTACTACAGTCAAAATGACAAGACAGAATGGAATTAAAATCTTCTGCAACCAATAAATTTTATTTCCTCTTCCTACCTGGGAGGAGGAGTGAGCACAGCTATTTAGAAGGGTCTCAGTGCTTTTACATGCATACATGAAAAGCACTTCTGCAGGCAAGAGAGAGAAGGGAAAAATTTAAGCTATTTGAACATTTTCTGAACCTGTGTATCTCTTACTTTCCCTGTTGCCCTAGAGATTTTGCATGCCAGTTGTTTCCCTGGGCACTGCCCCTTTTCTTCCTTTGTCCTGGATGTTGTTGGAGAAGGAGCTCAGGAAGAATTCCCTCTGGACAATAATCGTTGTAATAAGTAATAGTGTTAATGGGAAAAGGCACGTTGTGCATTGAACACAAGGCCTAATTGACCATGCAATTGCATCACGTCTCTGTCTAGTAATATCCCTTCTTTTATGTGTTTCTAATTCCTAGCAGCTCTACACTCCCCCTAGACTCTACACCACTTTTAAAAGAGGCAATGATAAACCATCAGAAGCCAACTGCGTTTCAAGAATTTTTTGCCATTAGAGATTTCACCAAATAAAATATAAACCTTTCTATAAATTCTCTACATGTATAAGATTCTTCTCCCAAATCTATTAGCTTTTATGCAAATACAGTAATTGCCATTGGATAAAAGTAATTCCTAGTTCCCTCCTTTTCCCTTTTCCCTTCTATTCTGCTCCTACAACTTGATCTCATTCTTCCTCTAGTCACAGATCCAACAGTTTTTTGTCAACTTTATTTCTCTGTCCTCTCTTCTCTTTCATGGATTTTTACTCTTCATCCTCTTTTATTTAATCTTCTGAATTTTTAATCCTGTTTTTCTTGCTCTTTACCCTCACTCTGACTTATTATTCTTGTCTGTCTTGAAGAAACTTGTCCTTGATCCCAGTTGTCTTTTTAGCACGTATCATTTCATTTAATCTCTTTTTGAACCTATATAAAACCTGAATTTTTTAATTTATTTTTTTTTAATGATCAGTGTCTCATGTTCATGGCCTGCTCATCTGTCATAGACACTCTCCACTTTGATTTTTCCGTTTACCTGAAACTTTTTCTCACCAAAGTCTTCCTAGCCAAATTTCAAAACCATTATTCTGTTCTTATCTTCCTTGATCTATCAGCTACAGTTTAGTTCCTTCCTTGCATTTGAAGCTTATGGCTAGTATCAAATCCCAGGGCTTTCTGGGTTTTGTTTTACCTGCCTGCATGAAGTTTACATCATGAATCTAACCTATATAATTGATGCTCTGTTTATATAGAAAACTTAAAGAATCTTTTAACATGTAATTATTAACATTTAGGTATATTGCAGCTTGAAATAGTAAAAATAGTTCCAGAAAGCCAAAAGGCGTGTTTTTGGAGTTCTAGATAGCACCAATGGTATATTGCCCTATAGTGCTTTCTTTTATTTAACGCCTTTCTTCATTTTATATATTTCTTTCTGTTGCTTTTGAAAATCAAATCTATCCTTTGGTAATATGATTTGCAGAAAATTAAGAATAAAGCACTAGCAGTGAAGTGCTTTTAAACAAACTTTAATTAATTACATGTGCAAATGCATTGACTAAGTTTGGGTTTGCAATTAGATAACTAATTATGTTGAAAATGGCATAGAATATTTAAATAGATGCTGGTGCCTCTGTCTCATCCAGTTCTCTCTAGGCTGTTATTTAAGTATGCAACTATTCTCTTGCTGTTAGATATCACCTGTTATAGTTTAAAAGAGTGGTTGCATGCCTAATTAGACATATAATTGTGATGTTTATAGATGGAAAATATAAAATCTTTGTATTAATCTAAGGTGCATTCTTCTACTTCCAAAAAAAGCTGTCCATCAAATGCTATGCAGAAGATCTATTTATTATTGCATCATTTCTTAAGAAACACACACAAAATAAGCTTTTCAGTATAAAATATTGAGTACAAACTGTATTTCCTTGTATAATGTCTAGCAGTTATCTAGTTAGTACCTTTATAATTACTCTTTCAGCTACCTGTTTAAGCCTGGTTCCATTCTTATACAGTCTTTCAGGTTAATTGTTCATAGTAAGAAGTTTAACCTCCCCATAATAGGAATACTTAAAAGTTTTTAAGAAAGAGGATAGACAATTATCTCTCAGAAATTATGTAGATCCAAGAGGTAGAATGTGATGAATCATGTCATCAGCATATGTATATGAATCATGTCACCTGTTTCTTATACCATTTTCAAAGACTAGATATATTTTGCATGGGATGATAACAATACCATTCTTTTTGTATTTAATTGTTGGCTTATAAGACACAAGACTACTAGTAAAGAATATCAGTTATCAGAACAACCAGAATTAAACGTAGATTCAGGCATCTTTTTAAGCAGAATTTTTGTATATTAATGGCCAGATAAATTTGATTCTAATTAGCAAATATCCCTTTTGATAGTAATTTATTTTATCAGTCTTCTAAAAGAGAATACTGTCTACTTGCATATTGTGCACATTGTTCACGTTAACAGAAGATACTTGTGATGTTCAAGTCAAAGTATACAATTTTAAGATACAGCATATGCACGTATGAATTCTTTCTATTAAGATACACAGTATTGATTCCTTGTACAGTAGGTGGTATTATTTACAATTAAGTCAATTACTCCTTTAACATTATGTTTATTTTATCATTACATTTAGGAGAGAAGCTGAGGATGATATTTTGATTTTAAAGTTGGTTTATGGATGACATAAAAACACCTTCTATATAAAAAGCATAAAAATAGTTAAAGATCTAGCATTACCTTTATCAATTCACAGGCAATTCTGGAATAGTACACACCAGATAGGTCTGATACAGATTCCTGTATTTAAAACCCATACTTATTTGTGAAACCACTTGCTTAGTTAACAAGCTTTCTGAAAATTCTTTGCTTTCAAATGTATGTCTGGTGAAACATCAAAAACTAGTGAAGATAATGTTGGGCAGAACATACTTACTTCAGTAAGTATGAATAATTACATATTATTTCAATGTAGATTAAATTAAAATTAATTAATATTTTTACATAGTTTTGTTGCAAAATGCAGCCTGAGAGTCTTAAATTTGAACTTGTTCTGCATACATTTTTTCCTCCAGAGAGTGGTTCCAGAGCAGTTCTTTGGTTTGCTGGTGTACTGCACAAAGCAAACAAAATTCATAAATCATTCTGACTGAAAACATCAGTCCTGCTCGCTACTTAATGAGGCTTTAATCCATTTTGAACAGTGGACTTTTTGTTGGTTTTGTTTTGCTTAATATAATTTCCTTTTCCTAAAATTCCTGGGGGAGGAGAAGAGGCAATATGGTTAGAACAATAGCGTATCTTCTGTCTGGTCTTTAAGGGAAGCAGAGATTAAGACGTTTGTTTCAAATCCAAATATTTTTAATGAATCTCTTCTGAACTCATTCACGAGCTCATAGAACTGGGTTATCATAGAATCACAATGATGGGTGAGGATGGAAGATCATCTACTCCAGCTTCCCTGCCCAAGCAGGGTCAGCTACAGCAGGTTGCCGATTGTGGCAATTCTATGAAATATCCACAAAACTTACCAGATGTGAGGACTGGGCACATCTGTTTGGGTATGTAATACAAAACAAAAATCCTAGAGCAGGATGTGTTATTGCTGGAAAAAATACCTAACTTAGGCCTTCTTGACAGATTATTTTGGTATTTACAAACATTGCTGCTAGAGCGCCACTGTTAATTATCTGTGATGGGTTTGCTAGAAATGGTAAAACATGTTTGTACAGGGAAAAATCACATAAATATCAGTATGTTGTAATGAATTTTCTTCTACAAAACCTAAATTGGTCTGGCTTCATGAAGGCACCTGTCATGGTTGGCTAGGTTAATATTTATTGTGTCAGCTGCAATTTGAATGTTATTAAGCCTGACCTAGATTTCATTGGTGTACAGGTTAATCTACTTGATTACCTTTTGTGTGTGTGTGTGTTTTAGCTTTCACCAATTTCTACTTTTAAGTTAGTGATTTGAAACCTCATCAGACCAACCCAATGATGATGAGAAGGAGAATTACTCTTTGTAAAAGTTAGTTTTGTACATTTTTTTCCTTCGCACTTCATCCTTTTTGAAAACAGCTATCCAAGGATAAACAGGATAAAAGTAGTGATTTAACATAAGCTGGCATCATGCTTCACTAGTCTGCTACAGCAGCAGCCACCATAGGAAGTCAGATCTTTATCCCTCATCTCACTCCTTACAGAGAAGACAAAGTGAGATAAAGAGGGAAGATAAAGAGGCATTCAGTTAATGGACAAACCTTCTGATAGCAACTGGGTGGTAGGAGGAATTTGTTTGAAGTGCATCTATTCTCACTATGAAAAGAGAACAGTACTTGTTCTGGAGGGACTTCACATTGCCTCATGTGTTGAAGCTTTATTCTAAGCAAAATGGAAGATATTTAGCTTAACATCTTGATGAACAAAGTGGTAATTATTTGTTTTTTCCCATTAAAAAATTAGATTTGATTAATGCTGAAAAATGCTTTCTTGTTTAATTTTTTTGGTGTTTGGAGTTCTTTTCAACTGAAAAGCACTGCCTGGGTCGTCTTGGAGTCTGAAGCATGCCATAATTATTCACAAAACTGACTTTGTACAAGATAACAGGAGTTTATGTATGGGCTCATTCTCTCTTTATTCAAGACGTGACTGTGCTAATACTCATCCACTGAGGCTCAGTTCTGTGCTCATATTTAATTTTCCATCACTCAGGCTCCCTTTCTCTTCCTATCTAATAGATTTTAAATGATAAAAAAGAGCCAGAACATGTCTCTTATAAAACTTTCAGTTCTGTTCATCACGTCCTTTGAAAGAATGAAACACCATATGTGTTGTCTCAAACCTTAACTTAATTAATTTAATTAACTTTGAAGTGTTTTTTCTTTAAAGGGGCACTATTTCTTGAAATACGTCTTTAAGTTTTTCATCTACTCTGGTGGAAATTGTAGTCATAAAATAGAAATGAAGCTGGGAGAATGTTCTAATCAATTTTCCTGCAGAGCAGAAAGATCAACTATATTCTAACAAATGTTTGTCGTATTCTTTAAAGCTGACTGAAAGCTATCCTACAATCTCCCTAGAAAGACTATTCCAGTGTCTTGCTATTTATATAGCCAGAATATTTTTCACAATAATTCTTAATAGTAATTTATGTTAGTGAAAATTAAAAAAATATTTTTCTTTTGCTTCTAAAGTCACTAAAAATTTTGATTATTATTCCTTCTAAAGAACTTTGTATGGTACTGCAGTTTTTATATGCTCCTTCTTCCATTTAGTCTATTTTTTCCAGACTAAAAAGCTAAAGGCCTTCTATTTTTCCTGACAGATCTTACTTATCACAGGATTACTGTACCCCACCAGATGGGAATCTGAAGAGAAGGCAGGTGTATAAGGACACTTCTCCTGAATATTCTTCCAGCTTGAGCAGCATCTTGAGGTTGATGTTGTTGTCTTTGAATAAACTTTTCACTAGACTTTTCTTCCCTATGTTTGATCACTTTTCAAACCTGTTGAAATTGCAGAATGCACAGCATCCTGTGCAAACAGTTCTGAAGCTTCCTTGTGCACTGTTTAAAGAAACAGTTAGTTTTGAACTTACCAATCACTTTTTATTTGATGTTCCTTTATTTGATGTCCCAACATTGTCTGTTGAGGAGTAGTTCCCTATTAACTTTCTCTGAGCTGTTCATAATTTTTTTGTTATTTGTCACTCTCTTCTGCTTGGCTATCTCTTTCCTGGGCTGAATAATCAAAGTCTGCTTAACAAATGTATTGCTTTTATCTAAACCTTTGCCAGTTTTACTATACCGTTTTCTGTCTTTATTAAGACCTGTTGTATTAGGCATCTATATTAAAACCACATAAAGTATTCAAGAGGAGATACACCACAGTTTTATATAATAATAGAATGGCTATTTCTGGTTTTTGTCCTCTGTTCCTTACAATGAGTGATGTTGGATTTGACTGCTAATGGACGTTGACCTGAGCTTTGTTCAAACTACCAATAATTTTTCCGGTTACACCATTAATATGTGGTTAAAGTTAGTTCAGAACCCATCCCTGTGTGCATAAAATTAAGCTGGGTTTTTTTTTTTTTTCATCTCTCAGAAGCAGTGGGAGCACCTGCACTGAAATCTACATCCATTTTTTGAAACCTAGCACCATTTGTTTGCTCTTTCCTGGATTCTGCCCAGAAG
>JAOTQQ010000001.1:29269823-29282813 GCA_026546715.1 Gallinago undulata
CACCTGCACTGAAATCTACATCCATTTTTTGAAACCTAGCACCATTTGTTTGCTCTTTCCTGGATTCTGCCCAGAAGGTCTCACTTTTTCTAAAGTTCCACATGGTACTATACCTGGGACCTCAGCAACTGATAGAAGAAGAAATCAATTGTCCATTTCCCTCATGTTTTATATGCAACACATTTTGTAATACATCTCTGTATTGCATCTCTCAAATACACTTGTCTTTTTTTTTATCAACATTATCACATATTTTTTTTGTGATCTGACTGAAATCTTGAAATCATGAAAATAATGACTGAAATCTTGGCTGCAAAATAGTTGCAGAAATGTTATACAATTTCTCCTTCCTAAAACCAGTATTTTTCAGTAAATCTCGTGGTGGTGTTTTTCAGACCATCTTTAAAATGTAATAGAATAATTTAAAATTCTATAATTTCTCTTCAAAGTGTTTACAACCCATCACAATTTTGTTTCCTTGGTAAATGTCATTAGAGTACTGTCTGTTCCCTCTCCTGCTTCCATAGGAAACATGCTAAGAAGAATTAAGCCTGCACTTAGAGTCTTTTACCCATGCAGTTTTTCTATGGGATGAGCATAACTCCAAAGAATATTTTACATTAGCTGAAATATTAAAGATATTGGAACAATAGGTAATCCAGACACCTGCATTAGGGATTTTTATTCAACTGCACAATATCTCTGGGTCTTCCTACAACTTAGTGATCATCCAGTTGGCACTAAGCTCCTCCAGAGGAGGCTAATTCCTGCAAGCCACCCCAGAACTGTTCTCTTTAGTGCTCTGGAAGGGTTAGTAAAACCAGTGCAGCCCCATTTTTCTTTTCTCTTACATAATCTTGAAAAGTGCCATGATATGGCATGCTGTAATAAAGTATGACCTATCCCTACCCTTCTTAACTTGGTGCTTTACAGTTAGCACTGCTGCATTCTTGCTGCACATAGATGTGGGAGATTTATTTCAATAAAAAACCAGAACTCCAACCCCCAAAAATCACTTATTCCTTAGAAAACCTGCTGATTAATAGATACATTGCTTTGGAAGAATGCATCTGACTCATGGGATGCCAACCAGGTATTTTGGATGCAGGCTGTATTTCCTAGCTGAGTGTTATGAGACTATTTATGGGAGTGCATCAAAAACCTCAATAAAATGAAAATATCACACTTCTACTACCTTTCCCATGTCTGGTAGGTCAGGTGTTTTGTCAAAAAAAACACATTTGATTAGTGTAACACAATTTACTCTTTAAAATCCTGTCTGGATTTTTATCATTTCATCATTGTATAGATGGTTTCAAATTGAATCTATCATAATTTCCATTGGCATTATTTTGGCTGCAGAAATTAGACCAACTGCTCAACAACTGATGGATCTTCCTTTTTATCTGATATAAACATAAGGTTTCTTGCTTGCTTTTCTTAGGCTACTGAAGTATCTCCTGCCCTGCTATTCCTTTGTAATTATTCTTTTTTCTACACCTTTGTTACCACTTTCTTTAAAAATTAATGGTCCCACACCCATCTTTAAAGCATGTTCTGTTGGGTTTTGATTGCTTTCATGGAGACACATTTCATTTTCAATTTTAGCAAGAGTTGCTCCTTGAAAGGCAGAATTAAATGAACAGTGTTATGCTTTCTTCCTAATTTCTTCTATCCAACAAAAAATATATTCTGAAACTTTGGTAGAATGTGTGTGAGAAACACTGTTCTTGTCACAAACATTGATTGAGGAGTTAAAATTTCCTGTTCCAATTACCCTTCCTATTGAGAGTTGCTTCTAAAAATCACAAGTCTACCTCCCACTCGATACGTAACATTATATTGCATAAAATAGGTTGCTAAGATAGATACAATGAATGATAATTCATCTGAATGCGTCTCCTTTGATAGTGATGAATTTAGAATAGGTTTTGTAACCTTTAAACTTAGCTAAGTGGAATCCCAGTTAATGGGCTTATACAGTATCTAACAATGGGACTCCAATCCTGATCACTGCTTTTAACATCTTAGAGCAAGAACTGTAAAATGCATAAATTTTATTTTAACATAGAGTGGATAGAAAATCTTGGGTTTAAGGGTCATCAACTGTGGGTCAGAGCAGATAATTGGTAAAAGATATCACCATTTATAATCTTAGAACGAAAATTCTTCTTTCATACAGTTATTTAAAATATAGACTTATTTAATTTCATAGTACAATAAGTTTAAGCTAATCACAATGGAATCTAATCATTGTGAGGGAGATGATGTTACCTAATAATCTTTGCAATAATAAAGGTTTTTGGGGACAATATTTACATAAGCCTTTAAAAAAATTTAGAACTTTAAAAGGGTATCATAAGGCTATAAGCTTTATCAAATACACAATAATGGGAAAAGATTTTGTTAGTATTTGATCTGCTGGCTAGCAATCGATACTTCTACTAATACTATGAACTTAATGAAGGAAATAACTCTGAAAAAATACTGAACAAATTTAAAAAAAAATTATGGATTTTGAGTAAATAAAATGCATGTCAAGCCCCATGCTCTAACTAAAAATAAATGTGTTAGCATATATTTTGTACATACATATGTATGTGCATATATTGTGTATGCCAGATATATACTGTTCACCTTTCAGTCAGTTGCTGCAAAATTTGCAGTCATATGAAGTGTGATAATGTCTGAGAAAAAGCCAGGCATGTGCTACAAAAATCAGAGATATTGGTCCAATGTGACAAGATGAGTTGGACTGTAATAGAATAAATTACATCAGCGGAGACATACATCTGCAGCCAGCCCACACCACTTATCTCCCAGTTTTCCAAGACAAAATATAAATTCAGAGGAGGTCATTAGTTTGAAATATCTTGAATGGAGACAGATATCACCAATGCACTTTCTTACAGCAAACTTCAGTGGCCTGCAGAAAATAGTAGTCTGCATACCTACAGAATTTCTAATGGCTGTATACAAATGCCTGGACAGTACTACACAATTAAACATTGACTTTCTAATTGTGAAAACTGTTTGTCAGACACAAATTACGCACAAATATATTTCTACTGAAAGTTCTACTATGAACTTTGACCCAGTGGCTCATAAACCAATCCAGCTGGTCTCCATGCTGTACAACCCAGCCTCCCTTCCAGCAAATGGAGGAGAAGATCATGTTATCCTAGATGGGGAATTGAAGTCCACGGTGTGGCTGAAGTGACTCAAGAAGTACCATTAAAAATCCTTTGTCTTTTCCCTTTTACCTTCCTGCCTGGCAGAGGAACAAAACAGGTGCAGGATGGAAGCTCAGCAAAGAGGTTCAGCACAGGCTCTGTGATGCTGGCTGGTGTGAAAGCAGCTCAGCATTTGCTTGCTGGTGTGTAACAAAGACTTTGGTGATATGGAAGGGTAAGCGCAGATTGTGCAATAAGGTGGAGTTTGGGTCTGTGGAATCTGTATATGTATGTGTCTGTACTGGTGATGAGTTGAGGTGGGGGGCTCAAAGCCATACACATGAAAGAAAAACCTAACATTTAATCCTTATGAAGAATAATGGGCAGAGGGAATTTAATGTATCAGGACATAACATCAAGACAGCGAGATGTTGGTATGCTATAATTTGCTTATGTGTAAGTATATCTCACTGTTGTATACTACATCCTAATTAGTTCTTAGAATGTTTGCCTAGAAATTTGTTAAATATCATATGCATATAATCAAAAGAAAGCTATATAATATGGGCATTTAATTTCAGACAGCAGGCACAAAACTCAATTTGTGTGAGAGGTCAGGCAAATGAAGAAAGAATCCGTTACTGTACATGAGGAGTAAATGTTTAAGTTGGGTAACAAAAAAAAGGCAGTTATAATACTTAAATTTTAAAAGTAAGTTTTAAGGAGTTTTAATAAAGAATCATCTGAGTTTATCTAGAAAGGAAAAGCAGTGTGATCTAGCAAAAGAGTCAGCTGGAACTGTGCTAAGAGCTGTGTTTAACCAGTTTATTGAGTGTACAATAAAAAGCTACAGACACTGAGATTTTAAAATACTAATCACTATGACATACATTAGATACTGTAGTCTTGTCATCTTTTTGAACCTTTGATGTATTTATTTGCTCTTTTCAAGCAGTTTAAATGTTAGTGTGTTGTGTGTAAAAGGAGTGGATATTTGGAGGCTGAAAGATTTGCATTATCATCAAAAAGCACAAAGTTAAAAAAATGTTGACTTTCATTATTGATTTTTACAACGGGGTCAGTTTTTAAATTTTCAGTATTTCTCATCTACTTGTTGTTTTCTAAGGGCTTTATGTATTGTAAACATTGTGGGAGGAGGAAATCAATTTCATGTTTAAACTTATTTCCTTGAAACCATTCTAGTTTTATTCTTATTCTTTTATTGTATACATTTCAGTGATTATGTGAAAAATATCTCTTTCACCAGATACTGCTCAGTCATCTGTTGCAGAGTTCACCAAAGAGTTTACCACCTAAGGTCCTCTGCTTTACTGTGTTTTTTACAGACACAACAGTCTTCCAGGAGGGTGTTTACTGAAAGGCTATTTCTTACATGTGTCAAATAAGGCTGGGGGGTAGGAATTTTATCATTCTCATTTATTCTTTACTTTAACCCTAACACTCATCTTCCTCCTCGTAAAAGATATATAAAAAAATAAATAATTGAAAAAGAAGCCTGTCATTTGAAGATTGGCATAATCTTCAGTTTTCAAACGTGATCTATATATAGAGCTCTGGCTGGTTGTGAAGTATGCATAGTCAAGTCTTCTGAGAGTCACTCACAGGACTTTACAAATCGATATTTGTATTAATTCATGTTTAAAAAGTCACTGTTTTTTAAAAATCCTACCAAAATCTGAGACCTCTATCTCCTTACTTAATGTGTAAGGAACTGTCTGTTGGGCTTATTGGTGATAGCCCAAGGAATATCACCTTATTATGGTGATAGCCAAGGAATACATAATTCTTGTGCATCACACAGGAGTGCATATATAAGAATATATATGTACATACACACGTTTATAGGGCTAAATAGAGAACTCCTATCAGACCTAAGCAGACCTTCATGAAGCTTGAGTGCATTTCCATTTGTACAGCACTCACAGATAATTGGAAGGTGACTAAGCCCCTTAAAATGCTCAGTTGAAGTAGAGAAATTCCACGTCAGAGTCTGTAAATGGCAAAGTAAAGCAGACAGGCCCATAAATTTTGATGTCAAAACGTTTACCATTTATGCTCTCTCCTTGGACACTATTTCCTCTAAATATGCCCAGCTATCGCATCACACACATCTGAACTTCTATTTAGAGCTTTAATAAATGTCTGACTTCATTTTTAAAAAGAGCAGACAAAGGGTCATTGACAGAGACCAGGCCAGTTAGTTCTTGAGACATAAGAACTGTCCTGATTATATTACATGTGGATTTATATTGTTAAGCTGAATGATGGGAAAATTGCCAAAGAAATCATATAAAGGATATAAATCTGAAACGGAACAGAAGACACGCTTAGTTTCTTGCTTTTTCTTGCTTTGTTGCATTCATGCTTTTTCTGGTTTTCTCTTTCTCTCCTTTTCTGTTCAGTGAAATCAGAATTGGATCTTCAGGGCATATCCCTAAGCAACTGTGTTTGGTGCAGAGGTTTGGTATAAAATGGTGGCCCCCACCGAAGCTGACAGTAGAACTCCCATTAGCTTCAAAAGGAGCAAAAGTTCACCCAGAGAGAGCAATCTACCCTTGTGAGGAAGTAGTCCATAGAAGACTGGTTGGGAAAGAAAATTTATTACAAAATATTACATAAAGCAATATTATGTCTGAGAATATATGTACATAAATCAGACAGTTTAATATTATAGTTCCCATAGCAACAATAACTGTGCCACATTGCACATTTCTAATAAGGTGCCAGTTCTTTAAAAGCATGTAATGCAATAAAAAAAGTACTCAACATATAATGTATAAGAAGGAGCTGTGTGATCTATAATTTTGAGTTTCTTTATGCTGGTGTATTTAAAATCCTTCAGTATTTTTTAAACATTTTTCTTAACATTGATTAATCACTCTCTTGTTTACATTTTATATCCCATATCCCATGATCATTACTACCCTGAAGATAAGACAATAATCTGAAGAATGTTTTAGGCTTTATGCTTATTTAGATTTTGGTAGCTGAGAAGAATTTTATGATGAGTGCATCTAATGGTAGTGACTTTTTTGAGGACAACAAAATATCCCAAAATATTTTCTAACCCAGTAGCTGACCAGTTTTAAATCTGTAAATTCAGGAGGAATATGAACCAGCGATTCAGAAATGAGAAGATTCTCTATTCTGAGCCACCCAGTTTTGCAAGGAAGTTATTGCACAAGATTTAAGCCCTTTGTGGTAAAAATATTATTGTCTTTATATTTGTACATTGCTGAGCATGTACTGACAATACTGAAAATAAGTATGATATCTGGTTGAACGAATGTCCTATTTATATTCTTAGTATTTCTTCAGTTTATCTTTTTACCTTTTTCTGTCATTTCTCTCAGATAATTCTTTGATTAATAATATGCATCAAACAGGCATAAAAATGTAAAGCTGAAATGAGGGGTGATGAAATATGAAAATCAGACTTTTCTTGAGGTTTTCTCACTGAAGATTTATTAACTATTAATAATCAGACTAGTCAAATATTTGTATGATTTTTTTTTAGTGAGGTATTTTCTACTGAGAAAACACATAAGGACTAATGAGAAATCCTTTTTTAGCCCTGCCACTTCTGCTTCTAGCAGGTCAGTAGGTCTGACCAAGTCCTGAAGAACCCTTTTCTGGAGTTCTAAAAATTTACAGGAAACACTGTCATTTGCTAGACATTTGATAAGAGAGGAAAACTTCTCACTGAATTCAGTATTCTTGAACTCTAAATTTCTTCATAAAGGTATAGCTGCAGTAACACCATGGTTCATAGGAACCCACCTCTTGGGATTCCTACCTGTAACACCACTATACAGCAGAGTGCAGTTTGCTTGTTTGCTTGCTGGCTTGTAAGGAATGGTGGTAAATAGTTCCCAAATACTTCCTGGTTGTTATGGAGCAAATTATTTCCCTGTTCCTTTAATTCCACATTTTTTTCAAAGCTAAAGAAATGTACAGTCTTCATTCCATATGTTGTATTTCCTAAATAGTGACTGAAGACTTTTATGAGATCCATCTCTGAAACCTAAGGCAGTCAGCCTCAGGGACTGAGTATTGAGTTTCATAACTGCCATAAATGCTTTAAATTGAAATATGAGACTGAAGTGATTCATTATATTAAGAAAACTTGATCTCATGGAAATCTACAGAAAACTAAGAAATATAATTCTACCTTGTGCATCATCTAAGTATTAACTGAATGTTCTGTACCTCAGAACATTAATATTAATTCATTCCTATTACTGACCAGTCTATGAAATATCACGTCTTATAATTAATCTGAAGCTAGAAAGTTCACTCTGAAATATTTGGTTTTCTTTGTTGCTGTCTGTTTTCTTATGTTTTGTACTTTCTTTCTTTATGTGATATAGTAGTGGTAATAGATGCTAATGTTACGCACCCAGGAAAAGTTCCTTTACTAGTAGCTTATGCTGTGAATTACCTATTTTAGGCTTATAATAAAGTTTTCATGTTTTGGTTTGGTTTTCACTGTGTTCAAAAGCTGCCGTCCATTTCTTTGTACGTTAAGTCTCTTTATGCTATGTATGCTGTGCATATGTATGTGTTGTTTCCTAATAGTCTCTGACCACAAAAATATCAAGCAAGTCTGAAGCTGTACCTTTCTCCTCCCCGCTTCCCCCCTCCCCCCCTCCCCAATACTTCGTTTTCCTAATATCTTCAGCCTGAAAAATCCAATTCTCTTGTCAATTTTATGGCTTTTAGCTGTTGGTACCTCTCAGAGATACTATATTTGTTATTTGCAAGGTTGTCATTCTAGAGGAGCAGTTACGCACTGTGTTGACAGGAATTTGCAGATAACATTCTTTAACGTGCTTTTCATGAAGCAAATCTTTGCAACCCAAAGTAAGGAATGGCTGCATCTCTGAGGCATGGAGGAATGCTTTGCTGGCTCTTGTGAGTAAATTCCATCCTATGAAGAGAGGAAAGATGACATAGAGCTTAAGAGTATGGCTTTACAGAAGGGCTATATCACAGCGAAATAGTGCTAAAGGTTTTGTGGTGTGTTCGATCTCAATGGGCACTAAGAATTTATTGGAATGACTCCACTCAACCCTTATTAGGTGCATGCTGTCTCCGAAAGTATTTTTTAGGGTTGCTGAGAAACCTAAAAACCAGCATGGAACAGGTCTAACATTTATTAACCTTTCCCTTAAGGAGGTATAAAGGAAGGTAAAAGTGTATGAAAAGAAGTAAAAAGTCCTGGAGGAAAATAAGAAAAAAAAGAAAGCACTTAAGCATACCTGAAAGGCAACAAAGTCTGAAATACATATTTCTGATTTGACTGCTGTGAATTTAATCTGTTTTATTTCCAGGTTTCCTAATAGCTGTTTTTAAGCTGGTATTGGTATAACTGGGAAGTTGGTTTGCACTCGCAGTAGAAATCCTTCTTCCTTCTTTCTCCTTAGTAAGTCCCCTGTTAGATACTTGTGATATTGCTAATACTTTGCTTTTCCTCAGTACAGCAAGTGCTGTAGTGTTTCCACAGTGATGTAGCACGTGGCTTTTTAGATAGGAGGATCATTTCAGACATGCCAGCTGTACTTACTGCTTTCTGCTGACTTTCCATGGTGAGGCGCTTGTTGCAGCTCACCAGGTGAGAAGCTGAAGAATGAACTGGGTAAGTACTGCAGGAGAAAGGCGCACAATGTGCTTTTATGTCTCAGGAATTTTCCCAGTAGAAGGTAACAAAGTATGATTTTCCCTGTTCTTAAATAGATATTAACTAATCCATGAAATTGGAGGAAGAACTGGCAATTACCTGGCAGCAACTCAGTTACACTCTCTCATGCAACACTTCCCTATTTGCTCTCTCTCCAAGGCCTGTGCTCTAAAGCTGTCCTCTAAAGAAATTCACATGTGCGTTTTTCTGCACTGAAGCAAATGTTTACAGTTTTCTTTGAGCCGTCAGGTGTCTGTCAGATTATTTCTCTTTCTCTTGTAAAGATTCTCCAGTGTGACAGGGAGAACGACTCACTGGGGAATTATACAGTGCCACTTCCTTGCATAGCTAGGCATGAGGAATTAATTACGGCCTGAATACTCAGGGGAAGTGACAGATTATGACTGATGCAGAGTTCTGCTGGAGCGGCTCATCTGAAGGAAAGGCAGGGAAAGTTGGCTCCCCTTGCACTGGTGGGGAGTAGAGGTGTGTACTTTTTAAATGGCAACCGGGATAGGAGTCTCCCCATCCCAGCCCTACCCGCCAGCAGCATATGCAGACGCTTGATTGCTCCTCTGGTATACGTCAGTACTTGTCCTTCGCACAGATACATTCCCAGTAGCCATAATATATCTCTGTCTGGGCAATGAAGATGAGACCAAGGGCCAACATCCGAGACAGAAGCTCTTGCTGCTGCTACTACTCGGTGTATGTGGCATCAAAACCACATTATTATTCTCCTACCTCCTGTGCTGTTGTGATGCACCTTCTTTCCTGTGGAGCAATCCCTGCAAATCCAAGTCATCTAAAACTTTAAAAAAAGAAGCCTTTGGAAATACATTAATATTAATAATAATATTAGTATTTCTGTTTTTCTGTTTGAGTCCATTGCCCCTGGTTCTGACAAAACTGATTTTTTTTCCACTGTTGAAAAATAAACATGAACAGATGGGACTGGGTATTGTACAGCTAAGTTATCGGAACAGTATACAGATTATTTTCTCTTAATGTATTATAGTTACAGCTACTGATGGGGGCACAGGCTATTTTTGGATATTTTATTTTTTTTATCAGAAAATGCAGAGTTTCTACATGATTTGCTGTTAAAAATATATATTGGTTTCGTTGACATTTTAATTATGGGTGTTATTCATGGCTAACATTCTCCTCTCTCAGAGTGGTGAAAGACGTCTGTTTCATCCTTATGCAAACAGGAAGGCAATTGAAATGTAGTCTTCCTGTGGGGACATGAAAACATTTTCCACTGGGTTGAGTCATCAACCTATGGAATCTGATGGTAATAATGTAAAATTGAAATTTTTAATCTTTAAATAGATCAATTCTACAAGGTATTAGATTGGAAGTCTTTTTCTTGATACTTTTGCTTTTCATTATGCCTATAAAATTTCTATTTTAAAATGTATATTGTCAAAAGGTAATGTCTATGTTCAAAGTAATGTTCAAGGAGTGATATAGATTTCATGTTGATCTTTTTTTCTTTTTTCATGTACCTCAGATTCAGCTTTTGGTGATGACTGTTTACACTTTGCTAAAGCAGGCAGAGACTGATATCCATCATTTCAAAATATGTTTAGGAACATATATTTCATTGTATTTTGATCCTAAATCATACACTTCTTCTATCATAAGTAGAAACAGTTTTGATTTCGATTGATTTTTGATTGATCTTTTTTCTTCTTTTCTGGGGCTTGTAAATAAGAATTTGGAGTTTTGTGTCTGTCACAGACTATTATGATTAGAAGACTTTTCTGTGGCTTCCTGTCACTGTGCTCTCACTTCTTTAGAACTATCTGATCATGCTGATAGCACTTTTCTTTCCAGAAATACCAACATGCTGGGATTGTCCGTTGTTCTATAAAAACATATCTATTTTTTCCTACTCTTATATTGCAAGATTATGTGAAGCAAAATCAGAAATACTTCCTGTTTAGCACTTTGTGATTCAGAAAAGAAATACAAAAATTCCCCTACTTGCCAACTGTTTAGCAATACAAAATTCAATAGCATACAAGACCCAATAGCATACAATACCAGTTCAGCGTACTGGTGTTCATGCTAACGCTCAGGGCAATGACAAGGAAGTTGCTGCTCTGACCAGACACAGGATTAGTTTCTCTGTTGATATTTAAAATGTCAAAGAATAGTCATAGAATGATTTAAGTTGGAAGGGACCTTAAAGATTATTTAGTTCCAATCCCCCTACCATAGGCAGGGACACCTCCCGCTACACAAGGTTGCTCAAAGCCCCATCCAGCCTGATCTTGAACACTTACTGGGATGGGCCATCCACAGCTTCTCTGGGAAACCTGTTCCAGTGTCTCACCAACCTTCACAGTAAAGAATTTCTTCCTGATATCTAATCTAAATCTATCCTCTTCCAGTTTGAAGCCATTACCCCACATCCTATCAATACATGCCCTTGTAAAAACTCCCTCTCCAGCTTTCCTGTAGGCCCCCTTTAGAAACTGGAAGGTTGCTATAAGGTCTCCCCAGAGCCTTCTCTTCTCCAGGTGCAACAACCCCAACTTTCTCAGCCTGCCTTCATAGAAGAGGTACTCCAGCCCTTTGATCATCTTCATAATAATTCTGAAGGATTTTTCAAGATTTTTTCAAGAATGTTCGTTTTGGACGAACATTTTGTTGGTTTAGTAACATTAAATGGAAAAACATACTTGGGGAGAAGAATGGAAGAAATACACCAGTTAAGTGAGACATCAGTTGACTCAGTACTGTGAGGTTACCGAATGCTGTGGAAGTATTAATGAGGACAATGCCCTTTCCTTTTGTGGGTGATTCAGATTGTTTCTTTGAGGATTTTTGGTTTGAAATTTTTACTGCTTTGCAGGGTTTTCCTGTTAACAAAGCAATATGAAATTCCAGTGTTGTGAGAAAAAAAGAAGCTATTATTAACATCTACTCCTAAGAGCAAAGATCAGCTTTCTAAATCTTTTTAGGCTCTATGAAGGACTTCTTTACTATTGTCCAGTACTGGACTGTGTGTAATTGAGCTCTTTGAGAAAAAATGTTTAAAGGCAAGTGCATGTGACAAATAGTAGGCTGCTCTGAAAAATATATTAGACTATCATTGAGCATTGCTGTTTATTAGGTTTCCACTGTTGATCTAAATTGTAATACCAAGGTTGAAAAAATAACAAACTATTCAGCAAATACATGTCTGCCTCAACAGACTAGGAATATAAACCCCCTAAAGGATATGTCAATTCTTGCTTCTTGAGACATGATTTTAAAGATGAACATAGAGGTTAAAGAGAAAAATAACAAAAACAATTTGATGAAGCAGTTGCCTAATACTGGCAACTGAAAACACAAGAAATCTTCAGTTTGCAGAATCTGAGGGGAGAAATAACTAGAGGTTTAAAAAATTGTGAAGGCAGTACGTGAGCTGAATTGTTCATCAAATCCCACAATACAGAATCTGGGGGCACTTGTTGAGGCTGGTGGGAGATTGGTCTGTTAACAGACAAAAGAAAGTACTTCTTTACACAGCAGATAGTGAACTTCTGGTATTTGTTGCCCCAGAATACTTTGGAGGCAGGCTGTATTAGCGGGTTCAAAAATAGGTTAGACAAATTCAAGGATAACAGATCAATAAATGGATACTAAAAGAAGTAGACAACAACGTATGATCAAACATCTCTGATACAGTAAATGCCGATGCTTGTGGAGAGTAGCCAGGATAAAACGCTTTTCCTGGGTACTATCTGCTTTTGCAGAGAGTTTGGAAACAGAGTATAGGGCCACATGGGCTGCTGCTCAGACCCAGAGATAAGGCACTTCTTATACTCTTCATAAAAGATTAATGATGAGTATGCTTTTTTGGATATTCTGTAATGTTATCTTAAATACTTAAACTAAACAGTATTTCTGTTTAGATATGAATCTAATATCACGAAAAGAGTTTCAATGGTGCTTTCTTCAAATTGTAATTGTTTATTTCAGTAATAATAATTATTTGTAAAAACCTAGAAAAAGTACCTTTCAAGAATAAAAATACTTGAATATTTGTTCCCAACATTCCTGGGGCTCAGGAGGGTGTTGGGACAGCTGGGAAGTTGGTGGCTGACACCCTTCACT
>JAOTQQ010000001.1:29282823-29322569 GCA_026546715.1 Gallinago undulata
ATCTTTTTTCTTCCCCTCCCCCCCCCCCCCCCGGGTAATCATACAGTGAGGGACAGAAATCACCAGTCACTCTGGCTGATCACTCACTGTAAAGCTGAGTGCTCTACAGGATTGTAGCGCAAGACAAGAATATACTTCAGTGGAAGGAAATATTAGAAAAATTATCCAGCACATAGATTGCTCAAGGTGGCTATGTTAGCCCTTTGAAGAAACATGCATATTCAGATGTTCATGCACACACCTGGATTTAAGTTGTAATATCTTGAAAAGTGAAAAAGAGAGTTTTTTCTCTCTCATTTTTCTGTTTCAGCTAAGATTAAAAATAGGAGAAAGAACCTGAATCTTGCATTAATGTTTAGACAGTTGGCTAGAAATTAAAACCAGCTGCTGTGTGCTATGATCTCTACATTCTTTGCTTGTACTAACTGTCAGGCATGAAGGCACCAACATAATTTATTTAATGAGTTTAATTAGAATTGTAAAGAAATCACGGAATTAGGCACCTGTGACTTTAATTATAAAAAAGTGCTTAGAAATACCTCTTTTTAAAATTTGAGAACTAAAGTTACTGGTATTATTTCAGTCTTTTTATTCAGTAATTTATGTCTACTGCTTGAAAGTATTTCAGGGGTCTCTGGGGCAGTGTGAATCAGGCACAAATAAATTGAAAACTTTCATTTCAAGCAAAACTTCTCTTGCCTTGCTTGAACTTTGAAACAAAATATCTTGAATAGACGTACTTTGAATTCAACTTGGATAATTCTTGAATACATGAATCCTTCAATGCTTCAATTTGTCCAGGGTCATAGATTTTTATTCTAGACTGAAGCTGCCTGGGATGTGACACTGCAGAGAGATTTGGGGACCATAGGGAAAGAAAATACAATGCCTCAGTGCTTCCTAGGTGAACCAAGGTACATATCTGCATGCACTGTGAACAAGGTGGGCATACTTGGACCCAGATAGTTGCTATTATGTAACTTTGGCTTCTTGAAATCTGGTAGTGGGCTCCTTCTTGCGAGGTTTGGAGACTCCCTAGCCAAGGGCAGGTAAGACGTCCAGGCAATCAAGGTCTGCCATGTGCTCTGTGGGTATTTTCAGTGAGAACCTGAGGCACTGTCAAGTGTCAGCAGGGATATAGGGATCTACGTCAGATAGCACAGTGAGCTGAAGACAGGATGGATGAGTGGATTTGTTTATAATATTTAGTCCAGCAACAATTACACATTTTCAGCTCATGTTTATTACGGACAGGTAGTAACCCATCCCTGGTTACTTAAATTTTCTTGTAACATTCAGTTCAGGACTGTTTTTTTTTCAAATTCAGTTAATGTAGCTGTGATGGAGAAGTCTTCATATTTTATAAAGCAATCTATAACTTTCACTGGATGCTTCCCAATAAAAATAAAAATGAAACCTCTCTCCAGTCACATGATTTTATAGAGCTGGTCAGTAAAAAAAAACCCTGAAATATTTACAAACCAAATTGTAATTTTTTGAGAAACAATCCATGATGAAGACTCCTGAAAGTGACATACTTTTTCTCTTGAAAGCTTGTTTTGGAATTACTTAAATGCTGCTTCAGAGAAGTCTATATTACAGTTGGTTTATTATATTTTGTTTTTCATTTGCATATTGATTTGTACTATTTTTACCATTTTTCGAGGCATTTCAGTAGTAGCAATTTACATTACACACTAATAATGCTAAAAAAAAATCACACCTGGAAATTTCTTTTAAAAAATTGGCAATTGCCAACAATTGTGTTATAGGTCACTTTAACTTTCCATGAGTATAAACATCCTTTAAAATGCAGTTGATATATAGAGCTGGGTTGAATTTCATTGTATCTATACAAGGGATAGGAAGCCTCAAAGGATGAAGAGTCTTGTAAAACAGTAATTTGAAAGTTCACTCTGAAAGAGCATCACCAGTTCAAAAAGAGGTGTCTTCTGCAGTTCTGATCTACATATATGTGCTCAAATCTTTTAACAAAAGCCATATGAAACCTGTTGGGTTTTAGATTTTTTTGGAGCAAGTTTTTCATGTTAAAATCAGGCAAGTCTAAATCCAAACCAAGCTTTTATGACAACAGTTATTGTTGCAGGAAACAAAGACTGGTAAAGAAAAAACTTACTTCTTTCTTGCATTTAGTCTATTTTTGAAATTTCAGGAAAGCTTGTGATGAATGTTATGTGAAATTGAGTATTTTTCTTAGTTTCCATTATATTTCCCAAATTATGACCAGTCTCATAGTACATTTATAAAATCTGTTCTGACTGTATAACTCTTTTTACTTGATTTTAGATCAGTTATTTCAGATTTTTTTCTCAGCAGAAAGTATTGTTCTGATTTTTAACACAATTGAAATATTTTGGATTTCTAAAAGTCATAAATTGTACAATGAAAATATAAATTAATTTAATAATACAGAGTTAATATATTTTATAGTTACTTCTTAATTATCTTTTTGATAATAACGCCCTTTAAAAAAAGTTTTAAAGGGAAAGCAATGAAAGGCATCTTTTTGTATGTTTTCCTAACCAACATTAATAGAAGGAAGCATGTAAAGTTTCAGGCTTCAATTGTACAGAGAATAAGAACTTTCCATTTTCCATTTAAAAAAAATAAATCTTGAAAGCAGTTATTAAGATTCCACATTTTGTATATGCAGCCTAAAGCAGACATGGAAATTTTAATGCCATTAGTTAGTGCTAAGCAATGAAGAAGGTGTAACAATTAGCTTCTGTGTGCAAGATGTGTGGGTGGGGAATTATTTCTTACAGTTGGAGCTAGGCAGAGATATTGCCATACTTTTTTAGCAGTCACAGGTCTACAAGAATCTGATTTTAACTGAGACAGCTACTCACATTGCTGATCTTATAAGGTTCCAAAAAAAAATATGGCGTATTGTTCTTTGTGATGTCTTAAAACATCTTTTAGCAATTGCAAATGCTATTCTGACATGAGAAACTCTGCAAAATCTCTCTTCACTATTTATTAAATAACCTCCACAGTCATGTATCTTACTTTTTCTCAGTCCTAAGTTGTTCTAGATTCTTTGTAGAGTGGATACCTTAAAAAAATATTTTGAAAGATCCTTTTACATCAGTGAGCAAGTATATTGTCAGTCTTGGAAGGACTGGTTAAATTGTGCTGAATGTTAATATATATATATCTGGTGCTTCAATAGTACTTTCATTTGTATAGCACAGCGCCTTGTTTCATGCTCCGTGGATTCAGTAAAATCCCAACCATCTGAATCTCAGCTAAGAGCAGACTCAGTAAGTTTGAGACACTCTTATTAAGTTTGCAAATGACACCAAGCTGGGCAGGAGCACTGATCTGTTTGAGGGTAGGAAGGCATTGCAGAGGTACCCGGACAGAATGGACCAAGACCAATGATGTGATGTTCAAGACCAAGTGCTGAGTCCTGCACTTGGGTTACAACAACCCCATGCAGCACTACAGGCTTGGGGAAGAGTGGCTGGAAAGCTGCCTGGAGGAAAAGGACCTGGGGATGTTGGTCCACAGCTGGCTGAATATGAGCCAGCAGTGTGCCCAGCCGGCTAAGAAAGCCAGCAGCTTCCTGGCTTGTGTTAGAAATAGTACAGTCAGAAGGATGAGGGAAGTGATTGTCCCCCTGTATGTGGTACTGGTGAGGCTGCACTTTGAATACTATGTTCAGTTTTTGGCCCCTCAGCACAAAAAAGACACTGAGGTGCTGGAGCATATCCAGAGAAAAGCAATGAAGCTGATGAGGGGTCTGGAGAACGAGTCTTACGAGGAGCAGCTGAGGAAAGTGGGGTTGTTGTTCAGCCTGGAGAAAAGGAGGCTTGAGGAGGGACCTTATGGCTCTCTACAACTAACTCAAAGGAGGTTGTAATGAGGTGGGGACTGGTCTCTTCTCCCAGCTGACAACCAATAGGACAAGAGGAAATGGCCTCATGTTGCTCCAGGGGAGGTTTACATTGGATATTGGGAAAAATTTCTTCATGGAAAGGGGTATCAAACATTGGAACAGACTGCCCATGGAAGTGGTTGAGTCACCATCCCTGGAGGTATTTAAAGGACATGTAGATGTGGTGTGTAAGGACATGGTTTATAGTTGGACTTTGCAGCATTAGGTTTATGGTTGGACTCAATGATCTTAAAGGTCTTTTCCAACATAAATGATTCTACGATTAAGCAGATGAGGATCCAGGAATCAGAATACAGATACTTTAAGGTCTAGCACAGTAACCTCTAGCAGTGATGAAAAGGAACTGCTGTGACTGTCTCTATCATTACTTCTCGGGAAAAAAAAAGAGCTTTTGTCCATTCACCTTTTCCTCAGAAGAATAAATAGGCCAGTGGAGTTGTCCAAGGTAGTGGATGCCATGATTTTCCCCTCTGGGTTACAATGATTTTTTAAAACTTTTACCTCTCCTCCTCCTTGTCTCACAGAGCACATTTGCTGAAAAGCTGGCAAGGCCAGCAACCTCCACCCTGAGGCTGAGGAAATACACAGGACAGGCAACCAAAGGTCAGGCTACAGCCTCTACCTTGGCAGTTGCTGTGGCAGAAGAAATGGCAGAAGAACTGCTTAGGGAGAGAAGTTGGGTGAGGAGAAAAAGTGAGTTCAAGCAAGAGGAGCTCTATAGAGAGCTTTATTTAAATAGTTGCAGATTCTGCAGGCTGGAGATGAAGTGCTGAGTCAAATTTAAGTTCCACAAGTTTTAATCTAGAAAAAAAGTTGGACCATCTCTTTTCTTAGGTTGGCATAGATATTACTGAGAGGAAAATTTCAACATCTGTTATTGAAAGAAGGAAAAAGGAAGGTATTGCTACAGTATATAAAGCCCAAACCACCTGAGTGTGTATCAGGTGAAATCTTGTGTTTATTTACAGTTTTTCTGGAAATCTTAACTGTTCACTTCAAAACAATTGTCTTCAATTCCTTCAAATATATCTAAAGCTAAAATTGTATCCAGTGATTTTCCCAGTTGATTCAATATAAATAAAAAAGGATGTGGGTTGCAAGAATCAATCTTTTTGATAGCAGTACCTTTTTGGTCTTTATTTATCCTCCCATTCTTACAGGTGTAAATTGGTAATTTTACATAGATGCCCTAGAATAACTAGTAAGTTTTTACCTTATTAAAATTATGAAGCTAATGGCAATGAATCTAACGAATGATTCCCATCTAAGAGATGATATCATATGATATAGTTAATAGCTGTTAATGATATTAGCAAAAACCTGTCATCTTAATTATCAATATAATTTTGTAGAGAAATGTGAGAAGGTTATGAAATGATACACTCATTTTGTTAATGGGACTTTTATCAAAAGAAGCAAACTGAATAGTTTTCATAGTCTTAACTTGAAAGGACACAGAGCTGGCAGTTGAAACCAGACAGACTCACAAATAAAAGACTGTGGTAGAGAGAAATGAGATATTGTATGTTTTCTTTTTGCTGAATCAGTAAGCTGTTTGATCATTTAAATGAAGTGAATTAAACAGATGCAATGATGCTCTTTTTTTTTTTCAACACAAAATCACTGTTTTGTTTTAGTTTTAATTTATCCTGAAAATAGTTATGGTTCTGATTAAGAGAATGTGCTGAGCAAAAGAATGAGGTAGTTTCAGTAACTTAAATGGGAGTGACAGATTTGTGTAAAAGTGTGTAGGAATATTTATATTCACATACATATAGTATATGCAGTTACCTTTAGATAGTATCCAGTGTTGAACAAATTATAAAATACATATTGATATCAAATATAGAATTTTCTAATACTCATTTTATATAATAATATGCTCAATACAGTTTGAGGCAGAAATGTAAGTTATATATGGGCCTTGAAAGACAGGTCCTTGTGAAGGTATTCCACAGTATCACCTCAGCAGTATTTTGCTATAGGTTTAATCAATTAAAAAAAAAAAAAAGACAATATTCTGACCTTATCTGTGGGATTTCAACTACAGGTTAGCAGAAATCATCCATAGTTTCATCAAAAATTCACCAAAATTATACTTTCTTGAAGGGGTTGAGGAGAGCTCCTGTGGAAAGGATTGAAAAATGAGAATGCTGTTAGTGATAGAACAGATGAAACAAATGCAGGGAAAAGAAAGTGGCACACCTCACGAAAGGAATTGTGTAGAAGACCCAAGGACAAAACTACACACAGATTTTACAGGAAAAAGGGATAAAGTCATCTGCGAGGGGGAAGCTACTGTTGGTTGATCGTTCTTAGCAGTGGGAGCAAGACGAGTTCTGCTTTGCAGGGCAAGCAGTATTAAATACTTGAGGTAGCCATACGCCTTCTGACTATGTAAGCAAAACTCTCAGAAACGGAGGGAAATTCCTGTGCTGTGAACTGTTATGTGCATGGTGATCTGCAGTGGTCGTGTACTTAGTTTCTGAAGGAAGGTAGGATGAGTTGAAAAAAGTACAGAAAGATAATGTGAGGATGGAAATTAGAATCATAAGAAGTGGCTGCAGATGAATACAAAGAAATTTTACCCAAAGAGAATTATTTCCTTAAAATCCAGATCCCCCGGCATTGCTCCATCTCTACTGTTCACCCAGAAAATAACTTCTGGTATCTGTGGCTTTTTTAACTCAACTCCCAGAGTGCTTGCCAGCACCTAAGTAACAGACCTTTGTGATGTGGATATATACATATTGGTAAAAGGATCAAGAGGGGCAAAATCTGGGCTCTAGATATACAGCATGTCTTAAAAGCACAGAACAGAATATGTAAGGAAAATAAAATCTAGAAATGTTATCAACGGATATAGTTATTGTCCAAGATTAAATGAATTTGTAGCTTTGGGAAAAATTCTTAGTGAATAGTGGAAATAATGAAAAAACTTCTCCCAAACGAGATATATGAAGGAGAAGGGCATTGAAATAAAGGGTATGTTGTATCAGGTACATTGATCATATGGAAAAACAGCAGCTCCATAGCTGCTTACTCATTAAAAATCTTGAGAGTGTTTTCAGGGTATTTTGAAAATCCAGCAAAGAAAGAAAGAGTGAGAACAGAAAAATGAATTGCATTGAAATTAGCCTTGAACAGAAATTTGAGCAATTATCTGGGAAATGATGTGCTATTAAGATGATGAGAGACAATGATTCCTCCTTCTTTTTGCAGTCTAAGTGTTTGGTATGTTTTGGACAATTATACCTGGGTTGGTATGATTAGCATCCTTTGCTGGGAAACTCATCTATCAAGGGTAATAGCGATCCCATAAATTCTGTGATTCTCATAAGCAATGATCTCTTCTTTTCTCTCTTATAATTATTTTTAGGCTCTGTTACTGTACCCTGCCTGGTACAAAATGGGGTGCTATCAAGCGAACTTCAGGCTTGAAGTGAGGTTAATATCTCTGGTGGATGAGCTGGCTTGCTTCTTGTCCTTTCAATCATTTTATCATTTTAGATAAATATGCACAATAGTACTTTTATTTCATTAGACTGCTAAAAAGAGAAAGAAATTTTGTAGAAAGGCCTTTAACATTGTTGGCATATTTTCATTTACATATTTAGAAATAACAGAAGATCAGTTATTTTACAAAAGAAAAACCCCCTAGTTACAGAAAGACTTGAGGGCAAAATCTGAAGATTCTCTTTAATAAAATGGAAGGCTTGGTAGGCAGTCTTGTATATTTATCTGATTTACATGCAGCACTTTCACCCAAATATGGTAGCAACAATGCTGAAAAATGAAGCAAGTGTAAATATACGATGTTGTCAGGACTTGATTAACTGCCAATAGTGTTGACTTAAAAATATTGTTATATGGAACGTACAAAGCATTTAAAAGTCTTTGTAAGTTAATTTTTGTTTCTATAGCTAGCTGGTATTAAGACAAATATGTTTAATTTTTTTGTTGTAATTTAATTGAATGGTAGTTTTGTGTGCCTCGAGAAAATGTGAGATGACCATATGCATGTTCATAATAATGAGATAGATTTTCCTCCCTATCACTGGCATGTGTGCATCAAAATCATCTTCATTCCCATTTTTATAACAGCAGAGTGCTTTTTTGGATCGCAGCACTTTAGAACACAGCTTTGGCTTACATGTTTACTCAGGTGAAGGTCTTTTCATTTAGTCATATGTCTTTGAGACTAGCAATATGTAATAATTATAATACATAATAAAAATATAAAATATTTTGTAATATGAGTATTATTTATAAAGCACATCTGGACATTAAAAGATGGAAATTTTAAATTCACATAACAGTACATACTTAAGATATCAATTAGTAGTGAGTTATTTAATAATCACTGCAGGAATTACTGCCTGAAAGTCTGAGGGTTTCACTTATCCAGGTTTCAAACTGGGTCATCACCTTGGTATCCTCTGGCCTTAGAATTAATATTCCCAGTTCTCATTGCTCTTCCAATATAGTATAAAGAAAACCCTGGTTCTATTAACCCATATAAAGGGCAGCTGCAGTAATAATACAAAATTTTGCATGACTACATTTCTTCTAGTTTCAAAATGTTATGCTGTAATTGGCTGCATTGCACTGTCCTATAAAATAGTGATATAATCCTGTTTGCCTGCCTCAATCAGTGTGGTATAGCCACTGTTAGAAATATAGATTAAAAGCTATCTATCTGATGCAATACATGATGCATGAATTTGAAAATTTAACTAACTTTCACACAGCAGGTAATTGGCAAAAATGGTAAATATCTTTTTAATTTAATTTGAAATCCAGTAATTTTTCTGAATGCTGTACGTTTTAAGAGTGATTAACCGCTATTTTGGAGAAGCTGGTGAAAGTAATGGCCAAACAATTATTTTGTTTAGAATGAAATGCTTTGTGAGAAATTATCTAATGAATAAAACAGAGCTACAAACATCTCTTGTACTTTCCATATCAGATTTCTACTTACTCTTAGCACTGCTGTGTCATGGGAATGTGCACTGGAGCATAACTGTGGTAGGAATGCTTTAGCTGGGGAAAAAGAGATCCCATTTGCAGTTCAGCATCTTGCTTGCTTTAACTGCTTAGCTTATTTATTACATAAGGTTGTGGTTTTATTATATTTCTGTTCCGAATGAGGAAACCAGTAAGTTAGTCTTCATTTTCCCAGAAACTTCAAAATCTTTCATTGTAAAAGGTGAAACCTACAGAGACACTCAAAAATTTGCCCAAGTATAGCCAAAGATATCTCAGCCTACTTAATGGCTTCTCCAAATCTCACCACTTTGGAGTCCCTTGTTTCAGATTCTGTCATTTCTGTCATTCTGGCGAGTCTTCTTTTGAGGCTTCCTGTCTCAGTATATCAGACCTGGCAATGCTCCAGAAGCAGTATCCCAAGCGTGGGGTCTTCACCAGCACTTTCCCATTTCTCAGCTTGGCTGCACATTTTAAAGTCAGGCTTCTCAATAATTGACTGATCTGCAGCTTTTAAGGAAAACACATTTCAACTCTGAGGCAAAAGTTAATAGCTGCACACAACCGGAGAATATTCCCTCGCCTATTGGCATACTCTCCTGCATAGTCTGGTAACCTGGCCTTTAGAAAAAAATTTTTAATTGCTTCACATATATAACCCTATCTTAAATAACAGCTTGTGGTCAAAGGAACATAGTATATGTAAGGGAAGAGTTAAAGCAAAAAGACACAGATGGCTGTATGTATGTGTTGGAAGAGAAAAAAGCGATTTTTTAGTGGCTGGAAGGTGTTTAGCATCATATGGAAGATTCCCTGTGGTGACGCTAATACAATTTACATGATATATTACAATAAGGTTCATATTTTGAGATCTAGGTGTCACCTGAAGTTGGATATCTTACTATTTTTTCATTCTGTGAATTTGATGAAGATGGATGTATGTGGAAAATTTCCATGTGCAGCAATTTATGTTGTTTGGAAAAAGTTGCTCTTAATTATGATAGAGACTTCTTATTTTACAAAAGAGTTTGTATTTGTTTATTATCTCCTCTGCAAGCAGAAGAAATTATCAACAGTGTCTGTTCCCTGATGACACCCAAAGGTATGCAGATTGCTGAGACCTTCTGATTTCTCAAGGGCAAATCAAACTGAAGGCAATCATTCCTCATCCAACTTAACTGAGCCAACTTGCTTGCTTTGGCACTGGTACCACATCCTAAAAAAGCAGATTTTGCTTGCTTGTGGGCAGGTGGTTAGAATACCATATAGAGCTCATTTTTGACTGTCAAGATTGAAATTATTTCTCAGCCAAGGATAGATATAAGTGCATCTGTTAACTATTAAATCATGAAGAATAAACCTTTGCAAAGGTTCAAAATGTAACTCAGATATAAGAAAAAAAATCAGAATACCGGACCAATTTCTGTAAAAATGACTAAAAAGATAAATTTTACTTCATTACATTCTGATCAAGAAAATTACTGCAACTGTCATGGACTCCATTCTGAAACCAGTGAGTTTAACTACAGCGTGAACCACAGTAGCATAAGTGATTATTACAAATCTGTCAAAGACTTTGGTAAAACCTGAAATATCTTTTTGCATACAACAATATGGTTTTTAGCAGATGCTTGAATACTATGTATTAAAATCTGAGTAGTATAATATCTTTCCTTGTGTTGTCTCTAAAGTGAACATTAAAATGGGAAGGCTATGAGGTTTTAAACAGTCTTTATTTATTTTTGTTTCAAAAATAGTAGATTTCAGAAAGTGAATGTCAACTTTTTATTAGTAGAGGCTTTCTGAAATATAGAAGACTGTTCAGTAATTATAACTCGTGCTAATGAACTGAATATGAAATTAACAAATACTAGATTAATTACTACTTATTTTTCTCCTAAGAATTCTTTCAGACATCTTCTAAATTTAATTAAATACTTCATGTGTGAGAGCTAACAAAGAGGTCAAAATTACATGAGAAATCTGAGAAATGAGGCTAAGAATACTCAACTAAGAAAGAAAAATGCATTTTTACATGACTTTCAAAATATGTACTACGTTATTGACTGCGTTTCTTTTGTAGCAAAAGCCTCTGACAAAGACTTGATGTGAAGTTCCTGATGAGCGAATTTTGCTTTTAATTTATAATTGGCCTGAAGATTTTAGGTTTTGTTGTTGTTGTTGAAGAGTGATAGAAGCATTCAAAAGTAATTTTTCACTTTATATTGTATTGTTTTTTCACAAAAATATTGACCATTATACTTATAATTGTTGTTCATTTACATGTTCCTGAATCTGAAAAGTGGATAGCTTTTCTGCAAAGCTATCTCAAAGGGCTGAGTCAACACTTCTCCTTCTCAGAATGATGTTCTACAATTTGTGTTAGTGATTTGGCTTTGCAGGATTGCACAAAAAGACAGGTAATAGGTTTTTTTCACCATGTCTAGCTAAAATGGTTAGGTAGTGTAATGAATGAACGGTAGTTTATACATTTAGAGCAATAGCCTTGTCAATGTAGCACAACTACGGTGTCTCCCCTTGCAATTTAGGCCAGAGATTAAAGTGTTTAATATCTGCAAGATTTATATAAGAGAGGGGCTTTCTTCACAGGAAAGGAAACTACAAGTTTGGGTTTTGTTGTTCTTAAAAAAGTCAGCACACTCTTTGCAACAGTGATTAAAAATAACCTACTGTCATTAACCAAATACAGCTTTCTGAAGCCTGTAGCCTGGTTTGCTTGCATGTATGGTTTATTGATCTGTTGTGGAGTAGTTCAACAGTGAAATTATCTTGAAAATTAAAAACAGTGTTAAGTAATGGATGGTCCAATTTACTGTAATATAAGCTTATTGCTGCAGTTTGTTACTAATTCATGCAGTGAAAACCTCAGGTAAAGCTTTGTTTTCAAATTTCACCTGAATTCCACAGGACAGCTTTTGCAGGAGGTTTGTATAGTGGATACTAAGTCCCTAAGCAGCTGCCCTATGTAAATACTACACTAACATTTTGAAGGAATTGTCTTAGAAAAATAGATTTTCTTGCCTCTCTTTTGTTCGCAGATATACAGGTAGTTATTGTTTACAACTAGATTTTTTTCCTAGTGGGCCTACATGTGGGAAAAATCTGATGATTTATATACCCCATACATGAAATGGTCGAAGGTTTTACATTTATCTACCGAGTTTACAGAGGGACTTATCCATGCAGTAGCAGTTCTATCTACCAAAGTAGATAATTAGAACCGCAGCTTCTGTTTCTTTTCCATTTCTTTTTCTCTCCCCTATTCCCTTAATTCATGTATTAACATCATCAATTTTAATTCTATTTCCTCTAAGTCAAAACTTCTTGTGTACAATAATCTGCTTTTTTCAATAGGAGAATTTGTACATGATTCTGCTTTAATCACTGTAAAAGACTTTATTTTTTTTCCTAATTGTAGCAATTTTTTCTGGTTTGTGATGGTTATTTCAAGAGTAGGAAAGAAATATGTATTTTCCTATGTTGTAGAAATACTAAAAAGGACCAATGATAATTACTGCACTTAATATTTTTCTTCTTGCTTTAGGCCTTAAAGAACACACTATGCACCTGTGTTAAGCCTTTCTATTTTCAAAAGGTCTCTGCAAACCACTGCAAAACCCATCTGTGCAGACTAAATTGTTTTCTTTTTTGTTTCCAAGTACTTATTACCAAAGCTTGTTTTTGCTTTTGTTTTTTTTTTTTTTTTTTTTTTTTGTTTTTTTTTTTGTTTTTTTTTTTTGGGGGGGGGCCTCCTTTCCCCCTTCCTGTTAGTGATTTCCTAATCATAATAAACGAGGAGATTATTTGGGGGTAGGAGATTGTGTCCGGTCTGAGATGAAGTCACTGACTGGCATTTGCCATATTATTTTCCTGACATTTATGAGGTAAACATATCAGCAGAATTAACTTTCAAATCCTTTTACCCTTCTGGGTGAAATTCAGTCTTGTGCGTGAAGTTTTTAAAGGTACAAAACTTTATGACAATGTACTCTTCCATATTCATTCATTAATATTTTTGAGCTATTGTTTACCTTTATTACTGATGGAAGATATTAATTTAATAATTTTCAGAGTGTGTAATCAGACAGAACAGAATTAATGGCCAATTTCTCTGAACCTATATCTTAAAACATGTTTCTTGTGAAAGGTAGTCTCATATGGTGCTTTGTAAAGGAAAATATCAGTGAGACAAAGCATTATGAAATCTCAAAATATAAATAATTTTATTGTCCAAACTATGCCATATTTTTAAAAATAAAAAAAAAGGGGGGAAGGAGTTGCATAGTAATGAATTGCTCATTTAACATAATTAAATTATTACAGAACTACTCCTCCTGTTCAAGAAATCATATATTTATGAATTCAGGACAGTCTTGCATTTTTGTTTTGAATGATTTAGGAACTCAGTCTTGAATACTGTGTAATATGAAACCGGGAAAGGCTAAAATCAGGTCTGTAAATAGGCTATTATTTTTTCAGCTTCCAATAAAAGCACAGGTAGCACTTCCACTAGAATATACTTCTTGCACCCTCATCTTTTCAGCTGCCTCTGAAGCTACTTAAAAAGGCACTGATTGATTTTTGTGACTTGCAAAGTAAATATTCTTTTTGTTTGACTAAAATAGTAAAATTTATAAAATGTACTTTTGAAGATTCATCTAATATTTCATGGTCTCCATATTATTAATTAGCTTGTCCTTATAACAGCCTCACATCCACACACCCCTCAATCTAAACAAACCTCACCAAAACCAGTTTTCTCATTTTGACTTGTGAACATCCCTTATCAGTGCTCTTGCACAATTCAGCTGAATCTCTGGGTGAAGGTGATTTTTCTCTCTTCAGCTGATTTTCTTTAGTTTTAGAGTGTGCTCCTTCTGCCTCCTCCTCTGGTGGCGTGTCTTCCAGACAGTGAAAAGTGAAAAGCAGCTGGAGGCATCAAGCTAGATCTAAATTCTCTTTTTGTCTATTGCCAGACTTGGTTATCCAAAACAAAATAAGAGGTATCGCTATCCGTAGTCCCATCTGTAAATTCTTCATCATGGTAGTAATTTGTTGTTCATGATAAAATCACCTCCCTGCATGAATGACTGCAGAATAACAGATCTCATCCGAAAGAAAGCAAAAGTATATGGTAGAAGGCAGACTGGAATTGTGAAAATGACAGCTACCCATGAACTAAATACAGGCATTTTGCATACCCTGAACCTGAGCTTTAGGGCTCATCTGTAGTTTGTAATTTTTGAAATATCAGGGCATGCTGAGTCACTGCTTCAGTATGAACTTCTATGGAGAATGGCTTGAATCATCAATGTCATTTTTTGCAGCACTTGCCCTTCTCTTAGAGGTTTCTTTTAAGTTTATCCTGTTCAGCTTGTTGCAGCAGAAATCCTACCCCCAGGACATAAGCATTACAGGAATCCAGGCTCTGAATCTGAGGCCATTTCAGATATGCCAGACTATTTTTGATGAGTACCTAACGTTACCCCAGAAGAAAAGCATTCTCAATACAGTGTGTTTATGTGACTGCGTTTACCTACGTTTATGTCCACTGGCATTTATCTGAGATAAAATCTGATGGTTCAAACAATTGTTACTACAGAGATGGAAATAAGAATCCCTTAATTATCTTTAACTAAAAATTCTTTTGTTCCCTTTTGTCAATATTTGTGCCATAGAAACATAGTAAACAGGCCCTGGCAACTAACTCATACAAAATTGTTGTGTATTTTCACGTAAATAGCCTCTTGAAGTCTAAAAGACTTCGGCACAGGTTTTTTTAAACAAGTGTTGGATGGCATGCAAGGTCAAATTCCAAAACAATAAACATATGAATTTTCCTAACAAAACATGGTAGATTTTTTTTTTTTTTAACTGATTAGCCATTTTTGCAATTCTTTTTAGAACTATTGGATACAAAAAGAAGTATGTGAAAGTTCCACATGGACATATTTGGGTGGAAGGTGACCACCATGGACACAGCTTTGACAGCAATGCTTTTGGCCCGGTAAGTCAATTCACTGTGTATCATTTACACTTTGCAACTGAAAAGCAGCGTGTGTATCCTGGGTCATTTGTGCAACACAGCAAGTGTGAATTGACCGTGCTTGTATTTTTGTTATTTTTGTGAGAATTATTAGATTTTCTAAAATGTCTTGGTCAGCAGAGGCTGAGTTTGCTCCTAACTATTGTAAAAAGAATCCTTTTAATTCCCCGGCATGGATGGAGAACTGGTGGATATTTTAAATTTGGAGGGATGTACTGGAGGAGTAGCCACAGGGTGAGCCAGCTCCCTGTAGCTGACAGATGCTCCCTGAAGACATGTTGCCAGCTGATGTAATTTGGTATGGTTCCCTCCCAGGAGCTTGGTCTTGCTTTAGAGCCAGTGCTGGGATAAAGAATTTGGAAGCCACAATTGTGTTTTGTAAGTGTTAACTATTAAATTGGTCTGTTGTAGACAGTAGGGATATTTCAAAAATTTTCAATAAATAAATATTTACATTTTCTGTATATATGGCCACTTTTACATTGAATAATGGTAAAACCTAACCTGAAACATCTGTTTCTTGACTGGTAAAAAGTGTGCATCTGTTCATCAGGAAGACAGTAAACACATCCTCTGAGCTCCAGTTTCAGCTTGGTTTTGGTTTTGTTACACTTTGCGTGGGTTCCTGTTCTTGTTTTAATTTAATTTAGCATGCAGGAAATAATTGCATAAGCTGTGCATCCTGCTGTGGAAGTACAAATCCTTTTTGCTCTATTCCATGTACAGTTTTTTGACATGAGTCTTTAAGAGAGAATACTACTCTAAAATTATAAAAAAACCCCACTGGTTGTCACAAGGAAGTTGTCGAGGTTAGATTTCTCCGCCCTTTTGCATTTCATACCTATTTCACACAGAAGTTACCCCACTGACTCTGAGTCAATGACAGCAAGGACCTTACGAGTTTGTCTGACTCCAAGTTTAGCCCAATTATTAACTTGAAATAATTTGAAAAAATGCAAAAAAGGCCTACTGTCTGGTTTTGGAGTATGTGATGTCATTGCCTCTCTTCTGCTTTGATTCCCTTTTTTCGTGGTTGTATTTTGTGCTATTTTCCATTATTATTTTCCTGCTACTATCTTCTAAGATTCCTGACATCTAGTTTTAGAGGTTCTTTGCAGCAGGATTTAATTCAGTCTATCCTGTGCAGGTATCTCTTTTGTCTCTTAGAAGGCTTTTCCTTGTCTCTCTGGCTCTCTGTTCCCAAGGTAAGTCTTAGTCATAAAGCCTCTATTCTTCCTCTCGCTTACAAATATACTGCCAGTGTAGACTCGGAGCATAAGCATAACTCTAGCTGTTGGACATTGGTTTCAGATTTACAGCAGCTCACACAGAAATTAATGGAAGGTAACATCCTCAAGGTTGGCACCGTGCAGCTTTCATATAAGATAGTCTGTTGGGGTAAATCTAAATAACCTTCAATTTTTCACTCAATTCACTGATGTTTTTAAATATTAGAAAATCACCTTCGCTAGGCTTTGATCTCACAATAGTCGTCACTTGCTAGCTAACATCGATAGTATGTCACTTTTCTCCCAATAATGACACCTTTAGAGAGCTAGTAAGACAGTTCTTGACAGTGAATTCCCGGTTCTGCAGGAAGAATGAATTTTGTATTGTGTTGATGATTATGCTATGGGCAGGTCAAGTGTGAATATGTGTTTTCCTCTGAAATTAAATTAGAGTAGCAATTGTTGAATACAGGCAAAAGGGGGCAGAAGACATCACAGAGCTGTAAACAAGTTTGAGAATATTTTATCCCTCTGTCTGCTGTATTCTTCAGATCACTTGCACAAGTGAATTAAAATGTTAAAATCACTCCCTTCAAACCATTCGGAAGGTATGTTCTTAACTTAAACACCTTTTGTTTCATAAGACTACAGCAGTCATAAGGAAGAGACTGTACGATAGTAAGACATGAACCCATTTTGCTCATTTTGTTAGAATATATGTCACTTAAGAGATTAGGTTGAATGTTACATGTGCCACAACTCTGACATGCAAAACCAGATATATTTTCTTGCATCAAAAGATTGAGTAAAAATTGTGTATTTTAAAGTGGGTTATGTTGTAGGCTACAGTTTTTTTCAATTTTTATGCAATCTTATAGTAGAAAGGCTTATATAGTGTAGACAGTCAGACACGGTAATGTTCTGCAGATGAATTTAGTCAGTTACATGGGGCAGTAAAGGAAATTAAGGAAAAACAGATTGAGAACAGATGTTAGAATCATTTTTTCTGTTGGAGAATAACAATATGTGTAATGGCCTAATGGGTGAGGTTGATAAAGCAAAAACCCTGACAATAATCAAGTTCTAAATCAGATGCACCTTTGGAGAGATATGGATTTCTAAAATATAAAACCTTGGCGGAGTATATTATGTTTACTTTGTTCATAAAAATATTATAAAATAAACTATATTATCTCTTGCTATTGCATGTTTTTTATAGGACTGAAATTGGAATGTTAAGGTATAGATGTTTTCCTGAAGTGTGTAAATAAAATGGAAATGCTTTAGCTAAATTTTGTAAAGGTTTAATATTTCCTTTCTACTTAGTTGTGTCTTTAAATAAAATTAATACCTTAACTGATATTACAAAAATAACGGAATGTCTGTGGGTAGAATTCAAAATGCTGTCAATTCTCTATACGATCCAAACTTAAATAATACTTACCTTTCCAGAGTATTGGACTAAATTAAGTAGTGTATTGTTTTTCTATGCTGTCTTTTTTTCAAAAAAACAAACCAAAACAAAAACGTTTTGTGGAATACAGAATGGCAGTTGTTATATAAAATTGTTGCTTTGATACTGCTGTGTTTCAGGTTTGGAAATATGTCATGTCAGCCATTCATAATGCTGAAAATAGCTGTTTTCAATAAAAGCCAATAAATATTCAGAGAAATTGCATTTTTTTTTAGTATTATTTAAGGGGATTAAAAATTACTGATCGTGGGAAATTTATTTCAATTATTTGGACTAGAACAGAGATTTCTACTCAATAAACTGTTACTGTTTTCAAATTCTATTGGAATGAAGTTAAGCTTTTATGATATTAGCTTACCATTCCTTAATTGGCATACTACAGGAATATACTAATGAATAGGTTATATAATTATGATACCACTTTTTAAAGTTTCTCCTTCTTGCTTTCAATTCTGGTAATTTTCCTGCTTTGGGGGGCCTTTTTGCTATATAGTTTGACAGCACAGGAAAGATAACATTACTGTTATCTTTTTTCTTAGATCAGAAATGCAGGACACATTATAAAGAATTGATCAGGTGTAAAACTCTGCTGCTTCAAATTTTGATGGGTTAAGTTTATGGTTGACTTTAAGCCAGATCAGTTATTGTCTTTGTTTACAGACCCAGGATAATACCAGCATAAAAACAAAGTGACAATTTATATTCTGGATCTCACTCTGTCTACATCAAGGGAAAAGTCATTATAAACTGTACTTTGTCCAGATCAAATGTGTAGAGTTGGCACCCAGCAGCGTAGAGTTGATTATGCAACTAAGATGTAAAAACCAGTTATTAATAAGTGCATGCAATAACTGATATATATTCATTCCTGGATGTACAGGAATGTATATTTACACATACACTTGAATAGCACTCTCAGAGTTAAAAGTTCAATCTTATCTTATGAGGATTTTTTTGGTAAATATAATACTCTTATTACTACATTTCTGTGTTTCCAAATGCTGCCAAACAGAGGACATGAAAGAGCTTTATAAAATTAGGGCTTGAAGTCAATGGCAGTCTTTCAGCTGTCTTGTAAAGGACCTGAACAAAAGCTCATTAAAGTCAATAAGATTTCTATTGGCTTTAATGGCTTTGGATAAGGCTCTATGAGTTAAGCTTCATAATCGAGTGTAAGGGCAAAAAGGCTATTATCCTCCTTATCTTCCTGGGAAACCTGAGACATAGGTAGGGTGAGTAACTTGTCATAAAACATCTTTTTGGCTCAGCCAGGTCCCTATCCTAGTCCTCTTACTAAAAATACATCTATCTTTTAATGTGTTTACTCTCTAAACTAACTCCTTTTGAACCTGAGCCTGGTTTTTCATTTAACAGATGGTTTATGTTCATAAGCTTCAAATGAGTCAATTGCTTTCAGTTAGCATTTAGGATTGTCCATGTAAGCAATTCTGTACCATAAATTCATGCAATAAACTGTCTGAAAAAACATTCTTCTTTGTTCAACTATTTTTCCTTTCAGCAGTCAGAACCTGTGGCTGCTATGAACCAGCTATGACTAAAAATCTTTATAGACTACAATAACATGCAAAAGAAGTGAATATGCTAAGTTTGTTAGATATTTTAATTTGCTTTTAAAAGGCTATCATCATCTCTCTCACATATAAGACAGAAATAGTTTAGCTGTTAGCCCTTACTGGGTAAATTCAATTAATAACAGTAAAGGAGTGTGGCCTATTATAATTATTTGCTTAAACTGATCCAGTACTTTTCTCTGTAACTACTGTTAGTGAATACAAGTAGTCAAAACCAAAAAATATGAAAAATTTGATAGGCATTAAGGTGAACTGAAAAAAGTGTAGTGCTTATCTGCTCCTAAAGGAAATATTTAAACTAAGAGGCCTGCAGCCTATGACAATAGCCCTGCCTCATATGTTCTGTCTTCTCTTGGGAGGTTCAGAGGACAGTTGGAGGAAGCAGCAGATATCTTTCTGCAGTTCTGGATTACTTGCATAATAGCAAACAAAAAAATGCCACATATCCTTCAAGTGCACATCATCTTGGTGATGATCTTGCCATCTGCTGAATCTGTCATTTCTGAGCTATAAAATAGTGCAAGAATCACATATCCCCCTGAATTAGAGCAGCCTCTAAAGCAAAAGGTGGGAAAACTTTAACAGTTCAACAGCAGTGCGCTGAGCAGCACCGTGTCAAAATTGCATAGTAAGCTATGTAGGCAGGGCACATTCTTCCCCCAGAGAATTCTGCTGGGTCTCAAAATACTGGGTAACCCCATTTGTGTCCCCATACACCAACCAGCCATTTGGAAAGGCTTAAGACAAATAGCTTAAATAGCAACCCTATTTTTCTTAGTTTAGACTGAAGTCAAGAGGAGATGTTCAAGCATTGTGAAACAAAAGTGTGATTTTAGCAAGAAACCGCTTATCTGTCCTTACACTCACCAAGTTAATGTAAGTGAGGGTAACAGTGATGGCAACGTAGTCAGTGAAGCCTGGAGACTTGGATGCATCACTTTTCTAGCTGGTGTTGCAGCTTCTGTTTTTTTGTGGCCGATACTTGTACCTGCACTTTGCTGTATAAATGTAGCCTTGGGGAGTAGCATGATTCTTATGGGATTGGTGACATTTATTCTTTTTCTCTTGGGTATTAAAGAAGCAGTAAAACCGTGTTTAAACAGGATGTGTAATGCAAATATGCAATCAATGTCATTCCATAATATTTATCCCTGGCCACTGGAAAAAGTGAAATAGGTAAAATTGTTTACAATCAGAAAAAAACCTTTGCATACGGAGCATACAAATAGCATGCATGCACAGTTTGAACTTGTAAAAGCCTATGATGAATAAAGCGGATAAGATATTATATGTTATGACTGTTGATAAATAAACCTCGAAGGGTAAATATGCTTGTCCCCTTTTGAGAGAATATTATATGTGAGATGCAAATTGGCATGGTGGTTTGTCTATTGAGAATGACAATTCACTCCAGGAGCCGCTGAAGGGAAGCTTTGATAATAAGATTGTGTGGCCTCACTGTCCATTAAATTATCATGACTAACTAAATGTGCAATATAGGGCACATATGGCTGTCCTAATTCTCTTGGAAAGTAAAATATTTAGCCTGACTGTAGTCTAAACCAATGCGTAAAAAGCATTCAAGCAGCCTGGCTATCTTCATGTGACTAAAAGCTCTCTATGATGTCTACTCCTTAGCAATGGAATGCTCATGAGGACTTTTAAAGTAGCAGAAAGTTTGGTTTACATTTTCCCCATTCTAGCTAATATTCTCTATTACTGTACTTGGACGAGTTACTGCTATTTAGCATTAATAATACTTTGATCATCCTGCTTATGGAACAGGATTTATGTTATACGCTTAAGCACAATGAATTATCTGAATATTTGGTGGATATTTCTGAATGCAAGTACCTTTAAAGGATTTTCTGACCACATTGGAAAGAATGGTAGGCTGAACAGCCTACACCGGTTTTTGACATCACTTATTTATTGAAATAAACTAGGAATAAAAAGTTAAAACAATGTTAGATTGATTTACTGAAATATTAGAAGAGGTCAGGGAGCTGTCAGATTCATACCATCATTTCTAATTAACTAATTTGAACAGCTCTGAATTCAAATATAATAATTTGCTGAACTCTGTATAACTTTCCTTGCAATTCTATTTCTCTCAAGTACCAGCCTGAAATACCCTTATATTGGATAACCACTCTGCAGAATTTATGGCATTGTATTCTCTATATAGGATCTCATAAATTATAATGGAAATGGACAAAACAAAAGGAATCTTTATTGACTTTTCTAAGGTTTAACTGTATAGGGAATTCTGATTCATGCTGGCATTCATGTTAAGATTTGCCAGGACATAATTTAAATTCCACTGATTTTTTTTGTTTCTTTCTGTTTTTACTTCCTTGGGCATGGAACATTGTGAAAACTGAGTCACTGATTGCTAAAATGAAGTTCTAAATTTTAATTTTCTGAATTACAGAAAATTACTATCTAACTGATTCCATTTTTGGCTAAGACAAATGCTTCAGTGTAATAGGTACTTTGCTTATTAAATCTCCCAACCTTAAGATAAGACTATTGTACTGTAGCACCTTGTTTACATGATCCTAGATCATATTGGAAGTTTAGAAACGTATACTTATATGGCAGTGATTGTGCAAACCAATGCATATTTATTTGTTTACAAGCGTACAGTTATACGTTTCAGGAGCAAAACATTATTGAAATATGACAAGTAATACTGATAGAAAGACCAATACTTCTGTAAGTTATTTGAGGGAAGTGATTTTTTTTCCATCTACTTAGTGTATGTGTGATCAGGAGTACTGAGCTTTGGGGATTCCCCTACAAAAGAATTACAATGGTGTGGGGAAATGAGACCCATGAATGGTCACCTGTGAAGAAACTCTAGCAGATAATGTAGGGAAGAGGCTCTGAGAATGGGGGTGGTTCAGCCTGGAGCAGAAAAAGCTGTCCTCAGCTACAGTACAGCATACACGGAAGGCAGGGCCAGACTCTTCTCAGATATGCAGAGTAGTAGGACAAGACACCTGAGCCACAACATGGGAAATTCTGAATAGATATTAGGGCATTTTTTAATATTTTTTTTTTTTCAGCATGAGAGAAGTCATATATTGATTGAAAGTTTGTAAGATCTCCATTCTTGGAGACAGGAAAAAAACCTGACTTGACAAGGCCCTGGGCAACCTGAGTTTGCCCTGCTCTGAGTAGGAGGTTGGACCAGATGATCTCCAGATGTCCCTTCTTACCTATATGATTCTGGGCATCTATGAAGGCAATTTTTATTTTGTCAGTAGTCTGTCCTATTTAGGACATAGGACAGCAAACTTTTATTGGTTTACTATGTGTTAAGACTGATGGAACCACATTTATCAAGAGCAAAAATATGGTAAAATTTCTACTGTAGTAGAAATATTTAATTAGAGCTAAATCACTAGAATCCTAATTTTGCAAATGTCTGTTTATATATAGTTTAAGTCTACAAGTACTTGTTATTGAAATTGAGGGACTGCATGATTCATATTGCTCCTTTTGGTTTACTTTGTTTCTTTTTTCTCTCTCTTTCTCTTATTTTACCAGTTTTAATTAATAAAGCACCCTATATATATGTTTATATAATGGTTTATATATAATGATATAAATCATTATACTGATTTTAGTGGTTCATTAGGATGACAGCTATTTCAGTAATATCTTAAATTTTTTAATAGTCATAACATTTTTGTGGCAATAACTGTTTTCCTGATTGTTATCAAAGCCATTAAAACATTTTCCAAATTATATGTTTTCTTATAAAAAGAGCACAGAATGGACAGAATTATTTGCATTTTTTTAAAGGAATCAAACTATAAAAGTGTAAAAATAGTTTCTGATGAACATAATCATGGCGTAGCCTAGAGGAACTTTCAGATTGCTAGCAGAATTTTAAAGTTATTTGTTCTCCCTTTTGCTGCAGGAGAGACAAGTAAGAATAATTCTTGAGAGGTAAATCCCCAGAATATTGCATTTGCTGAGAGGAATAATGCCAAGTAACAGAAGTGTAAAAATGTTTACAAAATAAATTGTAGAATATATTCCTTTTCCCTTGATTATGATTTGAGACAATGTCACTTAATTAAAGTTGCGTATCGTTATTTACTTGCTCTGAGGATTTGGGTACTGCAGGTTAGTTTTTATTAGGGTTTGAAATTTTATGTTGGTTTCAATTAAGAGCTACTGCAACTCAATGTCAGATCTAGGAACCAGTACAATTGTTTTAATTCTTCTCATGTAAACTTTGAGATTTCAAAAGAGTTGTATATAATAGGAAAAGTGCTATTACTAACGGCATAAAATAACAATACCTTCATGGTACTTCCTCTGTAGTTAGTTAATATATACTGCTTCCTCTTCCACTTAAACTTATGTACCATTTATATAACTATAAAATTTTTCTTATGTAATTATTGAAAATACATTTCACTGCATTTGATGCAGAACAGAAATCCCCCATCAGATGACCAGCAGCTGTCTGTGGTTATGAGAAGTTCTGTGTAAACCTTTGAAAACCACTGATACATAACAATGCCTGCAAGCTGCAGACCTGTAATTCAAAATCACATTTTCTAGTTGCAAAATTGCTTTTTACCCCCAGTGCGTCTATCCCAATATAATTTTACTGAATACTATTCTGAAATATGTGTGCACTAGAGCTTATACCAATGCTCTCTTTTCTTTGAAATACATCTTGAAACTAGGAGACCAGATCACAAATTTTAGGAAATATTAATTTGTAAGCCTAATATGTGAAAGATATCAGTTGCTGATATAAGGGTGAAAGGGATCCAAGGTAGTAGTTAACATGATGTGATAGTTAGTTGTGGTATTTCTTTACTACCAAAGATAGAAATCTGAAGATGGTGAATAATAACTTTATAAGCATGGATCTTGGATCAATAATGGATCAATAATCAGAAAGAAAGAGGAAGAAAGAAAAGTCTACTGTTCCACAGAATAATACTTCCACTTCTCATGGAAGTCATACAATTTTAATAATGAAAATCTACACAGCACCACTCAAAGAAATAAGAAATCAACCCCAAAACCTTTCACTATTTTGTGATGATAAAATGAGTTATTGGGTATTTTATGAAAGAGTCACTCCATTGTGTATCTTAAGAGCGTAGTAAACAGTCCCTGCAATCACTGCTTTACAGCCATTGGATTAATGTATGTTAAGTGGTACTTATCCAATATTGCACATTGTTAGAACTTATTAAACTGTTTAGTCAATGTTGCCAGAGTTACTGCTTGTAGGATATGGCTTTGGCTTGGTACACAGCCAAGAGAGGAAACTGAAGAGCCAAAATCCTTCCCAACTTTACTTTTGGATCACCTTAGTGGGTCTCAGTTTTTTTTTGTGGTTAAGCCTGTCAGAAGTTTTAAAGCCAAAAGCTCAGCTTTCTCCTACTAAAAATACATAAAAAAATAACAGAAAGTATAGAAGTCCTAGCTTGCTAACAGTTTAATATTTTTAATTCCATATTATGCCTGATTGTATTCACATATTTCTCTATTATACAAATTAAAATTCAGGTTTAATTTTTATCTTGTATAAAGATTTGAATAATTTAGATGCCAAAATAACATACTCTTGGAGTACTCTGTAACAGGTGTGAAACTGGTATGCAACATTGAATTTTGGCCATATGTGTGCTACATCTAATGAAAGCCAGGGGAAGCCTGTGACCAAAACAAGGTGTAGTACACTGGAAAAGGAGAAGGATCAGAAGAAGTAACTGCGTACAAAATCCTCCATGACTGCTGCTTGACAGCTTATGGTTCCACCTATTGTAATAGCTATCTTCATGTTTCAGAGACTTAGAACAAACCAGAGGATGTTTTTTACAATATTATGGATTAGATAAATGATTAGATAAATTAGATAATGATAGATAAATTAGATAAAATTATTATATAGAAGCATTCCAGAATTTCTTTTTTTATTTTTTTTTAAAGACTCTTATAATGGTGTCACTAATGGGCCACTAATTCAAACTTGTTCTTCAGAATGTTGCTAAAGCAGGTATCCACATATAGGATATTACAGAAATGTCTGTGTTACTTTTCCAGACTGAAAAGTGCCAGTGGACATGCACTTTGGAGTAAAAGTATACCTGCTCCCCTCAAAGGTTCCTGATATTGCTGCAGCTGCTGTGTTCCCTGTATCCTCAAGCTGCAAACAGATAAAACGCTCCCCTTTGCCAAACTCTATATATTGTTGTCACTCGGATATGTATTGTTTTCTGGTAGGTCCTGCATTACAGCACTTGAGAAACTTCATATACATGAGAGCTGTATTCAAATATGCTGTTAGGTCTTTCCAGCCGTTACTTGTTGTCAATTAATTTTGGAGGCCCACACAATTTTACTTGTTTCAATGAAAGTGTAAGGTCAAAACTGAAAACATTCCCTAATTAACATAATATATGACTATACCTAGTGAATGGAGTCATGTAGAGAGTAAGTCTACTCTTCCTAGTTATTGATACCTATTACAATGCTTGTAGCATCCAAGTGAATGTTTTTTTCACATCAATTTTCAAAGTATCAATCGTATTTTGAATCCAAGTCACGTTTGGTAGTATTTCAAAGCAATTAACTGTTAAATGACAAATAATTATATTGAACAAGACAAAAAATGATAATGAAGAATTCAATCTTCATGCTTACCTTGAATGATAAAAGCTAGGAAAAAATGTCTTTTAATTGCTCTGGGTTTCATTAAGGACTGTCTTGTATTTTTCTATATGCTATCTACTGTTAGCTACTCTTAGAGAGAAATTTCCTGTTAGTATTTTGTAACTTACAGTATCTCAATTTTAAGTAGCAGCAGTGGTAAATGTGTTTATTTACAATATGTAGTTCATTCTTTCTATATATTGATGAGTGCTAGGAATTACTAGTGTCGTTGAAGTCGGCAACACTATTAGCCCCGTTAAGTTGTACACATACCACTGCAAACCAGGTATGGTTTCTACAGCAGAACCTTCTTGTCCAAGAGATGAATTTTAGTATGTAAGTTATAAACAAAGTTCTGTAATTGTCTAATGAGAAACTAGCCTAACTTAAAAGTCAAATCTTTTTTTATGTGCTTAAACAATGCACATCTTGTCTGCCAGGTGCAAAGTCACCTTCCTTGTCCTGCTGAGCACGGTCCCAGCCAATCAGCCTCAGGAGGATCGGTGCTCAGTGCTTGCCCAGGCTGGGCCCTAGCAGCCTCATGGCTGTGACATTTGAAGTCTCCGCTCTATTCTATGATTCTATGATTCTATTACATGAGTCATAGCTCCTTGTAATCTATTTAATATTCCAGCAAGATTTCCAAAATCTGTCACCCTATTGCATTAATTTAAAGCTCCAACTTTATCATTCTGTTGTGTATATTTGTGTTTCTGAATATTAGTATGCATTCATGACATTTCTATGTCAATCACAAAGAACTTGATATGTCCATATATAGCCTTCAGAAACTTGGTGATCTAAATGCTCTTGGATGGGATCTCTGGGTTGCAGTTATTCTTTTTAACATATGATAGCCAAGAGGCTAACTGTCTGTAAGTAGGTTAGGGGTGGACTGATTCAAATGTTTGAAAAATAGTGTCTTCAAAGCAAAGGGTTATTCACACATGCAGTGATTCTGTAGGAACCAGACAGAAAGTTTTTACCATAAAGCTTATATTTGCTTCTTTATCTGATATTCAGTCTTCCCTAGAAAAGGTGTTCAAAAGTAAACTTCTTCTGCTTTCCACTGCACATAGGCCAAAGCAGATCCTGGTGTATCAGTACGCTTTATGGCCACCTTTCTCTTTCAGAGATGCTGCTGCCAATGGCCTTTCAGAGTATCTCTATGTATCCTCTAAATCTGTGCGTACCTTATGACCTCTAAGGATGTATTTTTTGTGGAAAACTAGAAGCTGAAAAATGTTCAAATACTAAGCATTTGAGGTTAAGTTCACTCTCCTGGATCACTCTCATCATCTTTATCACAGAGTCATTCTCTATTTTCTTATGTTTCTATTAGGACAAAGAAGTAATCCAGGATGGTACTGAAGTGATTAGCTGAAGTTTTCATGCATAAAACCAGAAGTAATTATAGTTCTTTTCCTGGTTGAACCAGAGAAAGATTTTATTCATGTTGATAGGATAGGATTTCTCTGTCTAAGAAAACTAGGCACTAATTTCAAGGAAGATTGTAACGTCATTCTTTATGCCAAAGCAAAAATTATTTTTAAGATAAACTTATCGAATAGATTAAGATACTGTTCATATGATAGCAGAAGGAAACCTTGTATTTCTGTTGTAGCATTCATCTCATGTTTGAGCTAGGTCTTTAAAAAAGAAAATAGTAAAGATAGTGTTTTAATCATTTTTATTTGCATTTGCATGCAGTGAGGGTTGTATGGAAAGCCTTATTTCACATCTGTGTTTTAGTTTGAAGTTTTACGAAGTGCAACAGCCTGAAGTAAGTCACACACTGAAAAAAAGAAGAAAATTATAATAGGTTTCCCTGGTTTGCTTTCAGAGGTCTCTCCTGGCACATTTTACACAAATTAATTTGACAGTAACAAAAACTAAAAAGGTGTTTGGATTACTTCAGCAGTAAACTAGCAACAGAACCATGTCATTTCACTTTATCACTTGCTGTCTTTAAGTGTGTGAAATCTTAGTTCTTCATCACTTTGCAATAGATTGCTTATATATAGAAAAAAGCTGCATACTTCATAGAGAAGAAAAAAAATATATTATCAACTGCCAGCTGAGCCTTCACATTCTCCCTGACTTGCAGATTTTTAGTGAATCTCACACTACCTGAACTAGAACAGCACAGTAACCTTAGCTTTAGCCTTGTTGCTATGTCTCAAGTTGTTAGGGTTTCATCCATCAAAAAGAGCTCTGGCCCAAACAGCACACCGGGCCATTAAAATTATAACCTGAGAGACAAATCCTGTGAAACCAAACTTAACCTCTACAGCTGGCTTTTATCCTACTAGCATAAATCTGTGCTTCTTAAGAGGATATCTTCCTGGTACTCCAGAAAAATCTAATATATTCCCAGGGTTACACAGGATAGAGCACATCCTCTTACCTTATTCAATGAATTTTTGCGCAAAGATTTTGAAAAAAAAATTTAAAAAAACCCCAGAAAATAATTGGAATTTTGAATCTTTTCCTGTGATAAGTTCTACAGAGACAGAAAAGTTGAGATAAGATAAACAGATGATACATTATAAAGTACATGTTAAACAGATAGCAAATGCTCCTTGAGTATTGTTACCTCCAGGTAGGTCCATGTATAAAGTATCTCATGTTTGCAAGCTCAGAAAGAAAGAATGAAGTACAATCTCTTCCACTTTTGCAAATCTGAATTTTTGTGTTTCTTATCAAAATATGTGAGGTCAGACATATTATTTAATAGAATCTAAGATACAAAAGGGGATGACTGATCTGTTGAAAATCTGACTTGACTTTATTATACATAACTAAACAACTAGTACACTTACAATCCAAACAAAACAGTGAACAAATTCTTCCAACTCAAATATGTAAGTAGAAGAAACTTAGCAAATGTCAACATTATATATCTGTGTGTAATTCAAATGATGCTCCTTTTTCAACAGGACTGGATAATCTGCTGCATTCTGTAGCACATGATGGTTTCATTATTGATCATTTCCATCCTGTGCTCTTGAGACTGTCTTCATACAGTAATGAACGGTAGTGATACAAAACTAACAATAGTATGACACCTCTAGGTGAAAAAAAGCATTGATATATATTTGATAAATATGGAGTTTGATTATTCCTCAGAGACTTTTTGTCAGAAAAGGTAAGTAGTTTTTCTGATAAGAAAATGCCATAATCTAAGGAGGAATAGTGCTGTCTACAATTAGAGGCAGTAGCAGATACAGGTGATATCTGGAAAAGATTCAGTTATCTTGGGAATAAAAAAATTAGGTTTATTCTACTGTCAGAATTCCACTTTAAAGCCTTTCTTCCTAGCTCTCTAGAGAAATACCCAATTCACATTTAAATGCATGTATTTTAAAATGAGATTCATAAGGGACTAAAACTATAAAAGTTTCATATGAAAAAAAAAAGTATACAGAGATGCTGCTTATAGATTTTGAAATAAAAAATTAAATTATGTCTTTAAAATGGAATGGTGCTGGCTTTCTGGAGACTAATTTAAACTTTTCATAGAAAAAGTGTAACATAGCATTAATGACTGGTAGCTTTAAATTTCATGTCTTATCTTCAATGAAAGAAAAGCTCAGGATTTGTTTTCCATTTAATTTGGAACTGAACAAAAGATACCTCTTTTTTACAGTGTTGTAATTATCTTGAAATTTCAGTAAAAGTGCAAATCAAGCTCCAGCATTAAGTGGACTTTCAGTGAAAACATATTAATGACATTAAGCAAATTCTTAGAGATTTTGCATAGCATTTTTCTATCCAATATCGATATAAATTTATATTCCACTTCTAAAAATAATGTTACCTCTGTTGAGGTCTGGGATATTTACTACATCTTTATTACCTAAGTCAGGAAAACAAAAATCCTTTTGTAAGCTAGAATGGATTGATCTTGTGCCTGGTTTGTCCAGTACGTTAAAGTAGTAAAAACTTGGGGAAAATCTTGTCTCTGTGAAACTAACCGGGAGTTTTGCCAGAGGGTTCAGTGAGGTCAGGACTTCATTCCCCAGCAGGTTTTTCCTGCTGATGCTATGCTGGATACTCATAGCACCACAGAATCTCCCCAGCAAGGGATGGCACACAGCTCACCCTGCCATGCCTTTCTCCAGCCCCTGCCATGCTCCATCTGCCCAGGGCTGGCAGAGTCTTCAGAGAAAGAGATCATATCTTTGTCATGCAAGTCATGAACAAGAAGAATCTTGTTCTTCCTCATTTATTCTGATGTTGATTTTGGGCATGTAAGTGCTAAATACATAGATGAAGAAGTAATCTTGCTGTCTCTATAGTAAGAACCTGTCCTTCAAACTACTATAGTCAGAGGTAGCACTTTGCCAGTGAGGAACATCTACCAGTATTTAGGGCTAATTCTAAAACTCATAATTGATGGCACATGGCTTTATAATAGGAAAAACCATTACATACGCAAAGTGGAATTCTCTCAGTTCTGTACATTACAAATTCTTGTAGTTTCTAAACTACTATATTCTGAACTATTATAATTCACAGCCTCTGTGCATCACAAGCTAAAAATGAAAACAGCTGGCAAATTGCAAATACATTTGCAGTTGTTTTAGTTGATTATAGGTACAACATCAAGCATGAAACAGTAAATTGAAAGTTCACCTTAGGGTTCTGGGTAATTAATCAGCAATACACTTAGTATGGCATTGCTAATGCAGTTATATAAAGGGAAAAAATATTTGCTAATAATAATAGCTTATATTAGGTTACCTGAATAAAACTCATAGACAGTCTCTTAGGATAAAGGCTTTTCAAATTATTTTTATTTTCAAAAGTTTATTTCTCATTATTAAAAAAAAACACATTATGGACTTTTACAGTTTAGTTATGGCTTTTTGTTATACTTTCACCCCTAGTTCATTCCTATCAGTATACACCCCTTCACTCTTAGTCACAGAGTGAGGTAAGGATTACAGGATTGTTTGATAATAAGTTAAAAATTGTCTTTCAGGCCATTTGCAATCTCAACTAGTTTGATGCCTTACTCATCCTAGCTTTCTTCTTTTTTTTTTTTTTTTTAAATAAGCTGTATGGCTACTTCTTTTCCTGAGCATCTGAGCAATCCTAGATACATTTGAAAGGGTTCACTCTCATGTTGGGTCTCCTGAAAGGCATTTCTTCTGTCACACCTAGTAGCCTTTGTTAGTTCACAGCAGAAGGCACTATAGATTTCTGTTTACATGGATGAAATAGAAAAGAGTTTGCTTTTCTATAATGCCTTCTCTATTTCAAGGTATTTCAAAGCATTTGAAAAAACATCCCAACTGAGTTCAATGCTAGTGCAGTGTGTGAGTAGGCAGCTGCAGCAGCCCTTCAGGACTGCATATTTAGTAGCAGCACAAAGACATTTCAACTCCTATAATGATAGAAGGTATGTTGAAAGGATTGTGAAAATGTGTGCAAGGGATTTCACTGTGGGAAAACAAGTAGACAGACAAAACCATCAAACCTATGTGAGAGGCATATCATGTCTTAAAACATTTTCTTCATGTACAAAAGATGTAAAAGATTTTATGATTGCAAGATGTTTTAAGCTTAAAATATTCTGTTTAAATAACCCCTGCTCTCTCAACTTAATTCATACAAAACTTTCAAGATCATCGAAAATATAAAACTAGCATCATGTTGTGCTCTTAGACATCTCAGCAGAGAAGACAATGAAGTAAAGCACTCCAGATATTGAATTATTTTTCATTACTGAATGTAGCAATTGCTGTATGCTCCAGAGAGTATAAGCTCCATATAGATTTGGCATTGCTAATGCATGTTCTCTAGTTTTTGTGGAACTGACATTGACAACTGTCAAATGAGCACCTTTCCTCCACATTAATCTTTCATTAAATATATGGATATCTATATATTTAATGATTTCACTCTTGGTTTTTCTGACACGTTTGTCAAATTTCTAGTGTTGGCTTTCAAGTGCAGCCTAATAGACTGCCCCAAGGCAAGTACTGTGGTCAGCTCTGCATCTGAAACTTATATATACTATTTTCGCAGTAGGGATGGAAATCTTGATAAGCTAAAAATGCTTGAGAATGCTTACCCATAAGCTCAAAAATGCCATTGCAAAAAAATATTGTGCAAAAGATTTTATAAATAATGGAGAAATAAGGTAAGGTGTACATATAAGTTTCTATTTGTAAGAAAACAGTTAATAGGAGGTATAACTGTCAGCAATGCTGTATATCTGATTCTTTCCACTGATGAATCTTGCAAAGAAAGTCAGGATATTTACTGAAATGGCAGTGAACTCTGAACGTAATATCCACTCTTAAGTCCTTCATTTATAAAAAAAATTAATCCACTTTCTACTTTTTTCCCTGTGTTTCAGTCTCCTTCCCTTTACTTTTTTCTCGCTTCCATCTTTTCCAGAAACAAAAGAAAATACATTTTTTTTACAATGAATTTCATATATTTCTTGTTATCTTAACAAAGACTGTTCTCAGGGTTTTGTTTTTTTTTTTTTAAATCATATGACTTGCATTATTTGACTTTTTAATTAGTAAGCAGCTTTCTGAATCCACCAGACATTTTTTCCTTTTCTTCCCCCCCCCCCCCGCCTTTTCAATACTTTCAGTTGCTGAAATGGAAGAACAGTCAGTTTTCAGTCACATATCTTGAACCACAGCAAGAAAGGGACCTCCGTTGTCTGTCCCTTGAGAAACACATCTCCTTATTCCTAAGGGAAGTAGCAGTTCTTAGACCTTGAGAATAAGAATTTAGTTTAGGCTGTTAGAAGTTTTATGTTCTCCAATGTGAGTCAGCCTGTGTGATATTCAGAACAGATAATGTATGTTCACACATTTGCTAAAGCTGCATACACCTTGGGCACTCTGTAGGAATTAAGAAAATACATTTTCTAAAATGATGAAACATGACATTAATCTAGAAAATGTCAGTCAGTAGTTATATTTTGTCAGATAAATATTATTTGCCATGTCAGAGTTCAATGCTTAATAATACATTGTTCTTGTCAGTACTGTTTAAAGTGCACATGATTCATACTAAACTTTATCTTAGCAGATAGTGCAAGTAAGTACTTACCATTTTCCTAAACCAAATCTCAGTTCAGAAGTTTAATATACTTCCATATTTGCAGCAAGAGAAAAGAATATTCTGCCTTCTCCAGAGATGTATTTATCTATCTCAGTTGTAAAGAAGAGGTTTATATTGACATTGCTGTAGTTCTACAAGATCTACTGAAACGTTATTTAACAATGCACAGTGTGATAATGCTGGATTGGCATATATTGGAAAATGTGTCTATCTAAATTCAGTTTAGAATTAAAAAGTATGTTTTCTAGCAGAACGAAAACATAAGAAAGGAAATGTTGCTTGATACAAGTTTAGAATTTAGAAGCTTTACACAAATTCTGTTATTTGCAGATATGTAGCAGTAACATTTTAGTAAAATATCAAATTTTAAATTTCTAACTTTTTGCCTTTTTTATCTTCTAAAAGTGTTAAAAGAAAAATATTATAACAGTGCTTTAAATTGTATTATAATATTGTTAATTTACATGCATTTTAGCTACAAATATCAGAATAAGAAAGTTCTGACAGACATTTTAACTAGGACTCTGTGAATCCCTTCTGAGATTTTTTTTTGAGATTTTTCCAAACTCAATAAAGTCTGAAGATATTTGCAGGTAAACAATTTTTTCCAGATTTTTTTACACCTTTGAGTAAGATGAGGTTTCAAAGGAGAAGTATACCTTACCTCGTTTTCTCCATTCTGTTTAGCAAGCTTCCAAACACAGATACTCAATAGCATGCATTTTAAAATATACAATCTTGTATTCCTTTAGGAATAATTTTTGGTTATGTTTTTCAAACCTTAACATTTTCTTATATTTGCAAATTCACATGAATATTAATTCATACAGTGTTGGTATGGCATCACCTTTAGTACTGTGTGCAGTTTTGGGCTCTATAACATAAGAAGGATGTAAAAATATTAGACTATGTCCAAAGGAGGGCAACAAAGGTGGTGAAAAGACCTCAGGAGCAGCTGAGGATACTTGGTTTGTTCAGCTTAGAGAAGAGGAGACTGAAGGGTGACCTCATTGCTGTCAACAACTTCCTCATGATGGGTAGCAGATGGAGGTGCGAATCTCCTCTCTGGTGTTCAGTGATAGGATGTGAGGGAAGTTCAGATCAGGTATTAGGAAAAAGTTCTTAACTGTGAGGGTGGACAAGGACTGGAACACCCTCCCAAAGAAAGCAGTCATGGCCCCAGATCCTGTAGATGTTCAAGAAGTGTTTGTTTAATGCTCTTAGATATGCAGTTTAACTTCTGTGGAGTCAGGAGTTGGACTCGATGATCCTCATGGATCCCTTCCAACTTCTATGATTCTATGGTTATTTTTTTGGCATGCAGTGAAATTTTGTACACTGATCTAGTCTGACTGCTACTACTCCTGCTGTATAAACATTACAAAGGTAAGGAAGGTGTGATATCTTAGCCTTTGAATTTGAAAGTGTTTTGAATACTTATAGTGATATGTTGATATTTTTAAAAATGTCATGTCCTTCAGTAAGGTAAGCCTGGATGCAATTTCTCTTATTTTGTTCTCGCTAGCATCACTTGGATATCTTGTATATCCTATGAGAACTCTTTGCCCCTCTGGTAGCCACATTGCTTGCATACTTATGTGAAATGCATGCACTTTGTGTCTGGCTATGCATTGAGTCACAAAAGACTTAGATACTGTTGCTGGTTACACTGTTTTAATTGGATTACTCTGGGGTTCAGGCAAAAGATGTTAATTATATTCTGATTTATTTTTTTATAATTTTTAGGTGTCACAGGCTTCTGTTTTGGCTACATTAATTTGGAGGTTGAACACTAACTTCAAATAGTCGTCTAGGATCTACTTTTTCACCTATTACACCTCTAGAAGGTGATTCATCCCATCAAAACCCAGGGATTTTAGATGTGTGTGTGATTCATCCTCCAGAAGTGCCATGAACAGGACACTCAGTGACTAATGTAGGTTAGATGGCTCCTGTCAGATGAGAGGAATCCAGTCTCTATGGCATTGTCAGCCTTTCCACTGTCAAGCTGCTTACACCTGCAGCCAGTTTTCTAGCAGTTCTTCTACTAAAGTTAAGTAAGGAAGATCCCTCCCTGTTAAGTGTTGCAAAAGAGGATATTTATGTACGCACAAAATAATGAACTTGTATTGGCACTGTTGCACTTCAGGTAAACTCAATATAATTGGCTAACAGAAACAAATTCTAGATTTCTTTCTATATTACCACTTTCCTGGTTATTCTCAGCAAGTATTTATTTCTGTTTTTCAGAGGAAACATGATGCTCTTCTAAGGTTGAATTCACATTTTCTTGTATATGCCCCATTTTCCTAAATTATACAGGGCTCTGAACTGTCCATTTGTCCTTGCAAAATGTAGCTGAACTCATTTATTTAATATTGTTTGCAGTCTCAGTCGTGGTTAACCTTTTCTATAATTGCAAATGTCACAGGTTAGGAACAAATATCCCGAGTCTGGCTAAACCACTGCTGTGGTTTAACAAATATTACAAAATAACAACTGAAGCCTACATCATATGTAATGAATACTCTTGATCTCTGCTTTTCTGTTTTTTCCCTTTGTCAAGTCAGAGCCTCATCTTTCAATTCAAAACTCTCTGTACCATCTCTGATCTTGCTGCATGCTGCAGATCTTTAGGTATCTATCTCTGTTTTTCACAGCTGTGAAGATCCAGTGTTTGATTTCATTCCTTCCTATGTATTGCTATGCCTTCTTTTCTGGTTGGGATATCTTTTAACACTGGCAAAATCTTTGCATTGTCTGTTCAGACTCCTGATCAAATTATGTTATGTTCAGCCTTACAAAAGCAGCATCTGCTTTTATTAACCAGGAGAGAATGAAATAGAAAACAAAAAATTAAGACAATGGCATCTTTTATAAACTCTATACATCTTCTATACTTTATAAAACTTATAATAACTGGTATTAGGTGTGAATTCTAATACCAATGTGTAGTTTGGATCACAAAACTTTGGTTCAAAGCCTCTGTCATCTCTTATAAGCAGTGACCACACTTGGGAATTCTTTATAATCAATAAAGGAAAAAGTAGTGAGAGAGCTGATTTTAAGCATGACTCTTCAGGCTTTTAGATGTGCTGTGACCTGAGATTGGAGCTGGAATTTGGGACATGCCAGTGCTCTTTGTCTCCTGATAATCCAGTGTGGGATGTGTTGTAGTTTCCCTGAGGTCTGTGTACCCATGGCCATAACAATGCACTTTTGTGTAGCTTAGACTTGCCTTGAAATAGTAGGTTGGAAAGTGCCCAGATCTCCCAGCTGAGACATAGACTCAAAATTATTTTTCAGTCACCCCTGTCATTTGGCACATTGATAGTAGTGTGGGGACTCAGAAGCAGCTGCTTCTTAACTAGGATTTATTAGTAACAATTAGTCAGTTTTTACTATTAGAGCCACAACAGCCAAAATAGATACATGAATACTGCTCTAAATGTGCTTAGGATTTCTCAGTAATTTCTAAATGCTCTGCATTTCTCCACTGTATGCAGATGATTTTTTTCAGCCTCTGCTTGCCAGTTGTGGCTGACAGCTTCCCCTTTTCTCTTTGAAGGGCAGACCTTTTAAAAGATGTCTTTTGATCTCAGGTCTGATGATTTTCCATATTCTCAGCAGTCATCTGAGGTGCTCCTCCTTGGTTCGAATCTTAGCTGTTATTTTGGAGGAATGTTCTAACCTGGGACATGATTTATTTTTGTTGAATAATATTATTATTTATTAAGGAATTATTATAAAAGTACATAAATTATATACAAACAAGTAATTACAGATGATGAGATTAAAAATGAAGGGTGGGAAATGTAAATAAAATGGCAGTCAGCATTTGTACCAGTCAGAGATCCTCAGTTCTTCATTAAAATTTCACTGAAGTTCCCAGCAGCAGGAGCTGGAGAACTGTCCTGCAGAAACCTCTCCTGGCTCCAGTAGCACCCTCCCCTACTGGGACACGCTGCCATATAATAATAAAGTTTGTCTCTTATTTTTCTGACAGCTTTCAAGTCATGTTTTTAAGACAATCTGAAATAGTTTTCGTGGTTTACGAAAATCTTACAGCTATCCCTTTCACTTTATCCACCCACTTTTAATTCTGTCAGATTGAGCAACATACTTTTATGTCCTTCCTGTACTATGTGCTGTAAACATCTAAAGAAAATAATTCAAGAAACTTTCTGTTAAGTGATTGTAAAAGAAATACATATCTTTATTGTACACTGAGATAAACTTATCCAAATCTCCATAAATAGCTATCCAGAATCCCAGAAAACTTAACATCATTGATGCATTCCTGTGAAGAGTGTTCAAATATCCTGCATTCTGTGGTCACTGAAAATAATCCTTATTCTTTAGAAATAAATGCATTCATATATATTATACATTAGAAATGTACTAACTTGCAGCCATCTATTCTTTCTTCTATTCCCCACAGCAAACATTTTTTCAAATATTTCTGTGCCAGTCTGTTACCTGCTGGGAAACCTTTTATCCTGATTACAATTCCTTGAAAATTGCTTAAAGAAGCTGACCTCTCTGTTTGGAAGAAGAAGTGCTGTGATAATCCCATTAGTCCTCGTAAGAAGCAGGAACACAATATTAGCAACAGTTATTTAACAGGAAATGTGACTTTTATATTTTCTATATAATACATTTTGAAATGTTTATGTTTGGGGGAGGAGTATGGATAGACAGTCAGCAGATTAATTATATAAGTAGCTTTTTTAGAAATAGTCAGTCTCCAAAGAACAGAATAATATCAACTGCAAGATAGTCTTGAAAAAACAGTGAACATATACTGAGTAAAATGCTTTTAAAAATAATTTGAAGGGGATTTATATTAATTTAGGAGCAGAATTTTACAACCCCTGCTGGTGTAGGACTGTGTAATTTTTTACACTTTCCCTCACTGGTTTCTGAAGTGTAGCTGGGGATAAAAACATATGGGTTGGAAGACTGCATGTTTGTTGAATAGCCATCTGTTACAGTATCCCTTGGGGATAATACATCAAAAGGAGATTTCAAAATGGAAATGCTATGTGACCATACCAGTGATGTCTTAGTTCACAGAATGACTGAAACCATGATATGAGAAAGTGTGAATTACTCCTCCTCTTCTCTGAGGCGTTAGGTTTGTAGCCCAGTGCTCACAGATTAAATGTCAACACTGTAAGCTATCATCCTGCTTATCAAAGTAGCCAATATTTCCAAAATGTGTGTATCCCAAAATCCCAAGCAGTCTCTTTTGAGAAATCCCAAAATGCACTCTGCTTAGCTCAAAAGCCATCAGATCTTCCATTTCTCTTACAGTGACCTACTGTGTATTTGATATGAAAATCTTAGCACCCTGGAAGCTGAGCTAGAGTCAAATTAATTTAATAAAATAAATAATGTGCATAGGACAGAACTGATTGCATTAGCCACTTTCATATTTAATTCATAAAACTTTCCATGTTTTAATTTAGTTGCTGCTGCTACTGCTGCTGCAGAATTTACATTCTTCTTCACCACGGGTTTGCTGGAGAAAAAACATTTTCAGTTATAGAATAGAAAATAGTAGGAAAAGATAAAGGATTAAATGTGGAAGTGAGTTAAATGGTGTCACTATGTGAAAAATGTAATGCTTTAGCAAGAGTTTTAGAGTTTTTTGATAAATATGATGAAGATTGGCCTTTTCCAAAATAATATTTTTATTATTGTTATTGTTTTTATTATTTTTATGATTATAGCACCACAAGTGTAACAAACCCTTCACAGACAGACATAGGAAGGCCATGATTTGGTGTAGGCTTAAGACAGGTGCTCCACCATTATAGTGATAGGCAGTGTACCTGTAGGCAAGGATGCAAAGGTGCATTAGTGTGGACTGTGATGCAGACCTGAACTGCATCCACTCACAGGGTCACCAGAAGTAGGCCTGGGCGAAGCGTCACACTGACTTTCTGTTCAGAATTTTGCCAGTTTATCGCACTGTATGTTTTTCTGGACTTATTTTTTTCAGATTAAAGATTCAGATAAAAAGAAACCCTTTGAGATCTTTTTTCTAGTTGTCTGAGAGGACTTGCAATGACTTAGAACAATATGTTTGCTGTTTTCCATCTGTGATTTAAGTTATGTTTAAATGAGGTGACATATGTAGGTCTTATGGTGGCTTTTATATTTTGGGGTTTGCCAGTACCTTGAGTGCACTTGCTGGTCCAGAGCACCCACACCAGGACCTCCTGCCCACAATGCTGCTTTCCTTGGCTCCCAGCTCTCCTGCCCTTTGGAAGCAGACAGCCCCTCCCTTCCCTCATGGAGCTGCCTTACCTTTCCTGATGAAGCAGTTTTATTCCTACCTGCCTTAAAATATAACATGCAATTTACAGAAACAGAGAATATTGGTAGAAGGACTTGCAGAGAAAGTTTCAGTCTGGCTGAGAGGTGATTGTCCCCCTGTACTCAGCACTGGTGAGGCCCCATCTCGAGTACTGTGTGCAGTTTTGGGTCCCCTACCACAAAAAAGACATTGAGGTGCTGGAGTAGGTGCAGAGAAGAGCAACGAAGCTGATGAGGGGTCAGGAGCACAGGTCTTATGAGGAGAGGTTGAGGGAACTAGGGTTATTCAGTCTGGGGAAGAGGAGACTGAGGGGAGACCTTATCGCTCTCTACAACTACCTGAAAGGAGGCTGTAGAGAGG
>JAOTQQ010000001.1:29322669-29382105 GCA_026546715.1 Gallinago undulata
GGAGGTGGTTGAGGCACCATCCCTGGAGGTATTCAAGAGACGAGTTGACATGGTGCTCGGGGATATGGATTAGTATTAGGTTGGTGTTGTTTTGTGTGTGGTGTGTTTTTTTTTGTTTTGTTTGTGTTTTTTGTTTGTTTGTTTGTTCTTGTTGTTTTGTGGGGTTTTTTTCTGTTGGTTGGACTAGATGATCTTAAAAGGTCCCTTCCAACCTAGGTGATTCTGTGATTCTAACTTCTGGCTGCAGAATTTGATTAAGACATCTTAAGCTCAGTGTCTGGCTTTGGTCAGAAGTTTTAGTTTGCAACAAACACAATGATTTTCAATTATAATTTTGTTCCCACACCTGCCTCAGTTAAAGGTGCCTTCCCTTAAGCACTGCACAGAATCTCAGCTGAGAGGCTGCACGACAGTGAAATGGCTCACAGAAAGTTTTTTTCTTTGTTTAAAAAGCCTAATGCAAAATTCTAAATGAGCAAATATGCAGTGCAATATATTCTCTTCTATGGTTCACTGCCAGTTTACTATAGCAAAAATTTTATGTCTTTCCATTTTTTTTTGTGTGTGTTTTGTTTTATTTTGTTTACACATATATGAATGGTTCTTCATGTAGTAGTTCTTTTGGTTGTCCATAGTGGCACCGGAGAGATAGACTGGGCAAAGGACAGGGGAGGAGCGAAGGGAGGGAAGTATGAGTGGGAAGAGGAAAAAGACAAGAATTAGCAACCTGTGGAGGTCTCCTAATGTGAGCTGAGTACAGTTTAAGCTGACCCTCTCCTTTTAGTGGTTGCCTTTGTCTCCTACCCGACTGCATTCCTCATGTTGCTACAAGTCTTTACTGTGAGAGAGGTAAGAACTGTGTGTCTCGTTTAGCAAAAGCCACCTAACTGGCAGACTTCACTCTCTACCCTTGGGGGCTTCCTGTATCCTTTCTGTGATGTACAGCCATTGCTGTCGTGTGGCCTGTGAACCTCAACTCAGATTTCCCAGTTGGTGAGATATCCTTCTGTTTTTCACCATCTGGTGAGCCAGTATTTTTGTCCAAAAAGGTTTGGATTAGTAGTGTAAAGGAGCTAATTATGTTCAGTGAGCATTTCATGACATGCTATTATACCCAAACAAACGAGAAATTAATTGTGAAAATGTTTTCTCCAGCAGGTCCCTGTTCAACTAATTCAAATAGGACAATGTGCATAAAGAGTGGTTTGAAAAGCATTGAAAAGACTATTTAGCACATACAGCATAAACAATTTCTTTGTATGTCCTGACTTGCAGTCCTTTTGGGATTTTAGATGGGCAAGTAGTCATAATATCTTGGGTATGGTTCATTTACAGAGGATTTCACAGAAGTACTTTAACACAGAACTGTAGCAGTAGAGTTTCAGTTTTGGCTGTGGGGTTTCATAGGGAATTTACCATGCAAAAGAGTTCATTTGCTAATTTTGTAAGTTCTCTACACAAATGTTTAGTTGCTCTAAAATTTTTTATTTTTTCTTCTGCACAAGGATAATGTGTTCTTTTAGAAAATGCCACAGATAAAATACTACAAAATAGAATTTATATTTGTGATTCAGAGTTTATTACTTCTTTGAGCTGAAGTTACTATTTGTGTTACCATTTCAAGTACTTTGTTTCTGATAGGTTCCTTTATCTTCTTCTCAATTAATATGTAGTTCTCCTTAAAAAGCTGAAATGTAGGTGTGTATTTCTGTTTTGAATTTATGATATCAAAGAAGCACAGAGGTGCAGGGCTGTTTGAAAGATCAATGACAACCTAGGCCACTGCCTACATGGAGATAGGACCAAGTATACCCAGACCTCCTTGAACACCTCTCTAACCTGTTCTGTGAAGGAGGTCTAACAATTTCCTTGTCTTTTCAAGACCCTTGTTATTTTTAGAGTTAACTTTTCTTCACAAATTAACTAACTTCTTCTTATGATTTCTTCTAGTCCTTTCTTTCGTATAGATGGAGGACAGTTAATAATTGCCTTTTTGTCTTTTAGTGTGTGATTTTACTTACTAAAAGACATTTACTATATTACACTGAAATGTTTTTTCCCCTAAATTAAACAAATGCAATTCTTTTAAGACTTTCTTATAACTCCTGAAGAAATTATAATTTGTGGTCATCTACTCTATATGTCCTTCTCAACTGATGTGCTTCTTCCTTAGTATCACATGTAACCATGCACACTTCTTCAAGGAAAGTGTCATGATTGCTGCATAGACAAAATTTCCTTGATTGTCTGTCACACAAAATTTCTTTTTCAAAAGAGACAAGAATGAGATCTGCTGTTCTGAAAGTGTTACAGTATTAACTTGTCATTGACTGCCACCCTCAGACCCTTTCCTGGGGATTTAATTTTTTTTCTTTTGCATACTCAACTTCAATGTACATGTCTATGTACATTAAAGACTTGTCTATCATTTAAGTTCAGACTATGTAGGAAAGGTTTCTGACGAGTATAGAGGAAATACTTGTAATGCTAATGAAAATACAGGGTTTTCCCATTTTACCTGATATTTTCATGTGCTACATATGAAATATGAATGAAGGTTTCACTCTAATTATATTCAAAATTTATTGTATTCTTTTATTTATTCTAAATTAGCAAAGCATGAGAAAAACTGAAATGTTATGTATTTTGGGGTTTTTTTGTTGTTTTTAACACAGTTTAACTGTTTATTTAAGATAAATCTGATAACCTAGAGTTAAACTTTGAGGTTCTCAAGCTTGTTTCCACTGTCAGAGCACTTTCATGTGCAGTTATTGCTCGACTGTTTTCATATGACTGTGGGAGAAGCTAATGCATTCTGTATTTGTTTTAAATATGGTGAGAAAGATTTGTATACAAGTAGTAAACAATATTAATTATTTAATTAAAATTGTTTAAATAAGCAGTTAACAGCTGTGACCAACTGATATTTAAGCCAAGCTTTCTACTTTCCTTTTGGTGTCTAAGAATTATTTACATAGTGATTCCACATCGGAGGGTATGTCCTTCTCATTGGGCTCTTGACTAGGGAGAAAACAGGGCTGGCAAGAGTCTGGCCGTGACTAGCTGAGACCATGCCCAACTCTGCAAAAGCTGGAGTGGCTGCAGAGCTATTTCAAAGTATGTTACAAATTCCAAATGACCTTTCGGTCTGGGTCCTGCACTGGGGTCACAACAACCCCATGCAGTGCTACAGGCTTGGGGACGTGTGACTGGACATCTGCCCTGACTGGACATCTGCCTAGAGGAATAGGATCTGTGGGTGTTGGTCAACTGCCAACTGAATATCAGCCAGCAGTGTGCCCAGGCGGCTAAGAAGGCCAATAGCATCCTGGCTTGTATTAGAAATAGTGTGGTCAGCAGGACTAGGGAAGCGATTGTCCCCTTTTCCTTGGCACTCATGAGGCTGCACCTTGACTCCTGTGTTCACTTTGGTGCTCCTTGCTACAAGAATGACATTGAGGTGCTGGAGCATGTCCAAGGAAGAGCAAGGAAGCTGGTGAAGGCTCTAGAGCACAAGTCTTATGAGGAGCAGCTGAGGGAACTGAGGAGATAAGGAGGCTGAGGGGACACCTTATAGCTACCCAAAAGGAGATTGTAGCAGGTGACTGTTGGTCTCTTCTACCAAGTAAGGAGGAGGAAATGACCTCTAGTTGTACCAGGGGAGGTTTAGATTGGATATTAGGAAATTTTTTTTCTCCAAAAGGGTTGTCAAACATTGGAACAGGCTGCCCAGAGAAGTGATTCCAGTCACCGTCCCTGGAGATATTTAATAGATATGTAGACATGGTGCTTAGGGACGTGGTTTAGTGGTGGACTTGGCAATGCTAGGTTAATGGTTGGACTCAATGGTCTTAAAGATCTTTTCCAACCTAAATGATTCTATCATTCTATGATTCTAAATATCTGATTAGTACAGGAAGAACTATAACAGAATGAGGAGCCATGAAAACATAACTTTTTTTTTCTTGCAGGCTGACCTTCAGACAATAGTTTATGATTAAGGGCTCTATTAGAAGAGTTAGTCAGCACTGTACTCTGTGAACTATCCACTGGCAAGGTATTCCACAGAAATAGCAGATTAATGATTATGTTGCTACGATGTATTTAGGAAGATGACACTGGAATTTACAATCAGCTTGAATAAAGTCTAATGGGAGAAAATACTGCTTCTACTTCTAAATAACAGCAAAACAAAACGAGAATCTTAAAATCTTCCTGATTTCTAAAGTTAACTGAGGTATGAGATGCCTACTTTTTCTCTCACCATAATTTTCACCAGAGGACCATAGTTTTCACCAGAGTACCAGAGTAGAAAGAAGGCACAATGATGCAGTGAAGCTGGTGAATATGCCTTGTGATAGTATACACCCTGAAAGCCTCAAATGTCCTAAATCCTCTTCTGTCATACAGTTTGGCATAACTGGGGCATGTTGCTGCATATGTTGATATGCAGATGTATCTGTCATGGGCCCATATTTGTGAGGCACCTTATTCTGTGAGTCTCACTTGTGAGGCCTGAGCAAAACAAAAACAAGACAGAAGAATCCATAACCAGATTGCAACCCACCTTTCTGCACTAATTTATACCATGTAGCAAATTCTTACACTAGGTTCCTCAGACTGCTGAAACACGATGGTGTCTTAAATGGAATTTTTTATACTTTGTGGAACAGAAGAGTTATAACTAGCATAGCTGGAATATCTGAATTTCAGTTGCTATGCAAAAAAGTATGTAAAGACAAAGGATTCATGAATCTATTACAATTTTGGCTTCTAAGTGTGTGCAGGCATATATGACTATTTGGAAAGCTACCATTATAAAGTAGAATAGGTTCTCTTTTTTTTTAGGTTTTTATTCTAAAAGTACTTTTTTTGCTGCAGGAATATCTATTATTCACTGTTGCAACCAAGAAGTCAGCGTTATATGTTCTTTAATACTGGAGGGTTTATGAAACAAATTAGCTTGGAAATATATTTAAAACCCACAAAAGTAGTATCTCCAGAACAGACTTCACAATGAAAGAGGTGAGGATGAAATAAAATACAATGTAGTGATACTATAACATTTAGCCTCAAAAGTACTATCAGAAACTTCCATGCTGACAAATCTGCACAGCACTATTGAGGTCTGCACTGCTTCACATTTATCTTGTAATTACCTCTACCTGATATAAGAATTTGGGCTGAAAGACAAAAAATAATAATAATTTTCTTTTTATAGAATATTGCAACTTAATGAAAGTATACAAGTTTATAACATGTGAGAGAAGAAACTAAATCTTGAAATTTACCAGGGTTCTTATCCTCCCTTCTAACTAAGGAGGTTGTTTAGTCTCCATCCCTGGAGATACCCAAAAACCATCTGGATACAGTCGTGGGCAACTGGCAGTAGGTGACACTGCTTAAGCAGGGGTTTTGGACCTCCAGAGGTCCCTTCCAACCTCAGCCATTCTGTGATTGTGTTATCTTCAAAGGGAAAATCTTTGGACCATGAATGGCTGGCAGAGATCCAATATTTACCACAGCCATTTTAGAATATCCTGCCTCAATAGCAATCATCAATATAATAAGAATGTTCCTGGTTTATTATAAGCTTATTATTGTTTAAGATTCAAAGGTTGGACAAGAGTTTGGGACAGATTCTATTGTTAGCTGAACTATTTTGCTTTGCTCTTTTTTCCAAGTTGTAACCAGCAATGCCTCAATTTCACCATAACTTTCATTAACATGAGGCAGTATGTATTTCATATTGCTAGCATAATGTGATTTTTAAAAAAATAATAAAAAAAACCAAACCCAACATGACTACTGATAGCTTTTCTCTGGTGTATTCTGAAATTTTCCTCATTGTAAACTCTTTTAGACAGTAGCATCTAAATTATAGGAGGTGCCAAAATACTAAATATTGCTCAAAATGGCAGCCCAGAAAGCCAACCACATCCTGGGCTGCATCAAGAGAAGCGTGGCCAGCAGGTCACAGGAGGTCATTCTGCCCCTCTACTCTGCACTCATGAGACACCACTTGGAGTACTGCATCCAGCTTTGGAGTCCTCAACACAGGAAGGACATGGATCTGTTGGAATGGGTCCAGCGGAGGGCCATGAAGATGATCAGAGGGATGGAGCACCTCCCCTATGAGGTCAGCCTGAGAGAGGTGGGGTTGTTCAGCCTGGAGAAGAGAAGGCTCCGGGGAGACCTTATAACAGCCTTTCAATATCTGAGGGGAGCCTACAGGAGAGCTGGAGAGGGACTTTTTGTCAGAAAGTATAGTGACAGAACAAGGTGCAATGGTTTTAAATTGGAAGAGGGGAGATTTAGATTAGATACTAGAAAGAAATTCTTTACTGTGTGGGTGGTGAGGCACTGGAACAAGTTGCCCAGGGAAGTGGTAGATGCCCCATCCCTGGAGGTGTTCAAGGCCAGGCTGGATGGGACTTTGATCAACCTCGTGTAGCGGGAGGTGTCCCTCCCCCTGGCAGGAACTAGATGACCTCTAAGGTCCCTTCCAACCCAAAACATTCTATGATTCTATGATTCAAATAAAATAGAGATGTACCCTCAAGGTGCAGCCTCTGTACCCTGAGGGGCTCACAGACTGATAGTACGAGTTTCATTGAAGAAACAAAAGATGAAGTCTTTGCTTGCTTGAGCACTAACTTTCATAAATTGCTGAATCTGTAGATATTATATAATGGGCTTTGCCTTATAAGAGGGTAGGTAATGTGAGCTTGTATAGTCTCATACAGAAGGATAGAGAGGCATAAGTGGGAAAGTATGGGAAATACAAAATGATTTTTGGATAAGTGGGATCCAATTGGTATGAGGAAGGAACCTTGTTCAGTTGGAACAAGGAAGATTGGAACAAAGGAAGTAGTCCCAAAATCACTGGAAGGTTGAGTTTGAAAAGAAGCGGACACCATTTGGTCCAACAAGCAGGGCTACCTAAAACCATTTTCCCAGGACTGTGTCCACATGGCTTTTGAGTATTTCCAAGGATGGAGGAATATAATAATAATATAATAATATAATAATATAACAATATCCTGGGCAACCTATGCCAGTTCTTTGTCACACTTACAGTGAAAAAGTGTTTTCTGATGTTCAGAGGGAAGAACCTCCCATGCTTCATTTTACCTGTTACCTCTGTCTTCTCTGCACCCTCCCTTCAGGTATTTATATACATTGACGGGATCCCCCCTGAGCCTTCTCTTCTCCAGTGAAAACTGTCTCAGCTTTTTCTCATAGGATGGATGCTGTGGTTCCTTAATCATACTTGTAGCCCTTCTCTGTACTCTCTCCAGTATTTCAATGTCTCTCTTGTACTGGGAAGCCCAGCACTCCAGACATGTCTCACCAGTGCTGAGTAGAGGGAAAGGATCACCTTGCTTGGCGTGCTGGCAAACTTTGTCTAATGAAGCCCAAGTAACCTATGAATAAACTGAATCCAATATGATATAAGGAATTGAACCCTATAAAAACTGACTTAGTAAGTGAAAAAAGTATTGAGAAATTATCTGAAGGTTATTATCAGAAATATTAACTTTCCACAATAGAAATGCAAATCTCATCCTCCTATAGTTCAATTTTGCCTTTGTTAAGTTTAGGAAGTTTTAGCTGTGTGTTTAAATTGATTTGAGGTACAAAGTCTTTGTTGGCTGGTAACCTTTTACATTTGTTTTGTTTTTGTATGATGACATGCCTGCACTTTATTATCAATGAATTCCTTGAAATAAATGTGATCAAGGAGGTCAGTGAATCACTTACTCCTATTGAATTCTAGTCTTGTGAACACTCCCAGTAGCATTCACTGGCCAGACTGATGTAATTCAGCTGTCGCCTGCAGCCAGTCTCAGAAAATAGTTCTTCATGTTTTTTCTGATAAATACTGTAGTGGTCTTTTTATGGATCTGTCAATTGAACTAAAGAAAGTTATGGCACAAGCGTTTACAGTAGGCAATGGAAAACAGATTTCTTCTTTGTTTTAGATTGAAAATTTATCAGAGGAGTAGGCTGGATACAAAGTAGTTTTGTTCTCTGCTTTTGGCATTTCATTGGCTATGTTCATAAACATTCCAGTGTTTAGAAAGAACTTAAATAATTAAAAAGAATGCAAAACATAGAATATGAAAGCCTTTGGTTCTTTAAACAGAATTTATTATGTTCAAAGTTCCATCTTGATAAAAGGCGAGCATAACTTGAATTAAAATATTAATCCATCCATGCCATTTAGTTCTTTGAAATATTCATAGCCTTTTTTTTAGTGGTCATGGTTTGTGGTAGGGGGGGCAGTAAAGTAGGGGATGCTTTGATGAAAAAGCTTTCATTGAGACCAACACAGTCAAACTGCCAGGAATATCCTTCATGAATTTAGAAAATTGGCCCAGCTGGGAGATATGTTATTGTAGAAAATGCTCTTTAAACTTCTTAGTCCATAGTCATAAAACACTTAGAATATCATCAATCTCTTCCTGCAAAATCCACTTCCTTCTATTTCTTTCTAGTGCAGACTTCCAGCTTGGTTTTATTTACTCCCCCATTTGTTCTCATTTCAAAGTACTATCAGTACTATTCAGCTGCCACTAAAACATGTCCCATATTTTCTCTGTGTATTTCATGCTTGTTTTGTCTTCTCCATTGCCTTGCTTTCATTTCTGTTCTTTTCTATTCTTCACTGTATAATCTTCAAGGCAGAAATCCTATCTTTCTAATTGTTTACATTTATACAGTAGTGGATATAGTCACTGGGCACTTCTCAGACAAAAAAAAAAGGACAGGTGGCAGTCTGATTTTACTTGTGATAGCATAAGTTCATGCAGGGTGGACAGGAGAATGAAATATGGCAACAATAGTGCTTTTCAATTACATGGTTTGGCTCTCTCAACTTTTATAATAAATCTATTTTTTTAAAAGTCTGTCTATAAAAATACAGCTTGTATTCTATTTCAGAGTCCTTTGTTTGTACTATGTGGGTACCTTTTTGAAGTGGAAATTAAAGTTAGAAAAAAGAAATGCAAGATGTCAGAAGAAGGAAAATAGATAATATAGAAAACTGCTGAGTATTACTGGGCACCTGAAAAGTAAGCCAAAGGCAAGAAGACAAAATAGGTGAATACAGGAGGGAAAGATAAATGATGGAGGATATCATAAAGTTAATTGATAATATTTGAACAAATGAATTAATCTAGAGGCCAAAGTGAAACAAACCGTTGTTGCAGTGACTGGAAGAGTGATGATATTGGGCTGCATCAGAAGCTTCTTATATTCTTGCAGTAGCACAAGTGGAGTGTCCCCAGGTTCTGCTTGCCTTTTAAAACCATACCCTAATTATTATAGTCCCTCCCTGGGTCACTCATACTCTTGTCTAATGAGCAGAGAAAATACAAGAGGGCAAGAAACGATCTGTAAGATATGTTATAGAAGAGAAGGCACTGAACTCTTCTCCCTGTAAAACAGAAAGCACAATTGTTTGAAACAATAAGTGTGTTAAAAAAGTTCTACTTACAGGCATTTATGAAATTCGGTACAAATTTATGGACTTATCTTTGTGTGACTACGACTAAAGGGAGGAAAAAACCCTTTTTCTTTCTCTTCTTACTGTGTTTTAGTAGAGGGGTTACAAATACACAGTGGTCTAGGTATAATGCAATGATCTTTTTCTGTCAATCAAAACAACAGTAAGAAAACCCATGTTGTGGTTTTTTTAATAAGAAGAAAGTTAAGATGAAAATACTGTTCCTGGAGACATATTTAAAAAGCTTTATATATATGTCAAATTAGTTCAAGGGGGTAGGATTATCAGGCTTCTCTTTCTTAGAACTTGTTGGATTGAATATGATCCTTTGTGTGTAAAAATAAAGCCAAAACTTTCTCTCAGCAGCTCGCTTTTTTAAATTACAAGAGGAAATGTTTGCCAGAGTTCACACAACAGTTGTAGAGTACAGACATTTACACTAATATTTTTAACTAGAATTCTTTAAATTATCTTTCTGGTTGTAGAAACAACTCACAATTTGTAAATTCCTAAAATTCCAGGGAATATTAGGCTTCTTATGTATGCATTTATAAAGTAACTATTGGAAAGAAAAATAATTGATGAGGTATTTAGTAATTTATTATAAATAATCATAAGGCATTATCTTCTTTACCATGAGTTTCAAAACAAGGATGTAGGTTCACAATAGTGTTTTGGAACAGGAAAACTTTGCTACCCTTAATTTTATTTTGAAACTTGGAGATGCTGTGACCTACAGGTTTTGTCTGACTACTACTTAGATTTTAGGAAATCCAGTCCTATGCTTCAACCAGAAAGCTATCACTTAGACAATATTCACGAGAAATACCCGTATCTTGAATTTTAGTTAGTTAGCGATTAAAAGTGAAAGGGAACAGAGTGTTCTAATTGGTGACTTATCCCTATACCACGGTTTTTGTTGGACATCATGTTTATCCTGCTTTTTTTTTTTCAGAATTATACAAAATAAATAACTTCTTGGTGTTGAATTTTTCTTCCTTAGCAACATATGCAAACCTGATGGAGCTTCAGAAGTGTGTGGATGTAGAGTTCAAGATAGGCTATCTAAAAACAGGAGGACTTCCAATTACTAGTGCTTTCTATGAGAAACAATGACAAATGCAAACACATTCAGTGAAAATCCAGTGAAATTCAACATTGATATTTAAAAGACAAGGTGATAATGTCATTGCTGTAGCCTTTACCTATTTTTTGAAAGTTGATGATATAAACTCCTGAAAAGTTCTTTCAGTCATGGTAAATGATGACTACTTTCCAGTTCTCAGGTCAAGGAGTATACCTCAGCTTTAACTAGTCATTATGTTAAGGTAAGCTTCAGATTCCTTCCCCCCCATGTCTATAGAAAAAAAACCTAAAGCATACACAGAAAATGGGATTTATGCTGCTCTCCAAGAGTTAATTGCATGATCTGGTTGATTAGATTATCCTATGCCAGACCACAGCTTATTTGTACAGGTAGACACATGAATTGCTAATACAATGAAGACAGTCCTGATCACATTGTCAAGGACTCATTTTTCAGAAGCTGCTTCAGCTTCTGCATAAGTCTGTCTCTACCCCAACTAGTCTTTGATTATACATTTCTCTGGTAATGCAGTTGCCTCGAGAACATGGTCAGATGTGAAATATCAGGAGAATTTTGGAATAATTTACTTTATGGAAATCTCCACTTTTAAAATTTTATTCTGTTAGAGTTAGTAAGAGATTTATTAAGCTGAATAGAGAGAGGAAAAATATTGAATAGTAGTTTAAAGCGACATATTTTTATATGCATGTTTGGAATTTGGAAATCTCAGGGGTAACTTGCAGGTTTCACTTTTCATTTGGGCAAGGAGAGGATATAATTGCATTCAATCTAGGTCTAGTGTAATGCGACTCATAAAAACTAACAAGGAAGTAACCTACTTAACTGAATCATTATATGGACTTTGCTTAAGGACTCCTTGATTATTCTAAGAAGTGAAATAATGAAAAAAAATATTCAGTTTAGATTTTAATGCTATAAGTCTTGCAGTTTCTGTCTTTAAATAACAATTTCTAAGAGATGACGAATGAATGTATTCCACATTTGAAGATTTCTTTTTTTAAGTATATGGTAATGTAAAGAAATTCTTCAGCTGTTTTGAGTCTGAATATGTAAAGGACCACTTACACCACTCAAACAGTTTTTAGAGCTTCAAAGTAATGATGTTAATTCTAGGACTGCTCTCTAATCATGTTATAATGCTCAAGTGACTTATATGTAGACTGTATTCTTGTAAATTTTTAAAAGTAGTAATAGCAAGTAAAAATACAAAAAATTAGCAAGTAAGAAAACAAGGTAAGTGTTGTAAATAGTGAAAATGCTGCTTAAAACTTTCTATTCATGCCAGGCAGAACTCTGTTGAAATGACAAAAAGCTGTTTCTTGTCATTTATTACCTCCTAGTTTATGAATGATAATTTCTGAATATATTACTCTCTACCACAATTCTCACCAAAAAATAGCACTTTGCAATAAACCCTGTAGATTCAAGTTCCAGGTTTTACTGTGACACTTTATTTGAGGACATGTTAATATTTGTAAAATGACAAAATGCTTTACTGTGGTTGTAAGAAGTCCAGGAAGAATTTCTAGTATTTTCCTCTCTTTTTTTAGAAAGACTGTGCAATTCATATATCTGAAGTGAGTAATTTTAGCTCTTGTGTCATGCTGTGAAACTCATTTTATCCTGTTCCTGGTTGTTAACAGTATATATAAAGATGCTCCATGTTCAAGAAAAGAAAAGTATTGTTTGAACAGAAATGTGAAAGGGAAACATATATAAAATGTAAAGGAATAGATAATCTAAAATAATTTTAGGGATTGGAAAAGGAGCAGCTGCAGATAACCTCTCTTTTTATTGCACAATTATTTCTTAGAGCATATTTCCTAGTTCTTTATACAGTGTGAATGTAAGTAATAGGAATAAAAGGGCTACATATATTATTATCAGATGGAATATATATCATGAGCCCACCTGAGATCTGCCAGAGCACTGCTTTTGGAAAGATGTTTCAGACAGAAAGGCCTCTGCAACGTCACCCATGACCTTGGGTACATTTGAAGGCCATTTTCTGCCTGTACAGGAAAGTCAGTGTTGATTAGGGCCTTTTCACTTTGCTGTACTGGATGCTTTGTTCATAGTCTGCAGTAGTTCGGGAGTCCCTCTGGTATCAGGTAATCTTCTTGAGCAGACATGTAGAGCATGTGTGAGCCTGGTTTAGCCCTGTTCAGGGCAACTGTGAGTATAACCGTGGTAGAACAGAGAGAGAAATAAATTCAATTTAGTATAGTGTTGAGATAGGTTAAATATGCCTTGGTGCTAGGAGTAAGAGGCATTAAAGGGTTTCCCTTTTTCAATGTTTGATTCCTAATCTGCTCTGGGACAGAGTGGCTGCACACTCCCTTTTACTCAAGGTTTTTCATTTCTACACAGGCTGGCTCCTTTTCCTTAGATTCTTCTGTATTTTATCAATATGGCTCATAATAAACATCTTTTGGAACAGAAAATGACTTACAAGTTTACCTGAAAAAAATTTACATTTTTCTTTTCCTTGTAAATTCGTACTCATGGAATCTTCAAAGCTGTATTTTTAAGAAGACAGCAGAGGCACTGTGAGTTTTCTAGCAGTTCTTTGCATAATATGGAATGGGGTTGTAATAATAATCTTCAGACTTTCCTGTGCCCCAAACACTGACTGCAAGTGAAAGGCTGTTAGTTGTGCAAAGCCTTTAAGAACAAGGAGCAACAAAAAGAAATCTGTCTTCTTCCAAAGCACCAGCAAAATGCCAATGCTGTTCAAGAATTGGATGGTCAGTAATTCCCCTGACAAGAAATTATCCCCATTCAACTTGCTCTGGAGTTCTAACTTCTTGTGAGAGTTAGAATCCCAAAAGAAATTAAAGCTTTCTTACCTTAGTGGCTAAGGGATACTAAATGCTTTAAGATGATCCATGTGCATAAAATGAATAGTTTCTCAAGTAAAAGAAGGAAGAATATATCAGATTGTTCAAAAATTGCAAATATTACTTGAAGAAATTATACCAAGGTAGCATTAAGGAAAACCAAAACTATTAACAGCAATAACTAATGATGCACCAATGTATTGGGAGAGAATATTTTTTCCTTCAAGAGAAATCATTTACATTTGGTAAAATATTATATGATTTGATTGCTTCTGAACATTGAAAAGTAAAGTTCAAGAAAGAGTTAAATCTGAAATGTTGAAAACCATTGCAAGATAACTAATGGTTGGGCCTGAGCTACCCCTGAGTAATGCCGTAGATGCTCGTATGCCAGGAACATTGAACTGCATTTTTTTTGTACATACTTTGTTGCTGAGTTTCTGTCATGTCATATGTTCTGAGTTTGAATGAGAAATTTTGAGTAACTTGTGGTTCCATTGTCCGTTTTTTCTGACAGCCACAGTGGGCTGTCTTTTTAATTAATCATAGTAAGAGTGTAAATATGTAATTATGAGTAATTTCAAATCATTATTTTCAGTCTTTTCATGAGTACAGCTTTATTGTTTTTTCATCTTTTAAAATCTGGTAGGCATCCAGATATTCTGAATGTGTCTATTTGATAAATGCAGAGGGATTTTAGACTCAGTTGTTTTTTTTATTGTGCTTTCAAACATTTTGATATCTGTTTAGTATTCAGTAAAATAACGTAAGAAGAAAACATCCGTATTGCAGCTGCAATGACATTACCTTTATATTTACTCTTCAGTAGGAAATCCAATGTATCTGTGTTATTTACCTTTTTTCTTATTTTTTGTAATGGTTTAGGGTTTAAGGAATGCTAGGAAATGCAGAAATTATAAAATCTACACTTTATTTATATGAAACAGTTCAAGAATGTAAATGCTGTGCTGGCTTTAGTCGTCTCTTAATCTTCTGCCTTCTTGAGAGCATCTCTTTTAATAATTGAAATATCAGTTACACATTACAAAAGTACTGTGTTTATCTACAGAGATAGTTTATCTAGCTATCTGTGTTAATCTACAACTACTGAAATTATTATATCAGGTCTTTCCACTGTCTTTAGTGTGGGTTCTCAAAGTAGAAAATACCCTCAGGAATGAGCTATTATTTAAAATTGTCAATTCAGAGAGGCTCTTTATCACATTAAGTGAACCAAATAGACAGAACATTGCAGTATTTATTTAAGAAAGTATTTATTCATATGCACTATATAAATTATTATGAACTTTTTCTCACAAGGCTTCAACCTCTTGTTTATGTTCAGATAGGAGAAGCATCCTAGTTCACCAAAATATTTTCTAAGGAATATCTAGAGAAATACAAAAGCAAAAATTATTAATGTAAGAATTTTTTTTCTGTTACAAGTTTTATCATATTCACTAGAGTTAGGCCAGGAAGACATGTAGTCTCTTGAGCTTAAAGTTCTAAAAGTGAGTTTGCCCATAATATTTCAGAAAAAAATGAAATAAATTTTTAGATTGATACAAGAAAGTTAAAACACATTGGAGCTGCCACTCTAATATTTTGAAATTTATGTTTGCAAACTTCATTTTACTTTAATGGGATTTCTTATAAAACCTTTTTTGTCTGCCCATGTTCTTTAAAGGCATTGATGAGCAGACATAGAATCGAGTATAATTATTAGATGGAAAGCTTTATTTTTTCCCTTAGTACAAAGTGCGGCTTTTTAATGTTGTTATTCAGAGGAGAAACCCTGAAGGTTAATATTTGTGTGCACAAACTCTGATTGATACTGAATTTGATAAGGCTGGTTTTAGCACCAGTGGCTGCTGGATCCAGATGTTTCTGTAACTGTCTGTGAAAAAATCCTGAGATCTTTGCGATGTTAGAGCTACCTAGAGCAAGACTTGAAGTGCAAAGGCAGAGGAGGTTTTCCAGTAAAACAACATATTTTTAAAAGTTGCTTTTTCTTAATTCTGGTCTTGAAAAAGGACTATAAATATCCTACCTAAAAGCAACCATACCGATTTTAGTTCAGAGGGTCCCCACTAAAATTCAGGACCTTCAAAAGGAACCTTGGAGGAAGCTTCTTACTTCTCTCAATTTAGAATGGGTTAGAATGACAGGAGGCCAAAAGAAAATGAAAATGGTGTTTGTTGCAGATGTAGCTATGTCAATTCTTACCTTGTTTTATCAGAAAGGAGACATTTTCAAAGGGGAGGTCTGATGATGAAACCGATGTATAAGCTATCATTGGTAGACAGAGTATCTTCAGAAAGCTGAGGTTGCTGATACCTCAGTATATTATAAGCATACACAGAAGTGGAACTGAGTACACCACATATTGCATTTTATTGGATGCTTTCATGTATAATTCCCATCACATCTGTGTTTTCAATTTCCTATTCTCTGTGCATCTCACTGAGTGAGCAGTAAATAAAATCTCAGTTGGCATTTCTGCACTGATCTCTTTCTTGGGAATGTATTTTGATATGAGTACCTCATCCATCTGCTTGCTCTGAAATTCCCTCTTGGGCTTAGAAAGCAGGTGCTATTGTAAGAGAATTTGTGGAATATTTGATAGAGTTTGCCTTATGTTTACAAGTAACAAAAGGTCACCCCCCTTGTTTATTGGGATTTCAGCTATCCTGTGTTGACTGCGTGGAACTATTCATATAAAAGGTATCAAGCAAACAGGTGAGCATAACCTTTAAGGTAAAAGCCAATAGTTTTGAAAGACATAATTTACTGCAGTATAAGTTTACTAATATAAACCCACATGCATTTATTGCTTTTGAGAGGAACAAGAACCCTGCTGGAGTGATTGGTTTCTTGAAGACTGAGAGCATTCCCAGTGTGAACCTGATCTTCTAAGGTGTCTGAATAGGCTCTGTGTCACAAAGCATTTCAGAATATCATAGAATCATAGAATTTTCTCTCTCTCCCAGGCAAGAGCTTCCTATCTGTATTCAATATTACAATTAGTTAACACTTTTAAGAGAGACATACCAAGTAATATAGAGTAGGATTCCCTTTCCATCAGTCTCTTTGTATGACTTGCCTGGTTTCTCCTGAATTTATGAAGATACTTTGAATCCATAATGCCCATACTGAAGATCCAGACAAATAGAAGGCTCTGCTGAATATCATACTAATTGAATGAATATCACTTGATATTTAACTGAAATAGAAGATTTTATAGTGCCGTTGGTTTAACCTCCACAAGGTTGTAAATTGTAAAGGTGAAAATTACAACTGCTTTATATCAAATGCCAAATTGACAATTATACTTTTAGACAGGTATGAGTAGCACAAGGAGGGCAATTTGCATTTTAGAAAACAAATCTTATATATGGAATAGACACTTCTGTTAAAATGATCAGTGGGAATACAGTTAAATATCTAGTAGTTGCGCTTCTTTTGAATGTTTTAAAATCTGCTATGTGTTTCTTTCAGGATTTATTGCAGTATAATTTTATGGTCAGATCCTGCAACTTTTCTTGAAAACTAAAATCTTCAAAAGAAGTCTTATTAAAATTATTTTGATTTCAAGATAACTAAAGTTTTAACTTGGACTGAGAGCTGGTGCTAAGGTCTTATAAAACTGGATCCATTTATCTATACATTAATGGGAACATTAATTTTTTATTTGTGTATGTGGCAGTGTAATGTTAATTGCCCTGCATACATTAAGAATGTTCATTCAAGCTTAGCCTTAATGCACAAAGAAAAAAATAATCATAACTTCATTTTTGTAGGTTGGTCACGCTCAAATGTTTCAGCTCATTCATTGAAATGAATGCTTTTAACTAAAAGTCCCCTTTAAATATGGATCCTACTCCTTTGTTCTGCATGTTTTAAACTCTGTCCATCTAGAATGGGCCAGTTCTCCACACCTTCATCGTAGTGAAGCTTATAACACCTTTTCTTGAGCAAAGTAGAGCTTAAGCGGCGTTACTGAGGAAATGCAATAGGGGTCAAAGAGCTGAGCACATTTCAATCAGTGCTTAGATGGAATAGCTCAAGTATGTATGGTAGCAACACAGCAATACTCTTTATCTCACAACATCTGGCATTATCTTTGCTTTCATGAAAGCCTTTTAAAGATGTGAATGTTGTTTTTATTTTAGGTTTGATGGAAGAGATTTTATTAAAGTTTAGGGGAAGAGGGTTCTTTATTCTCAGTGATTTCTTTATTCTTAAGAATGAAGAAAGAGTCTTAAAAAAGATCTGTTTCACATAGAAGATGATGGCAATTTTTTTCAATGTTGCATGTGTAAACAACCTTCTCAAGAGTTTTATGGCTCCTGAGTTGCAAGACTTACATTATTCAGCCACCTTAGAAGAAGCCAGCTGATAGATGCTTATGGATGGTGGCGTGGCAGTGTTGTCACCACTTTTGGTGAATGAAGGAATCGATGTCTACCTCAATCAGATGTAGCTCTTGAATGAAGACAGAGATAGTGTCACATTGCATTCTTTCTATTATCTCAGTGACAATTAGAAGGATTTACATAAACTTCATAAAACAGTTCCCTCAGCATGGCAAATACTTAACTGGAGATATGATTGGTACCCTGCTGGCAGGAGCCTGCCTGTTAAGTAACACCTTCTCTCCAGTTTTTGGCAAGTGACCTAAGACCAGATGCCACCAGAATGAGATAAATGCACCTGGGACTATTGGCTTTATCTGACATGCAAACAAAGGTCTTTGAAATGTGTGTGCTTCTTATGGAACGTGTCATGTGTGAGGGCTTGATACTGACATATCCATCCCAGTTAGGGCACTGAAGGAGATTATCTTCCCAAACACCACATCAGTAAGGATACTTTTTATAGATATTTCTGAAACAAGCCAAGAATGCCTGAATTAGTTGCAGATGCCAGGAAGATAGTCTAATTCAAGATGACATGCAGCCCCATACAGACATCTTAAAAGTGTCAGGCATTTAACCTGCGTTTTAATCCTAGTGCTTTTGCTCAACTCCACATTGTTCAGCAAATGCTTCTCATAAACTTGCAAGGGGGCAATCAATCGACTACTCCCTGTAGGTAGGGATTCATTAAGACAACTAACATGGCATATCAGAGAAATTTTATACTTTTCACTCTGTATTACTAAAGAGTGCATAGCAACCCAGAAAATTTCTATTCAAATGTTAGCAACAATCTATGATTTATTATTAGCAAAGTAATTTCATATAGAGCCAACAGAATCTATGTCGGTAAATGATAAAATTCATTTACCACAAATGAAAATACTGAAGGTCTGAATTTTGTATTCCGAAGAGGGTCAGGGCTCATTGCCTCAATACGTTCCATGTTGTCTTTTAATGTTTGGATTTTTTTTCTCTCCTTTGTGCCATTGTCCAGAAAGAATAGTCTTTAATTCTTCAATATAGGATATTCTTAGTCATCCATTGGGGATTGATGTTGGCACATTTCTTAAAGAGAGAATGCTATAGTAATCTAGTCTAACTGTAATTCTTTCTCATGGTGTAGCCTGGATCCTTGTCCTCTCTTTTTTACTGCTTTTCATTCTCTCGGTGCTGTGGGGTTTGAAATATGTAGCCACCTCCCTTCTTATGTCCTTCAAGAGGATGATGATGGTAGCATAAAGCCTGTATTTACTCTTTATGTTCTCTGTTTTTCCCAATGTTCTGCTTCATTTTGCCATTGGTATTAGTCTCTGAAAATTAAAATAATTTTAAAAGAAAAAATATCTGCTTATTCTGAGGACAGATCAGGAAATGAAAAATTCAAGTTAACTTAAACATTTAAGTTCAGCGAAATTCTTCTGCATCCAATCTGACCTGGTCATAGATGCTTTAGCCTGACAATGGTAGTTCTGTTTATGCCCAGAAAGAAAAGTGCAAACCTTTTAAAAGAAAAGTCTGTCCGAGATTAGCAATATAAGTTTCCCAACATACAAATTGTCCAAGATATTAAAAAAGTGGAAAAAGTTATTATTTTTAAACAAAATTTATATCACTTTTGTGGCTAAATAGTATATACTTCATTAATTGCAGTCCTGACACAAAAATTTATTAATGGTCCTAAGTTAATATTTTTAATCCACCAGTGTTATTTATGGTATAGTCAGAGCTGATATTTGTAATCTTGTGATTCATGAAGATGCCATCTTCTCCACCCCTTGACTATTGTTTTTCTTTGTACATGAAAAAAACAGGTTGGTTCAGGCATCCTTTAATGAACCATTTTATGCATATTTATTTTCCACCCTCTGGTATGCTACCTGCTCCGGCACTGTTTGTATTTCTTTTGTTTGTCTGCAAGCCAAGCTATTCAAGGTACTTGTATGTTAAACTCTATCAGCAACATTAGCAGGCTAAGACAGAGTGATAGTGTTGTGCTGTACAAGCATTCAAATGTCAGACTTTGATCTGCTGGGCACATTATTTCTATTTCATTCCTTATAACTCAATTTCTATGATAAATGGAAAAATTTCTTCAGATTTGGGAGCAAAATCTGCAATTTTCCTACTATACATACCTATAAGACAAGCTTTGGTATCTGACTAGTCGTGATCCTGGATTTCATTGTTCATATGAGATCTGAACCAGCATATGGACCATTCATGTTTCTAACTTGGGCAGGTTAATTCCTAAGTAAATATCTAGGCAGAGTGAAGTTCAGAAATGTAGAATAGCTATTAAGACTACACTGCTCCCATTCTCTTAAAAGCTGCATTGTGGGTTGAGTAATTCCCCTGTGACTCAACCTCTCATGTTCCAGATATTTTATTCCTGTCGATTTTTGGTAGTTACCTCAAAGTATTAGCTGACAGAAAACAGTGAATTATATCAACAAGTGCGAAAAAAGTCTCAGTGTCATAAAGGTAAATTCCATAAAGAAATATGATTCACAGATAATAACTTTCAAAAAGCACGGGCAATGTAACAATTCTGAATTTTAACAGTAGGCTTACACATAAAAATTAATACATGTTAATTAATTTTAACATTTTCATTTAATTTGTTTCCATAGGCATGAGAACTGCATTGCGATTTTAAACTGGAAATAGACCATAGTTACAGGGCGTTTAGGAAGATTCAGTGAACTGGTTTGTGTCGCTGATATCACTGTACTATGTAGAATCCACACAAATCCAGTAAGTGAATGGTAAAGGATTAAATAGAAATTGAAAGTGGAAAATAACCATCTATGAATCTGGTTACATTTGCAAATAATTCAAATTTGTTTGATAATATACTGTCTCAATCACGAGTGTGTTACTTCTGTTATCTGCCCATAAATGCAGCTCTGTTAATGTTCACTGCGAAGAAGTGCTTTTCTAAATCTTGGTTATGCCTGATTTTGATTCACACTCAGCTTCACATAAGAAAGAAGGAAACAGTATATATTTTATATATATATATATATATATATATATATATATCACAATGAGAAGTACCAAATACGTAAATTCATCAAAGTTTTAATTTAAAAAGTGGTTTTTATGATGTCACATATTTCTTTATTGCATATCTAACTTATAACAAGGTAATAAGACTTTGAAGAAAGCAAGACTTGAAACCTCCTTCCCTGACCCCAAGAGTATTATATACATACAATTGTATGGGAGAGAAATTATAATGTGTATGAATTACACTGCAGATGATACTTGATTCCTCAAAGTTGCATCACCAAGGACAAATGCAAAGGTAGATGAAGAATAGTTAGAAAATAAAGAATTAAGCTCGGCTTTAAAATAGAAGCAGAAGAGGATATATAACCATTGAGTAAATGTACATTGTCAGAGAGAAATTCGTTGAATTGAAGTTATAGAAAAAGAAATAGAAGTGAAGCTGATAAAATAGGTCTGCATTTTTGGTTGAATATAGTATCCAATTTATGACCACAGACTAATTTTCATTTTGAGGCTACGTATTCTATATGCAACACTATATCACCTAATCTATATTACTTTAGTATTATTTCCTTTACTTCAGTATATATATTGCTAGAGAGAAATTGACAAATAAGTGGGCGTTCATAGGTCTGCAATAAAATTTATCAAGGGAAAAGCTATAGCACTCATAATTACAGTGAAGGAGTTGGAAATACAGTTGAAAAGCCAGAAGGCAAATACAGAGTACTAGGTTATATGAGAACTAATAATTGATTTTCAGGATCTGAATCACGAGTTTTGGGCATAATGTTGACAATATTGTCATACTCAGGCTGGAGTTGCTGTAATCTTTCAATTTCACAAGAGCATTTCATATCCTCATCAATATAGAATCCTTTTTGCATTAAGTGAGACTTAGAAATCACAAAGATAGAAAGATTTTAGACTAACTGTTGAATAAATGAAAAATACTCATTAATCACTAATACTAATGGACCATAGATGTACAAACTCAGGTTTATTTGTCAGAATTTATTCAAAAACTGAAATTTTGTTCTGTAGGTAGGTACAAATATGGTGAGAGTAGGAAATACATGAAACTTTCTCCAGATGCTAAATAAAATTGCAAGGAATCTTCTGTGTAGGCCAAAAGAGTTGAGGTGCATTCATGTTATTTTTTTACATTTTCTGATTCACAGTCTCAGTTCTAACTAGTAGCAAAAGTTCTAAAGAGTCCTGCTTGAGAGACTGTTCTTGGGTTTTATGGCTGTACTGCAGAAAGCCAGCTCATGCAGCTTTGAAAAGCTACATATCCTTGTGAGATTTCTACTCCAGAAGTAGATTCCATAGACTTATTTATTTAGTTAAGTTTCAGGGAAGCACTGGACTTGTATACACATCTGAGACAATACAAATCTCTAAAACTGGAAATTTGCTTCTCTCAAATTCTTCCTTATAATACACCCCGCTGAACACAGCGGAATAGATTTTTCTGCCATAGTTATGTTGTCCAGGCACAGCTGAGGGTTCTTTGATTATATTTATCTGGCTGCAGGAAAACACTACACACAGATGCTCCTGCAATATTGAGCAATATGTTATGCTTAAATTAATAAACCTTTGTTGTTGTTGTCATTGTTTTCTATTAGAGTGCACTCTACTTGATAGGTAACTGAAACCAAACTATGTTTTAAGAGCCATTACAATGACATGGCATCCTATGCTCCTATAATGGTACATGGGAAATACATAGAGGAAATATTTTGCCTGGATAAGTGCTAGTTAACTGTATGGAAGAGTATGAAATAATCAAATGATGTCCCAATTAAAGAAATTAGAAGGAAAATAAAGTTTGAAAAAAATGCATAACAGAGTCACAAGTCTAGAAGTGTTATTAAGCCTGAAAACAATGGTGAAATTTATAGGTAGTCTATGGTAGTGCACAGAAACTCTGCACTTTGTCAGATTTTATGACTGCATCGTTGGCAAGCTTGCATTTGTTAGATGAAAGATATATCTTGCTCTGCAATCCACAGAAGCCATATAACTTCACTGAGGATTTGGGAGTGTAGAAGCTGGAATTTGGGAAGTGCTCTGTGGACTTTACCAACATTTTTTGCTCCATTAGAAAACAAAAAAAAATATAGTAAATTGAAAACCTTATATAAGAAAAAGGTCCTTCAGAATTTCATTATTTCAGACCTAGCCGAGAGGCAGAAAAGGTGCTTAGATAAGATTTGATAAAAAGTATGTCCAGAACATGTAATGTGTATTTGGAATTTTTTGCTTAAGACATGCAGACTTTTTTTAAAAAATTAGTCAGAGGTAGCTGTGAGACTAGAAGAAAGAAAGAAATAGATTTTGAAATCATTATGAAAATGATATGCTACTGGTTTCCTGTTCTTCTTGTGTTGTTGTTTATTTTTTTCTTCTTTACAATTGAAAGGTGATTTTGTTAATCCTATGAACAATTTTCAATTCTCAGTAAGTATTTAATTATGTATCTATCTTCATTTTAACTTGAATTACTAAATGAAACCTCAGATCTCCCAGTAGATTATCACTGTGCTATTTTTGGTAAATTGATAGGACCTTTCCAAGTCTTTCATAACATCATTAAATGGGAATGGTGGCTGCTTGGTAAACAGACCAGACCAGAGATGACACTATTATAAATAAGGCAAGATTCACCCTTTCATAATGCAATTATTTTTATATCCTACACCAGTAACATTTCAACATTGATTAGCTAATACTTGATACTAAGGACAGATTTTGGTGTAGTATAGATATAGACCTATAAAATTGTGTGGTTTTGTATGTGTTGCTGTATAGTGATTTTGAAATCAAATACATTCACCTAGTACATTCAGAATATAGTTCATTTCTTGGTACAGTGACTTAAACTATTCTCTGAGGACATAAGGTTTGTTTGCTTCTATGTCCTTGTCAGTAGTAAGAGTTCAGCATGCCTTTTTTTTTCTACTTTTTTATTACATTACAATTGTATTGTCTTTTCTGTGAGTAATTACAATTGCTAGAACTAGGCACTATATATAAATTGTTCACACTGTTCCTTCTAACGCACAATATTGTGCCTGTGTCAGAATTGAACTTTATCTGTCATCATGCTTCTTGTTCACCTACCTTTACTAGGTTCCTCTAAATATTTTTTTCTAGTCATTATCAGCTCCATATTGTCCATAGTTCTGAAGCAGCTCACTAGAATTAGCACCAGCATAACCTCAATCCTGATGCCACTAGCATTTGAAGCACCATGTGAGACAGATATAATCTGGACAGGTTTAGACAACAGAAGGGCTGAATGCTGGCAGTCACTTAATTAATGTGGGATGCCAGCTATTTCCAGATCACAGGGTTGGGTGTGTGCCCAGCCACATCCCAACAGGATGTTTGGATGAGACCTGCGTGTACATCATCCTCAGCCCTCCTACCCTGTCTTCCGTTGACAAAAAGTGTGGCAAATGGGCTGGAAAGAAATCATGATCTTCTCTAAGTCCCCTGATCTGCTCTGCCACTGTAAAACCTGGTGCCTGCATTCATAAAGTTTCTTTAGTATTTTTTAAGGACCAGTGTTTGCACTGTAGCTACTAAGAAAGCAACAGCAAAGTAGTTAACAAGGATGAACTATGAATGCAGTCTAGATATGTGTATCTTCCCAGCATACTTCAAAAAGAGTTTTAATTTGCAATCAGGTATTTTGTTAAAGTTGCCTCTGTGAGATACATGCATATGGATTGTGCATCTCTGGAGAAAAAAATTCTTTCTTCATATACAGTATAACTAGCAGCATGAAAGAGGCAGGTAGAAATTTGTACCGCGGAACTAGAAGGCACAACAAAAAATACAAGGCTTTAGGAAATTACAAGTTCTAACACATTTCATATTCCCTAGTCCCAAGTTACTTTGAGGTCCGTGATGTAATTACAGTCCTGGGAGACCTGTCTCAGTTGTGGTGTCTCTCCTGCCTGTCTGTCTTATCACAGCTTTTGTCAAAATCTCTTTTCGGTCCTGTCAAACCAGTACATCCTCTCACTCTCAGCTCCATGACCTTTATTTCAGGGATATTTTACCACCTTCTCTTGGCTGAATAGAATGTTTTCAATACTCCTTTAGGACAGGCAGTGTAGTACTTTAAGTTTGTGTAAATTACTTGAATGAAGGTAATGACTCCTTATTTCCCTGAATATTGTGTCTCTAGGTTAAGCATTTATTTCCTAAAAAACTCAATATTTTTTCTGTAAATTCTAAATTTTCAAACATAGCTTTCTACTGGAGTTTATTAACTGTGAGTTAGTTGATGAACTTAGTATGCTCATAGCAATCCAGTTACCTTAGATGTTAATTTTTCATTTAGGCTCATGAATTGATAGATATTTTTAAAAGCTGGCGATTTCTGTTCATATGTTTGTATATATCTTTCAGGAAAAAAAAAAGGAAAAAAAAAAGAATTAATAAAATGAACTATTCCACATAGAAAAAAATGAAGACTTCTGAACATGTGCTTTAGCTAGACTTATATGTGTGGTTTTTACTTGTTTAAATGTTATTTAGGCGTATTCTTACATAACATATTTAAAACAGGAGATATGTAAAAAGTGATGATCAGAGAGACTGGTTAACACAGCCTGTAGGTTATCTGACATTATATGGATTTTTCTCTCAAGTCTGAAAATATCCTACCCTAGCTATTTGCAGTTTCCAGATGTTGTTCTGGAAACTGAACCTATAAACTAGAGGTAGCAGAAAGGTAGGAAATCTGACTATACCTGCCATGAGAAAATCTCCTTCCAGATTTTCTAGTGCTTTATCAACACATGTTTGAAACTGCAATAAACTATGAAATCAGGAATAATTGGATTATGATAATGCATTAGTTTTAAAACCCTTACTGGAACACAAAGGATCTGAATACAGCTCATCATAATCCAGACAGCCGTATAGATTCTCCATTTTCTGCTCTGAAGTGTGAAATTCAGAATGTACTTTGGCTTCAGTACAACTGAAAAAATTGCGTATGACAGTGACTGCAGAATGTTTCATACAGGGGATGATTAATTGCTTTTCTTTTCTTAATAGCAACATGAGATTCTTTCCAGGAAGTGTTATTTTGCACAAAGCATGCCATATGATGTTGATGAACATTCGAATTTGGTGAGACATTGAATATTGGCTGCTTTTTGACTGCTCTTTTAAAAAAAAAGACTTTAGAGAGTTAAAAGACTTTAGCTCTTTTAAACAGAATTTTAATCTTAAGTGTTGGAGGTACCTCAATATGTGAGGTTCACTGGGAGAACAACTTCAGTATTTGAATTTCAAAGGTTTGAAGCTGGTTGAAATCATTTAATATAATTGCATCTTTTTATAATTTTTTTTGGTGGAAAGGTAAATTCTAAGCTGAAAGGTAAGAAGTGGGAAAACGACACTCGTAACAATCAGTAAAGGCACATGAAAGAACGGTCCAAAATAGGAGTTAGAAAAGCTGCATTCACTGTCCTGGTCTGTCACAGATTTTCTTAAAATTGCCTTTGGAAGGTCAGTTAATAGGTCTATATGTCCATTTTTCATATGGCTTCAGCATAAGTATATTTAAAATATTGAAATGCTTTAAATTATGGTGATAGAGCCATTTAAATACTTTCTATAGTTAGAAATAGGAATTACTAAAGAGGCCTTAATATATTATTGACAAGTGCAGGACAGAAAAGAGGACACTGCAACTTTTCGTAATTCAAACACCACTAATATATCTTCTATTTGTCGTTGTCATCATTCATCCTCTATGTGGCATGTATCATGTTTTCTTTTGAAGTAAGCGCTGTGAAATTGCTGCAAAGCAATAATTCTAGACTGCTAGGTAATATATTATGTGTTGTATTAACTGTGGCAAAGTGATGAGAACAGTAAACAATTTTTAGGAACCCCCTGAAGGAACTATTCATCTTTTCCATGACATGAAGTAGAATTTCAGCCTGTAGGTTAAAAGTAAGAAGTGCCTGACCCTGAATTATGAGCTATCAGTTTTCAGCTCCCCCACCTCTTCAAAGCTAATACTGTTTTTCTGTGATTTCAGTATTTTACTTTCCTGTGATGTTTTTTTGACTCTTGCTACTGTGGATGAGCTCTATATAAGGCACCAGCGCTCTAATACTCTGTCAGTGATTGTTAAGGGAGTGATGTAGTCAATATGTATGTAGCATCTCAAGACACCGTGCAACTTCTGCTTACTAACAAAATGTCTTTTCTGGTACAAATTCCTGAATTTTTCCTAATCCCAAATGTTCTACAATTTTGATGGCACTTCAGTGCTTATATGTTTACAGCATCATCTGTCCCCGTGACAAGCTGAATGCTAAAATGGTTTACAGTTTGTGTGACACAATGGTGAACATTAGGGTTTTCCTGAGAGTAGCTTCTGGATGTCACCAGATATTCAATGTGTTTAGATGCAGTAAGAGTGGAGGAGGAAGACTTAAGAAACTCATAATTAAACTGCTTGGATGCCTAAGACACTACTGGTGCCTGTTTTCTAATGCAACAGCTTCCTTGGGCGCACGTAGTTGTGTTCCCTTCATCTAAGCCTTAAAAAAAGTTCTGATTTTTGTCATATTCTAAATGCTCAGATCATGTCTAACTTAGGATAAACACTTATCAATAGTTTCAAGGCTCTCTTCAACCTGAGTAGATTCGAACACTTAGCTTCCAAGTCTTGTGAGCATCTTAATTGGTGAGCTATGAGCTACTCTGGGCAAAGGTGCCCACTGCCTGTCCTTCCTGTTGAAGCTGGGTCTCTGTGGAGCCAGAAAAGTTAAAGTTGGCATTAAAGTATGGGAAGCAGGTTAAAAAAGAGCTTTAAAACAGAGGAATTCAGGCATAGAGTCTTAGTTGTGTGACCTTGGAATGGCTGCCCTATTTCATGCAGGAGGCAGTATTGCCACTGTACCTTCTTTTCATGCTTGTGATTTAGACTTTCTGCACTCAGCACATCAAATCACAGTCTAGGAACCCAGCTCTCTTCTGTACCTTTAGGAAGAACTTTAGATGAGTGAGTTAGTACTGTGAATTCTGCTGGGATAGCCCTATGCATTTAAGTTATATTTATGACTTGCATATACATTTTTTTAAAAAATATCAGAGTGGAGTTGCTAAGTCCAATTGTTTGTACCACTTTTGTTATTACTTTATTATGAATAAACTTTCCTGAGTTATCCAGAATTTGGTCTTTTATTAGTTTTTGGTTACACAGCAGCAAAAGAAAGGACAATTGCTCTGTACCCAACTGAGCAGTCTAACTATGGAAGTATTCACATAGGCTAATATTGTGCAGCATCTAAATGGTGAGGTTTAGGACTTTGACTCTGTCTAGTACTAACTCTTGGCAACAACAGCTATTGACTTTAGCAAATATTTTTTCAGGAGGCTGTGCTGAGTTAGCAGATCACACTTTTAACGGCAGGAATTTGAAAACACAGCATGTGTAGGGAGTGAACCCAACCTTCGCGGAGGAGACTGCGTTTTGTTTCAGGAAAAGAGGAAGGTTGTATTCCCATTCTTCTAATTCCTCAGTGGGTGATGCGTTTTGCCCTTCCTCCTTTCACTTCAGTGCAGAACAGCTTGACGTTGATGACACGAAGGGCTACGAGTTTATCAGAAACACATACTGTGTACATGAACAAATACTGGGCACACAACCCAGAACGCGTGCTGTTTGAACATGCAGCACACCTGCTAAACTTGTTGTGGTTGTTTGGATGAGGAACTTTAGCAGTGCAAATGACTTTGTTGTGGCTGTTAAACTATTCGTAGCCACTTCAGCAAGGAGGGCCAGATTTGAATCAGCTTTGAAGGCTTATTGCAAAACATTACTATGTCTTTTCTTAACTGTAATAATAAGGTGAAAGTGTTGTTATCTTGCTACATACTATAAAGGAAAATGCTTGTATAATGACTTTTTATTTTGCTGTGTTGGTTCTATATGTGATGGTAAAACTTATTCTGACTAACTATGAAATGAGACCTTAAAGGCATAGAACAAAATGTAAGACAATGTACCGGATTTTACTTTCTTATCTGCAGTTCTTTAGGGTAAAAGGGAATATCCAAGCACAAGGATAACAAAGGTCCCCCAAAACCAGTGTTACACATTGTTGCCCAAAGCTACATTTGCTATGGAAAACAGAAGTCATTTGTATGAGCAAGTTCCAAACCCTGGTTTGGGTTTTTGTTTGTTTGGGGTTTTTTTGGAACTGCATGGTTTTTTATCTTTTAAAAAAACTTTTCTCTTTCATTGGTGTCCTTGCAGTCCCATATTTCTGTAAATGAAAGTTACAATATAGGTCTTGAAATTAAAACCAGTTACGATCAGAGGAACCTTCATTTATAAATGTTTGTTTAATGGTACTGTCCTTGTCAGAGTGGGCAGTTATCTAATATGTCTTTGCTTCAAGTAGTGACCCACCTGGCAGCTAAAGAAAAATAGTAAAGAAAAAATGTGTTAAGTCGGATATCACAATGAGGGTTCAAAATTGAATTGCAGACATATACTACAATCATATTTTTCATTCCATGAGATTGCTGGCTTCCAACGTTATGGAGGAATGCCTGATTAAAAGGAAGGCTGCAAGTTAATTCCCAACATGCTCCTTGGCAGCTTTTTCATTTCACTTATAGGTAGGAGCAGGTGGTGTCATTTAGAATTAAATACTTCATGTCTAGGTTGGCAGGAAAACAGCATTTGGTGATGAAATGTCCCTGAAACGAATCTCATTAATTGTTCACCAATTTGTGGTAATTTTATATATATTTGCATACTGTAATGCAAATACAATGAAATGTCATATATTAACAACATACTTAACACTGAGTTTAAATACAAGCAATAAAGGAACAGAATCATTTCAAAACAAAAAATTCACAGCAATACCATGTCCCTTTTTACTGAAGTAAGAAACCAACATCTTCTGTTTCTTGAAGCTGAGATTTAAAGGAGGAATCTTCACAAATTGCTAATTTGTGGTATTATTTTACAACCAATTTGCTTTTTTTGCACTGTTAAGCTATGTGAAACATGAAAATGTATATTCCTTACATACTGTGTAGCTGTTTTTCATAATATTGCAGATTGCAGAAATGGTAATTATGCTACAAGTTGAATTCAGTATTGCACTGTGGGTATCTAATGGTTACTGGATGGTATGGTGGCAAAAAAACCCCTTTTTAAAAAAAAGGTATCTTTCAAAATGATTCATGCTCTTACTCTAAATATACTCAACATGGGCTCACCTGTGCCTTACTGGTGGAGCTCCACAATGAAGTTGTATTTGAGGACCCCCAGGAAGGACATGGTATGCTCGCTGCTTTGCACCCCATCAGCTCTGTCATTTACTATTGAAGGGAAAAAATCCCTCTCTGTCATCTATGGGTCAAATGAACTTGAGGAATGCATGGATGCATTGCCTAAAAAATGAAGAGTCCGGGATTGGAAAGGATACTGATACTGACACAGCATCCGAAAAGGAAGAAATTTTGGGTTCAGGTTGGACTCCTACTTGGTTTTGTGCTCTCTATAGATTTGCTTTAAATAAAATTGACCTGTTTGAGACCTATTTGAGTAAAGAAATAGTATCAACAACAAGTAGAAGATAGTTTGGCTCAAAAGCCATAGTAAGAGTAAAGTTATATTCTCACCTGACTTTATCCTGTTCTAGGCATTCAGGTAGTGCTGCAACATTTCCATTTGGAACAGTTTAGATAATGACTATGCCTTCAAACGGTTCCCTTTGACATTTCTTGTAACTAGTTTTTTTTTCCTCTTGCTGTCTCAGTCTCATTTACCTCATAAAGCTTCATTATGTTTCTCAGAGAAAATTTCTGTGTTCTGTAAAAGCAATTAGTTTAAAGAGCACCATAGTACTCTTAATTCCTAAACAAATACGTTGCATAATGAGATTTAATTAATCTGAGCAGCTCAGAGACTCTGGACAGGACAACTGCAGCTTGGAAGAGTTTCTCTCTTTCATTTTCTTCTGTAGAGTAATTAAATAAGTATTCAAATGCTCAGGAAACATGTATCAGTCAGCTTTTAATCTCCAGCTACCTGATAGTTGAAAAACATTTTACGTGCTTGAGATGCCCTCTTTCAGTGTTACTTTCTTTCTGCCACTTTAAAGTTCATGTAACAAAGACTTCTACAAGAGAATAAAGCTGACCTTAATATGGTAGCACGTTAATTCCATTGCATGATTTTAATGCTGACAGCCATGATGATTATAATAATTAATGTTATCATAATGACTTTCCTGTTATTATTATTGTGATCCATTCTTTCATTATCAGCCCATATTAAGATCTAATTTAACTTACAAGATACATATCAGGCAATTAATGTTGAACTAAAACCAGCCCTACAGTTTTATTATAACTCATCAGCTTTATAGTTAAATACACTAAACAACTTTAAAAAGTTTAAGAAAAAATGATTACATGATGTATTTATTTAATAGATATCATAGTTTCAGATGGGACAGAGTTAAATTTCTTTCTAGTGGTCGCTGTGTTTTAGATTTGGTAAGAAAGGAATGTCAATAATGCATATGGTGTTCGTTGTTGCCAGGTGATGTTTATATCAAGGAATTTCTTCAGCTTCCCCTAGAAGTTGAGTAGGAGCCTAGACAGAACAATGGAGGGGCCAATGGAATATTCTGTACTCAATATGTAAATGGGGTTAGGCGGGGAGTTGGTGCTCGGGATGATGCCAATTCACTGAGTGACTTGTGTAATTATTATCCCCATCATCATTGTCGTTGTTGTTATTATTTTTGTTATTTTGCTTTTCTGTTATTATTACTATTATTTTTCCCTTTCCTTTCCCCTCCTTTTCTCTCTTTTCTCCCTGTCCATCTGGGGAAAAGGGGGAGAACTGCATGGGCAACTGCATGATCTGAGCTGCTGACTGAGGTTAAAGCATGTAATAGTTGTTTTCAGAAGAGTTAAATTGACACGTAATAGTAATAATGTAATAAATTTTGTCAAGTGAAGCTCATATATGCATTTTGAACATTAGATCTTATATTTTTCAGACTGAACTCCAGGAAGTAGCAGAGTTTTGGTATTTCTGTTTTTGAAAACTTAATTGAAGAATATAAAAGAATTGGAGCTCAATGGCTGGATGTTTAGTGTTTACTTGAATGCAGTTCCCTTTAGGTTATATTGTTGAGCAGTTCAGAACTGAAGTACCTAAAATCATTCTCATGTTATGAATGTAGGTTGACTCCTTCTGTCTTTTCATTGATACTCGTTACATACTTTGAAAATTATTTGGCACATTTCTTTTCAAGTAAGAAACCTGTGAAATAATTTGATTCAAAGTCATCTATGATCTCTTTTTGAAACCTTTTCAAATCCAACCCTATCACCGTCATATAGAATTTTCCATTATCATGCCCCAATTTTTCCCTTAGACATGCCATCCTGTTTTTGCACTACATCCAAAAATGACAGTGATGCCAAAGCTTTCCAGATTTTGCTCAGAGCTACCTCCTTCATTCTCTTAACTTTGAGTGAGAAAAAGTTGGCCTTAGGTGAAAGAGATGGCAGAGAGATTATTGATGTCGACAGATAGTAAACTGACAGAAAGGCGGAATAGTGGCTCACACAGTCTGGCCTGAATGGAAGCGTGAACTAAGTGCAGTTAAGAACTGGAACAGTCTGTGAACGGAAGGGGAGAAACAGCTAGACTAGAATAAAGATCATGACAAAAAGTTAAAAAGAAAAATAATTGTAAATCTAAATAACCATATTCAGTAGCTATGAAAATTAGCTAAGAAAAAGTGGTGGTCAAAAATCCATAAAATAGAAGGTACTTGGTGAATTATTTTGTCTCATAATTTAAAATAGTAAATTTTTGAAAAATTTCCATAGAATTGTGCTATTTACTTGTGTTCTCATCAAATTTTGGGATTCAGAGTTCTACGATGTTCTACAGGACACAGGAACATGTATGGATGCCCTAAAACACTGACATGTGCTTGCTTCTAACTCACCAGTCTGAATCCACCATGCTTCCCATGCAACAGGCTTTGAATTTCCAGATCCTCTTTATTCTCTTCTTCAAAAAGATTCTCTTCCTAAGCTCTGTGCTATCTGTAGTCATGTTTTGCATATCTGTTTCCTTGCTGGGTTTTAATACTTAATTCCTTAATGTTTCCTGTTTAAAATTTCATACACTGTTAACTCTTATCTCCAAATCCTGCTACTTGTATGCAACTTAAACTGAATCTCTCTCTTATAAATTAATTTTTCCAGCTTCACTAAGAAATTTGTTGAATTGTTTGATCTTCTGTTTTGTTTATTTAAGACACAAAGAAGTAGAGGTCAGATGAAAGGAAGGTGGAATACAGAAATAGAACAATTTTAGGAAAAAAAATACCAGGAGGAGAAAGAGAAGCAAAGAAGGAAAAAGATGGAAGAACTGAAAGCAACATTTGAATTAAATGTAAAAGGATTAGTCTTATGGAAACTCGATTTTAAGTATATATTGACCAGTTTTTTGCCTCCCTACAGAGAGGTATGTTTTCTGGCAACATTCGGCTTTGCCTCCACAGTTCATTGTTGTGAGATTGCAATTACACAGCTACAAACTTCCAGTTATTGATTGTCATTAATATGAAAATGACCCTTGAAGGATAGTGATTACACACACCTCTCTGCCCATTTACAAGGTTCAATGAACTTCTGGGGGATGTGAGGAGTATTGTTAGTCACCCTTGCGCCAATTGTTTGGTTGTGTTAATGCATAACACAATATAGTGTTCTAAGTAAAAGCCACCATTGTAAGTCTTCTCCTTTTTATTTCAAGCATACATTATTAAGATAAAGAATAGTCTTACATACAGGAAAATCAGTTTTGAACCCTGATTTCCAGTATAACAAATGAATCTGCTCTACCAACTACATTTTTCACTTTTCCTTTAAAAAGGCTGGAGTTTTCATTCAATAGATAAGTATAAGCAGGATGTTTGCAAGAAGTACCCTTTGAAAGAGCAGTATTACATATAAACTACATTTAATGTACGTAACCTGACAGAATTTGTTTTGCACTTCTTTTCATTATTTTTAAACATGTCTCAAAGGCAAAAATCAATATGAGTATGTTCAGAATTTGTAGCCTGATGTAGTGAGTAAGCTTTTGTATTTTTTGAAAGATCTGGTAAGGAGCATATTTTCATTTACAATTTTATAATACTTCAACATTGTACAAATATATATGAGAATATGCAGAGACTTTTCACCCACATCAATACTCCAAATGAATATAGAAGTTCTATGCTCTTAGGAAAAGAATGTGTGATGTTTTTCTTCAACTGTCAAGTTAGTAAATGTGTTCCTTGATTGTTTTATAAATATAAAATGAAATACATTTCTCTGGAAAAATCAGCCTTTCTGGTTTATTCTTATTAATGTTACATATGATACATTTACATAAAATTGTCTGAAGCTGTCCATAAATAGATGCAAAATTGCAAACAGTAACTGAAAGACTGTATTTGAAATCTATATTTTCAAAACATTATTGCAGAAATAGTATTATATGTAAACTGATAAAATTTTGGACACCATCATCATGTGTGGCTACTGTAGGCATGTTGGCCTGAATATACTTCTTTTTCTTTGGAACTGAACAATTAAAGTTATAAATTAGTTTATGGTGAAAAAAAAAGTAATGTCCTAGGTTAGGTTTCATCTTATCTAAAAATTAGACATGTATGTCTGAGTTAGTGACTCAAGGCTGTCTATACAATAAGTGAGGAAGAAATACGTGAAAATTCGTATTGGAAGTATTATGACATATCTGATAAAGGATAAAATAACTTTTTGGTCGGGCTGAGTAACTAGAAAGGAAGCCAGGAATGTGTATCAGCCCTTTAAGTCCAACTTTTAAACAGTAAAATGTAAGTTGGATGAATAGAATCATTAAGCACAACCCTAAGCTTCCTAGTCAGTTTGAAAAAGGCCTCAGATTTGCTAACAGTTTTATCAAATTCCCAATAGCAGGCTATCAAATCTTGCATAGAAATGTTGTCCTTTTTATTCCTGATACTTCTGAATTGTCTACAATTTTATCCTTGGTTTCACTGAAAAAAGAAAATTAATCTATTTTTATTTATCTTAACATCAAATGAAGTAAAAAATAAACTGGATTAAAAACCAAATACATCACTATTCAGTGTACTTTGCTACTTCCATTAAACCTAGTCTCATCAGCCTAACTTTGATCTTAGTCAAAATAATGGAATATCAATTCAAAGCTTGATAAATAAAGACTTAAACTAGTTTGCCAAAATAATGTCAATATCTGGGGATTATACAAAATAGAATGGATTTTATGGAATCTGGTATTTTTAATGAACTTGCAAGAAGGACTGTATGAATAACTGATTTTAAGTTCAGCTGATGAACCAAAAAGTTATGTAGGTAAAGGGCATATTATTTATTTTTTTATATTTGCTTTCATTATAGTAAAAATATGGAAACGTACTTTAGGACAACATGAAACATTTCATTTGATAGGAAATGAAACTTTCCATTTGGGACATATAAAGCCCCAAAGCATGTAGTTTAATGATGTGTTGCAGTGCTGTGGGTTAGTTCCCTATGTTCAGACCTGCTTTGGCAGGGGGGTTGGACTAGATGGTCTTCAGAGGTCCCTTCAAACCCCATATCAATCTGTGATTCTATCATCCTGTGCTCCCAAACAACTTTTTCTAGGCTCAAGTCAGTGAGGTGTTCTGAATCGCTGTTATGTTGCCCTACAGCAGCTTTGGTCATGGTTCTTATCCTTACTGACTGATCAAAGAAGAAATCTAAGCCCACTGTGCTGAAAGTAATTCTTCAAGGAAAAAAAAGAAAAAAAGAAAAAAAACCCCAAGCTATTGAAACCTTAGTTATAGAAGATTTTAATATTGGAGCTGAGTATACTCAGAGTATACTCTAGTCAGACACTGGAATAGGCTGCCCAGGAGGTAATTGAGTCACCATCCCTAAATGTGTTTAAGAGTTGTTTAGATGTGGTGTTGGGGGATATGGTGTAGGGGAGAACTTTGTAGAGTTGGCTTGATGTTTGGACTCGATGATCCCAAGGGTCTTTTCCAACCTGAATGATTCTATGATTCTATCATTCTAAAATAATACATATGTACAATCAGAAAGTTTCAGAACCATTTCCTGCTGCATCAAGATTACCTTGGCAAGGTCTCCCAGCGTTGGGGGAAGACTGATGGTTGGTTAGGTATTAGCTTACAGAAAGTCAGTAGATGACCAGGTGTACATCCAGACCTGAAATGAAACTGGGATGCATCTTTGGGTCAAGTAACAGACATAGCCTAAATTGTTTCACTTAAAAATTAATTGGTTGTTTCAAGATAGCGTTGATTTCACATAGACAGATGTATATAGAGATATGTATACCTATTTGTCTGAAATTGAGATGATTTGGGTTTACTGAATATTTCACTAGATTTTTATTGATGTGAAATGTTGATCAAGTTGCATACTGGATTTTTTGCAAGCTGGATTTTTTAAAAGATTACGCAAATTGGAATACTTTGGTGACCTATCTAGCATCAAATAATAGGTATTTCTAATTTTTAGGCTGGGTAATAAGTTTTCTCTCCTTTTTAATGCGGTCCTTCACTTGGAGTTTTGATTATCTTTATTGTGTAAGATGCTGAGTATTATGATAGCGCAGGATTGTTTTGGAAAAAATTATTAACTTGATTCACCTGTTAAATATTTTATCACTGTTGTTTTCAATTACCAAAAAAAACCCTAATTATCCTCAATGACATTAGCATTCATAGGAGCATTTGCATATGTAGTAATAAGTGGCACTTTTTGAGGGACATGTTGCACTTGAAGGAATGTGTTCATTCAGTAAGGAATTTACATAAATTCAGGTGCCCTCCCATGATGTATTAGGGAAATCAGAAAAGATAAAACTGGTTCTCATCCATCTGTATATATGTTTGATAACAAGATCTTTAGATTTGTGTGACATAGGAGCACACACGCCTTTTAAAGTCAAGGCAATATGCATCTGTTAATATATTATTGCTTCAATTATGAAAAATAAACAAGTGTTTTTGAGGTTTAGGAGGAAAATATTTTGATCCTCCATCTTGGGGTCATGGTTGAAGACCAAATGAAAATGTGGAGATTAAATGAATTTTGATACCACAGCACTGTAATCACAGATACATGCAATTTTATAAATTGCACAACTTCCCTGTACCATGAGGAAGGTGGTGCAGTGAGAATGAGAAGTTGGCTAAGTTTGTGTAGTGGTGAGTACATAACTTCCCTGTACCATGGGGGAGATGCTGCGGTCCTTCAAAGCAATTGGGTCTGTAGTAGCACAGTCAGGCTGTGCACTGTCCTGTGGCCTGGCTATGAGGTCATCTGGGCTCTTCCTTCTTCCCTGGTGCTCCTAGATGCTGGTGCAAGGTCATGACTCCCCTCCCTGGAGTCTTTTGAGAAACTCGTCTAACCTCAACATTCCCCAACTAAGTGTTCTTAGCTATAGGACTGAGTAGAGAATAACTTGTTGGTGATTTATCTGTTCAAATTGTGCTGCTGTTTTCTGATTTGCTGACACTGTTGGTGGTGTTCACACTCTGGACATTTCTTTAGTGCTTTTGCACTTTTTGACGGTCAGCAGATTGTTGGCATAGTTTGGCTATCTACTTACTTGAGCACACAAAAACTATTCAAGTTGCAGACTGTTGTTCAGGACAGGTGATTCATCTGCTTCTACTTACACTAAATATTTCCTAATTCTTTCTGCTTTTATTGAAACCAAAAGCTGGCTGAAATTCACAGCTGACAGCTCTGCTAGCCAGGCCTAACTCATGTTAACTGCTGCACTCAGACATGCTGGAGAAGTACATGTCCATTGCTTCTGCTAGAAAGTGAAGCCACATAATGAAGGATTTGATTCCCTGTATTGCAACTACCAACACAAAGATATTAATTATAGATTTTTCTTCATCTATTGCTGGTCTCAGAGGTCCACAGTCAGTACAGCTCCTAATCAGTACATAGGAAGCATCCTTCTCCTTTGAAGTATCTTAGAGACTGTCACAGACAGTTGAACCTAAAGAGACCTCAAGACTGACTTAGCATGGCAATTTCTATGTTCCTGTGTTTACAGATTCAAATTACATTTTCTTTCTTTTCCTTGCTGATTAGCAGTGGCCGGAAGCTTTATCTGAACTTACACATACAATCTTTGAAAATGAATACAGCTAATAAGGATTGCCACCTTCCTGATAGCAAAAAGCTCTTATTTTATCAACATGTCTTTTGTCTTCATTATTTGTCTCTTCTTCTTCTTTGTCTCTTTTTGCCAATCTGGATGCATCACCTATTTCTTGTGTGGCTGCAGATGGTGACAGTACAATGAGGCTTTTTAGTGATGTCATCCTCTGTACTGAGGAGCCTGCATAGACTTTGCTTCAAAACCAAAGTTTTATTTTTAAAGTATATCACCCAGCTTTGAAAACTTCAATTCTATCAAGCTTTTTAATTTAAAAACAAAGCAAAAAAAGTAAGGATGCAATACCAGATTCTTTTTACAGTGCATTGTTCAGTCCAGATGGATGTTTCAATTTGAAGACAGACAGACAGTGAGCTTCCTTAAGTGTGGGCAGCTTTGATAGTAATGTAAAGGTAGGAAGTAGTTGTTATAAAGAGAATAAGAAATAAAGAGGAAAACTAAAATAAAGCTGACTTACTAGTAAGCCTGAAGTTAAACCGCTGTCACTTGAGACCTCAAAAGCCTACCAGAGAAACAATAGTTTGGTTTCTTCCGGTTCAGTGATGTGGTGACCTTTCCATATTTGTACTGATCATTCACAAATTTGAGCCATAACTCACCTTTTGGTGGTAACTGACACAATGTGTCAAACAAGTAGGATAGTTTTCTGTTCTGAATGAAAAAATCCAAAACTAAAGGCCTTTGAAATATTTAAAATAACCAACAGCCTCCAGGAAAAATATGCTATTATGTACTCAGCTGTACAAAACCTGAAAGAACTTTCTACAGCTTCAAAATTTTACATTGTACAAGAACCACGCTGTGTTCCTGAGGTCTTTCTGCTCTGTCTTCCTGTCATTTAGCCTGTGAAAGTGTAATCCTAACAGCGGAGGCAAAGGATGAAAAGATTGGATCAAGTTGCAATGAGGGCTAATTGATGAATGTGTACATTAATGAAATGTATTTTAATGGGTCTTGCAAAAAGAAATATAGGTTAGATGCATAAGATATCAAAGGTGATTTTTCTCTGTAAGAGATGTAAGCATTAAGATGGCCAACATAATAAAACAGCTGAACATCAGAAGCCACCCAGTGTGTCTAAAAAAAAAAGGCATATAATTTTGGAAACCAAAGGCTCTTCAGATAGATTTTGAGAGGTTTATCAACGATATCGATTACAGTGGAATTAGTGACTATGTCTGCTTTGGAAAGTAGCATGGACGAAGAGAAGCTGATTTGAACGGTGATACAGAAAGCCCTAAATGGCCTGTTACTCACCTGATACACACTGCAGTGGTTTTTTATCTTGGAATTATCTCTAGTCTAATCCCACAGACCATTCGCAACTGGCAAACTTTAGATACATCTTGCAGTTTATTTTCATCTGAAAGTAATCGCGTTCCCCCTTTTTGGGTTTATTTATTTACACATCTTTAAATGGGTGCAAAGAGACCCTGCAAGCAAAATATATACAAATACATATATGTATGCCTACACATGCCTGTATCTGTCTCTATGCATATTCACAGTATATGGAACAAAATAAAAGAAAACCCACACAAGTAAGTGAATGAACTATTGCAAATAGAAAGACCAGAGAACTATCTGGTGAAGAGTTGAATTTGTAACTTTGTTTTTAAGAAGAATGAAGTTAGCTTGAAATTTTTCAGAAAAATAGTAGACATGATTTAGGTTTCCTTTGTAGTGGGAGGCTGAGGGATTACTGTCTAAAAGCAAAATATTAGTGTATAATCTCATAGAATAGTATGAATGCGGTAGATTTACAATAGATTTTTATTTACAGATTTTTGATAAAACCGAGGGTTTAACAAACATGGCTTAATGAGATCAAGTGGTTGAGAGCTGAATTTGACCAAACTAAAAACAAAAGTAAAGAAAATTAGTAATGATGAAGGGCAGTAACCCCCAGCACCACTTGTCTGATGGTACTGAATTCTTATCACTTGCAAGTTTCTTAAAATCAATATTGTTTCCTAGTAAGGAAATTTTCTCTGTCTCATAGGAAATGATTTTTGATCATTAATGTTCTGTTAAGTGGTTACTGTAGAAAGTCATAGCAGATTATCATAATGATCTTTAAAAGCTGTGAATCTATTAAAGATGATTAAATATATACACTTTCACTCATTAAGGTCATGTAGTTTCTGTAAGTTCCATGGAGGCTAGAAAGGGTGACTGGATCATTTAGTCTGATTTCTAGAATAATGAAGTCCATAGAATTTTGCCCAAGGATGTTTTTTTTTTCTTTTAGATAGGTTATTTCCTAGATCAGAAAAACTTTTTAGGGAGAAGAAAAAAAGATTTCATTATATGGAAAACCAGACATGTACACTATGTAGACTGTGGTAAGGTTTCTGCTGTTTGTTGAGCTCAAAGCATTCCTCATTCTGAGATTGCAACTGATAATATACGTATAATTTTACAAGAAATTTAATTAAAAGTTTATATTTTTTTTTGGTAACTAGAGATTTTAAATCAGTGCAGTGATGCCCTTTCATGCATGGAGATCAGGGTGATATGAAAATGTCTAAAAGGATCATTCACCGAGAGAGCTCAGAATCAGCTAAAATGAAAATCTAGTTATACACAGTACAGGAAGCTCTCGCTGTCTGTTACTTTCACTATTTGTCTCAATAAGCTTAAAAGCTCCACAGACACACTTGCATGGACATAATCAGCATGCTGGGTGGAAATTTAGCTGGAGGACTTTCACAAGTAATGCAAATAAACTGCCGCTTGAAACTGTGCATCTTTCAAACTGCTTCTAATTCAAGCAGGCTACACCAAGAAAAATGTAATGTTGGTAGGCTGTCTGCTCTTTGGTCAATGATCATATACTTCTGAGTCTGTGGGGAAACAGATAGAGCAGGAACAAAATAGCTGATATTTAGACACAAACTCCTTCAGTCACAAAGTGCTGAGAGAGGAATACATCTTCTGCAAGCTATTCCCTTCTCTTTGTAAATAACTAAAACACTAGGGTGCAACTGGGGCTGGAATTTATGCCATGTAACTCGAAGCTTTGTTAAGTGAGCTCGTTGGGTCGGCTCCCTCTAGAGCCGGTGGAGAGAAACAGGTGCTCCTGAAGGTGAATCATCCCGGTTTGACACGTCCTTGATCTATTCTAATTGGCTTCTGATGACAGAGCATGTCATCTGGCCATATGCATCTAAAACTTAGGTATTTACTCTAAAATTCTTACTCAGACTATTTCATCCAATATAAATAATATAGCTAAATATTTTTTTATCCTAAAAGTCAACTGAACTGCCATAATGCATAGGTTTCTCCTGTGAACTTGTCTAAATAATTCCTTTTGTAATTCTTGTAATCTGTGCTCTGTAGGATCAAGGGGACTAGATATCAAAACATAGGCAGTTTTTTAGTGCATAGATAGGAAAATATGGTAGGTCCTTCCTCGCAGGAGAAGATGAGAGGCAATGACTCAAAGTCTTTGACAGCTTGCTTTCTTGCTGCTTAAATATGCTCTGAAGAGCTAAGTAACATACATAAAGGCAATTTTCCTATATGTCTGCTGAAGTCACGTTGTGCTTGGTCTCCCCCTATTAATAGCTTGTAACTGTAACTAAGGGAATGTCTGATCAGATCCTTTTCCTTGCTCATGCATTGTCAAAAAGCTAAGTGTTCAAGTACCTCTGCTGCTTTTTTTTGTATGACTATAGTTTAGATCAAAAATACAATATGCAGCAGACTTTAAAGGCATACATCCTGTGAAATAGGTGCTTCCCCTTAAGAACATAAATGGTCCCACAGACAAGTTGACTTCAATGGGAATATTTCGCATGATTTTGCTCACAGTGATACATAGGTAAGGTTGTTCTTACCTTAAAGAAAGAATAACAAATATGATAAAACAATATATTAATTTATTTTCTGATTTAATTCTATTGTATAAATTTATATAAATTTCCTAATTAATATTTTTTAATTGAAACTTGGGAATTGACAGCACGTTCCTATCTTAAATGTCATTGCTGAAATCACAAGGAAATGAAATGACTTGGGAGTGTAATTTCCTCGTGTTCAACCACCTTCTTTTCTAAATAGTGATCACAATCCTGTGCTTATGTTTTATAATCTGTTACCATGGAGATATTACCTTACACACAGGATGGTTGCTCCATTGCATACAAGCAAGAAGGAAAAGAGTGTTTATTAAAATGGTTGCAAAAAATCTTTGTATCCAATAACTGAAAGAGAAAAATAGAATAAAATCATATATTATTTAGCTAATAAAATAAACAACCTTTGATCATGCAATTGTTCAAATTTTCTGCATTAGATTCCTTCTCTTGCATTGTTCTTTATTGTAGGAAATATATGCTTTTTACTTGGATTTACAATGAAATAATCTTGAGTAGCCAAATAAATAATGATCCAACACAGATTTATAGCAGTCTGGCTACTAGACTATATTTAAGGGCATGTTTCTACTGCCATTGTATAACAACATGGCAAATGGACCTGGAAAGTATGAGACTCAGAGTGATTTTGCTTCATTCTTGAGATAGGAGAAAAAAATAATTCCTTTTCAGAATTACTTTACTTACAAAATCTGACATGTATTTTGTGTATTTTTAAACACACTTTTCAGAATGCTTCCTTCAGTTTAATTGGTAGTTGATTTTGGCAGTATGTAATCTTTAATTTATTTATTTTTTAGTACTACATAGTGGTCTTAAATGTGTATTTGCAAATACGCTATGTTATAAATCTATGTCTGGATCTTTTATCATTTTGAATCATTATTATTATTGCAGATAACCTCATTGTCTTTCCCAGGATTGTAGAAGACACTTAAATACACTGTGATTCAGAGAGTATTATGAAAAAAATACATTAAAAAACCCCTTATGCAGGTGTGACAATTTATATTCTTAAATATCTTGTTGAGTCAGGCCATAAAATATTCCTTGCTTTGACTGTGTCTCAGTATAAAAGACAGGTGAGATAAACAAAATGTCTTGAAAGCACTGAATTGAACTTGCTACATAAATCAAGATTAAATGCTTTTTGAGTATTTCCAGTAGTTAGAATTCTTTTCACTGTTCATGTAATGTTGGTATGCCCTAGACTGCTCAGGACTATGGACCAGCTGCTGTGAGCCCTCCAAAAAAATGCAGTTGGAAGATATTCCACGCCCATGCTGCAGGAGGTCAGAAAGTGCAGAATTGTCACTGAGAGGACACATGGCTGTCCTTGATAGAAACCAAAAGAAAGACATGATACAAAGTTGCTAGAATTATGATGGATATATGTAGAGGGTCTTTATAATTGAATCTGTTATTGATTGCATACTTAATACTTAAATCTTTCATATGTCCTGGAGAAAAAAAAAAATCCCTTTTACCAGGAATTATCCATCTTTTGCTTTAGGTGTTTGCAGTAATAATGTTTGAGTAACTATTATGAGTACTAGGACTACCGGAAAAGTAATGAAGTAATGACAACAGTGTATACTAGATGCCCTTCATTTATTCCTTAGAGGAAACCCAGTTTGTGAAGGCATATGTTCTGCAAACTGATCCCACAGCCACTGGGAGCAATGTATACAGTCAAAATCTGTTAGCATATCATAACAAAACTGTATATATCTAACTAACATGCTGACCACAATACCAATAAACACCAAAGAGAGTCCAGAATTCTCCCTTGCTGCTAAGCTCCATTAATTATGCTATGCACAGCTTTTCAGCTTTTGGTTTGGATAGAGCGAAAACCTATATTTGAATGTGTTCTATCTGTAAATCAAATTTTCTTCCATGATGGTGGTTTGTTTTCAAATACCACTGAAAAGAGAGGTTTTAATTTTCATTCTTACTCCTGAATATGTAGCACAGAAAATGGAAGAGTAGTCATTGGAGTCTGCAAAAGTGTGGGAAGCTAAGAGTTAACCAGTTGGGGGTTTTTTGGTTTGTTTTTTTAGTTTCCATAAAGAGTTTTAGAGAAAAAGGTCCGTATAAACAACTTGAATAAAATTATAAATTTTAATCGTGTATCTTAGTCTAGTTATATATTCATAATTATAATACAAGTAATATTCATAAACTACCATTGTAGGTGTAATTGATCATAGGCATTCATTACGATATTCTGTAAAGAGCAGAGATATTACTCGTATTTAGAACTCTACCTCTTCTTGAAATATTAGAGTAAAATGTAGTAGTATTTCACCCAGATATTGCTCTTCACTGACCAGCTGTGCCTGCAAAAAGTTGAGGGTTGTGTCAGTATTTTCAGCAGAAAATATTTTCTTTGCCTAATAGAACTCTGAAGGAGTATTTCTCTCTCTTCTCTCACACGAAGACTCGCGTGACAAACTTTTGCAGTGACTGATGACAGTGCAGGTAGAAGTTGTTCTTGCCAAGACAGATCAAGAAGGCAGATTATAACCTGGGTGTTCAGGTCAGCATTACTTGTCACGGAAATATTGATTTGAATGTAAAAAGCTGAGCAATTTTTGAGATGATATTGAGTACACGATAGTTTAGAATTTTTCATTTGCCTACCCTGATCTACTGATACTAAAGGGATTATTCTACCCTTCAGAGTGACATGTTCTGGAGAAGGTAATATAGAAGACCAAACTATCTTTAACATAGGTTATGCATCAATGCTCTGCATGCTGAAAAAAGCACTCAGGACCTAATTATTTAGGTAAATAAACTACTTTTCTGTCTTCATCTTTTTCTTTGCACTCTACACCATATTCTGATACCCTTAAAATAAATGCTAGAACAGCCCTCAGATCACCTTCTTGATCATATTCACAGTATGCTTCCTTGATATAAAATTCAAGTTGACAGCATTGTGAATAGAAAAGTATAGTTGTAGATTCTGTGTGATTCACATGTTACTTTGCAAATATGCTCACATTAGATTCCAGAAATAGACATTTGTGTATAATGAGATAGACCCTGGTGGGCAGAAATCAGATGAGTTTCCCGAGTGTTTGAAAAGAAGGTTTTACACTTTAAAATTCAAAAAACTTTGTGACAAGCAAGGGAAAATCTCCAGATTGTCTCAACATTGAGCATTTTGTTGCCACTTGGCTGAGTGGGAGTTGGATAAGGTGTTGGAGACCTGCAAGCAAAAGAGGGTGCAAAAAGCAGAAATCTCTAGCTAAAAGCCAGGGTGGTTTGTCTGGCATGAAGGGTATTAGAAGAGTTTAGACAAAGCATTTGCCCCAAAAGTTGTTGCAATGGTTGTGGGCTACTAAGCCCCCTTCACATACCAGTTTGGAAGCAAATTTTTATTAAAAAAAAAAAAGTAAAAAGAAAAAAAAAAAGGTGTAGTTCTTGTTAGTTGAAAAGTTAAGATGGATAGGAGGGAATTTGTTTAAGCAGACATTATAAGAGAGTTATGGCTAATTTTGGTAGAGTGGGAGGACAGAAGGTTCAGGAGAACCCTCCTGAAGAGAGGAGTGCTTTTGCCTGAGGTTGTTCCATTAGTTATAATGCCATTGCTGTGTGCTGAGATATATTTTACAAAACATATCCTTATTCTTGAAAGTGCTTTGCATCCGCATCCACAATGTTTTCATTGCTTTATGGTTCCTTTTTTTCCGTCAATTGCCCCTATAATCACACAAACTTCTGTTAAACTTTGGGCCAAAGAGGGAGGGATAGGTGGATCTGTTTGTAACTGCATTCTCAGTACATAACTTGTTTCGAAATAAAAGCTAGAAATATATTTAAAATCTACTCTGCATTTATTTCTATAGCACTGCTGGAAATAATTTCCACACCACAGGGACCTCTTCTGAGGGAAGCAGGGTGCAGCCACAACAGAGGCTTCCTGCAGCTGTGTACTCAGAAAGAGTTTTGCTTCTAGGGAATGTGCAATTTCTAATTATGAGAGTATCCTTACTTGGCATAGGAATGACAGGCTCATCTGCTTGTTAATAAAAGCATTTATAGTCCATATTATAATATGAAGTGTATTGGAAAAGAGCTGCCTAAAATCATTATGGATACTTCATTAATAGCTCACTATAGTCTGGAAATGAAATCTCTCCCTAAAAATGCTAGTCTGTGATTAAGATTAGTAGGAAAAAAATTAGGTGGCTTGTTTTCTCCTTTTTTTTTTGTGCTTAAGCTTGCAATGTGTGCATAATCTGTGAAGCTGTTTAGATTGTTAGATCTTGGCTGTGTGATTTACCCTAATCAGGAGGATAACTGCCACTATAGGCAGCCCTACTGAAATTGGTGGGTATCTGCACAAATCACACTGTTGTGTCCCGGTTTTAGTTTAAAATATTGTATTTTTTTCTCCCAGATGAGAATTTTATTGGGAAAATGAAATTGCTGTGTATTAGATTCATAACCAGCACAAAATATATTTACTTATTGTGGTACAGATCCTAAAAAAAGATCCCTAAAGTGAAAATTAAATCACCTTCAGACATCTAAACTAAAATTTTAAAATAAAAACAATGGCTAGTGCTTACCTAACTCTCCAAGTCCCTAAGCTTTCAAGGATCTCCCCTTCTGACACCAAAAGAACCCTGTTTTCCTGAAGTGGCATATATAAGTGATTTTATGAGTACTCTACTTTAGGAAGTTCAGTGCCACCACTCAGCTTAAGTCTTCTTGGAATCCAGAAAACAGATTAAGGATATGACCTGGTAGGTGTGTTCTGCAGGGTCAGACTCCACATAAAGAGTTAACTGTAGCAGATTTCTTCCAAAAACTTCTGGTGGTGGGGCATGTCAATGTTCCCAGGCGCATGCCTGTACATAACCTGGTGACTCACAGCTCCCACGTAATCCTGATTGCTGCTCTCTGCTTTCTGCAATATTTCTGTTTTGTGTAGCCAATCTTCACTTTAATGTCTCTTCTTCAGGTGGCCATGGGATTCTTTGTATCTTTCTACAGTTATGCTCACTTTAGAATCATAGAATTGTCTAGGTTGGAAGGGACCTTTAAGATCATTGAGTCTAACCATCAACCCAACACTGCCAAAACCACCACTAAGCCATGTCCCTAAGCACCACATCTATTCATCCTTTAAATGCCTCCAAGGATGGCTGTTCCATCATGTCCCTGGGCAGCCTGTTCCAAGGCTTGATAACCCTTTCAGTGAAGAAATTTTTCCCAATATCCAGTCTAAACCTCCTCTGGCATAAATTGAAGCCATTTCCTTTTGTCCTATAGCTTGTAACTTTCAGTGGGTTAGCACAGCGCAGTTGTAGCCTTTTTGGAGAAAGAATGCCTCTACAAGTGCTTGATGCATCTTGAATCTTCTCTGACTGCGTTAAAGCATGTTGCTTCTTGAGCTACTGCTCTCATCACAACCAGAGGTTAGGTACAAGGCATGTCTATTCAACTCTCTTAAAATCTTTTTAGGTATCTTTATTTATGACATCAAGTGTCTGAGTTTCTCCCCATATACGTAGATCTCTAATTTCTACAGGGGTACAGGGACCCCTGGGCAGAGCATTTTCTATTGACTGTCTTTATTTGCTGTATATTCAGAGAGGGGAATCAAGCCCTTTGAAATATTTGTGGGATTATTTTCTTAGTCACATGTATGATACAATCTTCCCATTCGACTGGGAATTATGTATTTGTGATAGGATAGCTGAATGCATTCCTTCTGTATGTAAAAACCCTTCAGGTATTCATGGCAGTTGTGGAATTTACAGCTCAAAGGAGTGGAAGGTCATTATGAATGCACTGAGCAATTGATTTTGCTGGTATCTTGTATCAGAAAAGACTAATTTGGAGCCAATCTTTTCTACGTGACAGTACAACAGTTGGAGTAATTTGTGCTAAGTAAAGGCCAACCAGAGCCACAGCTGAGGGGCTTCAAATACTTAAGAAAGTGCAGAAGCTTTTTGCTGAGATACTTTTGATCAGAATAACTTCGCAGTCATGAAAAAAGGTGAACTGTCCTTGTCCTTACGTTTTATATTTCTTAAACGGATAATGTCAATTGCTTTACCCCTTGTAAAATTGGCTGGTGCCGTACAAGTTAGCAAGACTCTTTAGTTGGTCACAGTCCAGTCAAAATGATTGCCTTCTCTGAACCTTGGCAAAACTCTGGCCTTACTGAAATTGCTCAGTTTTTCCTCAGCCACCACTGGAAAAATGGTTCACACTTCTGTACTTTTAATAAAGCATTCTGAGAAGCTTTCTGTCATTGGTTTGCTCTATGATAAAGATCTGATTATGTATCACATATATTTATATATAAACCTACAAATGCACTAATAATATCTTAGGACTATTCTAGTGTACAAAGGTGAATTTTATAATTATATAATTTCTAAGAGTATTATATTCTCTACTTCCTGTAGTCTAGTTTTATTTTTCTGGTTGTCTCATCTTATTTCCTCAAGGTCTCTTAATCTTGCTTGACTACTGAATTTGAGGAAAGGAGTTGATCTGTTAGACAGAGCTTAGTCAGAAAGGGCTAGACAAGCCTAACATAAAACATTTAACAGATATGTCACTTGTTCTGTCCTTGTGGAGACCATGGGAATGCTCTAAGTTCTTTTAACAAGGCATAGTAAAAAGTGAAATTATGAGTCTATTGTTTTTGTCTGTGCTTATATGACATTTCAAAGCAGTACAGGAAAAGCTGTCTTTTCCTTAGGCAAGCAGAGCCCTTAGCACACTGGATTTTAGGTTCAGGCACCAGAGGTTTGAAAGGTTGACCAACAGAGCGAACATTGTTATAATGTACTTGTTCTCCAGCTGCCTTCAAGCTGAAAGTCATATATGAGGAGACAATTTTGTCTGGAGCCAAGCTAGTGTGACAAATGAACAGATCTGGTCTCTACATGACAATCAACGTTTTCTGATTATTAGATGTATTTGCTTAAAGCTTCGGAGATCCTCGTTGTGCCCAATTCCACATGTACATCATGAACATAATGATAGCATCTTATGAAGTTCTCTGTGACTCATTGAGGAATATCACTATAAAAAAAAAAGGAATTATTAGTAATTTATTTTATTTATTCTGCATTAAAATGTCCATTTGTAGTTTGAGATATGACCTGTACTTTGGAAACAGGCCAGTATCAGAGCTTATATTTTTTTTCCTGCTGTTGTATTCTGACTAGCTCTAGGTTTTATTTGCGTATTGAACCTCAAGCCTGAAATGATTTTAGGTTTCACAGTGTTGAGGTTTCTCAGTCGCTTAACAGTCTGTGAGAATTTTTTGGTTTTGCTTGCACAGTCTCAGTTAAAATAACCCTTCTACGCTATTATAGAAGAGTTAGTGAAGTAATCCAACTGAGACGTCAGTTCCCTAATGCTCTGAGATAGATAGTTTTGCTTGACAAACATGCTCTTGCAAACGGTTCTGATAAGCTAAATATGTTGATGTGATGCTCAATGCACACAGATCAGTAGGTAGCAGCTGTAACTTCATTTTTTTTTGTGTGAAGAATATATGTGTTATAGAGGGAAATATGCCTGAAAATCATAACTGTCATTTCAGATTTGATACCACCCTCAGAGCCTTAAATGAAGTGGTCCCTGCAAAGTTTGAATACTGAAAACTTTTATTTTAGAGGTATATCTGTGCTTTTGTAATTAAAAGCCTGCCAAACTTGCTCAAAATGCCTGCTTCTGAAAAGATGGAATTTGGTTGTCAAGAGATGTTTTTGAACTGAAATGTGGCAGATAATCTTATTCCAGAAAAAAATTATTCTAAAATTGAATTGAATGTATTTTTGTCAAGTTGTGATGTAGGAGTTTAGATTGCATTTCTGTGCTGCTGGAACAAGATCGCTAAAAAATGCTATAAACATTTTCTACAGTGTTATCCTTCCTTTTTTGGCACACTATATAACGACTGCCCATCATGTGGTAATATGATGTATAAAAGTTATGTATCTTTAATGCCCGGTATTACACTGAAAATTTGTACAAAAAAGAGTTGTTAAGAGAAGTGGCACTTCAGGGGTCTTGCATTTTAGCATGTTCCTTTGATTTCTTTTCTGATTATACTTACCTGACTTAAAGCATGATAATCATGTTGTAGATAATAGAGAAGGATTAAATATATGACAGCAATTCAGACACAATACAGTAAAATGTGTTAATATAATCAAATTAAAATACACCTATTCCTTAATATTTATAACTAACTGAATAAAAGGAATTAGGGATAAAATTTGGGAATGAAGGATATTATAGAGGAAAATGAAACAGTACGTTACACCATCAAAAAGAAAAGAAGGAGGAACAAAGGAGAATCTGATCTTATCCAAAAGTATCCAAAAGCAAAGAAATTCCATGTTCAGACTGGCTGTCATTTATTGTATTGACGAAATATTGTTTACAACATAAAGGAATAAGAATGTAATTATAAGGGTTCATTTAACTTAACAGACCTACAGGACAGGTTTAACAAGACAAATTCCTATGCAGATAGGACAGCAACAAAGAGCTTCACATATAAGGGATCTTTTTTTTTATTTCAGTCAAAGATTAATCAACACTAAGATGGATAGCAACTGATTATTTAATTCCCAGCTTTTCTTTGAAATGTCTCGATGGGATGTACCAACCAACAAGGCAGTTCTTTTGGAAAGAACCTTAACATAATCCAGGAGGCATTTTTTAGTAATTTGCATGGCCATGACAAGGCCTAGGTTAAGCCACTCTGGTCCCAAGCCTGTTCTAGTGTCACAATTGTTTAACACAGGTAGAACTGCAAAGGCGGTAGGAAGTTTTAAGGTTGTGTTTACAGTGCTAGAAATGCCTTCCATGTAAAAAGAGTTGCCTGTCTGGCTTCCATATATTTAAAACAAGTATTTTACCTTCTGAGACAGATGGTAAAATCATCAATGAATTACAGCAGTTGTGAGAAGTGTAGGGAGAGGTGGCAGCTAAAATTGTTGCATCCCAAGACTGTTTCTAGGTTTATGAATGCTAACCCACACTTTTAACTGTACTGATGGATAAACAGGATCCCAAGGATAACACAGAATGAAATAATATGTACTTACTTCAGAATAATCTGCTGTTATGTCTAAGGATCATGATTTCTGTATGTTTTAGCCTCTGAATGACCTTCAAGAACTGGCCTACATGTGGTAAATTATAATAGCCTGATATAGAAGAATAGGTGAACAATACTTGGAAAATAATAAGCTTTTGGGAAAACTGACACAGGAGAAGTATTGAATATTGCAGACCCTGCACAGAGGGTTCATGGGGATGTGTACTGACCATAAGTAGATGAAGATCAACAAATTAATTCCTGAATACCTGCATTCATCAAACAGTAACATAATTTGTTCCAAAACCACCTGGTCCACTTTTACTATTGGATGTCTAATCACAGCCAATGTTTAGGAATAATACATTTTTTAGGCTATTATCTACCTTGTCTTTCAATGATATGTATTTTTATCTTTTCTGCATTTGCCTACCTATGTCAGGAACACCTGAACCTCTGCATGTAATCAGTTGCTTGGAAAATTGGCTAAAAAAGGCATCAGTGGGTATTCCCAAGGGTTAACTTCAGGATAATCTCTTTAGGCGAATGTCAAGGGATTCTGTAGACAGTGATTCAGCAGGGCCTTAACCTCTGCTGCAACTACAATAAAAGGAGTCAAGACCAAGTAGTTAGTGCCTAGCGTTAGCTACAGTGCACACATTCTTTTTTGTATTTATTTTTGTCAAATTATGAAGCTATATTCCTGCATGCTTTAATTGGATTTAAACTGTTGTGCCAGGTTACACTGATTATGCTTTGTTGTGATGCTGCTAAAATAAATTACCAAATATTCAACCTTGTTAATTAAAATACAATGAGTCACTGTGGAAGTAACTTTACATTTGGATTCTCCTGATTAACCTTCTATAATACAAATTATATACAAGTTGCTAATTGTTTACATTTTAAATAACTTTCAAGATTATTTTTTTAATGCTTTTGAATTGATCCGGCTTTCCAGAATATACAGGATTTATTTCCAAATTGAACAGGACAATAAAGTATTTCCCCAGGTAGGACAAATAATTACTGTATTGCTGTCCAAATGCCCCAGCTTTAATGAACTAAAACACCTTAGAAATCTAAACCTGTGCCACAATAAGCCTGTTAATACTACTTTTCTTTAGAACACCTTTGATATCATAAAAATTTGTTAAATTTATTATGAAGAATGAGAAAATGGAGGAATGGATGACAGTTAGTGGCTTTTCTCAAAAGCTAAAGGATTTTAAGATTCTTTTCCTCAAGGCATAAATGATAACAGTGGAAAATGGCTTTTTAGAAGTAATTTTATTTATTTGCTGTATCCTACAGGGAACAAACAAATAAATGAAGGAAGGAAAGTGCTTGCCCTTTCATCACCATAAATTACTCATTGTTTGAGTAGTCAAAGTCACAAGATTGCATACTAATATTTGAGAAATTATCTTTTCTCATATGTTGCTGTAGTCTATTTCCTGCTTCTATATTGCTTGCTCTAGTTTGTCATTTTCAGTGTTTCAGGGAAATAAAGAGATATTCTTTTCATTCTGTTGGAGAATATAAACTTCATGACACATATTAGAGGCCACTAAATGGGGACAATACCAGTTTCTCATTGTCTTTCTGACTTTGATTGTCTGGCGTTGATTTATATTGGTTCGCTTTTGTCTGCAAAAAAATCCTGAGATATTTAATTAAGTCCCACATTGGCAACTAGCAGCTGTTATGGTAGGCACTTGAGAGTTTCCATTCCAACATGGCCTCTTGGTTGCAAAATATGTTCCATGATTACTGAGTTTGATTTGATCTCTCTCTGCTCTAAACGTGAAACAAGAGAGTGCTGGAGAGAGCCATTGCATGGCTTTGTATTGTGGTGTTTGGGGTTTGTTGGGTTTTTTTAGACATATTATTAGTGTTTGCAGATATTCTGAAAATTTATCTTTAATACTTTTTTTTCCCTGGGGTTTCTATGAAGATAATTCAGGAGACCCTCTAAGGGGCAAATAATGAAAATTGGCTGACCTTGGCTGTTATAGCAATAAGTATAAGCAAGGGCCTCTCTGCATACCATTCCTTGGCATTTAGCGCAAACATTGGTCTTATCATCCTGAGAATGAGCAGTTTTCTCTACAATATGCGGTTAATTTCAGAGAGTCAGAGGAGGCCTAGCTAAAATGTAAAATTCCAGAACAAAAAATTGATCAGTTTTACTTAAAACCTGGACAGTGAAATAGGAAATGCGATTTAATTTGCAGATGGAACAGCATTTCCAAATTATTATTCCTAAAATTAGCGCCTCCTTGAAGAGATGAGTACCGCTGCTAAACAGAGGACTCCCTGGTGCATGAGACATGATAACTGCTTGGCTGTGCAGTCTGCTCTTTGCAGAAAGTTGAGGCCTTCCCAGCTGAGGAACTCTGAGAATCTGCACTGGATCTTCTGGACTATGCCATTCTTAGCTCTTGATACTCTTTTAAAAACGTTACTACTCCTGTAGATATCAAGGTTAGTTTTTTTTAAGTTGGGGCAGGGTGGGAGAGGGGGACGGTGAATTTTAGAGTATCTTGACTTTCTAAAAAAATAGTAAATCACCTGAAAATCTGAAGCTACTTTTAGTACATGCTGGTACAAACCTTTCTTTGATCTTCAGTTGGAAAGGCTACAGTATTCTAGGAACTGCATCTTTGTAATTTGTTCCAATTAACTGTAAAAGTCTCAGTTGTTGGTCTTCTTGATCATTGCTGTTGCCTTCATAGAAATAGTGCCCTGATCCTTTTTAACCTGGCTTAACATCTTTTTCTGAAGCCTTATTTCTCAAAGTAATTTTCAAGTTGAACTTTCATTTTTCCCTTGGGCATGCCTCTGATGGTACCCACTGACTACCTATTGGATGATTCAGTTTTCAGTTTTCCTTACTTCAGCCTGCTTCTAAGGAGAGTAGTGACTCTTCCAAAATAACATACACAGTCAGTGTGGATTCTTATATAATTCATTGAACAGTATAAAGTGCAAGAAGAGTATATCAAGGACACTTCATTTTAGAGAAAATATTCGTGTACTACCTGCAGAAACACAGCTCAGCAAAAATCTTTAAGTATAACCACTTCTTTTTTTTCTAAATTTTTCTGTTTTTTTTGTTGTTGTTGTTTTTCGTGGGTTTTTTTTTTTTGGTATTTCAAGTATTTGGAAACCAGTAACCTCTAGTTTACTTAAAACTAATAAATATTATGAAAAATGAAACTTATAGTTCCTATTAGCTTAATATAACCATACACAACAATTATAACTATAAATTGCTACAACATTACATGTTAATTAATCTGGAGCAAAACTAGGCTCCACTGTCAACTAGAAAGTCAACAGTGACTTTGTCACGTATATAAACATGAAATAAAAATAAATTTTTATTAGCCATGCTTTTTCCATGTAATACCAGATATTTCTTATATCGTAACAGTTCCTGATTCATTTTGTGTATGATACTTTTTTACTATCTATATACCCTGACATACAAAATTAATACATAGTCTGGACACATGGAATCCTCTAAAAGCAGAAGAAAACCAAACTTTCCCTGTCAAACCAGCTTCTGATATTTCCCAGCAATTATTTCTGCATCTCACGATTGCATCTCTGGCAGTGAATCCTCAATATATTTTTATTTTTCACTGGCTGCAGATTGCTTGGGCTTCACACAAAAGATACAATCTTAAAGTACTTTTAGATGAAGTTCTTTTGACTGTGAGTAGTATAGAGTGGCTGACTCATTTCAGATGTGGTCCTATAGAGAAAAAAAACGGCATATCTACTGCACTGGAAGTGGAATCTAAAGAAGAAAACCTGGGAACTGAGGTTAAATTAACAGTTTTTAAAGAAGAAAACAATGGTTGATTTAATGTCAGTAAAGAAGTCTTTGTTTTTAGCGTGTTATGTTTTAATTCTGAAATGAATATTTTTAATCTAGCTTTGGATTATTGATTTTTTTTTATTTTTTTTTAAGATTTATTCTTTGGTGCCAGTATGTTCTATGGTTAGAACAGAGGCAGAACACAACAATGCCTTTGTGATGGCTGAGATGAGGTGATTTCTTCCACTGAGCTTAGCAGCTTCCTGAGCAAAGCATTTTAAAGCAACAAAACTAGATATAACAAATGTGCTATTTAGACAGGTTCTGCTACATTTTATCTGACTACCCCAAGGGACTTTGGCTTTACTATTGTCATATTCCCTTACTCCCAGAGCTGTCACATAATCTAATGGTATTTAACGAATTGCATTTGGAAACTGATTCTATTCAAGGTCACTAAGATTCCAAACCGTGTAACGTTTGCTCAGTAATCCACCTGCAGTTATTACTGCTCTCCTTTAGCATTGCAGTATAAAAAGCAGGACGTCTGAGAATTTTCTGAGGGAAAAAACCCCACAAATTGTTTATGAAACTGGGAAAAGCAATATCAGTTACTGTATGCTGGTCGAAGGGCACTGAAGTCCAAAGGGACCTTTGACATTGTCCTCTCTAAAATTAGTAGCAGGTCATTTAGAAAGCTAATTTAATGTCAGATGATGTCTTGCAGTTATTTCAAGCATATCTTTTAATGGATGGATTTTAATGGAGAACATTACATGATTTTTAAGTCAATATAAAATCCCAGATTCTTTTAATCTAATTTTAAGCCTTGAACAGAGACACACAATTTAATAGCACAGTTGCCTAGCCTCCCTCTACAGTCAATGGAGAGAAATAAGGAAGACTGATACAGCTTACTACAGGTCAACAGCACATTGTCAGATTCCTCTCTTTGCACTGATTTTCTACAGAGCTTAGCATGATTTCAGTTTAGGCTATTGAGTGAGGCAGGAGAATCCAAGCTTGCTGAATTTCAAGAGTATGTTAAGAGAGAGTCTAGTAAACAAACAAGAAGTCAATCAGTCATAATTTAACCTTGAGTCTTATACTTCGATGTTTAATCAAACTCAATTTTCTAACTTTATTTTTCCAAATTTAATATGTATTTTAAACTTCAAAACCCTAAATAATATTACTAACTTGATCAGTAGTCACTGCTCTCTCACATTTGTGTTTTGGACATCAGAGCACTTCAGCACAAAGTATTAATTGCCAAGTTAAATCAGTCTTTTTCTTATGTCTCACTTCAGGACTTGAATTATGTTAATACATATTATGTCAAATACCCTAAGGTATTTGATTTATTATTTCTGCAACATGCAAGAACCTCTTTTTGGGTCAGAGAAATGCTACTGTAGGCAGCCTCTCTAAAGAAGGCAAGACTGCAGCATGTGTTCCAAAGACAGAGAAATTACTTGAAATTTTTCTCTGCTAATTGCCAGGGAACTTTTCCTATGTAAACCCAAATATCCTTGACTTAAGAAAAAATACAACAGTACAAGCCAAAGACAATAGTAATAAAAATCTTTGAATCTGTCTCTTCATCCACCCAAGGAGCTTTGAATAGGGACTGCATATGATTCATTTTGTGGGTATTTTTCCATATGCTTCAGTAGACACTGGATCCTACCAATAGGGTTAAATCCAGTGTCCACTGAAACAAATGAAATTATGTCCCATAAATCCAATAAGCTCTATGTCAGGCTTGTAAATTTTACAGTAGTCTGCACTATATTCTAATAGCTGTCTGAGTCTAATGGCTGTGAGGCAATTGGCTGCTCACTACTCATATCTTGTCTTATATAAATGGACATGAGATTCAGAAATTTCAGAGGGACCGAATTTTCCTCCTTGTTTGCATAAGGCTCTGTTCTGGTAGATAAACAAGTTCTTTAAAGAAGTCCCTCAGGTCATCAACACTTTTTAATGCTGAAAAGAATTTTTAGTGGCATTCATATTTCTGTAACAGAAATAAAAATATTGGAGGGGGCTTTGCAGTTGTTGTTGTAGTGTGGTATTTTTCTTGGAAAACATAGAATTCCCCTAAATGTTTTCCTCTTTTTTTTTCTATGAATAGAAGTATGTTTACATAGCACTTCAGTAAGTACCATGAAAAACACTGCCTGTGTACTAGTGAAATTGATGCACCTCATGTATTTGCTGCAAGCTCTCATGTTTCTCAGATAAGTCATGACAAGCTGTGGTATTGTTACATATTATGCCTATTGGAAATAATAGTCCTCATCAAAAGCAAAATGCACTGCAATACTAGCCTGTCATCTACTTATGTCAGAGTAATAATACTGTTAAGCCTTGCTGCTCACACTGCTCTATAAATTGATAGTCGAAACTGGTAAGATTCAAGAGATGAAGTTTGACATACACATATTTTACAATCTTTCATAAATATGTTTTGTTTTTTTAATCTCTCATATTACAGAGGAAATGAAATAAATCTTAGGGTCAGATTCAGGTGTCCTTATACATGAAGAATATCACTGGTTTACAGAAACAGTCCTCTCAAATTTACTGCAACTATCTTTTAGATAAGTTACTAATCAGTTTGAGGAAAGGTTGCAGATTCCAGTCAATGTTCAAATTGTATCTAAAACTAAAAGATTAAGAAATGTACAGATCAGGGTGGCCTTTTATATGCAACATATATTATTATTTAAAAAGAACAAAGATGTGTATTATCAGCTCTGGGCAGCTTTGTTTTCTCTAGGAAACACCAATGGCAATAATTAGTCTCTTAAAAAGCTTTAACGTTATAAACATAATCAAGAAATTATAAAAAAATTACCAGGTTTTAATTTTTATTTTCCTATCACTGTTTCTGGTTTGTTTTACAAAGATACTCTTATTGTTATTTTAGCATTTCATATTCATTTGTTTTATTGTCATCTAATTGACTTTCTGTAGAATAACAAATAAATATTATTAACAAAAATAATTTTGATGTTGTTAGCAAGCACATTTTGAAACACCCTGTTCTTCGAGTGGCTTATTTATGAAAAATAAAGGACATTTCACATTTCTGAATATCTATTTTAAAGACTGAGGAGTTTTCAGAACCTTTACTGTAATCCTTGCCATACTCTTAAAATAGCAAAGCAAAACAAAAACTAACACCCAAGCTTTCCCTATGGGTGAGATGTCATGAGAAACTTGTTGACTCCTGACTGATACGATGTGACACTCTCCAAATCGAAAAAGAATTTTATACAGAAATGCCATAGCTCATCATGTTAGTGGTTCTGTCAAAGACAGAAAAAATTAAGGCTTCATAAGCATGTTGGTTACCTTTTCTCTTCAATTTATCTCTCTCTTACATTGTAACAGGGGCATTTGAAAATGAAAAAGTTGGAGGATCCAAACTGAGTAGTTAATGTTTTTCTAGTGTTCAGGTGGATGATGTCAATGTGGCATGATCTAGGAGAGAAAAGGGAGGGAAAACTAATTGTGATGGTAGAAATCTTTTCTTTTTTCAAGAGAATAATAAAAATGTCACTATTTAGTGATCAACAGGGCCCATGTATCAAGCATAAAATTGTCTGACAAGCTGTCAGCTGAGTACTACTTCTGACATGGCTTTAGGATCCAATCACAACTTATTTATAAGCTATCATTTTTAATTACTTACAAATAGTTCTAATGAGCATGTTTCAGAATTTTGATATTTTAAAACCCTTTCAAGAAACCTCATTAAATAGGGATTAATTTTGACATGGTTCTGAGTGAGAAATATCAAATGATAATCATCAAATAGGCTCAACCTTGTTTGTGTAGCAGCAATACAATTAATTAAAGTAAGATGCACTTTGAGATAATAGATATTCTGATATCTCTTTCTTAGTAGCTTCATGTCTACATTGCTCAACGAAAGGAACATTTTATGTGTGTTTTGGACTTATGTAAATGAGTATGTATAATGTACTAAAGAATGGTAAGTGGAGACTGAACTTCTTTTTGATTGTTGTGGCTTTAAGGAGATGTTGATTTTTAAAAGAAAGTGTCCATTTCTGTGTATGTATATTTCGATGTACACCCTGTCTAGCATTTTCATCAGCTCAAGGGCTTGGTTAACATTTTGAGAAATTAGTACTAGTGATTAAGAAGTAGTGATAGTAACGCCATACATAGTACACGGTAGTAAAAAAAAAATAAACACTGAGTCATATGGGCAAGGCAAGAGCAAGTTTTACTTAGGAGAAATTGAATATATTATAGCCTCAACATTTGAAAACCAAAGAAGTGTTAAAGGACGAGAAGCTGGCCATGAGCAGGCAATGTGCACTTGCAGCCCAGAAGGCCAATCGCATCCTGGGCTGCATCAAAA
>JAOTQQ010000001.1:29382205-29401050 GCA_026546715.1 Gallinago undulata
AGGGGGGTCGGACTAGATGGCCTTTGGAGGTCCCTTCCGGCCCAGATGATTCTATGATTCTATGATTCTATGAAAGCTTCTTTAAGCACTAAAGCTAAAGCTACTAACTGAGGCCAGCTGAAATATTATCCCTGGGAATAAAACACTTCTATTGTTTTATGTTTTGTGTTATATTGCCTAAATAGTTGCTATAGCATATAAATATATATGACACAAATTTCATATTCATTTCGTCTCTCTTTTGAGGAGAATCTCATGTTCTCTTTAAAAAGTCTTACTTTTCATGATTAAAAAGATGACCACAGCAATTTGCTTCCATGCAATTAGACAGGTGAGATGACTTTCCAGATTCTTGATTAATAAAAAAGTCACAAGGGAGATAGGGCATGCCCCATTAATCTCACTCAAGACCTAATCTAGGGTAGTGTTGTGTGGCCAGAGAATAAGATATTTGTTCAGATGCCACAGAATTTAGCTTTTTTGTTGAAGAATTCACCTTTTGGGTGCACTTGGAAATTAATCTGTCTCGGAAAATATTTCTGTATCCTTTGTCATCCAGCCCTCCAGTCTTCCTCATAAAACAGTGTTTGGGATTTACAGTGGATCCCCCTCCCACTGTATAATGGAGCTAGGCAGCAGAGACTCTGGGAGCCAGAGCTGCATGCTGCTCTGCCCAGCAGTGGAGGAAGGTTGGCGGCATTTTTTTGCCTGGTGAACGCTATCACCCAGCATCCAGGAAGCCTTGAAAACAAATAATTAAAGCCAGCTTCCCCATTTCTTGGCACACACATGGGGAGGGTAGCAGGACTGCCAGAATAGCATAAAAGGAGAAGTAATTAAGGACTTGTATCCAGACTTACCAGGGAGGAAAGCATTAGGATCCTACCCAGGTATAATCTGTATATAAAAAATTCCATACACAAATGTGTACTAGAGATCTATGCATTAACCATTAATTTCTGCAGAGATCTGGCAGATACTATGAAGAAAGGTGATATAAAAGTATTCTGAGATTGTAGAAAGTGCGACCTTGCTGTAGAACATAGGAGGGTCCTGCACTGGACTCTCCTGTTGCAGTGAAAGCTAAAGGTTATTCTGTCTCAGTAGAAGTTTGAAGCTCTTGTCCATTAATACTTAATGTATTAGTACTAATTAGGAATGTTTTCCCGTTGCAGCTAATGCTCACTGAATTTATGTCATTACTGAAGTCTGAGGATGAAGTCTTTCTTCTAATTTCAGGACACAGGTTGTTCAAGCAACTCAGAACTTCCACCCAAAGTGTTAGTGCTATCTACATCGCCCTTTATTCCCCCCGCAATTCTCTTGAGAACCTGGCCTTGCATTTGTTCAGTTTTAATAAGAATCACAGTTTCCCTTATCATTAGGATAGGAAGTTAGTAAAACTTCCGTCTTCATACTTCCTACATTTAGAGTATCATGATTTTGACTCACGATATGTGTTTGACTCATGGTTAATATTCACATCCTCATGCCTACAAACATACGGTGTGGCAGCCTCCAGTCTGAGATTGATTCACTTGTCAAATGGGTAAATGGTGCATACCACCAGATGGTGAGAATTCTGAGGACAAGGCAGCTTCAGATTTGTCTCTGGCTGTATGTGACTCCAGACAGCATGGGGACTTGTGTTACTGTGGGAAATTTGGAACAAAGCATGGAAGCCTTTCTCTGCAGGTTTGGGGGTGACTTTTGTCTATTCAATAACAATAGACTCACTGAACAAGAAAGTACACAAAATATCATTTTGGAAACAAGAACATATAGTCTATGCCAAGCTCAGACTGGGTTCCTGTACAGTAGGGGGAGAACAGAGATTCTACAGGGAGATTGCCAGACCTCTATTGCAAAGCAATTGCAATAGCCATCCTTCCATAGCCTTTACCTGTAGCTGACAGAAATTTAGTACTTTTTAGCAAGCTAGAAGATGAACTTTTCATAGTGGTCTCATTAAAATATGAACTGCTTTTTTCATCTGCTTTGAATGCTAAGATCCTGAAGCAGAAAAACAGCTCAGTAAACATACAGAACTATATTTTCTTCAGAGCAGACTGATGAAAATGTATCAGATTGTGCTGTCTGCACATGTCATTGCTGCTGTCTCCTCAGCTAATTTCAGAAACAGTACTTGGATCTCCAGGCATTGTACCAATGGTAGTCTGCTGCTGACCAAAAATGTGATTTCTGCCCACACAAATAGAGATATACAAAATAAATGTTGGATTTGCAGCATATTTTGAGTGGGATTGTGTTATAAAGGTAAGCACTTACAGGAATTTTACTTTCATTGATTTTCTTACTGGAATGAAAAAGCTCCATATAATGAATTATTTTTAGTGGTGTTACTAGTGTTTAATAGTTAGATCTTTCACATCCTAAATGGAGTAGTCCTTTTCCTGTACTGATGACCTGTCAGTCCTGTGTGGTTATATCTTGCTAAAATAGCCTGATAGCTACATATAATTTAAAAAATCGAGTAATTTAAAGAGTTAATAAATCCAGATCATCAGCTCACTGGAAATTGTATTAATTTTATTTTATTTTACTCAGTTTTAATGATGTGCTCAAGTGTTTTACTTGAATATTTAAAGTTCAGCATATGCTTTGCTGAACTATGGTTTGATTACGACTATGAGAGAATATTTTATTAAACATTCAGACAACTGAATTCATTAGTCTTCCACTACTTTCTTGCTCGTGTTGTATAGCTTAAGAGCAAGTCTTAATATTTCCTTGAGATAAATATAGCTCTTGATGGTGAAGTAGTGTATGAAATCCTGTTACTGTATTTGGCTAATGAGTCAGGTAACTTTTAGTTTTGAAAGTATGCAGTCTGTGACTCAGTTATTTGTTTTATAGTATCCTGTCTTGTTATGTAAGGATACATTAAAGAAAGCTAGAGAGCAAAGTGAAAACAGAAAAAAATGGTGAGTATATGCCAAGAAGAATAACAAAGGTCTTGGAGAAAGTAATGGAAAACTGGCTATCTACAAACTGGTTTTGCTGTGTCCTAGTGAATCTGAAACATTTATGTGTTTTTGGAAGATACGACACAGGACTTTGAAGAAGCCTGTGCCTTTCTGAATGAGGAAGCACAGTCGCCAGTAGAGGTTTCCTTAGATATCTCAAATGGCAGAAGGTACCTCTGTTTAAGCCAATTTACTGGACCTTTAATGTAATGGTCAGGAAGCTCATATGTGGGCTTCTCCTGTACTTCCCAATTTTTCTGATGTCCCCGTACTGATGATGCACTGCATCAACTTGACTGGTCCCCTGCCTCCACTTCTGGATCAGTCAGCTCTACCTGGGCAGCCAGGTCCATGGGCCAGGCCTGGACACTTAATCCATCATGTCACTTGTCTAGAAACACTCTCCATAAACACTCATGCTTCCTCACTGTTGGATTTTCCTGTGGAGAATTAAACAATCATCTCAAATGTGAGATGCACCCTTGTAGGCTCAGGATTGCATAGAAAAACTGCAACAGTACTTGATTAAAGATCTTATTATACTTCTGATTATTATTTTTTAAGCTTTTTTTCCTCAGCAAAGCCTGTTATGCCATTATCTTACGCTGATCAGGACTGAACTAAAGAAAAAAAAATATGAGGAGGATTAGTTATGTAGGATGTGGAAATTATATTCATAAATATACAGTGACAATTATTTGATCATAATTTCTGTTACAAAGTGAAAGGATAGCTATATGATTTGAATTATATCAAGAAGCCTTGTATTTTGACAAATGTCACAGTATCATAAAAACACAGAATACTAAATAACAGTAAGATTGACTAGGGAAAAAAATAGTGGTTTGGAAATAGCTTTTTTCCAAGTAAAATAGAAGCTGAGTTTAGTTCATTTAACCTCTTGTCCCAAGTTTTTAAAAAAATACAGAATAAATCAGATAAAGATAAGAGGAGAAGTATTTAAGCATTCTTAAATTTATAGCTATTATTATAGCTATAAGTGAGAGAAAAATCTTCATGTATATTTAAAGTATTTATGTGTTTTGTTGGGTTTTTTTCTCGTAAATCAGCTCAGGGAGATTACGTATACGTAATTATCTTGATGAAATTTACCATTTTAGATGAACTTTAGTCATCCTCACACAAAGATCTCTATTAAAAAGTCTTTTATAATTTTAATAACATATCATGCAGATACTTAATGACATTTTTATATCCTAGCTGTTCATTGAATATTTACTCCCCATTGCTTTTCATAGCTCATATTGCCAGCACCATGTTTTCTGTAAGTCAAACTGTTTCTGTATGCCATTTTAGGAGAAAATATAAGCAAGCCTCACAGTAGGATTTTTTGAAATATTTAGTTAAGTGGAATAGACTATTCAACAATTGTCTTTTCAAGGTAAGAGAAAATTAAAATTATTTCATTAATAATATTGCAACAACCACTAAACTGTTGAAATATGTGATAAAAACTCAGAGAAGCTGTGAGTAGGTTGACAGATCTATTTGCTGAACATACAAGCTATTATCACTGAAAATTTCTGAACAATTCTCCTAGCTGTAGAAAAGGGTTGCTTTGCCCAATAACAGTTGTAATATCATATGGTGTTCCAACATTTTGTTTTAATTAAGAGGTATTTTCTCACCTGTTCTCTTGAATTAACTTTTCTTGCCACTGCTGGCCTTCTTTACTTTGTCTTTTTTTTTTTTTTTCTTACCTCAGCATTTGATAATTACTGTAACATAATCTTGCCTGAGTGCCAGGTACCTGCCAAGTAAAATTTAAGCTAATGAATATTCCCAAACATAGGGTCTGCTACTCCCAATGCTCTCCCATCACAGTGCTCACTGATGGAGCCCCTCAGGCTGGAGCTGCTCCTAATAGAGCAGACGAGGCAGCAGTGGGATGGGTGACGGATGTTCTCTGTGACATCCCTTGGTGTCAGTACTTCTTTAAGTTCATAAATAACCCTGATTTTTGACCTAAGCTATTGGGTACTTTTCTGAGCTTTTGGAAAGAGTATGGAGAATATAAATTAGATGCAAGAGGTAGTTAGCATGTGTTTTTTTTTCATGTCACTTGTATTGAAGAAGAATTTGAGTGTATCTAGAAATTGAACCCTACTGTTTCATTCTTGCAGTAGGACTCCTTCCTTTTATTTATCTTGAATGAGTCTGAAATGTCATCTCTCCTAGCTTGTGTGCATATCATCCCTGGCATAGTCATAGTTCCAGAAACTTGGTGAAATTTGACCTGTCATCCTAGCTTGTTTGCTCAGCTTTGCAATACTGGGCACTCTTCATTAGGGTCTGGAAGCAGAGCAGGATTCCATCAAGGCTTTCTCCTGTATTGCTCAGAGCATCACAGTAAATGTCTATGGCCAGAGCCATGTCGGGATGCCTCTGTCCTGCTCTCCTGGAAACACAGAGCATGGCAGAGAAGGGGTGATGGAGCAGAGGACATGGTTCCATCTCCTCCAGCACCAGCCTGTGTGGATGAATTGGGTTTGTGGAGGAGCGGTGAGAGGACAAGTGCAATCCCTGGGCAGAGTGTGAGCTCTCGGAGCTGCTCTGTGACTCCTTCCCTTGTACCCATTGCACTGCATTTGCCAAAGCTGTAGAATGAAACTCTCAATTAATGATATGCAACAAAACTAAGATGGAAATCAACTTAATTTTTTACAGCATTTCTGTATAGTGTCCTAAATCAAGAAAGACAATGCACATAATCAATATCAATGTAGTAAGCTAAAAAATGTCACTGAAGGCATTTTGCTATTCATGAATAATTAATATGCATGGATTCGGGATACTATCTAGGTGAAGATAACGGATGTATTTTAATAATTGTTCCCTGACACTTGATTTAACAATCCTTAAAATACTGCATTGCAAATATATTACTGCTTTTTAATGTAGGGCTTTTTCATGAAAGCTATTAGTACATTTTGTTCTTCTGTTGAGTTACATGATCTACTGACACTCCTATTTAATCTAGGAATTTTGTGCATCACCCAGTGAAATATTAAAAAGCTTTTAACTATTAAATGATATTTATGTATATGCAGCATGCAAAGAACATCATACTGTGCACTAAGGAAATTCTTTCACCATTTTTATTACTAGGAATCTAAAATAAATAATAGATTGGCTGGTAAATCTTTTTGTAGACATATTTAGTGTAATGGTTCTGTTAATCATAAGCAACAGAGAATAATTTTTAAGAATGCCATCCTCACTGAAGATAAAAGAGTAGTAGTGCTGTTTTATATGCTAACCTCTATTTTAAAAAGTTGTCTTTAGAAAACACAGAAGACGAAACTGAGGAATGAAATTAATTAGCTATAGTTAACGAGCTATAATATATCCTCGACAGTTCCAAGAAAATGTATTGAGATAGAATTCAGCTCATGAAATACTTGTACCAAGCTTTTTACGGTGTTTAATTTAGTCAATGGCATTGGCAGCTGATTTCTTCATGAATTGAATAAAGAATACACTACTTTATACTGACTTGCTTTAAATCTGCACTACTTTTATGAATGTAAATTATGGTTCAATGTTAACTAGTCTCTGTCTGCACATCTAGCTGTAGAAAAATCTCGAATGTGAAATATATTCTGTTTTCAGTTACCATTTCCTTCCTTTACCTCTTTTGTAACTTTAACATAGGCATGTAGACATAATAGGACAAATGAGAATGCAGCCCAGTTATTTTGATATTTAGTACATTGCATTTTTTCAACTTAATCAATAACAGAACTTTTTATTAAAATGCAGTGACCGTGCTCACCTCTTCTGATATGAGTAGCTTAAATTGCAAAACCATGCTGGATTGAAGCAGTCCCAATTTTTATACTAATATCACACAGCTACTCTGTGCTAGCATGCAAATTTTATTCATTCTGGGAATCATCCATTGCATTTTAAATATATTTCTCTCTTTTACATCTTATTTTGTGATTCTGTCTGTGCATGTGTATCCCTCTTGAGTGTCTATTTTCACTCGTTAAAGCTTTCTTAAAATAATTGTCATTTATATATTTCAATTTTTTATAATATATTTTATATCTAAATGAACACTTCTGAATTGGATAATTTTAATAAGGACCTTTATTAATTATACAATAGCTCTGTGAAAGAAAACACATATGAGATCTTTTATCTGGAGCTGGAGCTACTGCTTCAGCTATCAAACTAATGGAACTGTAATGGAACACTTCCTAAAAAAATTAATGGGCTGCATTCTTTTCTTTGTCACTAGATCTGTATGGCTCCATTAGGTCTGATTTGTTCAGGGATGAGAGAAAGGAATGATGAAGACACTAGTATTTGGCTATGTAGCTGAAAAGAAACTTTTTTTTGTATTCATGAGCTAGTTAGCATCTTGTTACGCCAGCCTTCAGTGAGCTGATGTAACTATAAGAACATCTGTTGTGGTATGGTTTTATTTACAAAAAATTCGATTGATTCTAATCTTTGTGCTATTCTTACATTCATAAAAAAAAGAGGTCAAGGGTATTTGTTTCTTCTGCGATTGTTCATTATCCCAGATACTTCTACCAGGGGAAGTGTTGGTTTCTCTGGGTTTTTACTGTAATCCGCGGGATTTTATTTTTATTGAGCCTTTTTCCTGCAACTGCACTTGATAGTAGTTGTCTCAAAGTTCAACCATGTACAGAAAATGAAATGTAATAGCAATCATGTTTACTTTCTATTAAAGTATGGATTTTTTGAAGAGACTAATTTACTGGGAGAATTCTCTGAGAGACCATTTTACACCTACAATCTAATATCAAAACCCAGTGCAACAACCTTTTTTAAAGACAAGCAATCTAATTTGACATGATAGCTATCCCACACTATATATTTTTGTTAGTATTATAGCTGAAACACTACAGAGTTACCTAAGTGTTTCTATCCTGACTTTTTTTTTGAGATTTTTGAATATTGAAATATTTGAAATATTCTAGAACTTTTTTCTCTCCTTTCTCATTAGCCTGGTCACTTTACACACGGTTTTCAACCTCCACACATATTTGGCATTCCCAATCTTCCAGAATTTCAGTATAGTCAAATGGCAGCTAGGATATAGGGCTATGAACCACTAGGTCTGGAAAAAATCATTGAAGGCATATGTCTCCTCGAATGGCGCCATCGATAAATCACCCAGGATTTCTCCATATTAGAGGATTTTTCAGCTAATGTATTGGCACCTTTCAGAAACTCTGTGGGGAGTAGCAAGTACCCAGCCAGAAAAATGTTGTCTAAATAGACGTCTACTGCTACAGAATTACTCTCCACCATCCTCAGTGACTTTGTGTTATGAAAAAGAAAATTTGAGAAGAAAATTTAGAATACAGATGATATTCCATAGATCCATAGATACAGATGATATTTATATACAGCATATGAAAGGCTGTATATAAAGCTTCTTTACTAAACCACATATGAACAAAAGAAATATAATAAAAACATATTACTGTAAGGAATAGAAAGCATAATTTGAAACACTGATTGTTCATATTGTTGTTGTTGTTTTTTTGAAAAAAATTTAATCTTTTGTGTTTGCATGGGTTTCATTGACCATGGCATTTGGAAGGCCTGTGCTAATAAAGAAAAAGTGACTCTTCAGAGCCAGATGGAAAGGTTCAAAAAGAAGGGAAAAGGGTGGTTTAGTGAATTATTGGGATCCTGAATTTGTCACAAGGAGGACTGTGATGTTCATGGTTTCTTCTTCCTTACTCTTACTTCTCTTGAGGTTAATTTAGTACATATTCTAACATGTTTTTTACTTAGTTCTTTGTTCATTGACTGGCAACATCACTTTTCATTTATATTTATTACATATTTTGTTTTGCATATGTTAGTACATTTTTCTTCTGAATATTTTTCTCTTTGTTAGTCTTTAAATCATTTTGTCCAACTCCCCAGTCAGTCTCGGGTTTTTTTAGCGACCATTGCTAAATTGCTTATAAGCCTGCAGTCTTTATTGTCCCATTTCTATAGCCTTGTAAACCACATTGTTATGTTGAAGTCATAATTATTTCATTCTACAAAGGATAATTACTTTTTTACTGTACACATGAAAACTTTGATTATACCACAAGATTATGCAAGTATAAAAAAACATAAGGGATGCAAGAAAAACTCTAACAAATTGGGCAATAGTCACCTGATCATTAAAAAAGTTGTTGCAGCTGAAGAAGCTAAACCAAAACTCCAGGCAGGCAAGGAAAGTTAAGATGAAGCCTGAGAAATTAATCTTGAGGCCTTGCAGAGATGATACAAGATCTACAGCTTGTTACCAACAATGTCAATACTAGCTTACAGGGCTACGATAACAGCTGAACGAACAGTCTTGAATTATATTTTGTCTGTCTTATTATTACTTCTAATTAGCAAATTGACTAGTTAGGAAGTCTATCTTTAGAAAAGGTAGTAAAGGCCTGTTTTTTTTGTTCTTCATTGCTGTTTTTGAGGTTATATTCAGTAGTGCTGTACTCTCTTGTTTTAATGTCGTTACAGAATTTGAATTCTTGGCCATTTAAGATACAGAAAAATCACCAAAGTGTCAAGGAAAAAAGATGCAAAGAGAAATCTGTGGGGAATGCACCTAATGTAAAGTGAACTCACAGATACTCAAGCAGTAGTACCTGAACTTAGCAGGTTGGATAGACTTTACATGCCCTGAATAGCCAGTTGAGAATAGCCTTGTTAGGTTCACATACTTATATGGACTTTACTTTTTCTTGAAATCCAAACTGAAGACCTGGATTTCCATACAAATTTTGGTGTGTGCCACTGCATGATACATCAGTACAGGATTCCGAACGCTGCTTTTATCACTGTGATTTGGTATTAGAAAAGGCATCCTGGTAAAAGATAGTGAAGGTGTCAAATGGCAAACAGACAAGAAGAGGTGGAGAGTATAGTCAGTAAATCAATGAGTATTTTACAATTACTTATTTTGGAACTGGGAGAAGTCATAGTAATATAAGTCTCTATATTAATAAAGGTGCATCTATCCCAATGTGTTAGGACAGAATGAGCAAGATAGATAATTGTAAATACCACTGCAGATAGCACTATCAAGTTTAGGCTTATCTTTCCCTAATGCAGTGCCAAAACTAATCAGTCTCCATACAAGTAACATACCAACAACGAGCAGACTGTAAGTAAATATGCTTTTATCACAGTAACAGTGTCAAAACAGAATTATTAATTCAAAACTTATTTTGCAGATAAAACTGCTATGTTAGCAGCATGACTTCTCGGTTGTTCAATTAAATATTCAAAGATTTTAAAAAATTAGAATTAATGCCTGAAAATCTCAGGTTAGGGAGAATAATATGGGTTCAATTCAACATAGCACCTGTTGTTGCCACAGGAAGAATAATAAATTGATCATTATGTAGAAATAAATATCAACTATTTAGATTTCTGGTATCTCTTACTCACATCTATAAATTAAACATGTTTCTCAAATAATTTGTACCTGTAAAGTACTGATTTTTCTTATAGTTAAGACAGTGTTTCAAGGGCGTACACTTATTTTCTTAGGTAAAGAAAATAAATAATGTCTGTAATTGGACTGATCAATCTATTTTTTGAGATTACTTCAGCATCTCACTGTTGCAACAGAAAGTGTAGCATCTCAGTTCATCCTTTGTCCCTATCTAACCCTCATGAGGGTAAACGCATTAACAAGGGCAGGTTATTCTCTGCAAGCAATACTGTTCTTCCTCAGTGAAATTCATGGCTGCTGTGGTAACTACAGAATAATAATAGGCAGTGGCCAAAGTTATTAATGTTGTTTGCAGAAGTCAAACATCAAGGTGTTTTTAAAGCAAGCCTTTAAGTTATTATAAAAGAAGCCCTATAGCATCAGTGTCATTTGTTATTTAGCAAAGACGTCGATCACCCAACGATACCTATTTTTCCTTTTTAACACTAGTCATGTTGTCCTGTAAATCAGATTTATAGGAAGGATGTTTCTTTATTAGTTTCAAGTCAGATGATGGTCAGTAGAAGTAATCCTCTGGGCAAAGTTATTGCCAGCTTCACCTTCAAACAAGTTTTGATTCATTTATTATATTCTCAGTCTGTGTGCAGACCTCCTACTGACATCAGTAACAATCTGTGCACTGAGAAAAACACAGAGCTTTGAAAATGGGATGTTATTTGTGTTTGAGAAGAGTATTTTAACCTTTTTCTTTATACGAATGCTGTCACATTTTATAACCAGTGGTGGGGATTTCTGTGGTTTTATGTTTTGGCACCAGCCTGTAATGTGTGTGCCATCATGCTGTATACTCTGGGAACAAATTCCTGTGGCAATACTACATTTCCAGACCCCTTTATGGGATAATGAAGATAAAGGATATTGTGAGTTCCATAAATATCCAGCAAACTACATGGAAGCATGTCAAAACTTAAAAAACATAGCTAAATCCTGTCAAAATGGAGTTGTCACTTAGCTTCCTGTCCTTTGCTTGAAAGTAGGAAAAAAGCTGCAGTCTATCAGGGAAACAAGTGATGCCTGCAAGGGATCAAGAAAGCGGCATATGATGCTAGACTGCAGTTTCAGTGATCTACTTCAGATTCTTTTAGATATTGTGGGTTATTAAGTAACCAAATTATATTCAAGTAATTCAGCACCTGCTTCATCAAGCTACAGAATATGGAATTAGATATAGACCACTTCAGCTTCACTGATTTGATTATCTAGTAGAGAGAGACTAGTGAATATACATTAATCCTATGAAATTAAATCAAGAAAATTAGATGAAGATATTCCTAGGGGCCTATTTCGTGTCTATTTGCATAAAATGCTGAATTACCTGCTTACTGAAATTACTTTTTTTTTGTGATGAGTAATGGAACGGAACTGAAGAACTGAGTTTACACAAAAATTTAAGCAGGAATGTACAGGTTCAAACCAGAAATCCATTTAACTCCTGACTCTGACAACAGCCAATACCAGATCATTAGAGCATAAGAACAAAACAAGTACATAATCTTTCTCTCAGTGTTTCCTAGTGTGGAGTACAGAGACTTAATTATTACTTTGTTCCTATTCAATTATGTGTGATGGACTTTGCTTCTATTACTATTTTCTGAACCGGTTTGTTATTCTTTTCTGGTGTCTTCAGTATCCTGTATCATATATGCAGGTATGATGTAATTGTGCACATTCTGAAGAAGTATTTCCTTTTTTTTGGCTTTAAAAAATCTTTAAAATAATGTAATCTGATGTTTCCTCATTCTTATGAGAAATTATGACACAACAGGCAAATAAGCCCTGTGCATTCTTTAGGCCATGCCAATCATAATTGTATAGACTTCTAACCTTGATGTCTCTTTAGGAGACATTCCAGTATTTCTAACCACACTTGCATCCTGTTTGCAACTTTTCTATTGACACTGGATAGTTTATAATCGGTGGGGAGCTTATTGCATGTTATTGTCTCCAGAAGTTGTCTAAACAAATCATTTAAGAGGCAGAAGACTATCCTGCAGGCTTTTCAAATTGAGATTAACTCTATACCAAATTACTTAATGACAATGTTAAGTATGAACACTGAAGGTTTGTCTTATTATCTCAGTCTGAAAATGTGACTGTTCTTTTCTCAGTTGTTCTTAGACTAGCCATTTCATACCATATTTGAAAAAAGCCTTGTTTGTAATTTTAAGGTTTTGTAAGCAATACAGTTTTCTAAACTATACCACCTATAGACAATTAATTTGCAAGCAATATCAGTATTGACTTTTATTTTGATTTATTGAAGTAGAACTATAGTGAAGTAAAATTGTTGAAGTAAAATAATAATAAGTAATAAGATGTTAAAACATGTTTACAAAACCTATGAATGAAGTGTAAGTGGTCCTAGAACTTAACAAATATTTGTTCTGTAGATGTGTTTCAAATAATTCTATCAGAAATACATTTTCATCCTCAGCGAAGCATTTGCAATTCACAGTAATTTCCATTTTTGGTTGGAGTCAAAATGAAATTTTGAAAGGGAATGACAAATAGAAAGCACAGCATGTTTAGAAAAGCCACTATCCTGCTGTGGTTAGTGTACATAGCTCAAATCCAAGATACAGTTTCTGTTTAACTTATACAGAATAGATACCTGAACTTTGTTCTGCCGTATCCAGAATAACTAATAACACAAAGCTTTTGCTGGATTATAGAATGCCTCACCTTTTTTGACCAACTGTTTTTCTCGAACCTGAAAAAAACATTCTTAGTTCATATTTGCTACAGCCAGTGCATTTCAGCAGGCTATTTTGAATTCCACTAAATGTTTTATCAAAAAGCACTCATTGTGTGCCAAATTCTCTGCTTTGTATTCTCTCATTGCTCTAACAAATCATCATTTACTTTTCCAAATTTTATTTTATTTGCAGTATTTAATAATCTCTCTGTTTTATATGTTGGTTACAGGTTTCTCTTGGACTTTTACATGCTCGAGCTACTCATATCCTCTGGCCTCCACAACGCTGGCAGAAATTACAGCCAATGCTACCTCCAGAGCGCAAACCTCTCCAGAGAGAGCAAGAGTGATCTAAATGTTCAGACGGGAAAACACTGAGGAGAAGTTTAACCAGGAAGAGATTTAGTGGTTCTACCGTTGCCTGTAAGAACTTTGCCAAGTGTGCTTTAACATCGGGTACCATATCAGCAAATATGTGTGATGCCTTCATGTTAAAATGTCATCTTAATTGTAAAGGGTTTTTGACCTTTTATTTGTCTTCTTGTTTGGTGTTTTAAAAAATATCTCAAACAGTAGTGCATTGTGCACTATTTTCATTCGAAATAATTGGTTGTAGAAGGTTTGAAAGTTCAGTTTTTCTGGGAGTAGTAAAATGCTTCACTTGTTATATCTGTACCTGTGCTTCCCTGGATAAGAAATTATTAAGTCCTTCAATAAAATATCTCAATCTTTTACATGCAGTTTGTTTCTTTAGTAACTGAATGGAACCTTTATTATTGTCATTGATTGCATGTGGCAAAAAAACCACAGAAACACATAATTTACTTTGGACTGTCCCATAATTTCCAATAGTGAAGAACTGATACTTCTGTAGCTGAAAAGTTAATAGTATATGTCACAATTATTTTTTTTCAAAAACCTAAAGAGATTTTTTTTTTAAGCAGGTTGTGTTTATTATTAAACTGAGTACATATTACGTATTTTTAACAACTTCTTCAAGAGTGTTTTACATAAACATTTCTTGTATATCTTGCTGAAGTAGACAGTCAAAACATACAAATTATATTGCAGTATATGAAGGCAATGTTTCATTCATTTCTCAAGTATAGTAAATCACTGTTAACATTGCCACATTTATTTGAAACTATGTAATTAGATTATAAACAGTATACAATTAATGCTATAAATATATAATTAATATTATAATACACTCTGAATATGCAGTAAATCTTCTGCACACATATAACTGGAAAGAACTTGAAAAATGTCACATTTTCAGCTGCAGCTTATTTTCATATTTATTAAATTTTACTTCAGATAGAATAGTACTTTAAAAATGTAACAAACCACACAAAATATCTTTAAACGTCAGCTAAAATCATGCAATTACCAGAACTTCAGAGAAGATGAAAATAAGTCTAGAGCTCTTTGAAGACACACATCTGTGTATCAATTAGATGATAGCTTCAATCACCATGAAAACTCTCTGTCTAACCTTTTTCTTAAATGTTCCAGCTCTGTAAACTCTCTAAACACTTTACTGTCTACATGTACCATGATCTTTCTTTGTTCCAAAAAGCTGTTCCATAGGTCTCTGAATTCATCGTAGTTAAAACTGATGCAGCTTGTTTGGGTGTTAATTGCAGTAAATTCACAATTATTTTGATTGGCATAGGGTGATTGAAAACAGTATTTTGCAATCTTTTTCTTTTTTTCCAATTAATTAACAAAACTGAAATGAGTTCAAGAAATTTACTGCAGTTATAATTAATTTTTGTGACAAAGATACAAACGCATGTCTATGAAAGGAAAAAAGATAGAGACAAACATTAAAAGAAGAGGGGGGAAAAAAAAAACGAACGGATTAGATCACATTTATTTCTTTCAGTTGTTCAATCCCTAGTTCAATCCCTTCCTCATCCTCTTCAGTATCAACTGAGTAGAGTTTTTACATATATTGACAAGCTGGAAAATTTGGTTGGCTGTTTTCGCTGGTATGTATTCTGCAAAACCGATGCCAGATAGTTATCAACAAAAACAAAGGCATTTGTTCGTCAGTTATTATTTTTATTATGTTTTTCTGTTCACGTTGTCTGAAGATACAACCAAATGTGTCTGTATTAGCTACATTGCCATAAAGGGTCTTTGAAGTTACTTAGGGTTTCAGACCTCATTTTCCAATAAAGAAGGATCCAGATATGGATCCAGATATTGGAAGAACTTGGGTTTATCATTTATTCTGGAGAGTCTGAAGCACAGTCTTCAAAATCAAAAGTTTGCTGTGAAGTGGAAGAGAATAATTGGTTTTCCAAGTCCATCATGTACAGGAAAACTAGCTGACTTAAAATGAAAGAATGTCTTTATGTTAGACATGGAGAAAGAAACATTTCAATTTTAAAAATAATAAAGCTTTGGAATATATTATTTTTCATGGCAAGGTTTTAAAATTTTTTATCAGGTCTGTTTGCACTTTGAGACAGGAGGATGGATTAACTAGACCTTGAGATCCATATCAGCTATTTTATACATTTTCTGATTAGGTATTCTGTGATTGGTAAACTTGACGCTGCCTTTGATGTTAGGCAGTCACATCAATATCTATTTCCTTTAGACTTTAAGATCCATTATATGCAAGTATTACAGTAGCCTCATGTACCACTTTCTTGTAAGAAGTATTTAAGGAACCTGATTCCTGTAAATGAAGCTATTTTGCTACATATTGTCATCAGATTAATGTGCATAACATTTTACATCATCGCATAGTTCAGTGAATGGAAATAGCTCAATGAAAACATAAAGATTTGAGTAAGATAATGGATCATTCAGTATCCAGAGCATGAAGAGCAAACCCATATTACCAAAGCAGAAAGGGCCAAGCAGCAGCCATAACACATGACTGCATATTTAAAGGTGGTTTTGATACCTTTCATTGATATAATAATATATTTGATTTTCAGCCCTCAGATGTGAAATATATAATGAGAGCCAGTTCTAGCAGCAATGAAGTGAGTGGCAAAATTCTCATGGACCCAAGCCATCACGATTAGCTTTCTAAGTCAGCATCTTCCTCTTCAAACACAGGCCTTCTGGTGTTTTGTTGCTGGCTCACATCTCAGGGAAGTTAAATAAGAATGAACACAAGTGAGAAGTAGAATAGTAAGAAATGAAAGGGGGACAGGATATTTTAAACTTAATTTTTAATGTATGAGGACTCCCATAAATACCTTTCCTATGGCCCAACACAGAGAATTATGTTGAGTGGATGCCAGACTGTGCTTGTAGAGCAAGGAGAGATGTTGCAAGCTACTCAGGAACTGGTATTCTTAGCAGAGATGAGCAATTGCATCTGAGAGAGTGAAAAAAGCAAAGCTATGCACCTCAGCAACGTCTAAGCATCACAGCCTCATACAGAAAACCAAAATGCCAACTGAGAAAGCAGAAAGCTGGTGCAAAGGATGAGCATCTAATGCATATGGGCATCCTCAATTAAGTGTTCAGGATTTCCTGTGACAAAGAAACTGTAGCGGGAGATGTGTTGAGTTTCATCTCTTCCATCTATTAATCCTTTAAGATAACATACCTAGATGATGCAACATGAAAACTAGAAATCTGTCATGGCATGCACAAAGCACGAGCTATTCAGGTTTGAAGCCATTACAAAATGGATAATTTAGTGCAGAACTATCCAAGGAAAAGAAGGTAAAACCAAGACAATAGATTGCGCTTTACGCTGCCTGGCTCCGTAATGTTAATGAAATAACACTTACCAGACATCAAAGATCACATCTAAGACACACGAACTCAAAGTAACATCATAAAGTCAAATGCTGACATATATCAGCTCTTGCTATGCAGAATTTTGTTTTCTCACAAGTGTTTTTAATTCCTTTACATTTGTTTATCACACTAAAATCAGAAAGAGCTCTGAACACTTCCAGCATAGTATAAGTTAAGTAGCTGTCAGAGGCATCATTTTGTAGGCATATTGCTTAGGAATCTAACAGCTGATGAACCTGCATGCTCTTGTGCAACTTAGGTAATCCTTTGGTATTTTGCTATAATTTGGAATAATCCTCTCTCTTTGGAATATTTTACCTTCATTACTATTATGATCAAGAAAATTATTACTTTCTTTTTCCCCACACCAATATGGTCTATTTTTCTTATTGTGATCTATTAAGCATCTTGTCCAAGGTCATATAAGATAATCATGATAAGTTTGGAAAAAGAGAAAATGTCTTCTTCAAGTCTATCTTCTTAGTAGCAAGACTGTCTGCATTCACTGCCATTCATTGTCTTGCACAATTAATGCACAAATGAACCATTTGTGACACAAAATACAAATCTAAATGAAAGAAAAAGATAGTGAAAACCAATATTCCAAGTAGATAACTGAGCCTTCCACCACTGGATGGTGAGAGGGAAAGATGAGTGGTTTTAGAACTAAGGTATCCTGTGACAATATAGGCTTGCGAATAATGTAATGAGGTCACACTAATAACAAATAGCTGTAAAAAATGTCCTTCTGTAAATATCCAATTTCACCCAAAGAAACTGGTTTTGTGTAAATAACATGTACCTGCACTTTCTTACCATCCTATTGAAGGTGTGCTTTTGTGCAGAAATAAATTAAAGTTCTCGAAGAAAACTAGAGGACTAAGACTGCAAGAAAACCTTGTGGTTGTGGTTTAGGTGATAGATTAGGAACCCCAGAGATAGCAGAGCTGAAGTCTTCCTGCATCTATACTTTTTTTCAGCAATTCTTTTGTGTGAAGTAAATGCACTGATTATTGAATCTGGTGCCTCAACTACAAATTTAATTTTATCTAGTGGTTTCTGGTATTTTTTAATTAAAAAAAATATTGTGTACCCTATTGTGGAAGTTCTAGCATTATCTGTTATGCCTGTGAATGCCTCTAAGCTTTATTTGTTTGGTTTTTCCTTTGTGAAATAAAAGATAAGCCAGAAGCTGGTTTATGTAACTGCACCTCAAGAGACTTTTAAGCAGAACGTTAAACAGAAAATATTGCCAATATTCAAATTATGTCACCATCCAAATATCTTTTTGATTGGAATTTATTAAGAGTGTTATTGGATGAGCAGCTCACCTTTGGATGATTTAGTAAGTAAAAACCTGAAGGAGTAGAATATTTTAAAAATGCAGCAGCTATATGTGGTCAGGTTATCCTGATCATACAGGGACAAAAATTTTAATTTGAAAAAAATGTTTAATTTGTGATAACTTGTTGGAACTATATTAACCCACCACATCATGTACTATCATCCTCATCCCACTCACAAATGTCTCAGCATTTTATTTAACATCTAACCTTTTCTCATATCCTTCTATTAAATGTCAAAACTGAATTTTACATCCTTTGGGAGGTAAAATGTACCACACTCATATTTTTTCTTATATACTTTTCAATTAATAAATGAAACATATAACAGCTTTTTTTTTAGCACTCCCTATGGTTTTATCCATTTGATTACAAGGGTTAATCACACAAATGGTCCTGATTTTTTTCTAAATCTGTGGTGCCTCAGTATCTAAGATCATAGAATCATAGAATCATCTGGGCCGGAAGGGACCTTCAAAGGCCATCTAGTCCGACCCCCCTGCAGTCACAGG
>JAOTQQ010000001.1:29401167-29421956 GCA_026546715.1 Gallinago undulata
CAGACCTGCACACAGTACTCCAGGTGAGGTCTCACCAGAGCAAAGTGGGAGAATCACTTCTCTGGACCTGCTGGCAATACTTCTTTTGATGCAGCCCAGTATGCAATTGGCCTTCTGGGCTGCAAGTGCACATTGCCTGCTCATGTCCAGTTTCTCGTCCATCAGCACCCCCAAGTTCCTTTCCTCAGGGCTTTCTAATACCTCGTCGCCCAGTCTGTACTGATGGCGAGGATTGTTCCAGCCCAGGTGTATAACCTTGCACTTGCTCCTGTTGAGGAGGGGAGCAATTATTTCTGTGTTGGCTGCTTCTGTCTATGCGATGCTTGGCCCACAGTATCTGTCTGAAAAATCTGGTAAATTGAAATGTTTTTCTTTCAGTTCTCTTACCATAAGAAGGAAAAAACGTTAAACATTGTGAGAAGTACCTTTTAAGACTGATATCAATGTTAATTATCATGATTTTTACATGTTAGGAGAGTCATTGTTAAAGATTACAATGATTCATGTGGCAGATTGCTATCTATGTATAAAGTTAGCAACTGAGGTCAACATACATGAAGGCCTATTATTTAGGATGTTTGGGCCTTCGTCATCTATGCCAGCCAGATTCCCTGAAAGGTGCACAGGAAGACTCATGCTCTGGAGTGCCAGACTCAAAACAAGGGCAGGCTGAGAAGGGCAATATTTAACTATTGTGCTTAAGACAATAGAGACAAAACTGAAACCAGACCTTCAACCTTCTGTGGGGCTACAACAGTTCCAGGAAGAGCTGCTGATCAGAATCTACCACCTGCAACCATATCATGGTCCCAGGAGCGTGTTTCATTTTAAACTGCATCTTGAGAGAAAGGTGCTGAGACTGACTTCTACATGATAGCTGAGTGGCTAGTATAGTCACTCAGGACAGGACAGGACAGGACAGGACAGGACTAGACTAGACAGGAAAGATTAGGCAACATTCATGAATGTAGGCAACATTCAATCTCAAGGCTTTCCGCAGCCTGAAGAGCTGACATCTACTGGCAAACCTTCTGCAAACAAGTGGCTACTATGGTAGATGAGGAGACAGCAGTGGATATTGTACATGGAAACAATATTCAGGGAAATACATAAAACTGTGAGAAACAAAGTCCTAGAGGAATGATGAAATATATTTTGCCGCAGAGCTCTCAACTACAGAATCTTTTAATGTGTGACCAAGATAAGATATAAAGCTTTTTAAAGAATACCCACAATAGGAAATAAATTTCTGTAAATGCCTGGCAGAATCTATAATAGCATTACCTAACGCCTAGTAGTGAGGTCAGACAATTCTTAAGGCTTTATTTTCAGTGAAAAGAAAGTTGTTAAGTCTCCAAAGGCAAAGAACAATTATGTCTAAAAATAGAAGAAAGGTGAAGCTTGAAATAGAGAAGCTCACAAGTACTGACAAAAATCATGACTAAGATGGAAAACTCCAGTTTTAGGCTTTAAACAAAATGCCTTGGACTTTATTTCAGCAATTATCAAGATGTTTTTCCCCCTGTCAGAGGTCTAGGGTCATAGAGGGTAAATGGAAAAGCCATATAGTGATCTTTCAGGTAGTTCTTCATGAAAACCATGTGTATTATCTTCTCACACTGTTATAGTAATACAAAGAAATCCTCTGTTCCTGAAGTTTGGAGAACACTTGGGATAAAATTAAAGACGCAGAATCACAGAATGATAAGGGGCTGGAAGGGACCTCTGGAGATCACCTATTGCAACCCCCTGCCAAAGCAGGTCCACCTAGAGCAGGTTGCACAGGAACATGTCCAGGTGGGTTTTGAGTGTCTCCAGAGATGGACACTCCACCAAGTCTCTGGGCAGCCTCTTCCAGTGCTCTGCTACCCTCAAAGAAAAGAAGTTCCTCCTCGTGTTTAGATGGAACTTCTTATGTTCAAGTTTGTGCCTTGTACCTCTTGTCCTGTCACTGTGCAGCACGGAAAAAAAGACTGGTCCCATCTTCTTGGCGCAAATACCCTTTAAGTATGTATATGCATTGATGAGATCACCCTTCAATCTTCTTTTCTCCAGACTAAAACACCCTAGTCCTTCAGCCTTTCTTCATAAGAGAGATGTTCTAGGGCCCTAATTATATTTGGAGCCCTAGTTTCTCATCTCTCATGTTTTTCTTTTTTTTTTTTTAATCATTCATATCAGGTGTTAGCTGACATAAAATGTTGAGTAAACAGCAGATTAACTCTCTAACAATAAAAATGTGTTTTTTCTCTCCTGAAAAATAACAATAACTGTCCCTTGGAGATGGTTCTGCCCTACAAACAGGAAAGACCTCAGTGCTTAAAGTAGGACTGAGAATCTAAATGGACTTTTTAGGGATACTTCATGAAGAAGGAATACCAAATCCTCCGTAGAAATTCTAAGAGCAGATTCACTTACCAAACTTCAGCCACTTAACTGAGGCTGTACTCTTACTCAGGACCCTGCTTCACAGATTTTTAAAGACAGGTCCCTTCAGAGCACACTGCAGGACTTATGTGGGTTGAGTCAGTCACTCTCTGAAGATGTTAGTCTTTTTCAGTGACTCTGAAAGATCCTTTGGTTGCCTCAGTTAAGTTCCATGAATCTAAGCCTTGATTTTTTTTGTTAGTTTTGGTTTAGATTTAGTTCTTTGCAGAGCAGATTACTATTAAGAAATTTAGATAAGTCAAAATCAAATCCAAATCAGCTCTTAGTTCTGCTTGAATTTTATTACACAGATTAATCTTGAACTTCTCTTTGATCCCACAAAATTGTGTAGATGCAAGTTTCCCCAAATGCTGATTCCTTTCTTGTTAAATTGTTCACAGTTGGTGGCAATGACTTCAAGATTTTAAAAAATGTGGAAAAGAAGATTTAGACTTTTTTTTTTTTTAATTCCTATATATCAGCCAGATTTTACAGAATTCTGTTGATTACATCACACTTTACACAAGGAAAATGTCTGAATGACATCACTACAGCTGAGTGAAAAAGTTCACAATCTAGGCAACGTGCTGTGTTAAATCTTTTGTGGATTACTGTTAAGTTTTCATTAAGACATGCCATTCATGTTGCCCATTCTTGAAATAAGTAGTTTTATCTGAGCAAATGGAATATGTACTTTATCATTTCTTAAAAGTTCATAGAAAAAAAAATTCAAAGTATCTTTTCTAGACTTTTCTACATCTTAGCAACTAAATCCAAAAATAATTATATAAGTAAAGTTTTTTTAAAATTGTGATAAATATAGTAGTACCTAGCAAGCTCAACAAAAATAAGAGTTTCTATTCTCTCTCTACAGTTGGTTAAACTTATTTGGACTGCCTTATGACACAATTCCAAAGCTGACATTAAGTCCTCAATAACTTGGTTAAAAGCATAAAAGGGTCTGTCATTCAGGGATTGACATTTCAATGCTTTTTAAAAATCAGGTTTTTCTCCTTTCAAGGCATCTGAAATGAAATGCTTGACTTGCCAAATCACTAGCCACTACTGAAAATCACTGCAAAGATGCGATACTAAGATTGAACATATTTGCTCTTTTGCTAACTGGATGAAAAAAAAAAGAAAATTATTTCCTCTACCATTTCTCTATTAATAATTTGTATATGAAACAGAACCTTCTCAGAGGTAGGCAGATGAAAGTTTTTAAAAGACACTGAAAACTTCTGATAGGATTTTCTAAAACTACTTAAATGCACAAGAAAATGCATTACCTTGATTGAAAGGTAATGGAACTTTTTACCCTAAATCATTTTGGGATAAATCCAAAGAGCGATTTGGGCATCTAGCAGTCTCAGCACAAATTTTTTAGCCTATAATTTAGGCACAGTGAGTCTAATCTCTGCTGCAAATCTCTTTCTCTCTCTTTCTCACACACACACATATGCACACAGGTATTACTTAATCCTGTAAGTATCTAAGGTAGGAAAAGCTACATTCACAAAAGGTTTTAGACGCTAGACTACTTTTTTAGTGAATTATCATCTTCAATACAAATACTCAGCCTCCTATACAACAAATAATGGAAAAAGGATTGACTATGGAATAAAATTTCTGAAGTGCACCAAACAAGGAGATGTCCAAATTGTCCAAAGTCAAGAAAGTTACTGTCTAATATTGCATCAATCTTAGTAAATTAAAAGTGCCTAGAGAGAGTGTTGGGCATAGTTTGTCTCAGGAAAATTAGTAGTTATTCAAGCAACACCAAGAGTTCAGGAGTTTACACGGGCCTGTGACCATTCTTATAGACAGTTTGAATGCAATGACCCTATTTTGGAAAATAACTTAATAGTGTGAATGCAGGCTGTTGGTATCAATGCCAGATAATGAACGGTCCCAGACATGCTTCATTTACCAATATAACATAAGGCAGTTGGCATCCATTGCTATTCCAGGAGGTAGACACCTCTCTGTTCTTTGCACTATCTGCTGGAATTAGTTACTAAATGAAGCTGTTTTCCATACTTGCTACTCATAGTCCTGTTTTCCTTTCTAAGATTCTTTGTCTAGCTTGCAGAAAAGCCAGTATCTACTCCACAGGAAGGATTTTGCATTTTAGCGGAATCTTTGTTCATGACTTTCACTGGGCCCTTGTATCTTCATCTAGATGATAAGGGCCTAGATTTGGTCCTGTCTTCGTACCACCTTTTTTGTCCTTGCAGTCTTGCCTCTCTGTTATTTAAAAAAAGTACCTTTTTTTTTCTTTTTTTTTCTGTGAATTTTCTTAATCTCTGCACTTTTACAAATCGATATGGAATATTTTCCCATGAGTATTTCCTCAGAGATTCAATAACATTCTCCTTACTTTTCCTTCACAACTTGCTTTCAAAAAATCCCTCCTTGGGTTTACAAGGACAAAGTAATTTCTACCATCTGATCTATGTGTTTGCAGGTTTTCCTGACCTGCTCTGAGAATCTTACCCTTGTTCATTTGAGGTTATTTTTCTCTTTTTTCTTCCTTGGAAAAAAACAAAAGAGAAGAAACGCCAAAAAAACCAAATAACCAACATTTACACACACACCCCACACCCCCAAAAATAAAAAAAAGAAATCCAAAAAACAAAACCCAAACCACAAGTCTAGCAGGGGCCTATCTGCAGAGAGGAGGAATGCAAATGTTTTTAAGAAAAAACCTCTGCCCGCTGCTACCTCAGGGTCTCTGACCTCCACTGCCCATTCCCATGATCAGTGAACGCCTCTGAAGTTTCCCGTATCAGCAATGCCAGCAACAGCCTTGAAGTAAAATCTGTAATGGCTTGGAAACCGTTGCAATATTGCTTAAAAAAACCCCCAATGAATATATTGGAGAAAGATACACTATTTATTGCGTCATGCACTCATACAAGATAGAGATGGGAGAGAGCCTTGGCCAAGGGAACAATTATACTTTTTTTCCAGTGGATGCTGGTGAAACACAACACATGCTTGTCCCACAGACTGGTGAATTGCCTGTACCTGAGTAACAGATTGTCTTTCTTTCCCGAACAGTGTTACATGGCAGAAGGTTTGCTATGGTTGTAGGGGTCATCTCCCTGAAGTTAATGGTATATGAAACATGTCAGTGTCCTGGAATTTCTAATTTTACATATAATGTTCTTAAAAACTTATTGTGTGCTGCCTAGTTGATGTCTGAAATATAAACACATCCTTTCAGAATGGAAATATAAAAATATATGTAACTTAAATTAGCATGTATATTCAAACTCTTTAATTATAGACTGTAAAGTTTAAAATTATAGATAATTAATTAAGAAAACACATGTTCAGCACTGCTGCTGCTCCAGCTCTTTAAACATCAACCACTTAAGGAAATCAAAGAAACTGAACTGATGACCAGTATTTATTTACAATAATCTGCCCTACGCCTGCAAATGGGTTCAAATACATATTTTACTTGTTTCTGTCTCTGTGAATGAAAGGTGTCTATATGAACAAAACTAATTAGTTACCAAGGGAAAATCTACACTGTTACATTACAATCAAAATTGATGGGCCTCATCAAAGGGTTAACATATTACAAGAGCTGCCAATGCTTGAATAGGAACAGGATAATTCCATTAATTAATGGAGATATAAATCTATTTAGAGAGAAAACCTACAATGATAGAAAAGAGAAGCTTTCTTTTCCTAAAATTTGGAAATATAGGTATTTATGACAAGTCACAGACTCGTCTTTTGACCTAATTTCAGTATTTAAAAATTCCAGTGTTACAGAATTGTTAATAATTCTGCTATGCATATTCGAGACATGATTATTTCATAGCCACAAAATATAAACAGGTAAGAATTCATGCACTTTCTGAATTTCATTCAGAAATTCCTGTGTCTAAGTACCCCAGGGAGAAAACAGAAATATCATACATTTAGCTCATGTTTAACATTATCAGAAGATAATGGTACTATAAATGCAGTAATATTTAGGTGACTCACCTAAATACGTGCTACTTATTTACTGAACATGATGACCATTATGTCAAAATGTTTACGGAGAGGGTAAGTGTAGTATTGGAAGCATGGGCTGGTGAATAGTGCACCTTGTCCCATGAATGTATTCTGAAAATGTAAAAGCCTTTTCAACTTCCTGGAATCATAAGTGGAGTTATGTCTGCTTGCAAAAAAAAAACAAAACAAACCAGAAATAAATAGAAATCCTCACTGCTTCTGCTGGAAGCTTGTTGACGGCCCACAGAGGGTGACTGACTGCCCAGCTGCCCATGGCCCCCAAGGCCTCATGCCCCTGTCCTCACCCAGCAGCACTCTCTTGCGCAGGGCAACATATGACACACTTGGAGGGTTGATATATACAGAAAGTTTATTTTCCTTGTTGGCAAAAATAATAACACGTCAGAGAAAGAAGGACTTACTTTCCAGAGTAGCTGAAGGCCAATGTGTAGGAAAGGAGTTGTTTCATTGTCTCATCCCTTGTCTTGGCTTAATGCTGTCTCTTCATTACCCACGTACTGCTTCTCATTTTGTCTTTTCTATTTACCATTTCTCATCTGTAATTTTACCAGTCTGTAGCCTCTAGCACTAATTAGCTATATCTAGCATGTAAACTAGAGGCAAAGTGTTAAAATTTTATGCTTCTTGCATGTGCTCCCTCCACCTATTCATTTTTGTATTTAACGTTGATTTTGGAAATTATATGTTTGCTAATATTTTCACTACCAAATTTGTGTGCTACTGTGCATTTACTGGGCATGGAAAGCCTAAATCAGTGATAAATCTTCATTTAAACTTTGCCATAGAACTTTATGAATACAGGACAAATCACATAGTTATCATAATCTCGCCTTGGTTGAATACATATTTACATTTGCGAAAACAATCTAACAATCTGCATTAGGTTTGATTTTAAACTTGGATATTGCAGCCTTGGTGGAAAGAGAGTCCCAATTTCAATGCAGTAGCAACTGAAAGATTTGTGAGATTGAGCGGACGATAACATTTCCCACTGCCCTGATCTCATTATTCCAGCTGAAGAAACAACCAGTGCAAACCAGTTAAACAAATGTTATCCTAGTCTGCTCATGTGAAATAACTCTGATAAGCAGTTTGAATTGTAGCTTTGTGATCCTAACAAAATATTTTCAAGTATATTTTGAAAAATATGAGCCATTTTCTAAACTCAAATCTAAACATTTTAATTCTATCCACATATTATTTTGCTGTTTCTATGTAAGTGATCAGTGAAATGAAAATTATATAGTATATTAAGGTAAGAAAAAATAGTCTTGTGTATGCTTATCTCTAACTTCAAGGAATATTTATCCTATTACTTTTCAGATCTTTCGCTCTGAAGCAGCTGTGTTGTCTGCTGTCATTTTTAAATTTCTCCACATCACAGTGCTGAAGGAAAAGGCTTAGCAGATAGTCACTGGGAACCTAAGCACAGCTGGCTTGATGTAAACATGCTGATAGTCACATAGCTTGTAAGTCTAACATAACAAGAGTCATATACAAAAAGTTCCCTTGCTCAGGATGGCATTGGGATATTACCTGGAAGAATGCATTTTAAATACGAATTTTATGAGAGCTATAAACACATATTTCTTATGAAAAGTTTGCCCTCTGTTTAGTTTATTCTGATTTATTATATAACTTGAGTCAGAATTTCAAATCCTTAATGATTTTGAGCAACTAAATTTTCCCCAAGGATTTGTGCTGGAATATATAAAACTACATATTTAGTAAATTTCTGTTTATAATGAGCTTTAAGAGTCTGAATATATGAAATGTTACAAAAACACTAATTTGTATGTGTATTATTTATCTGAGAAAACGATGGGGGTCATTTAATAGGATTTCTTATTATCCACTGAAACCTACCTTATTTTTTTAATCATGTAATTAATACAGCAGGTACACAATTCCAACAAATAAATGTAATCATATACAAATACTTGAAGTTTAGTCTTCTGCGGAAGATTGCAGTGTTGTATTCCAATTAAAAATATGGGGAGGAAAGATTACAAATTAGAAATTAAGAGATCGTCTTCAATCATATCTGCAGGGTGCCTAGTGGGAAAGAAAAGCTCAGAAGACTGTGAAACACTAATGTCTGAGTCTGTAACAGTCAGTCAACATTTGATAGCTGTTTCTGATTTTTCATACCAAGTTTTTCAAGTGAGCTGTTTCCTGCATTTTTAGACTGGATATGTGTTGTCAGTTTTCACCACTGGCAAGTGTCTTATTGAATATCATTGAAGGCAGAAGATTTTCAAGTTCAGGCAAGTCCCTGGCCAGCCGATGTATCTATACACACGTTATTTTCTTCTGTTCTGTTCCACATATTATATATAATATAATCCCATTGGAATATATTTGAGAAATGATGCATAAGTATTAGTTTTAATTACTTGTAAAACCATCTTTTTATAAGGTGTGTTAATATTTCATTGGTCAGATCCCAGCCCTTGCTGAAACCTGTGGAAAAAAAAGAAGTTCACTCTGGAAGAATTAATGCTGTCACAGAAAACTGCATTTAAAATTTATTTGCTTAAAACCTTAGGAGAAAAGTTTGATTGAGACTAAAGCTTTTGTTTGAGATACCAACACAAGATGTACTTACTAGCTCATTAACTTTCTACTATGCTCTCTCTGTCTTTGTTACGTAGTGGACTGTGGCATATCAACACATCAAGTACATTGTTTGCTATTAGGTTCTTTGTCCTTCATTTGTCATATATTTCATATTCTTACTGTGGCCATCACTCTTCAAGACAGAAGCATATCTCATGTATAAAAGAAAAGCAATTTTAAATCCCACCACTGTGAAAAAGAAGTATGTGAGAAATCAGCAGGAAAAAAGAGAGAAAATAATGAAGAGATATCCATATTTCTTATCTCCTTTTCATTTGAACATTCATTTACAGTTCAGCAGTAAATGTATCTCCTGTTCCAGTGGATCTCAGAAAACTTTATAATCATGACAAAGGTAAATGGCTGGACAGATTAACTTGAAAGAGACAAAATACTCCATCTATACTAAAGGATAGTTTTAGGATGTGGATGAGCCAGAAAAAAAAAATACTAAGGAATACTGGAGAGGAAAAATTATTTCCATGAAATTCTATCTTGATAACTCTGTTGTAATAGAAATAGCAGGGGGTACAGCAATTCATGATTGCAACAGGGAAAACTGTACAGCAGATGAAGGTATTGTAAATGTAAATCAAGTATGAAAAGAAAATGACATGAAGGTTCTGGAACAAGAAATGGACTTTCTGGAATTTTGCCATGCTAATAGCCTACACACACACACACACAAAAAAAAGAATGGATTACATAAAGCTGAAGGATTGTCTGTCTGTAATAGCAGGCACAGCAGTATTATAGTATTGATCTTGACTAAGTGTGTTAGACAATGTTGCTGTTGTTTTTAAGATTATTTTCTTTAGATTCAGTTTATCTTGCTTGAATTTAAGCTGTGTGACATTACAAGGGTATTTTCTTGTAAAGGAAAACCAAATTCTGGATGCTAAAAGAGAATCTGGGAGAAGAGTATTTATATAAATATTATGAACAAGTTCTATCCCTAGCATGCATGATTGTAATGCTAAATGTAGGGTACCTCACAGTGCTAAATTAATAAATAAGATTTTTGCATTTGGTCTTCAATTTTGAAGTACCTTTTATTGCAAATGGAATCAATAAGAATAGCTTAGAGAACAGTGCGTAAACCTTTCCCCTCCTCAGGTCAAGCAAACCCAGACACTGATGTAGTTGATAGAAAAAACATTCTGGTGTTATTTTTTCATTGAGGATTTCAGATGAAAGTCTTTCCTAAGGGAAAGCAGAGGTTTTAAAATTTTGAAATTTGGATCATTCAAAAAGAAGGAAAAAGAAAATTAAGCAAATAGATATTTATAATTTTATTTAAATAGTCTAATTAGTTTGGAAGGATTTATTTTTTTTTGTCTGTTCTCTGATTTTTCAAAGGTTATCATGCTGATAATTCACAGGAAACAGCTTTTTCTAACTTCAGGTAAAATTCTAGCTAACAATGATTAGAAAAGTTAAATTAATTATGGTATGTGGGAAATTGCATCTAAACATTAAACACTCAGTTAAATAGGTTTTTCATTTGCATTTAATAAAATTTGATTTAAATGACACTGGTAAAGACATAGGATACAGTTCATTGTCCAGTAGAGTGTGATTTGACATTTAAAAAAAATAAATAAAATTTAAGACTTAATGATAGCCTGGATTTGAGAATATAAACAAAGAATGCTGCAGTTGTCCATGTGAAGACAGATCACATGTTTATCTTGATGGGAAAACAACTAAACATTGTATTTTGATTAAGCCAATTTTAGATACCCTCCCACAAAAGAGAACTAGAGGAAGAGGACAGAAATTTAATATAGACAGAATCAGACAGATCTGGGCTACAGAGGCAGGTCTGTGAATTGTCTTTTTAGAGACTGTAGTGAATACTGATTGGTGTATGACAATATCCAGACAAAGGAAAAAGGAAGTCTGCGTTACGCAAACCCCATATAAATCAGGAATGGAGAACCTAGTTAATGCATACTGATACAAGTAATAAGTAGGAGAAACAAAAAAAGCCCACTAAAGTAATAGAAGAACAGGTAGAATAATGTTTTTCTGGACAGCATATTCCTGTGGGGTAGAGAGCACGATGCATGATCAAAAAATAGATACTATATATGCTGCAAAAATGAAACATTAAAGGTCTTTGTTTCCCTACTTGGCGAGTCCATGCCCTTTGTTGCCGCAAACAGTGCTCCGTGTGAAGAGTGATTTTCCAAGTCAACAGACTGGCTGGTGGCAAGCCCCATGGAACTGAAGAGCTGCTGAAAGGAAGCAGAAGCTGGCACAACCATCTTGGGTTGAGTGAGGTGAGCCATGGGGGATGATGAGGAACAAGATCTTTAATGAGGAGGAATCAGTCCTAAGATTAACAGAGGAATTATTGAGGAAGCATAAAGTAGCCATAAATCCTCAAACCTTGAAAAAAAATTTAAAATGGCTATCTGTGAGCTGTGAAGGAGTGAATGCTACAACTATATTTACGAAAGAGATATAGGGTAAAGCAGGTGTGAAACTCTGGGACAGAGCCACGCGTTCAGATAAGTTAGAAGGGGAACTCTTAACTCCATGGAGACAAATCCTTAAGGTAATTCAGAAGAAGGAGGCTGTTAAGCAAGCAAAGGGTAGTGCCAAAAGTGCCAAAGCAGCAAGCTGCAGTAATGCCACTGCCCCTCCTGTTGCCCTTCCACGTCAAGACCCAGATGATCAATCTGAGGATCCTTTTGATGCAGGGGGGGTTGACCCCAACAAAGATCCAAATTTATTTCCCCCTGACCCGCATGACCACTAGGGAAATGTTTGACAGGAGGCATTAGCAGCCAGGGACTTAAGCATAACATCAAAGCTTGTTGCACCAGTAATTTATGAGCCCTGTCAACAACCAAAATGGGAAGGACTGACTTTTGCTATCAGCAAAGAACTCCGAAGGGGAGTGCTCGGCTACAGCCTTTTCTCACTGTATTCTATGAACGTGTTGGGCTCAGAGCGCCGGACGGACTGGCAGGCAGGTGCTAAGGTGATCTGCGGCCACCGAGTGGAAGTGGGCCCAGTGAGGGTGGAGGAAAGGTTCTGGTGGCAGTGAAGCCAGTGTCCTGGCCCCGCGGTGGCAGCAGCAGCAGCAGCAGCAGCAGGAGGAGAAGGACAACAAGGCGCCCCCTGCCCCGCCAGGCCAGGCAGACTCGCAGCACGGTGGCAAGGGCCATGCTCTGGGAGGAGTCTCCGCACCCTGGCGAGAAGAAGCAGTGGACCACGCTGGATTCCAGCGAGGTGTGTTCGTCCATACCGACAACATTTGAATCAGAAGCAAAGAAGGGGAAAACTGATTGATTCTTTTTAATGGTTGGGGGTTAAGTGGTTGGATGCAATCAGCCTTACAAATTGTGCTTTTCTATATCATCATCTTTCTATGTATTATGATCTGTATTCCCTGTTTGTTACAATGTGTGTAGCGCCTCATTAACAAAAACACTAGCTGTTGCTTTGTTAGTAAATAAAGAAGGGGGAATTGTGGGGAATGACGAAACTGGAAATGTGTTACTCTGTGGGAGTTCGACAGATGTTCGTGCACTGGTGGGAAGGAAGCCATGGGAACAGTAAAACAATGTCTTCATATGGTTTTATCTGTGTGGTATGAAATCTAGCAAGGCAGTGCAAGAAACAGATAGCGAGGCAGAAAACGCAGATAGTAATGATTGGTTAGCCCAGGCACGTGAACACTTAAGTGTAGCCAATTTTATTGCTCACAATGGCGCATGGACATTCACCCACAACCTATCTGTGTAGAGAGCATGGCACATGATCAAAAAATAGAAACTATATATGCTGCAAAAATGAAACATTAAAGGTCTTCGTTTCATCACTTGGCAGAGTCGGTGGCCTTTGTTGCCGCTTGGTCCCACCTTTATTTCTACATTCTGCCTTTGCTTTCAGTCAGAAGTCAACTCGTCAGCCAAGTGGACTTCAGCTACTCTTGCTCAACTGGCTGTCCTCTTGACTGAGGAAGAGTTATTGAAGAGTTGTGCTTCCCTGCAGAATGAAAACCGAAAATGCAAATCAACAAGGCTGACAGTGCACAAAACAAATTTTAACTGGTAATAGCACTGGGCACCTTCACTAAACTTGGGGAACCAGAGCTGAGGCAACAGTAAGGATTGGAAGTGGTTCTCAATTCAGATGGGAACACTTTATTTTTATTCACAAGAACAAGTTCAGATTGTGAAAACTGGTAAGGAAAGAGTATGCTAAGAAACATGAGTGTCATGAGAGTTTCTTTTGTTATGATTGGTTCATCTACGATTATTTGAGATACATATTTTCAATAATTAACTTACCTATTTGGAAACAAAACCATATGGCAATTCAATCAGAAAATGATTTTTCAACAACTTCAAAGATTTTTAACTCCTTACTTGAACTCATATTTAGCTTCTACTTATTTTATTTTATTTTATTAATCTTTCTGCTAGTTTTTATTTATTTGTCACAGTCCATAATTTGATCATGATAAGCTTTCCCTCTCATGCCACTACTGAAAAATCCTCTCTTCCTTTTTGTAAATTTTATTCTCACTGCTTCTAGTTTTCACTCTGTTGCTTAGCTACTCACCCAGATTATTTCCTTTCCCTGAGTGTTTAGTTTTCTCATAGTCTTCAAAACATTATTGTGAGTTTTTCAATAATGTTATTATGCAACTTTCTGAAAATAATAATAAGCTTCCTTAACAAATATAAACAATTTTTTTCTTTTTTTTTTCTCACACAATGTTGGTACCTTTGGATATCACTGCATTTTTAAATTTAATTCTTGTGTGTCCATGTAAGAAAACATAATTGTCTAGTTATATTGATTGATCTAACCTGATGTCATTCATCTCAGTATTGATATATTGTAAAGTCAAATTCTGTGGTACTTACAGAAAAGCAAGCTGAGATTTAGAACACAGTTGGAACATGATATTGGGAAAAACAAATCCACTGATGAACACCTTATATAAACATAGTAAAATGTGTCTTTAAGAGTATCTACTTTTTCTGTTTAAAAATCTTTATTTTTAAAAAATTTAACCCTTTTTTTCCCCCTCACCTTGTAAAAATGATTCCAAAAAAGTGCAGAAACTGTAACAACTTAGTGATTTTTTTTAAAAGGTAAATTGCCTTGTTTGACAGATTGAACATCAATGGTTGGAATTAAATAGCAGCTGATTGGAATATCATAAAGTGGTTTAAATTCTGAGAGTAAGAGAATAGACTGGTGAGAATAGCAGAGTTTGAATCATTGACTAGTTCAGAACTGAAAGGTCATAGAATGTGGTTAAATAGGACATTGACCTGTAAGTAAGTCTATAAACACATTGTTGAAATATGGGATGTGTCAAAGATTTGAACAAGTTTAAATTAACTGAAGAGTCAGCTGGATAAACTGTTGAAGAAGGAATTAATTGGAGGGCAAAATGAGGGTTTGGGGTTAAGAGAGGTCTTATATGGATTGGTTTGATTTTTCTCTAGATGAAAACAAATTAAGTGAAAGAAAACAATCTAAAGGATAAAAGGGTTAAGACTTAGTATATTAGATGATTTCATGACTTATGTATTCCTGTGCTGTGGTCCTAATCAATCTCAGTTTTACTGACAGACCTGTAAGTGCCTTTAAAGCAAATCAAATACCATAGGTAGAATGGAGATTATTCAACATGACCAAGTAGTTTCTTTGAAAAATATGTATCCCTGGGCTACAAGTGCTCAAAATCAATGCTCAGTGCTCTATTACAGATGGTGGACAGTATTGCGAGGCATACGAAAAATATTCGTTATGATGTTAACTTCCTTTGTGACTGAAATGTCATTGGATTGTCAAAATTAATAACTAAAAACCTATGTATTTATTTTGAAAATCTCCCTATGGAGAAATAATATGTGGTATATTGAACGATGACATTCCTGTATGTATTAGTGTATTTAAGGAAAGCAACAATAAAGCAACTCTTCACATATGGAATAACTATTTTATGGGTTAAGAATTCTAATGAAAAATAGTTACTGAAATTTAAAAACCCCATTATCTTAGCATGTGTGATCATGATCATGAAATAAGCATCCAGGAAAAAAAAAAAAAAAAGCCTAGTTAAGTTAGGCATATACAAATATTTGCTGGTAAACAGCACATAAGCTGCTATGCCCAAGAAGCCACTCTATACGGGAATGTCTCACAAACACAACATTAAGAATGATTTCTGTATGGAGACCCAGCAGGCTGAAGTTCAGAGAACTGGAGCTGGAGGTTAATGAACAGGCAATATATCTGCATAAACAAATGGATGTACCTCTTGATTAACTGCATGTGGAAATAATTTTTATCAATACATATTTTCTCATTCACAGTTAGATTCTACTAGCCAGTATTTGCTTAAATGATTCCTTATTACTATGAGTAAAGGGACTGCTCATATTGACGTTTATCTGGAAGGATACTTGTACATAAAACATGTATGGCTTTTTCTTTTCCCTTGCAATGTTTCAGGTTTTTTTTCCATTTAGACTCTATGAAGTCTAATAGCTCAGATACAGAGCAATTAGGCAAAATAAAAAAACTATATACAAACATCTGTGAATCCTTTTATTCTAGAGGTCATTTTGCTGCTACCAGTTAAATGTCCATATTCAAATTTTGTCAGAGTACTTGTATTCCAACTCAAAACGGAGTAACAGATGTATTCAAACTGTGTACCCATACTTATTTTCCCAAGAAATTGCACTCCTCCCAATTCATTCTTAGGTAACATTGTGAAAATACATATTCTGGAAGAAAACACAAGATGGTGTCTGAGTTGGTATTTGTAGGTGTGTTCAATATTAATAGACAAGCCATGCTCTCGTTAGTAGAATTATACAAATTTCTAAACAGAGGAAACTGTATAGAGTGCAAGAGTTTGAACTGTAATTTGATTGCTAGCTAGAATATGTTCCCAAGTCATAATTTATCCATTGAGGCCAAATAACGTAGAATAGTTTTGCTTTGATTTGTGAAAGAGGATTACTTGAGTGATGTTTCTTTCTACGTCTGTTCCAGGGTTATCATTAATGGAGCAGGGTCAAGTTGGAGGCCTGTAACCAGCGGCGACCCCCAGGGGTCAATACTTGGCCCAATTTTTTCAACATATTCATCAATGACCTGGGCGAGGGGACAGAGTGTATCCTCAGCAAGTTCGCTGATGATACCAAACTGGGAGGGCTGGCCGACACTCCAGAGGGCTGTGCCGCCATCCAGCGTGACCTGGACAGGCTGGAGAGCTGGGCAGAGAAGAACCTAATGAAGTTCAACAAGGGCAAATGTAAGGTCCTGCACTTGGGGAGGAAGAACCCCAGGCACCAATATCCTCTGGGAATTACCTCTGAGTAAAAGGAGCGGGGAGTCCTGGTGGATGGCAGGCTCTCCATGAGCCAGCAATGTGCCCTTGTGGCCAAGAGGGCCAATGGAATCCTGGGCTGCATAGGGAGAAATGTGGCCAGCAGGTCGAGGGACGTCATTCTCCCCCTCTACTCTGTGCTGGTGAGGCCACAACTAGAATACTGTGTCCAGTTCTGGGCTTCCCAGTTCAAGACGGACTGGAGAGAATCCAACATGGGGCAACCAAGATGATTAAGGGATTAGAGCACCTCCCTTACAAGGAAAGGTTGAGAGAGCCGGGGTTCTTTAGCCTTGAGAAGAGAAGACTGAGGGGAGACCTTATCTATGTTTACAAGTTCCTAAAGGGTGGGTTGAAGGATGATGGAGCCAGACTCTTTTCAGTGGTTTCCAGCGAAAGGATAAGGGGCAACTGGCATAAGGTGGAACATAGGAGGTTCCACTCAAATATGAGAAAAAAACTCTTTATGGTGAGGGTGACAGAACACTGGAACAAGCTGCCCAGAGAGGTTGTGGAGTCCCCTTCTCTGAAGATTTTTGAGATCCACCTGGATGCAGTCCTGAGCAATGTGCTCTGGGCAATCCTGCTTTAGCAGGGGAGTTGGACTAGATGATCTCTAGAGGTCCCTTCCAATTCTGTCTAATCCGTGAATCCGTGACTTGTATAAAATTGTTACATATGAAAAACTACTAAACCCCTGTCAATATTTCTTCCTGTATTGGAAATTTGACTGGCAAGATGTTGAACGTCTGCTACTAGTGCTTATCTGGGATTTACAGAGTTGGATGGTGAGTTAATATAAGAATTGAGAAGATCAATTAAATATAAAATGTAGAGAATATTAAGAAAAATAAGCAAAGCACTTTGTTTATAATTGTTTTTACTTTCCTGAACCTCTCTTGCCCTAGAGCACTTTGCCTTTCATTGGTGAAATGATAAATACAAATTTTGCTCATCAAGTAAGTGTGCTAGAATTCCTGTTTCTTCCTACAGTATGTCTCTATAACTGCCACCTTAAATGAAAATGTCACTGCCTTATGGGACTGCTTTTAGAAACAGAACTGCGAGCCTGCAATTTCCACACTTTTACATTAATTGTTTTAAAATATTGCCTCACTGTGAGATTAAAAGGCAAAAAGGGTTATTAATGACATAATTATTTTAAAGTGAAATGTATTTTTTTTAACTAAGTAACTTTCTGAAAGCACTCCATTATACAATGGAGTTTTACTTAGAACACAAGAAACTATAAGCCCATTCTCACATTGACGTTCATGCACAGGGAGAAAAATCATGTTCAGAATGTGACTAAGGCACAGTGATCTCTCTCTGAACATCATTTTATCCTATTTCAGCAGAACAGGAATTCATTCCTTTATTTCTAGTGCTTGAATCCTACAGAAGAATCAGACTCATAGAATGGTTTGGGTTGGAAGGGACCTTTAAAGATTATCTAGTCCTACCTCCCTGCCATGAGCAGAGGCATCTTCCACTATCAGACTGCTCAAAGCATTGTCCAGCCTGACCTTGAACACTTCCAAGAATGGTACATCTACAACTTCTCTAGGCAACCTGTTGTGGTCTCTCACCACCCTTACAGTAAAGAATGTCTTCCTTTGTCCTACCACTACAGGCCCTGTTAAAAAAGTCTGTCTCCACCTTTCTTATAAACCTCTTTTAAGTATTGAAAAGCCACAATAAGGTCTCCCCTGAACATTCTCTCCTCATTCTGTGGGCTAAACAAATCTGCAATTCTCAAGTTTGTTTTTCATACTGAGCTTAGGAAGTTAATATAATAGAATTTATAAGATTTTCAAATGAGGCTGCAGAGACTTTTTAGGTAAGTCTTGATTTTCCAGCGAGCATTACATTCATCTTTTAATTTTAGGATAATTTTATCTTAATTTCTAGATAAATATAATCACCATAAGCTTAACTATCTTTTAAAGATACTTACTGATATCTTTAATAAACATGATAATAGGGAGCTCAGCAGACTTATTCAAGAACATGCCAAGGATCTTGGAGTTGACATTTCAATTGAAGTTGGGAAACGGAGTTCAAGAGAGCAATGCAGGAAAATCATGTCTAAAATGCCTAGGTGTTTGAGATACCTTCACTGTTTAAAATTTCAAGCAATGATTTTCCTAGGTACCTAAACCTGTTTTACTTACTATAAAAAAATATGACTCGGCTCAGAAAGCTGAGAAGCCAAGAAAGCTCAGTGGAAATGGCAGTGAGTAACTTCTTTCTGCATCAAACTTGTACTGGTACCACACCATAAGATAGGAGAAGTAAGACCACAACCCTTTTCTTTAGCCTATTGTTCAGCCAAAACGACAACATTCATGGGATCGGAATTTTGGACAGGAAAGTCAAACTTTGCAGACTATCTGGAGAAGACTGAATTCCAAACCAGGAATCCTAGTGATTTGCCTGTTAATTATTTCAGATTTATATCTAGTGAACATTTAATGTTTAATTAATCAAAGTTCTTCTATCATACATTTTCCTTGCTTTAACCATGAAGAGAGTATCAGACTCTGTACCCCAGTTTTATACAATTCAGAAGTAAAAGCTGAAGAGCCAAAGTTCAGCACAAAAGATCTGGGCTTTCTATTTAGTATCTTGTGTGTTTTCCACTAAGTATTCTGTTATAAACCCCAACCTGGGATCTTGGGTCTTGTCTCCTCCTCATTCTTTGCAGAAATAGCAATCAATACTGCGCATCAATACTGAGTATATACAGTTGACTTCCCACTGGAGTCTTGTTAATCAGTGCCATGAAAGTGGTCATAAAGCCATGGCTTGCTTACAATTCACTGTAAGAGACCCCAGTCTGGATTTCCACCAGGTCAGATGACTCTGTAGAGTCAGTGTCTACTTCATTTTCTGACCTCAAATCTATTAATTATAGAAGGCTTGCAAACAATAGCTTTTGCAAACATTCCTTTACTTTAGAGAGGATCTGAACATATTGATCTTGTAGCATTTAATTTATATCTGTACTCATTTTTATGCAAATATGATAGTTTAATGGCATCTCATATATCACTCAAGTTCACATGACTCAAGGCTAAGTGCAAGTGTGACGTTAAACAAAGGATCTAGGCCCTGTATATACACCATCTCATAACACATTTTGAAACTCTGGTAGCGAAATAAAGTCACTGTTTTGACAGAAATCAAACTGGACTAGTTTAGAATGAACAAGCAGATGCCCACTCTGTCCCTTCCTTGACCTTTTCCAAAAAAGGGTCTATCCAGCTGGCTGGCTTTTGAAAGATGGAGATTATCAGTCTCAGATGAGTGGTAGAATTCAGCAGCTGCTGGAATGATGCATGCCAATTCTGTTAAATTGTTTTCCTAGTAAATTTGCAGAGACATCAAAAGACATGTAGAATTCATCATGGATTTCATTCTGACAGAGCCATGACAGACTTTTTTGCTACATAGCTCTTTCAAATGAAGCAGTTTGAGGAAAAACAAAACTTTAATTGATTTTCATAATCCTTCTAAATCCTTTGCTGCTATGAATAGTTGAAATCTGTGAACAGTGCATTTGGCTGCCCAAACTAGTAGATCAGCAGTACCCAGTTCTGTCGTATGAGAAAGAAGGTTTCATCACATTAAGCAAAGGTGCTTTCCAAAAGCTTTATTTCTTTTTCAAATAAGTTAAATTAACTTCGTACTGGCACTGTATGTGCAGCAGTGTTGATGGACAGATTTAATGACAGCTATCAGCATATTCTTGAAACTTGTAAATGCAAAATAAAATGGTTCATATCCTTCAGATATCCTATTGACCACTGATTGCTTTGCTGCAAAGCACAGTGATCTCACAGTTTATCAAAAAAACCCAAGCCCCAGAATTTATGCTTCCCACAGGACAGGGTAGCTTTGTAACAGTCCCCTTAGTGTCCACTAACAGTATGTGTGTGACTCAGGCTGCTAACAAGTTCAGTTACCTTGGTAATGAAATGTGGTGATTGCTGATGATATCACAAAATATATCAGCATGGCAAGCAGTACTTTGGTAAGTTATGGTGCCAGACACTGGCTGAAATGAAAATTGGATTTTGAATCAGAATATTATGCTGCTGTGTCATAGTTTTATGGTTTCAAGATTTGGACTGATTGCTATGTAAATGCCTTGATCATTTCCACCTATGCTGTTTTCATAGAATCATGGAATGATTAGAGTTGGAAGGGACCTTAGGGATCATCAAGTTTCACTGAATTTCACTGACTTTTTAGAGTTGGAAGGGACCATAGAGATCATCTAGTCCAACTCCCCTGCTGAAGCAGGATTGCCCAGAGCTAGAGC
>JAOTQQ010000001.1:29422056-29445627 GCA_026546715.1 Gallinago undulata
TCTTCTTCCCCAGGTGCAGGACCCTACACTTTTCCCTGTTGAACTTCATGAGGTTCTTCCTTGCCCAGCTCTCCAGCTTGTCCGGGTCTCGCTGGATGGCAGCATGTCTCTCCGGGGTGTCAGCCACCCCTCCCAGTTTGGTATCATCAGCAAACTTGCTGAGGATACACACTGTCCCCTTGTCAAAGTCACTGATGAATATATTGCCATGAGCAGTGACACCTCCCACCAGAGCAGGTTGCCCAAAGTCCCATCCAGCCTGGCCTTCCAGGGATGGAGCAAATTTCAGAAAATACCTATTGTCAAGTGGCAAAATATAATAGTACTGAAGCTCTGTAGGTCTGTAAAGCACTGACATTGACACTGCAATTACCATACCTCAGATGAGACAGGAAAGTCATATTGTTCATGTGCCTGAGGGGAGCATGCCATTTTTTTGATAGAAAGAGAAAGGTGCAGACCTGGGTGGATGAAACATTCTGGGAGATGATGTCAAAGCTAATCTTAAAGCATGTAAAGTAAACTTATATCTCAAGAAAAACTTTGATGGTAAGAATTTCTGTAATTCTAATCACTTTGAGGGACATATATGTTGCTGCTCACACACTGAGCTGAGAAATCCCCAGTGTAGAGCAGAAGAAAATAAGAATATAACAAAATTTGTATAGTTTAAAAGTTTAATAGGTAAAGCAAAAGCAAAGCAAGGAATTAATTCGCTGCTTCCCATCATCAGGCAGTTGTTCAGCCTCCTCCAGGAAAGCAGAGCTTCAACACACACAATCACTCCAAACATCTCCTCCCTTCCTTCTTCTTCCCTCAGCTTTATATATTGAGCATGACATCACATGATATGGAATATTCCGCTGGCCAGTTGGGCAGTTTGTGTACTCCCAGCCTGCTCACTGGTGGGGTGGGGTGAGGAGCAGAAAAAGTCTTTACTGCTTAGTGTACAGTCAAAACTTTGGTGCGCTATCAACAGTATTCCTGTCCCAAACCCAAAACACAGTGTTGTACTAACTGCTAGTAATAAGGTCAACCCCATCTCAGCTGAAACTGTGACAAAGAGTATGAAATAAGATGTTTACCACCACAAGTCCCTCTTGGGTCACTCTCAACTGCTCCAGGGTTTATTGTCTGTTGTTTGTTTATTGTTTACTTGCTGTTAATATGAATGTGGGAAAGGCTAGATTTAGTCCTGAAGCAGAATTTTTATTGGTGAACTTTGGGTGCTATTATCTAAAAAGAATTTACTAGAGTATTGTGTTATTTGGGAGCTTTTTACAAAAAATACAACTGGATTCAGAACAAAACCTGGAAATTTAAACTCTATGAATCATAATAAGGCTAATTATAAAATGCATAAGTACAGCAGACTTTAATTAATGCAAACTGCAGCATTGCTTTCTACAGTTAGGAAAGATTAGTTGCTGTCTTTTCAAGAAATAGAAACATTCAAGTGCCCTACAAAATAATTACAGTCTGAAGTGTTCCCCTAGGCTTGAACCACTGGGGGAAAAAAGTAAAAATCAAAAGACTTAAAGATTTCACCTTTCCTTGGATTTTTATCTCAGTTTATATTAAAGAAATTATAATTGTAGTTTAAATTATAAAAGCTACACTTTAGTTTCAGTGCAGTACCACTGAAATTATTAAACTTATTCATGTTAAAACAGAGAATAATTTGTTCAGCATAATCTAGTCTGAAGAAAATTATCTTATGACTGAAAGGGGTCATAACAGTTTCCCCAGTGTCTACAAGAAACCTATAGTAGGACCTCAGAGATAGTTGAAAAAGTTGGATATATTAAATCTACACATCTGAAGGTTAAAGTAGGAGAATGAAACATGTTCAGGTTAAATGATGCTATTAATGTAATGACTTCACATACAGTCTTTCTAAAGCATTAATGTATAATTGCATAGTTACTTATGCTCACGTATCCCATTAACTACTATTTCTCTTATACCTGGAAGAACTTGTAGAAAATGGAACACATATCTTTGAAATGAAGCATAAATATAATAAATGCATTTCTTTTTTGTTCTTCAGTGTCTGATCCTGGAGGCTGAAGGTGCTATTTCTTAGACTGGAGCCTTAAAAATCATCAAAGCTCCATCTCAGTCTAAAATTCCTTAAGTTTTGGTCAGTATTCACATGCCAAGTCTAGTTCTGGAATCTAGGATATATCCCCCAGATAATACACTGGACACTGGGCAGATGATCAGGATGCTTGCATTTTCTTCACTCAGATCTGAATGCTGCTCAGTTTACAGTCTCACTATCAATCATTGTGAAACATTGCCTTACTTTCCAGGGTAAAATATGTATGTCAAAACTCGTTAGTAATTGAGAGGTCCTCAGAAACAGCAGATATGCTGGTCCTTCCTCTGAGTTCACAATATTATCTTTGGTTAGATCAGAATTTCTATGATGGATCAAAATTTGATATCAAGAAAAAAGTTTCTTTCAAAAATACTGTGTCTTGATGTGGATACACTGAAAAAGGAATCTCCTACAAGTCAAAAAAGAAAGCTGGGGAAAGGCTAGAATGGGTTAGTAATACCCAATTTCAAGTTTTGGAAGACCTTGCCAGGCTTCTCATGCAAACACAGTATGGATCACTTTTGCAGTAAATCTGCATTCTTCTACTGGTCTAATATGCATTGATCTGATCAACTTGTCTGATCGTTCACCCATTTCAATGTGTATGCAACCTTCAGCACCAATGACTAAAGGTGATACTCTGAGGGGTACATTTCTTTTTTTTCTTTTAATTTTTAGTCCCCTGATTTGTTAGTGTGCTTGTGTGTGTGTGTGCATGCATGCGTATACTTCTGGGCAGATATACTTTTGTTAGAAATTATGCCAATTGTATTTAAATGGCAAAGTTTATATCTCCAAACATTAATTGTTACAAGTACTTGCGTCTAAGGAGAATAAACGACAACAAAGGTCTTTGACATTTTAGAACAGATGTGAAACTCCAGCTATTTTGTAATTCTTTTTTTTTTGGTATGTTTATTTTTACCAATCATAAAAAGCTTTTATTTCAATTCTGTCCACTAGTGTTACTAAACAAGAAATATATGTGCATAACACACATATTAATATATTAATTATATAAATATAAGTTACAGTTGCTGCAAATTCATCATATAAGATCATTTGAGCTGCTTTCTTTGTTAGATAGACAATTCTGATAACACGTTCTATTCCCTACTCACTGGGGAAACACAAATATGACAAAGACAATGAGCATTCTTCCCTACAATGGATGCATTCTTCCCTACAATGGATGCATAAAATTTCTTACATTCCTTGCTGAGAATGTTTTCTTTCTTACTCTTCCAAGCAACACTTTTCTCTCTTCCTTCTCTTCCTGAGATCCCACTGTCCCTTCTACAATATGTTCCTTTCTTCAGTGCCTTTTGAAAGAACAAGCAAGACTGTGCTCACTGATACTAGTTTCAGGCTGATCCAACCTCGTTGTCATCTGAGAGTGTTCTGGATTTTCACAGATTTGTCAGTTAGAGAAAACTGGACCAAATTTACAGCAACATTCTTCTTTTCAGAACAGAGGAGGGTAAGGAAGGTAGGCTAACAGCCTGTACCTCTGAGGAGGGTGCATAAAGCTCTTCATTTCAGTGAAGTTTTGATGGTCTTATAGGTAGTGATGCAGCACACTTGGGGTTTTTCCATTCTTTTCTTTGTAGACAGAGGTGTTCTTTAAAGCTTCAGAAGTTGGCACTGTTGTTGAAAGCAGGACTTCTTGTTTTTTGCTTATTTCTGAAAATAGTTTCCTTAATCCATCATCACACTAATCTTTTTATTATTTTTTTTCTCTATTTTAATTTTTGGCGGTATCGGTGGGCATGAAAGCTGTTTAATCTTTGGCAGAGATGGATTAGAAGTCTTATCTTGCTATAGCCAGCAACATCAGGAATTGATATATGAGTCACTTCTTCAAGTAACATCTCAATGAGGAACACACAGTTTTTATAAGTTTACAGAAATGATCCTAACTTGCAGATGTATCTATGAAGTGAGATGCAGAAATGTTATTGTGTCAGTACAGTTCAGGCTCACATAACGTTACAAAGGATGAACATTTCAGCCCAGGAACATTTGCAAACAGCCATTTGATTATTTTTCAAACTGAGCAGTTTATAAACTTCCACTGCTGTAACCAAATTTCACTTTGACAAACTGGGTGTTACCTTTTTTCTTTTCTTTAATTCTCAGGCACAATCGACTAAATGCAAATAATCTCTTTTTTAGACATCAGGGTATTCTACTTGGAACAGATATGTTTACATTTGAATGTGTAAATGACAACATCTATTCTGGATCAAACTTCCATAAAGGTCCTAAAATGCCTTTTCCAACTACCTTAACCCCGTTTCATGTAGGGAGCCCAGCTCCTCAAAGCACTTTACACAGTGGGAGTGCCTATGCAGGGAAATTGAACCACAAAAGCTCACTAAGCACTCAGTGAATGTTCTTTGGTACAGTTGAGCCTGACCTTTGTCTGTTGTAATTCAGTATAGTTTCACTGATATCAAGGGAAGTGTAACAATTTATACAGGGTGTGAATACAATCCATAATATTCATTAAGACTTTCTTCTACTGTAGAAATAACCAGGTAACCAACAGAGGTAAATCAATGTAGTTTCATTGAAATCTATTTAGATGTGTTGATTTAAAGAAGTGAGACCTGGCCCTCAAGCCTTTTACAAGTGAATGCACTCTTTTTGCTGATATTGTCATATTCATCTACTTAAGAAGCCCTTATGTTACAAATTAAATTTTCTCTCTTTGCTAAATGTCTTTCTGCAGTAGCACTTCCAATGTGTGAGTCTCCACACTCGCTCTGACTGTCACCACTATGACACTGCTAAGGTCACCGACTTCCAGGCTGGAGGTTTCTTCCATTGCTTCCTGTGAACACTTTCTGTCATTACCAGAGGGCTGTTATCCCCTGGATATTCAGTCCTTGGGCAAGACTGTGCTGTAAACAGAAAACAAATCAAAAGCCTGTTTTTAATTCCTCTTGCAGGTGGTCTTTACTCCACTGTCTGGCTTCCAGAGATGAGAGGTGGACAAGAGGTGACTCTTCCCAGAACTCCTACAGAGCTTCTCACTCATGAACCCACTCGTGTGCAGAAGCTCAGGCATGGATCTTGACTGGGACTATGATGACTTCTAGATGCCTAGAAGTAGGCATCTCTGGGGGTGAACTGCTGATGCCTAGAGCAGAGGCTTTCAATAACCTATGTGGTGAGTGAAAGCAGCACATGTGAAAAGCTGAACCCAGGCTTCTGAGCTCTTCCAGGATGTTTCAACAGTGGTAGAGACATGTGGGAAGAGCTAGCCACCTTGGAGCTGGAAGGAGAGGAAATAGGGATGAGGCAATTGGATCCAGAGAAGATTGAGACATTCTCAGTCATCTTTTCTTTGGAGCTGTTTATAAAGGTGACTCCATCCCACCCAAACCCCCATTTCTGATTTTTCTTCTGATGATGTTCCCGCTCTACATCTGTGTCAGAAGAGAATCTTTTGTAACACAGTTCCCAATCTCTGAAGTTGCTAAAGGGGATGCTCACTGAAACTAATATTTATTATGTTTCTAAGTCTCAAACCACATTGCACTGATGAGTCTGCAGCTGCATAGAGATTTGTACGGAAAACGTGTCTGCTATGGCTTATACAGAACTTTGCACTGGTTAAAGAACAACAAACAGTTGTTAGGTTTGTCTCTGTCCCTTATTAATTTGCATATGGTTGAAAGTGAATAGGCTCAAGGGTAATTAAATTTTAAAGGTACAGAAGGAGCAAAGAAAAATATTGATCTGTAGGAATGCTAACTTAATTTTTTTTCACCTTCTGTTTATATGAATTATCTATTCTCTATGAACAGAAAATGAAAACTATGTGTTGCCATAACAAACACCTTTAATGTATGCAACTGTCACTTACAGCAGCATACAACTCGAGGTCTTTCTGACCTTGGCAGCTTTACAAGGTGTTGGCAATTGAGTTGATATTTCTTGTCTAGGCATACGAAACTTGAGAGTATGCTTCTGGCTCCATCTCTAAAAGTGCTTGTGGCACAACCATGATGTACACACAGCAACTTCATATGTATCAGAAATATAAATATCATGAATGTCAACAAAAGCAGATCATTCTGGAACGCTTTCCTCCTGCCAGCTGCTGAACATTTGATAGAGTTGGAGCCTGACTCTTCTTTTATTAAATCCTATGCAAAGCTGTCAGCAGACATTATGCAGTAGCTTGTCCTCCTTGAAGGTGAAAAGTGGGTGAAATTCTTGAAGCCTTGCTTACTCTAAGAAACCCCAACACTGAAATGTTTGTTTACAGTTAGACCAGGTATTTGGAAGTCTCTTCTATCTTAGGTATTTATTTTACACATCTGCAGATAGAAGCTGTATCTCATAAACTTTGATCCTCATATGTCTAATGCCTTAGCTACTGGAAAATTCAGAAGCAATATCAATTATCATAGTTACTGCATGAAGTGTGGTAGGTATGCCCCCCTCAGTACAAGGCAGGTTAAAGCAGTGAACTGTTTATACCCATAGCTCTTCAGGGAGGAAAATTTCTTGGACTATGGATAAAATATTTTTTTCTACAGGTATTTCGACAGTATTTCAACAGCGTTTCACATGGAAATTCCATAACCTCAGTTTTCTGTCAGAAGTTTAAGGATCAGAGATGACTATGAGTCAGACAGAAGTGACGTAGGAATATGAAAGTCCTAAACAGCAAGTTGATTCAGGTAGTAAAATATAAAATAATAATTACACATGTAGGGTTGCAATTTAGAGGCTTAAATCTAACACAACCATAGAAGGATGCCATGGAAACTGGGCTGGAACGGCTAGGATGAAATTAATGTACTGGACTGGAAGAGTAAGCTATTATGTGGCTTGAAAAGTATGTACAGGTTTTAAAGGACTGAGAAGATCCAATCATACACCTGATAGCTGTGAATGAGCATATACCTTGAGGTCAGTGCTGGGCCTCATACTGTTCAACATCTTCATTAATAACCCGCTTGATGACATCAAAAAACATTAATCAACATCAAGTGAACATCAGGAAACTTGTAGGTGGTTCTAAACTAGAGAGAGTCACTAATAGCTCCAATTTGGAGCTGCCTCTATAAACCTGAAGACAGCTGACAGTAGCATCAGGAAAGTCAGTGGGGAGAAATGTAGAACTCAACATACAGAGCAGAGCCTGCACCATGTGGCAGTATAGATCAGGAAGCAAGTGACTGAACATCATTCACTACTTCCAGCACATGGTTGGGCTGTCATCACAGGAAAGTGGGAACCAAGGTGCTTTTTGCTCATTAACTCTGTTACGGTCATACGTTTTGTCTGTTGAGTGTTCATTAAGCTACAATTAACCTAATTCATGCACAAAGAATATTGAGCTGATTCAACCAGCATTGGGGGTGGGGGAGGGGGGGGATGCGGGAAGAGGGAGGGAAATACCTGGTTTTGGTTTGGTTTGTTTTTTTACAGTAATAAAACAACACATTTTGTTTTTACAGTAGTAGAACAACAATTTTGTTTAGAGGTGTAAGAATGCTGCATGAGAATTCATGATCTGTTTGGCTTTCTGAATGTGTCCAGATTATTTCCATGACTCCTGGACCTCAATAAGATCCCAGCAAGGCTGATTGTATTGGCTTTGAAGTTGAATAATTTGATAGGTAGGAATTCTTTGGATGTCATCAAGCCATGGTAAACTTATCTGATACCTGTGACACAGAAAAATAGCCACAAAAATGATTGAATTGTAATGCTGCTGTGTTCTGAAAGCTCTAGAGTGTTCAACTGAGTCAACTTCAGCTTTCCGGATTTTGTCACTGTATCAAGGGTCAGTGATAGAAAAATGCAATTGCTCAGTACTTTTTTCCTCAACACATTTGCATTTTTCCAGTTTAGTGTGATTATTTGCTACAGTTATAACCAAGTGTTGTGTTACATGAAGTTATATTTGCATTAGGAATTATTTTCAGCAGTCTCACTGAAGAAATAACCCCCTTTGGTCATGCAGCTATATGCTTATTGCCAATTGTTTCCCAAGGTGTGTATTTTTAAAGACTCATATTAACAATAAATAGCTCCAGGTGAACACAATTATAATCTCATTCCTACCTACTCTTGTTTTACTCTGTCATCATTCCTGGAACATTAATTCTTGATGCTTACATGCTATGCTAATGAATCTGTCGGATATGATCATATATTCACATGCTCCTTTCAAAATTTTGACTTCTTATTTCCTAAAATGTTTCTCAAATGTGAAAAGTTTAAATATATTTGTGCATTTATATACATAGACACTTATATTTATTACAAAGTATGTTGTTAGTCAGAACACACATTAGAAGTACAATAAAAAAAACAGCTGGAGTCTTACACACTTTTAAGTACAACAAGAGTTTTCCAGTCTTTTTTTGATAACTGCAGTTATAATGTAATACAGTGGTAGAAAAGTAAATTACACACAAAAAATCCATTTCCATGCTAATGGAGTGTGTTGTATAAAGCTGTTAGCATGCTTTCAGAGACCAAATAGATGTTATTTAGGAAACTCACTTCTTCGAATAAAGGTGTACATTAAAATTACTGTCTGAAAGATTCTAGTCAGATAAAAAAATCTATTCCCTCTTAATGAAAGCATTTATTTCTAAGTAAAAAATGCCGATGAGACCAATGACTAGATAAAAAACAGTGAAGAACTGTAAAGACTGGGATTTTCCATTTCAAAGCCCTTAAACTGGTTTCACAATAATGGTTTAAAAATGAATAAAATAAGATCAGGAAATTCTGTGGATGTCAACTGACAACAATTTCTGCCTATTTTCAGCCCATAGAAATGAAATTCCTCCTGAAAAGCTTTTAACTGGAAAAATACTGTGAAGAGTTTCAGCTGGGAGTTGTCATAATCAAAGTTGAACACAGAAAGAAATGCCGTGTATGTGTGTGTGTGTATGTGTGTATACATGGATATGTGACTGATTTGGAAAGAGAAGGAAATTGTACTGTCAGTACTTTGCTAACATTTTTTCCCATTACATGAAAAGATTAACAAATTTCAAAAGAGGACAGGTTAATGGCACAATGCCAGCTTTCTGTTGGTAAATTCTGCTCTCCAGCAGTTTTACTCTATCAGTCCTCCTCACTATGGTGTACTGTCTATAATAATTTCTTATTGCTAAAAGAGTGAGAACAGTGATGTTTTTGAAAGCAGAAGTGGAAGAGGACTGGGAAATGCAACAGGAGAGTGATTCTTCCACATGCAAGTTGGTAATTTGCTTTGCTAGAGGTGCTGTTCACCACCACTTTTATTTGCTACCATTTAGGGAGGTATATGTGTGTTCCAACAAATATTCACACAGAGCAAAGCAGTAAAAATTGCCAGTGCCAGTGTTTGCATTAGAAGTGCTTACAAAACTATGTCTAAAAGCTATATTTTCTCTTTCACACATAGTACTAGAAATTGCACATATTTGTAACATATTTTTGTCCTTGTCTTTAGAGTACTATGAAATGCAGAAGACTCAGTGCAACTCCCTGCTCTTTTTGATTTGTAGCAATGGTTAGATTCCAGCTTTTCCATCTAGCTAGTAATTATTGTGCAGGTGAAGCATATTCATATGGATCTTGTTCACTGAAGTTCTGCTTCACTATTAAATATATGTTGGAGCAGGGTAGAAGCCTTTCTCTTTCAGCTGAATGCCTCAATGGTGTTTACTTTGATAAGATTGAGTTTCCCTCCCCCCATAGCATATTTTGTAGAGTTACCAGATCAGATCCTGTGGACTTGAAAGAGGAATGGAGAAAAAAATCCAAGCCTATGAATGGACATTTCAAGTAAGCTGGTTAATGATACATAGAGGATGGGCAGCAACAGAAATGACATAGAGGCAATACAACAAATGTGGGCAACCATCAAATTACTATATGCAAAGGATGTTTTTCTGAGGCCTTGAATATTGGTCTTGAGCACAACAAGAAGTGCCTAGGCTTATGAGCTTTCTTTGTAAATCTAACTTGCTGTTAGTTAAGGAGCAGCTGCCCATGTTGGTTTCACCGAGTTCCTGTTCCATGGGTGAAACTGTGGCTTTCTTTTCCATTCACTGTGAGGCAGGATATGTTCTAGTCTGTAGGCCTCTTTCTGGATAGTCCTGTTAGTCAGCTGAAAGTCTGAATATCCCATGGAAGAGAGAGAAATATACAAACTGCAGTGTCTCCCTTGGAGATGTTCAGTGTTAGTTCCTCCTTGTCTTGGTTGCAACAGCTACCTTAGATCATTCTGGATATATCTATACTTGGCAGAAGGAAGGATTTATGCCAGATTACAGTGTTTGTAACTATGCCTAGAGATTGAGTTTAATGAAGGAACTGGATGTCCCTAAAAGCAATATTCTACTTTTGCCTTGATTACACACTCACACAGTTTTGTGGCAACAAGTGGTAGGAGAACAGAGGCATCAGGAAAAAGAATTTAACATGGATTTTTAGGATGGGGCCGTTCTTTCAGCAGCGAAATTTCAAGATGGTTAAAGTGATCTGATGTGCTATTAGAAGACCCTCAAAATTAGGCTTGAGCTATTTCTTTTTCTTCTGACATAGAAATACCTGAAAAACTTAGGAAAAACCCTACCCTGTTGTCTGTTTTAATCTAGCACTCAGGGCATGCTAAAAGGATGTAGGATCAAATTCTCATTCCAGATCACTGAAGTCAGAAGTTTTGAGCTTGAGTTTTCCCCAAATAAGTTCTCTAAGCATTGGATAATTGGATTTGTAGGTATGAATATTTGTCTTTCTTTTGTTTGGTGTAAAGAAAAAAACCCCAACGTTTATACCAAAACACAGCATATGTTCAAAGCTCCTGCCAATGGAGCTAGCTCCCAAAGTTGAAACAATATATGCAGATGAAAGCAATGTGGCACCTGAGCTACTTAATTGTATTTAGAAGCAGGCTTTTCAAGATTTCATTCGCTGCTGCTTTAATTATTTATAATGCTCTTGGGACCCAATCTGTTACCTCTGCATGGCATCGCACTCCACCATATATTCATGCCAGCCTAACTAGAACTAGCTCAAGGGCTTTTATACCATATTTTATTTCACGGAATAAGCATCCCTCTTGCATCCTGACTCATGGTTGTGAATCCTTACTAGAGGGAACATTTTAATCTTTGCCTCATAGTTAGAAAACCTAGATCCAACTTTTTACTTGAAAACTCTTACTATTAAGTAGCAGCATATGAGAAGTGGAAGTAGGGTCAGGTAACCCAGGTGTATAACTCAGGACATAGAGATACCGTCCAAGAAAAAAGAGACAGAGTTAGTAAAGCCGAAGCTCGTCTAGAGTTGAATATGGTGAGGGACATGAAGAGAAATAAGGACTTCTCCAGGTGTGTAAGGATAAATGAAGACTAAGGGAAAAGGGAGCACGGTGCTGAATAGGATCTGGTAACAAATGACAAGGAAAAGGCTGAGGTACTCGGTATTTTCTTCTACTTAACCTTTACTGGCACAATCTGTTTTCAGGAATCCCAGGTCCCTGAGACTAGAGGGAAAGTCTGGAGAAAGGAAGCATTACCCATGGTAGAAGAAGGCTCAGGCTGTAGAACATTTAAAGAAACTGGTAATGCACTAGTCCATGGGAACTGTTTTTAAAGAAAATACAGGTTTTGTGGTCCTTTCTGAGTTCACAGGTGTGAATATAATATCATAAGATGGAAATTTTCTATTTCTTGCAATAGCTACCTTATTTGAAGAAGAGAACTTCTAGCCTTATTCTTATCATTCTGTAAACATTTACAGAGTTTTATCTGGTAGTGTGTATACATCTATTACATAAACAAGGAGAACCCCATTCGTTATGATTTATAATTTATAAAATTCAGTGTGCATTACATTGCTTCCCTCTTTTTATCTTTACTTCTTTCTGGCAAACCTTTGAAATTGATGACAGTTCCTGTGTACTAAGTCTGTCTGTTAAAACACATGGTCTGAAGCAGTTTTTATTGTTTAGTTTAGTGAAAAAAAAATGCTGATAAATGATGGGTGATTTGCAGCTGGTTTGGGGAAAAAAGTGTTATATTTCATTACACTCTGTCACTTACAAGTCATATAGTGGTGCACCTCTTCTGTGTGAAATTGGTCTCCTCTACCGTTTATCCTATAGTGTAGACTTACAGACATTTATAACAGATATCTGACAAAATCTATTTTCTTGTTCTTGTTGAGCTTATTCCCCTTTAAATTTAATATTATTATGTATTAAATTATCTGCTGAATAATGTATGTATATTCAGATATGTATGAAAAACCTTCCCATCAGTAACAGATGGAAACTTTTGGAAGGCCATCACAGGCTTTTTACAGGTTACAAAATGTAATAAAATTACAATAATTTTCTTGAGGAGAAGACAGAAAATCTTGGGTGAACTGTGAGGCTGCTTTTTCTAAATTGGCAATAGAATGTCTATGCATATGTTTAAAACTAGTTGGTAAAAATAAATGCATTAATTGTCACTTATTTTCAACTAAGAAGGTGACGGATTAAATTCTGATCTTATAGAACTGCTTGAAAAAATTCTGTTACCTCCATAAGATCACTTTGCAGGGTTCCCCTTTCCATGGGATAGTGATGGATACTTTGGATAAAGTAAACGTATGAATGGGATAGTGTTAAGATGACATCAAGAGAGGGCAATTCCGATGGATGCAAATAAAAGAATCATTTAAATAAAGAATTATTCCTTATAGTAGTTAGACTGTAATAATTGTGATCTAATTGAAATAGATCCTTTACATATTGCCTCTTTACATTGTATCTAGTATAATGCTTGCAGTGGTCCTAAGGGTGCTGAGAACTCTTTCTTCATGGAACAAAAATGATTAGAGCTGGTCAGGAAATGTTATCTGAGAGGACAGTCAGGATGTTTTCTTGGCTTGTACTGATGCATCTTTCTGATGGAAATGTTATGTGCAGCATGAAAAGATGCACAGGAAGCTGATTAAGTAAAGCTGTCTTTTAGAATTTTTTTTGTTTGGTAGCTATAAATGTTAATAATCTGAGGTTCTCAGGGCTTGTTTCCACAGCTGTTGTATTTCTCTTTCTTCACTGTAGCATCCTATGCAGTGTTCCTTTTGAATACAGGGAGACATTGCCTCCAACAAAATTTACTTTTGCATATTTTATTTACCTATTTAGTATAAGTCTTTTGTAAGGCCCATAAAGTAGATTTATTTTCTCTGCTACCTGGAAACTGTTGTGGAAGATGCGTGTTATGCCTATTCATTTTTTCAAGCTCTATAATGTTGCTTTATTGGCACTAACACATCTGTAATCTAATACCTTTTAGTATAGCATAAATGAAGTTTTCACGCTATGTTTAATGCTATCATGGTTTTCCTAAATAGAAACAAAGTTTTAGGGCTTGTACAATTATGCTGTATCTAAAATATTAAGAAAAGATAATTTATTCGTGTGGAATAGAGAAAGCTTGACTTTCATAAATCTGGTTTAATCTTAACATGACTGTTGTGTTAACTTCAAAGCATCATTTGAGGCTGATCAAGGTGTTGGGCTGGGAGACAGTCAGCAGTTTTATCTGTCAAGGGTTTATATTACTATTTCCTGGTATTAGTATTACCCCATATCCTTTAAGTGCTCTTATTTAAATGGAAGGATAATTTTGAAGATCACCTTAGTCAAGTACTATCCAGCTTCATAACAGAATGTTGTGAAACTACAAATATCAAATGCTGTCAATGGAGGAAAATTAATTGCTCTAAGTTCATTCAAAATTATAAACAATAAATCAAATTTCTACAGCTCATGCCCTTTCTTAAGGAATGCAAAATATTTAGTGACTTTATTTCTATTGCAAGCATTTCATGCAAGTCTGAGTAGCAGTTAAGCACACGGACGTTTCTTTGAAACCTGCCACTCTCATCTACGTAACATAGCCTAATGTGTGATCCGTGATTGCCAAGCCTCCCTGAGGGCATCAGACGGCTAACTGTTCCTCGACTTGGAAGCTCATTAGGCAGAAATCATGACAATATATGCATGTGAGATTCAAACTAGTGAATCCCTTTCATGTTTATTTCATTGAATTCTGTATCTTTTGCATCACAAAACATGATAATCTGAATTCAATGGTAACATACAAAACTAGAAAAACTCAACAGAAAACTGTTTTTGAATGTTTTTGAATACTTCCTTTCTCTGGTGAAATCAAAAAGACAGACTTTACACATAGACTTTTTCATAGTGTTTTCCTATCCTATTCTCCCCTTCCAGAAATGAAAACACTATGTGAAAGCAATTTTAATGATATTCTTGGGTATGAGATTAAGTTCTTCTGTAGATCTGAATGACTCACAAAAAAATGGCTTGATCCAATCCAGGGGCTAGGCAGAAATGCTTGTTATTTCCTTCATTATGCAAAGTAGTTTAAACATTGTAATTGGAAATGGGTCTGAGCAGGTTTAACAGTACCAATCAAACAATGTCCATTCCAATAAGGTCACATCTTTCTGCTGGTATATCTGGCTTCTTCAGTGCCACAGCTTCCCCTCAGCACAAGCTGGGAAAGCCAGATCTGCTTGCCTCAGGTTGCTCTTCTGTCTGATGTAGTTAGAAAGGCTCAAGTTGTATCCATTCACAATGACATTAGTAGACTTAGACAAGAACAGGCTTTGATTATTCATCTTCTCATTATTCTTGCCAAGGCAAAAGGGGAGCAGGTGACAATTTTCCCAAAATCTCCCATTTTTAGGCATGTTGGTTTTTTTTAGGAAGGAAACAGCCCCTAGGTAGGTTAGGCTGCCCGTGTTTTACGACGTTATACATTTTATTTTAAATTGTGTTATGGTTTATTTTGAAAATGCAGGGCATGATTTGATACTCCCTCCTACAATTCTTCTTTAGGAATGAATTCTTTTTGTAAAAAGACAAAGCAGATAGAATAACTCCTTTCCCAGCTCTCAGCCAGGGTCTGTATCTTCAAATCACATTTGTTCCTATGAAGAATGTTGTGTAGAGTCAGGTAGAACATGAAATCAAACTTTAGGCTTGGGATGCTTCCTATGAGTTGTCATTCCTATACTCCCGCTATTATAAACTAGCAGGTAACATTATTTTCATAGGCTGCATATTTTCATAAACATTTCGGAAGTATTCTTTCCAATAGAAACTTTCTTTGTAGTTTATAACTTTGTAAACATTTTTCCTTGTGAAAAACACCCTAAAGCAACACCAGATTAAAGCTCATAAGCAATCCATTTAACCTCGTAACATAGCAAATATAATGTTTTCCAAAATATTTATTTTTTACTGTGCAGTTATGGAAATCCATGGAGATTCATCAGGACCTTACATAAGGTTTTAACCAAGTCTTGCTAAATCCTTGTGAACCCTTCCTGTCCATTTGGAACAGGAACCCATCCTCTCCACATCTTGAGGCATAGTTTCTAGGCATGGTCACCCAGAACTGAAGTTTTTCTTCACTTCAATTTCCTAGACCCAGGGACTGCTGCCAGCTTTAAGCATGTTTTATTGACAGAGGCACTACTGTAGGGCTTGATTATCCAATGAAGAAGTAGCAAACAGTGACTATTTGAACTTTCATTGGGGAGGCTGCAATCCAGGAACCAACCAAATTTGTGAAATCTTTTGACTTAATTGACCAAATCCATCTGAAGGGAGATTACTACAGAGCTTTTTCTTTGTGTTGGAGAACATCGTACCTTTCATGTCTGCAGTATGAGGTTTAGTTGATGGGTTTAATCGTTCCCAAATTGAGCATTCCTCATTAGTTTGCATTCAGTGTTTTGTCTTTTAGGGATGGTAGATTATTTGATATGACTTGGTACTGCAGAAATTGTTATTTCCAAGCTGCTGCTGAAAGACTGCAAAGGATTTTTATTGTCTAACACCCACAAGTTTATACTTTCACATTCTTCTACCCAATCCTAATGAACCTTGCGTAAAAAGGAAAAATTAAGCATGACTATCTCCTCACTATAATTTCACACACATTATATTAAACAAATAGGAGTGTTTTGAGACTTGCACCGTGCAGATGCCAGGGAATATCTAAATGCTCATTGATTACAGTAACAGTTTCAGTCACAGATGATGTAATTCTCCCCTATGACTGTTCATAATACAGAAATATAAAAAGGGGAATTGGTTGCTGGCTTTATCTAAAGTGCATGTTAAAATACTTTGCTGTTAGACCATGTAAATTTCAACATTCTGGGAATGATGCTGTTCCTTTCTCTGAACTCCACAGGAAGCAGTAACTATCTTTGTGGTACAATAGTAAATAGCAGTGATTATTATGTTGCTATAATAGCTTACCTACAAACTGAGTTAAGCTTCCTTCATGTTGTGTTTGTGTTCATGTCATTCATAGTAAGACATTCAGAATTCCTTTGAGGTTTTGGTTTCATTTTTTGTTTTTTTTTTTGTTTTTTTTTGTTTGTTTGTTTACTTAACAGACAGTCTTAGCCTGCGTCTTGTCTCATGGTTCTACACTATTTTAAGAATTAGAAGTGTTCTTTATAAAAAAGCCTTCTACAGAGAGGTGAAAACTGCAGCTAGCACTCAAGATACATACATCACAGGCTGATTTCTTGGTGTTGCATTTCATCCTGGATTCCTTCTTCCAAGTTACATATTGTTAGCTACTCCTTATTTTAGTAACATCTGTAGTTATCTTGTATCTTCTGTGAGTGTTGCCTGATTTGGTGAGGCAAGAAGTGATTTGTAAATATGGTATCATATGGACATGGCCTTTATCAGCAGCGCATTTTGGCATGCCCACTAGTTCTTTGTATTTACTGAACAACTTACTGTTATTTCCTAAAACTTACTGTTTGAGTTATAACTGCTGACTTCACCCTGGCTTTTAACCTGCCTTTCTCTGCAGGCATACTTGATTTAATTTCTGCTGCCCTGAGTTCTAGTTATATTAAAAGCCCAGGATTAATCTCTCATCATTGCTTTGTGGGAGTGCTTGTGGAGCTATCTTGAAGCACACATAGTGGCTGCAAATTTCTGCTTACTACAGTTGTTGATGTCTATGCCAAAAACTTGAAAAATGTGCCTGAAGTTTCTCTGTTGGTTCCCAACTTTCAGTCCACAGAACCTTTCAGGAGTGAGAGTGTTTACTAAACATAAATTGGAACTCCTGCCTGTAAAAACTATGTCTGCCTTAGTCATTTCAGCACCAAGTCGTGATTTAATGATGTTGGAGAGTTTGATGATGTCTGAGCAGTTGTGCAGTTCATGCTGTTCATTATACATGTCCAACAAATTCATAGCCTCTAGTCATGACTTTTGGCTTGCTCCATGCATATTGTTTTACATTAAATATGACATGTTTGCTTGTCTCAGTGTCAGCTCTTACATTATTGGTTAAGGCTATCTTGCATTCACAGCTCATCCACAAATAAGCTGCCTGGTGATAACTGCCTTTAGCACTGGATACTAAATTCTAGAGTATGCATTGTCTTAATGGCTGAAGCAGCTTCACATAAAAGGTTTTTTGGGTTGTTTGCAGCCTTCTGAAGAGGTGCATAGCAACTGTACCACATGGATAAAGCTTGTCTCCTGTGCCGCTCTCATACTGCTGTCTGGAAAGCCTCCGTGTTTTGGTCTGCAAAGTACCGTCTGCTCACAGCACTTTTCTTTGACTTATCTTTTCATTGTATCATTGTAGGCTAAATTAGAGAACTCAGCAGTGGCTTTTTCCTGATGCTTTTTAATATGATGGGTGAGTCGACTGTGAAAAAATAATTTACCATTCCCATAAGTAATGAAATTTATTTATTTATTATGATGTGTTTCAGCCTTCAGTCTTTCAGTTTCTCTAGGTGCCAGTACAACCGAAACAGAGTTCAGGGGTCCTCAGTTTGAGCTTTTCAGCATGCAGACTGTCACTGGAATATGCTTAGTGGTCATTTCAGTTTATTATTGTGGTTCTGGATTGTTTCTTCCTTGACTTCTATTTCTATTACAACAAAAATGCCATCAGCAATTTTAATTTCTGGGAGATTCTTACTGTCTGGTTACAACAGCCCCATTTTTGGCCACAAATTTATCTGACTCTACCATTTAACATGTTCTTGGCATCTGAAGTCATTAATGCATTTTCTTAGAATAAATTTGGGCTGATTTCCATGGTTATTGTTAGTAATTATTTGAAAATACATCACAGCTAGACTCCAATTCACTTTTGTTTTCATTTTACAGTTATAGTTGAATAGCTTTCAGTCTTCTGCAGCATATCTCATCTGAAATCTTGGGTTTTCTTAATTGACTACTGTCATTCACTTCCCTGGAAACCTCTGCATCTCCAGTGATGACAGATACTGCTGCTTTTTCATCTTCTAGTTATAACATAGCACAAGAACTGCTTTTGCACCATGGTCAGTGATAAATTAATGCAGCTGCACACCATGTTGGCAAACCTTCAGTGTTGGTCTGGAGATGAATTCACTGGTAATGCCAGAGGAGAGCAGAGACATTTCTGGCACGACATGTTATCTGCACTTGAAGATTGCATTGATCACTTTGAGTCTGGCTTAGCTGCGTCTCTGAAGCTCATTTAACCAAACGACAAAGTCAAAGTCAGGCAGAAAATCCAGCTGTAATTATTTCAAGGGATTCCCAATTTTACTAGTTCCCTGTCATGACAATGCCCTGACATTAGTTTGTATATAGGACATTCAGGCAGCCTGAACTCAGTCTGAGATCAGATTACTGACAAAAACATTTTATATATATCCATGTTTATTATGAAAACAGAGCCAAAGTTGTTTTTCAGTGTACCTACATGGAGGTGCAATTCTGTGTTGGTGGCATTACCCCTGCTACTGGATTTATTCACAATCTTTCTTAGCTGGAAATATTTTTCTATGATTGAATCTATTTTTTTTCCAATAATTTCTCACAAAAACCTTGCTTGTCTACACCATTGAAACTTTCATGTGTGAGGACTTTAATAAGAAAATTCTTACTTGCAGCCTGTGATCCTCCCAAGGAGTTGCCAGCCAGCTGTGAACTCTAGCACAAATCTTGGTGATCTTGGCAGTGTTATGATAGGATGTAGAAACATAGAATTGTATGGGTTGGAAAGGACCTTTAAGAACATCAAGTTTGACTGGTAATGCAGTACTGCTAAATACACCATTAGACCATGTTCCTAAGCAGCACATTCAAAATATTTTCATTCATAAATTTTTACGTTGGTTAAATGCACCATACTAAATGAAATTAGGTTAGGAGCATTTCTCATGTGGTGGAAGTTGGTCCGTGATGACTGTTGGACTTCAAAAGGCTCATAAGTCAGATTCCAGGATCACCCCAGTTTCCTGTAAAACTAGAGAAGAAAAAGCATTCGAAATATGAAGTAGGTGTTTTCTCAGATGTAGTGGGTACTCAGGGTAGGAGAAGAACAATAGCTATAACTGACATTCAACTTAACAGAAAACTTTGATGATTTTATTTAATACAGCTTGTGCTCTTTTGTCCTTTAAAGCTTCTAGAATTTCCCTCCCTGAAGTCTGTGCAGCTTTTCACCAGTGTGGTGAAAGATTCATTATCAAAGATGCCGTGTCCTCTTGGTCTGCTGTGATGCATCTTTAGCCTGATTTTTATCTCACTAGTCGTTTCAGGACTGATTCACTAAGCGGAAACTAGGTTGGCAGTGTTGACATGCATAATGCTAAACATGTTTTTGACACCTCTTTCCAAAACATTGGTGTTAAGAACTTGGGTTTCCTGTACAGTCAGGATAGAAAATTTAGGTTTTTAGGTTTTTAGGTCTATAGTGAATGTAGAAAATTCTCAACAATTGTTATACTGAGAGTAATTAACTGGCTGGAAGTGACAGGGAAAATGACGTGTCTCAAGCTGAGACAGTTTTAGTGCATAGGGAAGTGCAGCCAGCTGGCTGTTTGGAATTACATACACCATATTCACCAAAGCAGTGACTTTGACTTAGGTCTGCTCTTTCCAGCAAAGTGATTAGCATTAGGATATGAAATCATTCTTTCATGATCTCTCCTTGTATTTTAATATATCCTCTTTGTAAAGCGGAACACACACAACAGGACGTCAGAGTCCTGCTTATGCAGGCTTATGCTTATGCACATGGCTGCTGATGAGGTCATTGCTTGGCATGGAGTTTCAAATTCCTTTTGACAGAGGTGATCTGGATACATTTCTGATGAATTCTAAAACCTAAATTCTAAATTCACGGATTAAGCGAGGCTGGAGCATTATAGGTACCACTGCCAACTCCACCTTTTACAGATGTTTTCTAGTGATTTCTGCCTGGAGGTGATATGAGTAAATGAAGCTCTTTACTACACTGTAGATGGTTAGGCAGGAGACAAATGCTGTGCAGGTGAGTGCTGTTGGGATGATGGTACAGAGTTCATTTGTGAGACCTATAAATTCTCTGGGAATTTTCAAATGGAAGAGTAGGTGTCTACAAAATTTGGCAGGGAGTTTGAGAATATCACTGATGCCAAAAGTCACTGATGTGATTATAATTTTCCATAACGGAATTTATTCATTAACAAGATGAATAACAAAAGTAAAGTTATTATTTGAGGTACATTTTGTTTCTTTTCAGTGTTTTATGCAAATAAACATATCTATTTTGGGAGCATAGAGTGGAAATGAAGACTTTGGTAAAGGTCTTGAAGTTAATTAATAAAAAATTCCCACTGAGTTGTTAAATGATTCACCTAATTTTTAACATTCTCCTAGTTATTCCATCTGAAAAAATTTTAGAAAGCATGGTTAAATCTAGCTTTAACATGATAGTTGGTACTCTAGAAGAGATACCTACTTAGTATTTGTCTTTACTGTCCAATTACATGCCTGGCATTTTACCAATTTTTACTATAAAAGAAAAAAGAAAAAAAAAGAGAGATAAAGAAAGCCAAAAGGAAAAGAAAACAAAACAGTGTTACAGAATAAATTGTGTCTCTGAATGCAAAGTTGGCTTTCAGCTCTGTTTCACAGTGCTTATTTTTTACTAACAATGAAGCTTTAGCACTTTTTCTTATGGAGTGAGATTATAATGCTTTTAGACTGCCAATCAGTCAATGTCCTAATGGCTTGTGTTCTAATTTAGATTGCTTCTGCAGCCCTGTATGACATCTCATATGGATTAAGCTTACAACCTCATATACTGAGGGTGGATCACTGACAAACTTCAATGTAAATACTGCATATGTAGCTTTGGAAAAAAAAACCCAAGACAGTATGATGAAACTTCCTTAATTTGAATTGTTATTTTTATTTGAAGATTAGTATTTTTGTCATCTTTCTGCTGTGTGTGCTTCAAGATGTGTTTGTGTGTATATGTAGTCGTAAAGTAAACCTTTACACTTCCTTGGTAAACCAATACTTGATTCTCCTGTATTCTGGTCTTCTAATTAATTCTATTGCCTTCAGTCAATTTTGAGAGGTTTGTTTTGAATTTGTTGTTTTCTGGGGTTTTGTTTGTTTGGTTGGTTTGGTTTGTTTTTTTGTTTTTAATTATATATAGCTGGACACTTTATACCGTAAAACAACACTATAAATTTAATGTACTGGAACTGGATATTAAATATGTCATCAACTAGTCAAATAGCTGAATAAGTTTATTTTTCTCCACATCTCCCAATGCATCTACTTCTCTTTCACTTCACAACTGGTGTAGGTTCTTTCTTTTTGTGTGTGTGTATTTGATTTTTTATTTGTGTCATACTATAGGAGATGAAAAAGCTTAATTAAACTTCAGCAATGGTTTGTCAAAACTGGAGCAATATTCTAGGCTAAAAAGTATTAGCTATAAATGAAGGAAATAGCGTAATGAGAAATAAAGAATGGTGTGAAAATACACTTTTATTTTGGTAGGTACAATAAAAGTATGTTCCTGAAATAGTCCTAGTTGAGCCAAATTGTGACACCTGCTTCCTTGAAACTCATCTAAACATCAGGGGTCTAAAAGAAAATTTCAGAATTGAAGCTTTTTAGAAATTAAAATAATGAATTAATGACTTTTAAAATTAATCCCGACCACCACCACCCCCCAAGATGGAAATATTCACTTTTTTTTTTTTTAAGAACTGGATAGAAATAAATTCTGACTGCTGAATTCCAGATTATGCACTAATAGTAATTTACAAAAGAAATAAAGTAGGCCTCATGAGGATGCTACCTAGTATTTGGAAATTTAGTGTGATCTTCCCTGTTACCAGGGATTTCATATCACAGGTGCTTTAAAACAACAAGAATGAGACAAAACCCCACGACCTACACTAGATTTACTTATTATAGGACAAAACCACAATTTTAGGTTATTGGTTGCTTGCAGTTAAATTTTAGTGACCAAAATGAAAAAAGTGACAAAACAATTCAATTATCCCATGAACTAAACACTGAATTTCATTTCAGACACATCCTAGTAACATGTGGAATAATTAACTGCATGATTTCACATGAGTATGTCTCTGCTAAACTGCAGTCAAATGTTAGTCTTCATGCTTTTTTCTTTTTGTTAGCTTGCTGCTAATGTCATAATATACTGAATTAAGAGATTTGGTTATTAAAGGGACTAATTTTCCGTTATGTAGTAGAGCATGTCACACATGCACACACAGGAACCATGACATTTGATAGCATTTTAAAGATGAACTCCTTCACTAGTTGTTACTGCATACAAGAAACCACAAATTAAACTACTGTGGCTGTAAACCTAAGAAAGATTTTTGAGTTGTTCGGCTGGAGAAAGCCTGGACAATTTGCCCATTCGTGAAGATCAAAATCAAAATTCTGTGCTTTACCATGTAATTTGTATCAGTTTATATTAATGGACTTTCCATGTAAAAAACATCAACCTTTAAGTTCATATTTGTCCTGTTACTATTAAAGGGAATTGTCCAATATCTGTAGGTGTTAATTTGCATTTTGGCAGCTGGCCTCCAGTAAAAAGTTTAGTGTTCTTCCTGTAGATAGGACTTTGACATTTATTCTTAGCAAGGTAAATAGTGTTCTAATGTCTTTCATTTTTTAGAGTATCCTTGCAAAAAGAAAGACAAAGTAGACAGAAATGATCTAACCTTTCAAAAATATTTTTAACTACTTGCTTCTCTATTAAACTGTTTTTCATGAGCCAAAACACAAATTGCAAGAACTAATTATCACATCTATTTTCAAAGCAGAGCTCACAGAAAACTTCAAAAGCTTATCACAAATGTTTTTGAACAATTTCAAGATGAAGAAGGGTGCATGTGGCTATGCAGAAAGAGTGCCAATATACCCAAAAATACAAATTTACATTAAGCTGATTCTACATGTTTATTTAAGGATAGGTTTTATCATAGGTTGTTTTAGAAAGGAGACTATTTTACAGATAATTTCATTACAGAATCACAGAATCACAGAATTGTGGTGGTTGGAAGGGACCTCAGAGATCATCGAGTCCAACCACAAA
>JAOTQQ010000001.1:29445727-29468579 GCA_026546715.1 Gallinago undulata
ATCCCTTAACCATCTGTCCAAGGGCCCTAAAGTCTTTCTTCAGGGCCCTTGGACTACTGTTAGCTACCTGATCACTAATAGCATGTTATTTTACTTCACATAAAAGTATTGGCGTTCTATCTATTTAGAACTTACATTTGGCTTTATTTCCCTGAAGTAGGCTCAGCCTTCAAACACTGTGTAAATTACATATTTTTTCATATTGATTCTATATGTCACTGCTCTCAAATCCACAAAACTGTACTATAAAAAAAAATATTATCAAGGTAACAGAAATAACAACATGAGAGTTGCACATGCCTGTATAGAATCCTTACAGGTACACTCTGGATGGCCTTATGACATCATTCCACACTGGTATTTCTTTCATTAAACAGGTTGAACAGCACACATTTTATTATTCAGTAGAATAAAGTTCCTGCTTTTGTCAATACAGAAAGATTTCCTGAGGTAGTTCATTGTGTTTAACATGAACATCAAGTGTTGGACTCATTTAATCTATAGACAACTGTAGTATAGATAGTTCTGTCTGAAATTAGTCAGTGTAAAGGCACCTTTTTATGTCAATAAAGGGTAATAGATGTTTCCAGAGAGAGGAATAGGTGGTGATTTGTTTCTTTCTGCACTTACCCGGAAATTTACATGTGCAAAACCATTCTTAACCCTGTGGTGTCCAAAATTCCCCTGGTACATATACGTGTGGCAACCAAGTTTCCCTGGTACCTCAATTCTCATATTGGTGAATATGGCAATGCTGGTACTGACTTGTGCTCCTTTGCTCATGGGATTCCCAGGGCAGGAATGAATGTCTTCACACATAGCTGCGGACCTTACTCTGTAGATGGCTACAACTGAACTAGCCAGTGTAGATTTCAGTTTTGTCAACAGACAGAAACAGGTTTATAAATATTTTTTCTGCTCTGTTTTGTAATGAGTTTTAAGCTAATATAATGCATGCCCTTAAAGTGCCTATTTCTCCCCACTGAGAGTAAAGGGTGTCTGCACAGCTAGTTCAGGCCACTGGTTCCGTAACCTGGTGTGACGATACTGTAGTTAAAGTTCAGCGACTTAATTTATCTGTGTATTCCAATGTTCTCATAAAAATCATAGAATATCTCAAGTTGTAAGGGACCCATAAAGATCACTGAACCCAACTTCTTGCTCCTTGCAGGACTGCTTAAAACTAAACCATATGACAGGGAGTGTTGTCCTTGAAGTCTGACAGGCTTCGTGTTGTGACCAACTCCCTGCAGAGCTTGTTCCAGTGACTGATCATCCTCTCAGTGAAGAACCTTTTCCTAATTTACCTGAACTTATCATGGTGCAACTCCATTTCATTTCCTCATGTCCTCTCACTGGTGAGGAGAGGAGATCAGCACCTCCCCCTCTTCTGCCCTCCTGAGGAAGGCAAAGACTGCGATGATGTCACCCCTCAGCCTTCTTTTCTCCAAGCTGAATAAGCCAAGTGACCTCAGCCACTTCTCTATGTTTTGCCCTCGAGGCCATTTACCTCAAGGACAATCACCTCCTTCAACCAGCCAGCGATGCTGTGCTTGATGCACCCCAGGACATGGTTGGCCCTTTTGGCTGCCAGGGCACACTTTTGCCTCACGTTCTACTTGCCATCAACACAAACCCCAGAAGTCTTTCCACAGGGCTGTTCTCCAGGCTCGTGTCCCCCAACTTGCATGTATAATCAGGGTATCTTATTCAAATTACTGTCCCTTCATCTTAGTGAGCCAGCCTGTGGATATGGTGCCTGCGTGATTTTTTTTTGGTTGTTTCTTTGTTTTGTTTTGTTGCATAGTTAATCTTAAAGGAATGAACCACAGCAGTCAACCTGTGCCTAAGATTTACTGAAAAAAAAGCCAAAACCAAAAATACCCCACGCATTTTCTCAAAGCGTAATGGATAGCTTTAGTGCCCAGACCAAGTGAATTTCGGCCTATGCTGTAACCAGACACAGAGTAATATTTAGAGATTTTTAAAAAATTAAAACAAAATCTTAAAATTCTCTCCTCTACAAAGAGAGACACTCCTCCACCCCACCCCTCTTATTTTAAAACAGTCTTTAACTGTTTGATTAGTGGCTGGTACTTGAAGAATGGAAGAGGCCAGAGGAAATTAGATTTTATATGTGTCTTATTTTCCTTAAATGAAAATAAAATGTTTTTACTCATGCCTATAACTTGAGAAGCAAAGGGCACTTCTACTTTTTAGAAATGCGCAGTTTAAGGACCAAGACTTTAGAAAATGCATCCAATTCCTACATAAGGAATTCCAACAGGAACTGTTTTCTTGTTTGGAAATAATAGGATAGAGCTCTTGCATGCAAAAAGCTCAAAAACTTACAAGTATGGAAAATTAACTAGCTCATCTTTACCCTGCACAGGTCAAATTAATGTTGTAAAATCTATTTCTGTGGGATTTTATTAACCCTTCTTATTAGCTTCTATTGTAGCTGCTATATATATTGAAAAGAATGATGGCTTTAAGATATACTTCACATAGCTAAAACCTTTTAATAACCTTTTTTAACGATATAGTTGATGCAGTTTTTGTATAATTTGTTCTGCACTTTGTGGGTGTTATTCAGAAAAGGTGTTATTCATAATGCCTCTTTTACTGGAAAATGTATGCTCACTAACTTAGTTTCAATTGCTGTTAAAAGAAAATCTGCAGACAGAGCAAAAGGGCAAAAGGGTGACATCTGGCATAGCAGACTTTCTAAGATAGTTTTGGCAGACAGCCTGCATTAAACAGCAGATGCTGAGAAAAAAAATACTGGAATCAAATGAAAAGAGGATACAATGAAAAATTGATTTCTAATCTTTAGCTATTGCAAACCAGTCCAAACTGATCAAAGTGCCTTAGTTTATTATCTGTCATGTCTTGCACTGGGCCATTCTTTGATCTCTAAATGACCCAAAAATGGGTCTGAGGTGTGACATTTTGTCAGCCTGATTACATCTACTCTCTGCAGCATTTCCTAATCTCTATACACTTGATTTCACCTTTTCAGTTTTCACCTGAATGAGTGATATACAAAAACGTCCTCATCATTACCAGACCTCATGCACTTTATTTTTCAGAATGGTTGAAACATGAAATACATGACATGCTGTTTGAAGTGTGGCCAAATGCATTTTATACTTTAAACAAACAGTGCCATGGAAACTATGTTATGCATGTCCTTGGAGCAAAATAGTCCATGCATTTCATCTACACAGGGAAAGAAAAGAGAAAGAAAATGTAGATGTTAGAATTATTAAACCTACCTAGAAACAGAGACTTTCTTTAGAGAGTATGTCTGACTGACTCAAAAAATTGGAATTGGTGATCTCATTGACACTTTTCTTTCATTGAGGTACTTACTGGACTTTGTTTCTGATCTAACTAAGGATGAGTGGAAAGGAGGGCATTAATTTTCAGTGATCAATAATTTGTTGTTTTGCAGAATTGAGGCTCTAATTCTGCCAAATCTTCAAGTTACCAATTCTATCTGCCCAGATTCTTATATGCACCTGGGAGGGAGGCTTTGTTGCCCTTTAAAACACATACACATTGGGGAGGTATTCCTCTGATTTCTGTGTTGCTGACAAAAAGTGACACTGCTTATTAGCTTTGAGAGATACACTTTTGTATTTACATATTTATGTTCTAATCTGAATTCATAGTGCCCTGCTTTTTTTTATCTGTCTTTGTCTACTTAAATGGATGTGGACATGTAAAACTTCACCATGGAGACCCAATAATGTTACATCAAAATATTTGAGTGTGTTCCTGTATAATTTGGAACTTACACTTTCTCTTGTTTCTGCTAGTCTTTGTATAGCCACAAATATGTTCTACACAAAGTGTAGTATAATAATAACAACTATATAATAGCTAATATAGCTGTAGCGTATGAAGGCAGAGATCCCGGTCAATGATGCAACCAGAATCATTTATTATAACAAACAGGCAGTTTATATAGTACTAATGTATCTTCTTTCCAACTGACATGACCCTGCAACCCCCAACTGCCAGGCGGACAGAATTCCCCTCCATCAGTTCGGTGCCAGGCATTGTTTATGGGTCGTTAGGAGTTAGGACTTGATCACGGGCCTTCCCCTGCCAGTGTTCCTGCTTCTTCTGTTCCTTCTTCTAGTTTCTGCTTCTTCCACAATCCTATTCACCCACATCTCCCCCTTTTTTGTTTAACGTACAGAATAATGCTTGTGTTAATATACATGCATATCACATCCCAAAGATTACATTGAACCTATACTATTGAAACTACTATAAACTATAAAACTACTATTAACTATATCGTTGAACTATAAAATTACTATTAATTATACTGTTAAGCTTATTGATTTCTATAACTCTCTTATACTATGGCTGGTTTCTACATCCAGTTCTAACATCATACTTTGCAAGGCAAGTACAGTGTGCATTTGAGCATACATGACTTGATTTATGCTTTTGTAACACAGGGAAACAAACATGGCAAACATAACAATCATTAACAGAACTATCAGACCTGATAACATTAAAACCAATGATACTTTTGTGAACAGAGAAGTCGCTCTGTTGTTTCTGATGGTTGTTTGTGATGCTTGGTTTCTAGATACAGTCGAACGTATCATGCTGGGATCCACTTCCCTGTGGAAACACAAGTGTATCCTTGCCCCCAGGTTATCAATGGCACGGGGCCTTCCCATTGTCCAGTGGCCATATTACGAATATGGACCATTGGCTGTGTTTTGAACATTGGGGAAGCTTTGAAGTGTCGATTCACTCGTGTCATATCAGTGTTGTCTCTGTTTAGAAATCTTAAAACAAAAGTGACTTTCCATAGTCATTCCTGTGGTGGATCTTCCAGACTCCCCCTTTTTTTATTTAATTAGCAATTGCTTTAGCATTTGATGGGCATGCTCAACAATCGCCTGCCCTGTAGGGGACTTCCAGTGATGTGGCAAATACCCCACTCTTGTAAAAAAAGTTGTGTGGTTTTAGATACATACGCAGGGCCATTGTCTGTCTTGATGGTTTCTGGTATACCCATAACAGCAATAGCTGCTAGCCCATGTCATCAGACATCTTGACTCTTTTCTCCTACATGGGCAGTGGCAAATATATAATTAGAAAACGTATCAACAGTGACATGTACATACTTTAGGCGACCAAATTCTCCAAAATGTGTAACATCTGTTTGCCAAATTTGCAGTGGTGAGGTGCCATGTGGGTTAACTTCCAATTGTGGCAGTGGAAAGCATGCAGTATCACAAAATGTATCTATGGAAGCCATTAAATATGAGACAATTAATAGAATTATTAAACCTACCTAGAGGCAGGGACATTTTTTAGAGGGTATGTCTGACTAAGCCAAAAACTAGAATTGGTGATCTCATTGGCCCTTTTCTTAAGCTGAGGTACTTACTGGATTTCTCTGTTTCAGATCTAACTAAGCTCTGCATCTCTCTGAAAAGCTATGATTCTATGATTCTATGCTGTCAGGTAAACATGCATACATGCTCGATGTGTATCTTAGTCCAAATTTCTTCAGTCATTTTTTGATGCTACAAGTCATCTCTAAGGTATACTTTATACCTCTATATTAAAGTATCAGTGTCAAGAGCTATATTTTATAAAACAGACCAAGAAGCATTATAGATTGAACTCTTGCAGTTTACCATTACTCTGGGGAAACAATGAAAATGAAATTTATTCTCCATTGAAATAAATCCAGAAGTCTCAATTTAGTTTCTCATGAATGTCTGCCTTACATCCAATATCAACATGAAATTTTTCAGACTTTGCTCATCTTTGCTCAGATGAAGCCACGAACTAAAATAAAAATGAAAAACAATCCAGTGTTGAATGCTGATGGCAGAGATTTGGGCATAAATTTTACAGTGACTTTAGCTAGCTAGTGCTGTTAGTTCTTCATTGTCATGTTTAACAGAATAATGTGAACAGAAGAAAAAATAATTGTAATTATAAATAATTGTAAAAAGTAAACTGGGTTTGGCATCCACCCTTGCTGGTCAGAAATTATCTAGAAATCCTTTCTTTCCATTCACTAGAATACAGGTATCCAAATCAATTTTTCAATTCCCGCCCCCACCCGCCCCAGATCTTCTTTTTACCTATATTTATATTTTGGGAACTGAGCTGCTACATAAGTTCCTACATGTTCTTGTAAGAAGTCCTACTCTTGTAAGGAGTACTAGCTACAAAGAAAAGTAAAAATTGGCTGAAAGTTAATGAAATTTCTTCCTTCATTGAAGAATAAGTGCATAAAAATCATTCCAATAAGCTAGCTTTAAGAAAGTTGCAAAGAACTGGCTTCTTGAAATTGCTTCAAGTGAGGCTAGGGACTGATTTTTATCCTCTTCCTCCCATTCTACAAGCAATGTCTACAAGTAAAGCATACATTAATATGAAAGAAATTTCTGAATATAACTGTATTTAATTCTATTATTTAAAAAACTGGTACTTAGTATTGGGCTATAAATTGCTGTAAATTGGACTGTGCTATAGATGTTTAAAATGAAAGGCAGGGAAAACTTCTTTATATTATTTCAGCAATATAGAATGCATTTTTCAGATGCTTTCTCTCCACTTAATAGTGTTCATAAAGGCATCCATGTATTTTCAGCCCTGCATCCACTTTCTTGTTTGGAATTTGATGGAGAGAAATTACATGCTTGCAGCATACTAGTTGGGCCTGTAGTACTATGATGATAATTGTTTTAATCTTAACTGTAACAAATTAATCTTTTGAAAATTCTGCAGCTTTATTATCCTACCAGCTGTGCTATAAAATCTGCCTGATACTGGCTAATGGAACATGCTGTAAGGACATGATCCTGGGTGAAAAGATGTTGGGAAGCATTGTTTGTCAGTTTGATTTCTGACAGCTTCAGTTCTGGCAAAGGAAATTGCTTATGTTCTCCAGGAAAGGAAGGAAACAAAAGCCACACACGAGAAATGGATAGTCTAAAAGAAGGTGGAAATGCACAAACATCAGTATGGCTCATCATTGCCACAACAATACGTGTTACAGGTTTAAAGTATTAGTTTGAATTACACGTCATATTACTGCCCATTTTTATTCAGCTTACTGTGGGAAAGGGACAATCTCACATCCAATTCATCAGACCAAATACTCCAAGATTTAGTTTACGTCTCCATTAGATAGTGATCCAGTGCAGTTCACTGGATCAGTATATGGAATTTGCTGGTGTTGAGATCCACTTCTCGTATCTGTTTCATCCATGATTTGGTAGGGATTGTGCTCCAATCTACTTTTATATTGGTTTCATGAACTGAACATCCCCACTACATCTATGAAGTATTTTTTTTTCACCTTGTGTCATGGTTTAATATGGATAGGCAGCTCAGCCCCGCATAGCTGCTTGCTTATTCCCTCCGAAGGTGGCACCTGGGAGAAAATCAGAAGGGTGAAAGTGAGAAAACTCATGGGTTGCGATTAAGACAGCCTAATAAATAAGGCAAAAGCTGTGCATGTAAGCAAGGAAACATAAGGAATTCACTCACTAATTCCTATTAGCAGGCAAATATTCAGCCATCTTCGGGAAAGCAAGGCTCTGTCACACGTAACATTTACTTGGGAAGACAAACACCATCACTCTAAAATTCTTCCTTTTCCCCCTGGCTTTATATAGCTAAGTATGATGTCTTATGGTATGGAATATCCCTTTGGTCAGTTAGGTCAGCTGTTCCAGCTGTGTCCCCTCCCAACTTCTTGTGAATCCCCAGCCTAGTCGCTGGTGAGATGGTGTGAGAAGCAGAAAAGGCCTTGACTCTATGTAAGCCCTGCTCATCAATAATAAAAACATGCCTGTGTTATCAACACTGTTTTCTGCACAAATCAAAACCATAGCCCCATACTAGCTACTATGAAGAAAATTAGTCCTCTCTGACCCAAACCCAGTATACTTTGCCTTGATCAAAGATAGATGAAGGCAATCATTTGTTATGTTGGATACTTAGTTTTCCACTGGGAATTTGAAAGTATTTAATGTATTTCAAGAACAAAGTTTCCAGTTGTCATCCACGGACCAAGAATCTAGTCTATGCACTTCAGAACTACCCTTCAAAATTAACTAACTCACAGTAAATGAATGCAGAGTTTATTCTCAAGAAACACTAATGCTCCAAGACAGTGAGGAAGACTCAGGTTTTATTTGCATAATGTTGGGTGCAGAATATGAAACAAACTCACTTTAGAACTGAGTATGAATGACATTATTTTAATGCTACAGAAATTATTCCTAAAAATATGTGATAATGTAAAAACTATGTCCAAGTCCTGATAGAATTATCTAAATTTGTTAAATAAAGAACTATCAGGTTTTCCAAAATTACTAGGTACCCATTCTTTTCCATAGTCTCAGTGAGTTTACAGCAATGTGAAACCTGTAAAAGAATCAAATTCTATATTTAAAATAAGGATTAAAATCGTATCATAAAAACACCAATTTATAACACCACATGTAAATCTCAAGTTTTACACAAAACCATCAGTTTTTTCTTACTTAATCTTCTAACTTAACTTAAGCTAACACTTAAGTGTTAAAGATATTAGACTTGTCAGAGAATCCAGATTTCTCATTTAAAATATATTGCCTATCTTTTAAAGAATAATAGTAAATGTTTTCCTTTGCATTAGCTGCACTTGTCTGTCTCTGATATCTTTATTACAGTTTCTTTCTTATGAATCACTTTCATATAAATTTAAATCCATCTTACTGCTGTCTCAAACTACAGAGAAATGTCTTCTAAGCAGTAAAATTTCACAGGGGCTAAAAAGACTGCATTTCTTTATCTTATATTAATTTACGTACTGTCTATACAACCATAGTATATTTTGTAATCATCATTGGTAAGTCACACTGGTCTTTTTTTTTCTTTCTTTTTTTTCCAGGCAAAAGCTGTTTTATTACAATTTCACTGTGGCCTTTTTCCCCTAAAATTGCCTTGTTCTTATTTTAATCTAATGTGAAGAAGAAGGGTTTAGTATGAGAAGAAAAATACAATTGTGAGTAATGGGTTAATTCTGGGCCACATTCAACAATTTTTGAATTGGGGACCAATAAAAATTGTCTTCCACTGTTGCAAATTTTTCTCTGGTTTTTGTTGTTTTGGGTTGGGTTTTTTTTTTTCTTCATTTTTACAAAACACAGGAATCATCAATAGCATTCCTGGAAGAAGTTTAGAAAGTAATTTTTGCTCCAGGGAACCTGATCTGGGCAACTCAGTAGCAGACAGATCATATATTCCATGGGAAGGTGCTATCAAGAGAAGCCAAAACAGTGCTTTGAGTTTTTGGAAAGCAGAAAGGAAAGACAGTTGAGAAGATTGCATTGATTTACATGAAAGAATACTGGGATATGAATGAGACAGCCATGCATACTGTAGAAAGAAAATAAAAAAGTGGGAAGGAGTTGGCAGGTTCATGGAGCAAGTTTGACTGAAGAGATATGTGGAGAAAACAACCAATATTTGGGAGGGTCTGAGTGTGACTGACTTCTTGTTTTTCATTTAAAATAAGCTTTATTCTCATACTTGCAAAGGATTTGCACTAAAAAGGTTGTCAAGCATTGGGACAGGCTGCCCAGGGAAAGTTGTTTTGCCATCAACCCTGGAGGTATTTGAAAGACATGTAGCTGTGATGCTTAGGGACATGGTGTAGTGGTGGACTTGGCAGTGCTAGGTTATCAGTTAGACTTGATGATCTTAAAGGTCCTTTCCAACCTAAATGATTCTATGATTCTGTGATTTAAATAACTTTAGCCTGTGCCTAAAATGGTACGAGGTATCCTCCTGGATATGCCATTTATCTTTGCCAAAGGGATAAATAGCAGATTGTAGCTCTGGGGTTGGGTAGTTGCCACCGACTGGGTGGGGGAGGTTACCTGCTTTACATCTACCTGTCAAGGAACACTATTTGATCTCTAAGTTTAATAAAAGCCACTTCCCTCTCCAAATTAAGTTGACTGTATATTGCTACTGTTGTTTTAAAGCTCTGCTGAAGTTGGAAACTGGACTGAAATGTGCAGAGGCTTGATTGCAGTCTGTAAATAAGGATAGACTAACTTTGGAAGTTGTTTTCCTTTTTTACTTGTTGTTATTCACATCTAATTAAGGTAATTGTAGTTAATTGAAAAGGCATGATTGGTTTAATTGGATCTGAAGATGCAACAAGAAAATCACTAACGATGAAGATGAAATTGATTTGCTGGAAAGTACTCCAAAGAAAAGTGCGGTCTGAGCATTTTGGAATGCTTTAGAGAAAAGCATTCAAGAAAACGTAATAATTTTTTCACCACACAAGCAATGAACAGATGTGGGACTGTTGTACTGAAACTAAGTAGAAATAGTGTATATTCAATAAATTTGTCTGGCTTTGCTATCTTATATAACGGACTTCATCTTTCAAATTGTTTTGTAAGCTGCTTTAATTTACAAAAAGTGGCGGGGATGGAAAGTTTACAGAGTTTAGAGAAGTGGTTTGTACCCATCATTAAGCTCCAGGAGGGTTGGGACATACTGTTGGAAAGCTCAGACAACATTATAATTCATTTTTAGATAGCATGGTGTCCCTTGATTTGTTCAATTCCTGTTGTAATAAATTTTATCTAAAGAATTGAGGAATTGTAAGGTTCTGGTGCTGTGCCACAAAGAATTAGGCAATCGGGCCTTATTCTTTGGCACCCACTGGAAAAAGGTCTTGATTGCTCCTATGGGGTTCATAGAAAGAGGCTTTGAAACCTTGTGGAGGAGGAGCAGCAATGTACTTAAAATAATTAATACTCAGACAAACTGGACAGGATTTTAGCAACTGAATTTGAAAGTACACGGCTTTTCTGAAGAGTCAGTTTTATGTTTAAGGATCTACATTAACCGTAATTTGTTAATTTGTTTCTGAGGGACTAAAGATATATATCAGTGAAAATGCGGTAAAAATGCAGATCTTAGCCATGTCCACTCTAAATAACGTTACAAAATATACAAGTTCTTGTTTGTACAATCTGTTGCAGGGACACAAGGAAAAATGAGAATTCTCAGAGGTTTATAATGAAAACTGTTTATTACATAATTTAACTCAGGGGATGCCAACACAGATATTTTTTCATTGGCTGGAATGTTTGTTGTCTCCAGATCAAACTGAACCAAAAAGTTATACAAAAAAATCATGTATAAAAATAATAAGTTTAAGAATTATTATGATCAGACTGAAAGGCATAGGCTAACAGTACAAAGGAATACAGCCAAATTGTAGTTAAATGAAAAGCTTTGGGACCCATGAAATTTACAGTTTGAACCACCTGGAGAAATAATGAAGACACATTGATTAGTTGCAATTAGAAACATTCAAAAAAGAAATTAAATGGACAGAAGAGGCTGACCATACCAGACAAAGTATTACTGTTGTAAACTGACACAGTTTCTTTGAAGCAGTTAAATAATACTATTTATATCTGCTGAGCAATAATTCTTAGGGAAGGAATGTTTTCCCACTGATTTGGAAATCACACCAGTAATGTGATTCTAAAATGGAATTTCAAAGGTAAAAATATTATTCCAAAAAATGAATTTGAACACACATGGTTATTGAGAAAGATCTGTTCTTCTTGAGTGAATAAGGAAAACACTGTTCTGAGGAGGGCTTATTGGCTATGGTGTACCTCATGCAGCTGCACTGTTGTGAGCCTGAGAGGGCTCACTTCCTGAGAAGGTTCACTTCCAGCAAACGGGGACCTTTCCACTCAGCAGTTTTATAGGCAGGTTATTGGGTTATCTTGAATCAGGCTGCACCACTCCATACAAATAAGTCTGCAATGCAGTCCTAAATGGTGAAAAAAAAAAGTTTTGGTTGAAAATGGCCCGTATTTTTGTTTGCTTGATTTGGGAGATCAAGCAGCCTGGCACACTATCTTGTCAAAATTTCTTTGGTCCCTCTCCAGTGCTCCTGCTGTGGTGCAAAAGATTCTTGGTTGGTTTGTTCCCCAGTCTTGCATTATTTTAGTTTTACAGTAACAGGGAAGTGAGGGATGATGGAAGGATGTGATTCGAAACAGGCATCTTCTTTAGCAGAAAAATGATTTAGAGAAAAATGGGAATTTTGAATCAACACATTTCTTTACTGAAAAAATAACTCTTACAGCTAATAGAAAATAGCAAGAAACATAAAATTATAGTTTTATATTAGGTTTCTACATTCATATCTGCTACATTTAGTGTTTGCCAGTAAACATTTATGTCCCAACTTTCAAATACATATATTAAGGATTTGGATAACTCAAATTCAATTATTTGCACAGGAAAGTCAGAAATTTAACACATACAAACTGAATTTCCATATCTATGGTATAATAGCAAGAAACCTTACCAAAGTTCAAGTGTATAATCAAGCCTAAAAATTGTTTTTAGGTCTGTGAGTTATAGAGTTTGCTAATTTGTCTCACAGCTTCATTTTTGCCGCTTTTTTCCCCCCAGTAAAGTTCTTACGTCAAAATTTGAAAAATGCATTGAGGGAGAGCAAAATTGGAGAAAGGGAAATTTGAATTAAAGGCCCTGAATTTCAGCATGACATTGTACAGTACTGAGTGTGGTACTTTCTATTTATAGGTCAAATTTGATGTTCTACATACCCAAGATCAATACCCTGTTAAATAACAATGTTATGATACTTCCTGTCCTCTATAGCTAAATCTGAGGCCTTTGTCCAACATGAAAAATACACCAAGAAGGGTTACTGCCCACACACAGATGAATCAAACTTACTGTTAATCTGTGAATATACAAAGCAGTTTGATATTTCATACACAGATGTTGTAACCGGCGTTTCTGAAAACATTGGGTAGCATCCCTGTGTAATATAGTGGTTTGGGCAAACACAAACCTCAAGGTGAAGTCCAGATATCTCTAAAACCTTGCTTAGTAATTATGTCAGTAAAAGTATACAAAGCACCATACTATAACGCAAAAGTTTACCTGTACTATTTTGGTAACATCAGTAGACTTTTTTTGTTTAAGTTACAATATCAAAATTCAGTTCATGTCTGTTGAGATTTAACCTGTTTTGTCCTCTCGTCAAAAAAAAGGAAAGTGTAAAATAGGTGAAAAGCAGTTTTATATCAAATGTAAAGCCATTCTATTACAGAGCTTGATTTAAAAATGGCGGATCTTATGTGAAAAATGATGGTGAGAAAAGAGTAAGAGGAGGAAAACACTATTCTATTTCTACGGAGAAAAAAATATAATCATTTGTTTCATGTTTAAGTATTGATGATAAAATATAACTATAAATTTTGAGAGCCATTTTTATACTGAATGGCACTGTATAATAGATACAGTATTTTTTTTCCTTTAAATCCTACTATAAAAATGTATAGCAGCACACCATTTCTAGAAGAAGCAATTACATTTTTATTATGATCATATAGCACCTTGCCTGGCTGTGAAGTTCATGGACTGTGCACTCATATTTGAGTTACAAAGTCGTACTGATGTTAGTTTCTTGTAATACCAATATATTTTGTATGACTACTCTTGAACATGTCTCCAAATTGAAACCTCCAGTTCATCTGGATGTTGAACAATGCAAGGTCATCACTTCTTTTGAGGTACAGAAAATTCCTACTGAACTTCTACTTCAGCTTGAAAGTTGGTAGCAACAATGCACTGCAGAAATGAAAACAGAGTGTGACATGATACACTGATTCTTTTTTTCTACAAAATAAAATTACTTTTTCACAGATAGCAATTATAACTATATGGAAGCCATTGTAGTACCACAAAACCATATATTAGCACCATGATAAAAATAGTGACTTTAATTAAATTTCTTGTTGCTATATGACAAAAATTTATGTCACACTTTTTGCCTTTATTGAGAGTGTAAACATTTCTATGGTTTAAAAATTGCATGACTGTATGAACCCATCCAAATATATTTATGTATTTCAAAGCAAAGAGAAAGAAAATACAAGCTGATGTGATAAAGATTTTACTGGCATTCATTCATAGTCATGTTGTTCACAGTGGCAACATTTCTTCTGCTATCTATGGAAAACACAGGTCACCAGCTGCTAGACCAGGAAGGCCCTCAAACGTTAGGGCTAAGCTGTACCAAGCTTTTAGGTCAGTATTGGTGACAATTCAACTGTACTATCTATGGTATTTCTTTTCCACAGAAAACCAACCATGAAAATTTCAGTAATATTTTCACAAATGCTAAAACACACGTAAAAAATAGAAGTTTGTAAATGTCTGGGCTATAAAACTAAAAGCATGTTGATTTGCATTAACAGTTGTGTTGCTGCTTCCTGGGAAGGAATGTATAATAGCTAATGTTAGGCACAGAAAGATTATTACTACTGATCTATCCTAATACCTGACATTTTACTCCATGAAGAAAGCAGAAACAACATAATCTCTACATTTGTAGAGTGGTGACAGTATGATTTAGGTATGAAAGTAGGTATACAAATACACACACTTACATTTATGATTGGTTTTGGAACACCTCTCCTATAAGTAAAGGGCTGAGAGTTGAAGTTGTTCAGCCTAGAGAAGAAAAGGCTCCAGGGAGACCTTATAGTAGTCATTCAGTACATAAAAGGGGCCTGTAGGTAAGATGGGGACAAACATTTAAGCAGGGCCTGTTGTGACAGGATAAAGCATAATGGTTTTAAACTAAAAGAGGGAAGATTGAGACTAGATAGAAAGATGAAATTTTTTACAATGAGGGTGATGGAACACTGGAACAGGTTGCTCAGAGAGGTGGTAGATGCCCCATCCCTGAATATATTCAAGGTCAGGTTTGATGGGTTTCTGAGCAACATGATTTGGTTGAAGACCTTGAAAGGTTCCTTCCAAGCCAAACTATTGTGATTCTATGATTCTGTGGTTAAGAGAGCTCTTCATAATCAAACCTGATTTATGGAAGGCTTTGTAGTTAAGGCACTTGGCTGAGATATGAGTCTTTACAGTGAAGCAGCAGGTGGTTAGTTCATTAATGTCTGAAAAATGCCCCAGAGATGTAGATGTGTAAATAAGTGTAAATGTGATTTACAATTCTGAAGTTGGGTGGAATAACTTCCTGCAATTAAAACCAAAACCTTGTTATATGGTTAACAATTTATTTATGGATGGATTCCATATGTAAGAAACTCTTAGATATGTATGTCATGACAGTCTAAACAAAATTGAAACTAGTGATCACTGATAGTCATAAAGAGACATACTCTATATCATTTCACTTCTTACAACAATTTGAATTTTATGTGGAAGAACCACATTTTGTGTAGGTTCCTCACATTGTTACCAGTTTAATTTCTTTAGGTATTCTCTTAGATATATCTTCTTTAGCCAAGAAAGAATTTCCCCACCCAACCTTGTTTCATTTCTTTATTTCATAGAGGTGATAGTGTCGTTAACAACTTGATGTATGAACATGGAACTGTGGTAAGCTTTGTACACTCCTTTGCTCTCTGTGTCCAGTTGTTTCCTTCATCTTTCACTGTAAGTGTGGGACTCAAGGATTTGGTTGTGTTCGGTAAGGACGGGGTGGCTGTAGCTCAGAGCTTACAGAGACTGTTCGGGATCTCGTGCTGCGAATAGCACAGCAGCAGTTAGGTGTGTGAGGGAGTGCAGGCAGCAGTTAACTGCTGCCCTCAAACGAGGCAGCAGAGCTGATTTAGGTAACAGGCTTAAAATCTGAGAAACCAACAGTGGAAATAACCAGTGTAAAAATCTAATAGAAGTTTTACTGGGATAAAGCTGTGACTGCTAAAAGCATCTACAATGAGATTTGGATTTGAGTGCAAATCAAATGAAAGACTCAGAGGAGCATGCCAGTAACTAAGATTCAATATTAAAGAGAGATGATGCACTGAGGGAAGCTGGTTATTGAAGTGAAGTGGATAAGGGCTCTCTCTTTAAGGAATAGTAGCAACATCTCTGTGAAGAAGGACTGCAGATTCAGTGGAGGAAATAAGCATTTCTTTAAGAAAGAGGAGTCCTGCAATGGAAAGGAAGGATTCATGTTGGTGAAAGCAAGTGTGATATTGTGCTAACAGAAATTTGCATATGATGGTTCCTCTTTTTAGTTTTGAGTTCCTATTGCCCTTTGATGATGATGCTTTTGGATGAGGTAACAGAATCATCCATTATCTTGCAGTTTTGTGCAGTATATAGAGGAATCAGACATATCAGGGATTTTGGGAGGACTATAGCATCACTGGTGTCTCACAGCATTCTTGTAGGCTGTTTTTGTCCACTTGATGAAGCATCCTGATGTATGGAGTAACTATAGGAATTTCTGCTAGGAAATGCTTCCTCTGGGAAATGACTGGTTGTGCCTGCTGGTGACAGGATTACAAAATGGTTATCTCCTAGCACAGAGGAATGTCCATGAAAATCCAGTGTATCTGGAGAGGTGCTCCCAGCAGCTGACCTGACAAGGTGAAACCTCTTCATTATTTTAAAGGCCCTGGTGAGATCTCAACTCTAATATCATGTTCCATTTTGGTCAACACATTAAGGAAAGATGAACTGAAATCACAACAGCTACAGAGAAAGGATGTAGGGTTTTTCAGGGGAACGAAGACCATATCTCTTAGGAAAAGACTTTAAGAGATTAATCCAGCTAAATGAAACACGAGGGAAGATATTGTTACTGTATATGGGTATGTCATGGGGGCAAGCATGTGAGAGAGAACTATTTTTTAAGATAAAAGATCAACCTGGTATTGGAACAGGTGGCTATCAGCTGGCTATCATAAGTTGAAGCTGGAATGAGAAGATGGGTTCTAACTCTCAGAGCACAGTTCTGGGTCAGTCTTCCAGGCACAAGTACTGAGGGCAATTCACCCCTAAATGCTTTAAAGATAGAACTTGGACAGTTTATGAAAGTGATTTCATGTTTGATTTGTCTGCAGGGAGCTGACCCATGAGGTCTCTGGCAGCCCTGTGAACAGTCTGTATACCTTCATCTCTTCTTTCAAACCCTTTTAGAGAACTCATTTTTCTAGGCAATCTTCCCTATATTATTCATCTTTATTCTCTCTCCACAGTTTCCCATGTGTCTCGTGCTTTGTTTTTGTTTCTTTTGTACGGCTTGTTATTATGATCTCCACAGTACAGAGGATTTATCTTTCATACAATGGCACTTGTTCATAGTACTATATAGATGAATAATAATAATTAATAGTACCATCTGGACTATCAAGCAGTAACAACTATATAATCATCAGCGTTTTCATCTGAGTCTCCCAGATAGTTTTTTCATTAACTCTAAGATTTCTAAATGTAATTACATGTAAAAATTTCCTCAAAGAAAATATACATACTGAATAGAAGAAAAATCTTAAACTATTTTTTGGCTGCAGCTTGAATTCACCTAGTATATAAATATTTTGTATAGATTCACACATACATAATATAAATGGTTATATATAATGCATAATAAGTCTATATATAAAATATGTATTTAATAAGAAAACCCACAAAATAATATGAAATCATGCAACATGATGAATATAATGTACTGTTTTACTCTACACCATTCAAGAAACAAAACTTAATGAAGATTTGTTTTAGAATGTAAATGGTCATAATTAATTTAATCAGCTGTTATGATTATGCAGAACCTAATGACCTCTAGAGGAAATCAAGCATGTTATAACCTGGAAGTGCTCACTTAACTAATTTCTGTTTTGCTGGCAAAAAAAGAACACCAATTTATATTACTGTTTGTAGTCCCCAGTGGGATTAATCTAATTTTTAATTTTAATTTTAATTATTCTTGCATAATTTCTCCGGGCTTTTAGGGTAATCTGTAGTCTAAAGAGAGGGCAAAGAGACTTCTAATGTCTCTGCAGACAGGTTTATTGTCTCCTGCATTGAAGGATTTCCCCTGTGCTCCCGTTTCAGTTCCTTCCCTGATGTTGAGTAATTTAAACTGTATTGACAAGGCAGCAGTGCTGTAAAGTGTTATTCATGCCCAAGTGCCCAAAAAGCAATTGGCCACAGAACCTTTAAAAAGCAGCAACATTGAATGAAAAGCCTACAGATCAGAATTCTTGGCACATTAGTAGCAGTCATTCATTGAAGCAAATTGAATTACTTCATGCAAATTAGTTTTAAAAGAGGGTAAGGTTGACTAGCTACTACCTCTGTTGTCACAGTAGTCATGCTGATGAGTTACATGTGCTGTTAGCCTGACCTGTCTATAGTTTAGGTAATCATAACAATTAGAGAGAAACTAAATTACAACCTAATTTCCTCAAATACAGTTTATGCACAAAATTTCAATGAGTGTTAATGACAGAAAGCCGAAACATCTGTTTTATTCCACTTCTGTGATCATCTGGGACAAAACAAAGACTGACACAGATGCTAAAATTCTTAAAAGGCCCCACGTTTTAATTGATTTTAAATCATAAACTAATTAATGGGTATGCTTTTAGATGAAAACAAATGTAGTAAGGATATGTAGTAGCATATCTGATAACGGTTTCTGTCTAGCAAAAAGCATATTCTTGCTCTATATAGCAGACACATACTAGTTGGACCTGACAGCAGTTAGGGTTGAAAAACTTGTTCATGCAGCAGTAATATGGCACTGCATCTGGTTTCAGCTGGTGCAGGCATGGTGCCATGCTATCCTGGGCAGACCACTTTTTTCACAGCTTTGAGTGTGTGCAGATGTTAGTTGTGCACACCCACAATATACATCATAAACTTACATGCAAAGGCTGGGTCTTTGCAAAAGATGGCATTTCATCTTTCAAAGGAAATTTTCCTTATTGAAAGCTGTTTAAAAGTCATCACTTCACCACATTGTTAAAGGTTGCCACTAAATAATTTATTGAGTATTTCAGAATCATTTTCTCTGCAACATGTTATAATAGAGGTAATTTATTCAGAAGCCTACTTTTAAGAATATTTATTAATGCACTGCTTATAAATGTTATCTTAGTTTAAGGAATCATAATAATGAAAAAGTTACTTTACAAATTGCTATTGAGCAGCACCTTCTTAATTTATTGATAAACTAGCATTTATTCATGGAAAAATTGTCTAAAGTTCTCCTGTCAAAGACATTGAGATAAGAATCTGCTCCATTGCCAGTTTCATGGAGCATATTTTTTTAACCACTTAGTTTACATTCTGAAGAAACGGGAACTTATCAGGTAGCTGTATTGATAAAACTGAAGAAGCAAGGAGGAAAGTCTGTGCGTGTTACATAATAGCTGGACAGAATATTTATTTGTGCTTTACAGAAACACTTGATTAATATTTTTTTTTAACATTCTGTTATTTCTGACATTTACCACAATCTCATAGAATGTGTTATAGTTGAATATATACTCTTCAGCCTTTGTTATACAATTCCTGGGGCTCATACAATTACTAGATACACAGGGTCAAGTTTATCACTGTTCTTCAGCAGTACAAAAGCAGCTGCAAGCCTGTCACCATTTGCCACTTAAACTAAGTTTATGGCTGTTTATCAATGCAGATGGTTTTAAAGTTGCTTTGTGTCACTGCAGAAGCATGAAAGAACCAAAACTATATCAGTGAATTTATATTAAATTACGAATTAAATTCACCAAAAAAAAAAGTCGAGAAGACCTGCAACCTTTACCCCTATAGGCCATGCACCAAAGCTTGAGCTTTTTCCATTACATTAAGCTCCAAGAAAGCTGATGACAGGCTGTTACTAAAGTGAGCAGACGTTTCAAAACTAACAGAATTCCAATCTATTAAAGATTATATTCATAGACCAAGATTTTGGAAATGAGCCACTTATTCTCTAAAAATGGCTGTATTTCATTCAAACCAAGTCAAGCCATGTGTTTAGTTTGTTTCCCAAGATACAGAGAGACAGTTTCTTATGATATTAGGGAGCTCACCTCCCACTGAAACAAGAAACTCAGAATATGTTAGAATTAAAATACAATATGGATCAGAACACAGCCTTTTTAACTTCCCTTTTCTGCACCTCTGAACTTAGTAAAACTCAACATTTTACATTATCACTTGGGTTTGCAGTGTTAGATACTGAAGTCATTTACAAGTGCGAATTTACTGCTTACACATCCATGCAGTAGATATCATTTATGCTTATCTACTGAGTAGCATTCCCTATAATGTTGTTAATACGATACTGGATTAAATTCAAGCTGATCTTCACCTTCCAGTGCCCTTACTGAGCAAACCTGAAGGCCACCTTTACACATTTATCTTGATATTTTTGGATATGTCATGTCCTTCATTCCTTGGCATCATATCTCCAATATAATATAGACATGGAGCAGTCTTTGGTGGTGAAGCTGTGAACTGGAGAATTTTGTGTGACATCCTTTTCCACCAATGCAGGAAACGGCACCTGTCTGTCAATAGTTTCTCCAAAAAAGACTCATATTCTGATCTTTGTGGCTCTTCTGATAAGCAAACCTGATCTTATGTCTATTAAACACTAGGGACTTTTACCCTTTCATTTCATTTAGAACAGGGTCTGATCCAGTCTATCACTTGCACAAATATCCATAGAAAATGGAGAGTCTAGCTTGTCTGTCCATATTTAAAATCTACCCTTGACTATATGGTCTGACAGGTCCTTTGTCAGAGTACTCCGGATTGCCTATGTTGTTACTGCTGAACAGCGCGCCGCAAATGCACTCATTCTGCCATATCAAGTATCACACGAAAATGAAGGTAGCTGAAGTACTTATGCCTATATCCCTTGGGATATTTTCTTGGTCAAAAGCAGTATTATTTACTGATATTGATTTGTAACATTTTATTTATTCTTTTAATGATTTTGATGCTTTCTTTTTTAATATAATATTCTTTACACTAAATTTATATATACATATATTAACATTGGCCCTCTAGAGTTCTATTTCTCAAATCTTTATTCTTTGGGTGGAAAATTCTGAGATACTCTATGCTTTACATTAAGCAAATAAAATTAAAGCTGATGTTATTTAGTCTGGTCTTGCCAATACTATACATGGAAAAATTTGGTTTTCTTGACATAATCATTCAGATAATTTTTTATCGATTTTTTAAAATGTTCTGCCCAAAATCTTTTTGCACATGCAAATGAAATGATCTACTTTTTAATGTTGCCACATGCAGCTTTTTTTAATAGATCCTTAGATATCAGCAATATATCTCTACAGATATGAACTGGCAAAGGTAACTGCCATTTGATACGTGTACTGCCAAGATGGCAGGTGTTGTATATCACTTCATGGGGAAAGAGCTGTTTATTTTCTCCAGCCATATTGGTACCATATCAAGACTGAGGTCCAATGTAGGTAATAGAACTACGTTGACATTCTAAAGGTGTAGTTTTATACATAAAGTATACAGTAGAAATTTGTTCATCTTTTTTTTTCTATTTAAATGTCTTTTTATTAATTACCTCTGTGTTCTCCCTACCCCTTATCCCAAATTTAATCCATATAAGAAGTTCTTATTTAGTTTATGTATGGGAAGAACAGTATTTAGTTCTGCTCTCCCTATCCTTGTGAATAGTCGGCAACTGCCGACTATTTGCACTACACCTTTTTGCTTCACTTGCTCTGCTTGTTTTAAAAATCAGCACATTCTTCCATTTATGCTATAATATCTGCATTTGAAATCCTTAACATCTGCCTTTTGACTTTTGCTTAATCTCATTGATTTCTATGCTCCTTTATGACTTGGATTTTATGAGTATTAATAAAGATTTTACTCTTTCTATCTCTTCCTGAAATATGTCCTGATTTTTTCATTACACGTTCTGTATAATAGTTGACTGCAATCATCATTCTTGAACTCATTACACATTCTCTGCAAATGTGCCTTTTAAATTTTAATATCTGCAGCTCCTGTCTTTCAGACTATGCAACTGTATGGGTACTACATAGGATAATTCAGAATGTATTTTCAAGACTGTTTCTCATGTGGCTCACACAGCATTCTTGTCTCATTAAAACATCAATGTTTTTGGTTTTCTCCAATGAATTTTATTGCTACATGGCATGAGAAGGAGGGGCTACATATAATATATAATGTTAAGGCATTATTTGGCAACATTATAAAATATTACATATAAACACCCTACAAATGATACTGAAGCATGTACTGCATAGATTATTTTTGTGGAAAGTGTATTATAGACACAAAAGAACACACAATTTGTCTTTAATTTCAGACTTCCTGGGAAGAATATTCTAAATGAAGAAACAAATATATTCATTAGATTTTCTAACACTACTTTGATAGTAAAAGAAGTGTTTATAGCATAATCAAAGGTCTGGGTTCAAAGAAGTCTTTGAGACAGTTGAATATCTCAGGATATAACTTGAACAACATTGAGTGGGAGATAAGTATTGTTCCTGTAATATTTTTTTCTACATATGTAATGTATTATTTAGATGCATTTTTAGTCTACAGCTAAGGACCACCACAAAACTCACACAGGTGTGCCTGTTAGTGCATTGTACCTAGTATTCTATTGTGTTTCACCCTATCAAAATACCTCTTTTTTCCATCAATTTATGTGTAGTTTTCATTGACAAGTGTGACTGCTCTCTTCAACAGACAGCATGAGGGGTTGTTCAGTACTTCTAGAAGCACATCCCACACTTAATGATACTACAGATAATTTATCAATCAATCTCATAGATGATAACTTAAGTCCCTGATCAGAGTTCTAACTCAGCTGATGCTCAATTTCAATGGCATTGCATTTCTTCATAGAATCATAGAATCATAGAATCATAGAATCATCTGGGCCGGAAGGGACCTCCAAAGGCCATCTAGTCCGACC